>CM016619.1:139235349-139938542 GCA_005393395.2 Gossypium australe | reverse complement strand
TTAATTGTGAAATAAACCGAGCAATGTAATTCAGCCTTCCAAGAAAACCTCGAACTTCTTTCTGAGTGCGTGGTGAAGGCAATCCTTGTATCGCTTAACCTTGCTTGAATCAACTCTATTCCTTTCACTGACCACAAATCCTAATAATTTCCTGATCGAGCTCCGAAGGTACACTTTGCCGGATTGAGTTTCAAATGGAATTTCCTCAATCTTAAAAATAACTTCTTCAAAACCTCATGTGCTCTTTTTCTGTTCGAGACTTAGCAATCATGTCGTCAACATATACTTCATCTCCTTATGCATCATGTCATGGAACAAGGTTACCATGGCCCTTTGATATGTTACCCCAGCATTCTTTAGTCCGAAAGGCATTACTTTGTAGCAAAATGTGCCCCACAGCGTTATGAAGGTAGTTTTTTCCATATCCTCGGGGTGCATCTTGATCTGATTATATCCTGAAAAGCCATCCATGAAGGAAAACAAAGAAAATCCTGCTGTATTATCCACTAACGTGTCAATATGCGGCAAAGGAAAATTGTCTTTTGGGCTAGCTTTGTTCAAATCCCTGTAATCTACGCACATTCGGACCTTTCCTTCTTAGGAACTGGAACAATGTTGGCAACCCATTCTGAGTATTTGACCTCTTGCAGAAAAACCAGCATCAAACTGTTTCTGGACCTCTTCTTTTATTTTCAATACTATATCAGGCCTCATCCTTCGTAGCTTTTGTTGAACTGGCTTGCATTCTTTTCTGATGGGAAGGCGATGTACCACAATATCAGTGCTTAACCCGGCATATCCTGGTATGACCACGCAAAGACATCTTTGAACTTCGCAATAACTCAATAAGATCTGTCTTGTCTCTTTAGCTATATGCGTCCCAATTTTCACAACCTTTCCTTCTTCCAAGGTTATATTCTCTATTTCTTCTTCATGGGGCAAGATTTGCTTCTCTTCCTGTTTTACCATCCTTAACAAATCTGGAGATAAGCCACATTCTCGGTCATCTTCAAAATCCTGAGATTCTCCTAAGCGCATGTCTCGCTCAAAATAAGCTTCTGGATCTATATTATCGTTGCTCATGTCATTGATATCTAGGGCCCTGTAATCGGTATGAAAGAATATACAAGGAATAAATGATTTTGAGGACAAACATCTACATGAAATGAAAGAAATTTACAATTTGAGAGGCAATTAGAAGAATGAAATGAAAGAATATTTGCTCAAGTTAATTATTCAAAATGTATTTTATTGAAATAATAAGTTCTGAACATAAGCCTATTTCACAAAGGGATTTTTATTATTTCTAGGCTACAAAATAACAAACGTTCTGAATATTACTCTGTATAATTCCTAAAAACTACAGGGAGCTCCTCCGCAGTCCAATTGTCCAGAACGCTTCCAGGTTCATAAGGGCAAATGCTCATTATGTTTCTTTGCTCGCTTCCCTCCTCATGTATGGCATTAATATGAACTCTTTCCATCAACTCTCCTTCAGGATGAATTATTCCCCCAGATACAAAGGTTTGGGATATGGGGGGAAATGTAATTGGTTCCCACTGGATATCTTCTCCATTCAAGCGTGCCCTTCTTCTCTTTGCTTCCTCTCTATGTCCAACCTTCTTTGTCTAATATCCGGCTTGAATCCCAAGCCAAAACGATCTCTCTTTTCCTTCATCATCTGTACTTGAATCTCCCCTTGGAGGTATCGGCCCAATCCTTTTCCCGGCAAAGCTCCTTTTCCTATCATCATTTGTAGACCCATCCTTGTGGTCTTGGATATCCTAGGCACTGGAACTTTACTTCCTTCGAGATGAATGTTGCATTGACAAACTCTAAAGAACGGAAAGAGCATTCAACGGCCTCTTCATTTGTTTCTACATATGGCGCATTATTAGTAACAGTCGCTATAATATCTTCTTCCGCATTTATAGTGACCAATCGACCATCCGTTACTAACTTCAATTTTTGATGAAGAGACGAGGGCACGGCCCCTGCTGAATGAATCCAGGGCCTTCCCAGCAAACAATTGTATGAAGGCTTTATATCCATCACTAAAAAGTCTACCTCATATGTGTTTGGGCCAATCTGTAAAGGTATGTCAATTCTCCCCATCACCTTCGTTCAGTACCATCAAATGCTCTCACTATATTCTGGCACGTCTTCATGTGAGAGCTATCTATTGGCAATCTTTTAATGTCGACAATGGTAGAACATTCAAGGCTGATCCATTATCAATCAACACACTTGGTAAAGTATACCCTTTGCAATGAGTTGTTATGTGTAGGGCTTTAGTTGTCCCCATACCCCCAGGTGGGATCTCATCATCACTGAAGGAGATAAAGTTATCAGCACTTATATTACTGACTAATTGATCAAGCTTGTTAACAGATATGTCCTTAGCAACATAAGTCTCGTTTAGCACTTTCATTAAAGCCTCGCGGTGAACATCCGAACTTAAAAGTAAGGCTAACACTGAAATATGAGCTGGTTGTTTGCGCAACTGTTCTACTACGCTGTATTCACTGTGCTTTAGAAATTTTAGAAATTCCTTAGCTTCTTCCTCCTTTACAGGTATATTGACAAGGGTATCAAGCTCTTTTTCAGGTTCGGCAGTCACATCTTTTAGCTTCTCCGATTCAGTGCTTGCCTTTACTGAGTCGTAACGCTTCCCGTTCCGCGTATAGAATCCTTCCTCCTTGGAAGTACTGGCTGCAATCACTACTCTTGGTGTTGTTATGCTACAATTGTAATTCCATGGTACAGCCCTGTTATCCTTGTAAGGAAAGGATACGGTCTTTGGACTATCACTTTAGGCGCGACTTGTACTCCTCCTTCCACATTCCTTGGTCGAGAAATAATGATCCTTGGATAATTGACTTTCTGATTAGTAATTCTCCTTCGGTCGCATGTATTTCTCCTACCTCTGAACCTTCTTCACAAAACTCCAACTCCTTATTATCCATAAAGCCTTGCACCAACATCTTAAACTCAGCACAATCCTGGATCTCATGTTCCTCCACTTCGTGGAACTCACAGTAGCTTTGGGTTCTTTAGTTCTCTCTTTAAGATTTGATTTGATTAGCCCCCATCTTGTCATCTCCCTCCAAACTGCTCTTAATGGAGTCCTCACCTCCGAAATGTGCCCCCTTAGCTTTTCTGATATAATCCTCTCCAATTGCATTTACCCCATTGTTTCCATGATTGGGTAGTGGATTCACCGTGTTAGGCATGTCCTCAAGCTTGACAACCCCCAATTTAAGAAGCCTCTCAACCACCCGTTTGAAAGCGGTACAATTTTCTATAGAATGCCCTGTTGCTCCCGCATGGTAATCACATTGGGCGTTTAAGTCATACCATTTAGGATATGGAGGCTGCATTGGCTGTAAATAGTATGGGGATACTATGCGTTCCTCTAATAGCGTTTCATACAGCTCTTTATATGTTACAGGGATGGGCGTAAATTGAATTTTTTCAACATTTTGTCTGGGACCTGATTCTTGTTTTGCCGACCCCTGTTGTCCAGCAGTAAGCACCTTCGGCTGATTTATAGTAATCGCTTTTGGGTACCCTTTGTTGGATGAGCTTGCATTGTTTATGTCGTTCTCTTTTTTCCTAGGAGCTGCTCTCCTAGTGGATTCTCCGGCTTCAATCTTACCACCCCTTATTGCATTTTCGATCATTTCCCCTGCCATAACTATGTCTGCGAAGCTCTTGGTGGTGCTCCCTACCATATGGGTAATGAATGGTGCCTTTAGGGTGTTAATAAATAGCATCGTAGTTTCCTTTTCTAAGAGAGGTGGTTGAACTTGCATGGCTATTTCCCTCCATCGTTGCGCGTATTGTCTAAAACTTTCGTTTGACCTTTTTTTCCATGTTTTGCAACATGATTCGGTCAGGTGTCATATCTGTAACATGGCTATATTGTCTCATGAAAGCTTGAGCCAAGTCTCTCCACGAGCTAATGTCAGCGCGGCTGAGTTGGTTATACCACCTAGACGCTGCTCCCGTCAAACTATCTTGGAAACAATGAATCAGAAGTTGATCATTGTTTACGTAACCCGTCATACGTCTGCAGAACATTGTGATATGGGCTTCGGGGCAAGTAGTTCCATTATACTTCTCAAATTCTGGCATCTTGAACTTGTGGGGAAGTATCAGATCTGGGACCAAACTCAAATCTTTGGCATCAATACCGTGATAATGGTCAGCATTCTCCAAAACCTTAAATTTTTCCTCTAACCACTTATAACGATTCTCCAACTGTTTTGTAGATTCAATTCTGATTCTTTCCTCCCCTATCATATCTAGGTCAGGAATAACGGGGTTGGCAGGGTTATCCCCAAGGTTAGATCCCGAGCCCACTTGAAAGTTCATGGGTGGTTTAGGATCCGTTTGTCCCTGTTTGGGCCTAATGGTGATAGGTGGCCTTTGGAGAGGTTCCTCAGGCTGCATTTGTTCATGTGGTGGAGTGAATCCCCTTGGAAAGTCCTCATGGTCTTCAGCATTGACTATGGGGCCTTTTGCTTTATCTATTATCCCATTCATCATCTGGGCCATTTGGGCCATCATGTTCTTTTGCGCCTCCAACATTTGGTCCTTCATCTCTTGTTGGAGCTTTGCCATCTGCTCTTGCATCTGGTCTTGTATATCCCTTTGGAATTGCTCCATTCTTTGGTCCATTTTTCTTGATTTAGCTCGTGTACCGTAAGGGTGTTCAGCTTCCAGGTTTTTCTTTTTTCTCTCCCCTATAATTTAAACTAATTAGACTCTCTATAGGTCTGAATGCATATGATGTCATGTAATGCAAATGCATGAATGCAAAGAGGCATCAATTCTGATCAACTTCATTGTAGAAAACTTTATTAGAAAATAAATTCTTTTACATCAAATGGGCTACAAATAAGCTTTCACCCTAAGTCCTAAAGTCTTAATTTTCCTTAATAACAACACTAATTCTTGGTTGCGATCTGATTGAAGCTCATACTTCATGCTCAATACATCCGCCTGAACTGCTAAAGTCTGTAGATAATCAGCTACCTCCCTTATTTGGTCTATGGCTTCCCCCATGAGATAGTCTCGGTTCTTGACCTGACCATGCGAATGATGGAGTTCTTCCTGCAAATGTCCTTCCCTCGTCTTTAGGCACTCGATCCGGAGTTCACAACTGTGCAGTGCTGATTCTAACTCTTCAATTCGACCCTTCATTTCTTCGATCTTATTAAGGCTTGATTCTAACTCAATTATGGAATTACGGCTCCGGTAATGATGAAGGGACCGTCCAAGCTCAGCCACCCTAGCTTGCAATTCTTCCTTTTCGTTTAGACTTTCAGCCAGATTCTTTTGCATCTCCCGAAACTTTCTCTCCCAATAGTCAGCTTTGGCCTTTTCCTCTTCAACCTCCTGTTTCCACTGTTGTGAAGTCTTTCCCAATCCAGCGTTCTTTATCATCAGTTGCATCTTCTTGTACTCTATCTTTAAGCTATCTCGATCTTCTTCGATCTTCCGTTTCTCCTTCCTTACTTTCTCAACTTCAGATTTCTGAATATCAACGTCAATCTTTAAGTACACCTTCTCCTTTTCTAACTTCTCTATTTTCTTTTCAAGCTCTGAGTTTGTCTTTTTAAAATCTTGCTTCATTATCTCCATTTCTGATGGGACCACTCGTAGAAATTCTTCAATCGGTCGAGCTTCATTTGAACTTGGCACAGGGATATTGTCATTAACTCTCTTACTCCACCATCCATAATACTCTGGAGTCGTTATTGGGCCTACGTCTACCCTCTTCATGTAACAAGTCTGTTTCCAAGCACTAGCAATCTCTTTAACCATCTTCTTGTAACCATTTCCTTTATATAAGAATTCGCTCTGAGCTAAACCATGAGTAACTGGTATAAATTGCTTTGATCTGAACTGTCTTAATACGAGCAAATGTGCATATCCAATAGCTCCCCAAATTCCCAGTAGAGGGACCCAATCAAAACTTCCACACCGATACAAAACTTTATCAGGAATCATCCAGGGAGTTTTCCATTCAACATCCTCTTCTCGGAGATTTTGTAAAAGCGCTATCCAATTCTCCTCGGTTATGTCGTCTCTTCTTGGGGTATCCACTATTTCTTTCAACGGAGAATAACTTTCTAAGAAAACCCGACGAGAAATCCTGTCCACTTTCCAAAAGTGACTATAGAACCAAGCCAACAACAACTGTGCACATCCCATAAATCTGCCCTCCTTAGCTCTCCTACATGTACTCAAAGAACGAAATGTTTCCTCCAAGATTGCCGGAACAGGTGTGACTTGCTTGTCAAGTCGATAGAAGAGGTCTGAAACAGCTTCATCCACATATCCCAATGCCCTTGGAAAAATCACTAACCCATATATACTTAAAGCGAATATATCGACTTTCTTTTTCATATCAGGATGTTCTAAAATCAAGTCATTCAAAGCTTTCCATGAGATGCAGTTATATTCACCTTTTTGCTTGATTCTAGCTGTAACCCATTGCTCGCTCATCCCGGTGATACTCATTAATTTTCTCACGAAGGTTATAACGTTAGGGGCTCTCGAGTAAACTCTATCAACTTGAACCTTAGGACATCGCAAGAGAGCTGTATACTCCTCTATCATAGGTACCAAATCAACTCTTCCAAAAGTAAAGCAACTATACGCCGGATTCCAGTATTGAGAAATGGCGCGAAACAGATGCTGATCTACCTTAATATCCAACAGATACGGCAAGTCTCCATAGTTACTGTAAAACAAATACTTAACTTCGTTATTCCATTGATCCCATACCTCCTTTAATTCTTGAAGATTGTTCTGCGTCACACTGATGCGAGTGTAATCCCATAACTCAGATTTATACCCTTCGACTAAGCTATCTCCCTTTTCTAACTGTGTCTGCTCTGACCACCTACGGACAGCTGCATTGTCCTCCACTTTATCAAGGAATTCATTCTCCATAACCAGCTTTCTAATTTGGAAACTGATCGTGAACTGATACCTCTTTAAGATATGAAATGACATCAACAAGATAAAACACAATTGATCAGTAACGCAGAGTAAAGTGTAAAACCAATAATTTATCACCTATCTGGATAATTGCTAAAATCAGGGTATAGATCTACCTAGGGTAAGCTCTTAGGTTTTCTATATGTGGGTTTAGTTCTAAAGTTTAAGGTACCCGAACCAGTAGATTCCTTGGTCCTCACCCATTATAGGCTCATACGGACCAAGTTCGGTTCAGGAGAATACATTTCCCTATGGCTGCACGGAGGCGAAAACCTCACGAAGACATAGGTACGGATGTATCCCGAAAGCGATTCACTATCCTGCACGGAGGTGAAAACCTCACGAAGGAGTAGCTTCCAGCTCCCACTTAAGGGTGCGACCACAACGACCATGCAATGCAATGCAAAGATATTTTATACAAATAAAATCATATGCAAATAAAAAGGATTATAATTTTTAAACCAGATTTTTAAATTCAGATTTAGGACATGAAACTATCAATTTTACGGCTTGACTCTCTTATAAGTCCCCAGTGGAGTCGCCAAGCTGTCGAAACCATTTTAAAATCGGGTTTAGAAAAATGGGGATCGACTTTGAAAACAAAAAAAAAGGGAGTCGCCACCAATCTTTTTATTTAGGTGTGATTGGATCACCTTATAAAACGTTTTATTTCAAAACATTTTTCTTTGGGTCCACAAAAACAAGAAAATGAGTTTGGGAGTCGGTTACGTATGAGGAAGGGTTAGCACCCTCATACCGCCCAATAATTGGTACCAAATTGATAAAGTCATGTCCATATATCGAAAATAAAGAATATGATGAAATATGATCCTTTTAGTAGAAAAAAAATCTAGACTTATCTATTTCAAAGAAATAAAATACTTTACCCAATAAGTTAAGGTATAGTATGTCATTACTTTAAAATTAAACTTGTCTTCGTTTGAGGAAATTCCTACCTCGAGGCACAAAATGTCGAACCTAATAAGTTAAGGCAAAACACTTTGAATTCCCAAGAATAGGTTTTTTATTTTGAAGTTGATAAATATCAAATTTCTTAAAAAGGGTAAACATGTAATACTTAAAGTTTCACGAGAAAAATCAAACCCAATAAGTTAGGGCAAAATTCTTCTCGAGATCCCTTAAATGTCACATATCACCATATTTTACAAACCACTTGAATAGAACGTATCGATTTAAAATGTTTTTATGAAAGCTATGATTTAGATTGGATATCACAACATATATTGAAACAAATTATAAATAAAAAATATAAGTGATAGTGTATTCTACAAATCATACTAACAATGAATTGATAAAATAATAACACAAATATAATGAATCATATTGAACAATCTAAAGCAAATAAATAAATAAACATGTAATAGCAATAAATGAGAGAATAATATATTAGACATTTAAAAAATAATAATAATACTTCTTATATAAAATAACACAAATTTAAAATAAAAGGTACCTATAATAAATATAATTTAATATATAATATATGAGTATATAAATGATAAAAATAATTAATAAATAGTATGAAGTATATTAGAAAAACATTACATAACATAAATAATAAAATATGTTAGATATTATAATATACATTATACAATATATATATATATATAATACTATATAATATATTAAAACATAATATAATAAATAATATATAGATTATAAAATAATATAAAAATTTTAAACTAAGTAAAATATATATATATTATTTATATATAAAATAATACATATAAAATATATATAAGATAAATTAATAAATATAGGAAAACAATATAAAACATGATAAAACAAATAAAAAATAAAATAAATTAAGTAAATTAAAAAATAAATAAAGAAACAAGGGTTAAACAGCAATTAAACAGATTAAATGAATTAAATCCAAAACGTGCGCTAAAACTAGGGACTTATGTAGGAATTAAACCTTTTTATAAAACGGCGTCGTTCTGATTTTACCATTAAAATTTACCAAGTGACTAAATTGGAACCGAAACAAATTTTATGGCTAATTTTAAAATAAAAAAAATACGAATTGGACCGAATTAAAATTAATTAAATTGCGGAAGAACCGAAATGTAAATATCCCATTTTCATAAAACGCGCGGATCCTGAGGGCCGGGTCGGGTCGACGCGCGGATCTTTGACCTCTAAAACGGCGCCGTTTCAATTTTATTATAAAAATCAGTTTTAATAAAAAAAATCATTTCAACATCTGTTTTTAAAAAAAAAATTAAAAAAAACTCTGAAATCTCTTAGTTTTCTCGTCTGGCTCCGGCACCGGATGTTCGCGCCACTTCCTTACGCGCGCCACGCTCCTCCGCGACCGATGGCCGGAGGTTTGGATCGACTGTTCTACACTTTCGAGAAGGTATATTCTTTCTCTTTTTCTCTTTTAGCCAATAGTTATATACGAAAATATAAAAATAAATAATGAAATAAATAAAAAATATGTGAAACGAAAAATCACCTATTGAATCACTGCTTTGTTGAGTGTTTGTGTGAATCTGGGGCTTTCTGTTTTGGTGTGGGTATTCGTATCCTTATTTGCTTGCTTATTTTCTGTGTTTTCTTTGCGAGAATATTAGTATCTGAAAAGGCCCTATTTTTTGATAATTTTCCGTGTGTTCTTTACAGATTTTACAAGGGTTTTTATAACCCAAAAAACAAAATGAAAAAAGGAAATACAATCTTTGCCATTTTTGCTTTTTTCCTTTTTCTATTGTTTGTTTCCTTTTTTGCAGGTTGATGAGGATTCTGGCGTCGAGACCTCCGCGCGCTGATGACGGTGCGAATGTTTGCTGAGGCATGCGGCACGAAGACTGTGGCGGATCTTGCGACGTGACGATCGGTTTCCTGAGGAAACGGCGCGACGCTTGGGATACTGCCTGCTTGCGGCGCCTAGGGTTCCCGAAAACCCTAGGCTTACTGAAACTGGCTTGAAGATTTGGGCCCATTTGGGCCATACAAGTTTGGGCTTGATTGGGCCTGGAGTATTTGGGTAGTTAATATGGGTGGTCTGTTATAGTCGGCTTTGGGTTTTATTTATTGGGCTAATTTGGTAATAGGTCTTGTAAATGGACTGAAAAGGGACTTTAATTATTATTATTATTATTTTTTTGTTTTGGTCGTATTCCAGCCCGGTCAAAATTGGGCTCTTACAGTACCCTAACTTACTGGGTTTCGATTTTTCTCGTAAAGTCTAAAGAAACAATTATCCTTTTAAATCAAAGCATAAGTTGAAGAAAAACTTATTCTCGGGTGTTCAAAAATGTTGTGTCCTAACTTACTGAATGGGACATTTTTGTTATCTCGAGATAAGGATTTCTAAAAACAAAGGCAATATTTTGTATTTGGAATTTTGAGAAATTGTGTCCTAACTTACTGGGTTCTGATTTTTCATTTGACCCAAATAAACGAATATCCTTCTTAGATTTAAATGCACGAGTTTTAAAAGTCAAAAAGACAAGCTTAGTCTTGAGGATTCGAAATGTCATATCCTAACTCATTGGGCATGACATTTTACTTCGTCAATATAAGCGGGTCTCAGCATTCGGTTCAATTCATTTAAGTTTTTTTTTTCTTTAAGTAAAGAGGATCATATTTTAAAATCTTTTCAAATTTTTGACATTAAGACGTTGTAGTAACCAATTTTAGCCCGGACTAACAAAGCCCAAACCAAACATATTACAATAGGCCCAATTTACACCAAAGCTCACAATTTCGGCCAAAACTTCAAAGCCCAAAAACTAATTGCCAGGGTTTCTGAAACCCTAGCCCCTGGTGCGCCACTCTCCACCAGCCACTGTCTGCCACCGACCCTCCACTTGCGCCTCCACTCGCGCCGCTCGTCCACCTGCAAGAAGAAGAAGGCAAGAAAATAATAAAGAAATCGTGTAAAAATCGGCTATAAAGCCATTCGAAAATAATGTAAAAAGGACCTTTTTTTCATCAAGAGAATAGAATGCAAAAACTTTCAATCAAAAAATAGATTTAAACATAAAAAAAAGAGAGGGCAAAGACTGAGCATTAAAAGAAAAACGAGGTGATTTCGCTTTTTTTACCCTTCATTAGTCGTTTTGAATTTTTTATTTATTCATTATTCAACCAAAATACATATACGTATATATATATATTAAAAAAATTTTCGGAATCAAAGAAATATAATAAAAATCCGAATACAAAAAAATCAGAAGATCAATAAGAGTTTTAAGGTGGATTTTATCTTCTACCTACTGTTGTTTTCTATTTATTTTTTATTTCGTTTTTATTTAAAAAAAAGGTTGTTTATAAACGAAATCGAGAAAAGAGAAGGGAAAGAGGGTCACCGATTTATTTTCCAACCATTTTAAGGCCAGATCTGGGCTCCGAGGGCTGAGATCTTCAAAAGGTCGAGTTTTCGTCTTCGTCGGCCACTGCACGCGGCGTCGCCGGCACTTGGCGGCCGGAGAGACAGGGGTCTGTCGGAAAGTTGATCGGCCTAGGGGCTTTTGAGAGAATTTTGAGAGCGGTCTTTGAAGTTTTTTTTTTTTTTTTGAAATGAAGAAAGAAAAAAAAAGGGGTTCCTGGTCTTGAAACAGAAGACTAAGAATGAAGGAATATTTTTTTTAGCTTTTAAAACCTGGGGCACGTGCAATCACCTTTTCCACAGGTGAATTTGTGCAATTTTACCCTAAATGGGTAAATTGCGCAGTTGATCCTCTCTTTTTGTGCCCTGTTTTAATTGCATCCCCCTTTAGCTTTTTTTATTGTTTCTAATTTACCCCTGAAGTTTGTGCATCGCTTAGATTTGGTCTGCATTCAGGCACGGTACTTAGGGCTTGAAATAATTGTGTTTTCAGTCCCTATTAGCTGGCGCGCATTTCAATTTCATCCTTTTTACCCTTTTATAAATATTATGACAATTGTTTTATTATTAATGCTATTGTTCTTACTTATACTATTATTATTTTGCTATTATTAATACTGTTATTTATTACTATCAATTTATTATTATTATTATTATTTTAATATTATTTTAGTTTTTTTCATTTTTACTTATTTTTCCTACTATTATTATATTCCTATGTATTATTGTTATGATCTTACTATTACTATTTTTTATAATCATATTTCTATATTTATTATTATTTTATTACAAATGCATCTATTAGTACTACTAATTTAGTATATCATTATTTTTTATTGCGATTATTATTTTAACATCACCATTACCATATCTTTTTATTTTTTTAAATTATTATATTCATTAGAATTATTATGATGTTTTTTATTTGTTATTATTTATATATATATATTATTATTATTATTATTATTATTATATTATATTATTATTATTATTATTATTATTATTATTATTATTATTATTCTCATCAACATAGTTTGTCTTAATGTTTTTTTATTTTAATATTATCTTTTTAATTTTGTTTTATTATTGCATTATTATTATTATGTTTTGTTATTTCTCGTGCTCATCATTTCATGTAAATCATCAGTTTTGAATTGCATTTCAACATTTTCTCATTTTTTTTTAAATTTCAAGAAAAGAGGTTTCACAAAGGTAATATTCATTCGTTTGGAAATTCAAAGAAATTGTGCCCAATCGTGCTGGGTACGATCTTCTTGTTTGACCAAACAAATGGATATCCTACCAAATTTTGATCATATTTCTAAATAAGGTGATATTCGTGAGTTTAGAAATTCGAAGAGATCGTGCCCAATCGTGCTGGTTATGATTTTGTGTTTAACCAAATGAACGAATGTCCTTTCAAAATTTCAAAATCATTTCAAACTTTTCGACATTAGGACATTGATTAATCAATTTGGTACTAATTTTGGGCGTTGCGAGGGTGCTAATCCTTCCTCGCGCGTAACCAACTCCCGAACTCATTTTCTCGAATATTCGTGGACCAAAAACATTGCTTTAGTAAATCAAAAGGTTTTATTAAAACAAAGGTGATTCGATCACACCTAATAAAAGATTGGTGGCGACTCCCGTTTTATTTTTATTTTCAAAACCAGGTTGATTCCCTTTTTTTCCAAAAAATGGTTACGACAGCTTGGCGACTCCACTGGGGATCCTTCGAGAGTCAGGCCATAAAATTGATTATTCTTTGTCCTTTTGTCGAAAATTCAGAAAATTGTTTTGAAAAATCATGTTTCTTTTGATGCATTTGTTGGTGCTATGATCACAATAATGTTGAGTCACATAGGATATCCCTGCATTCATATTTGCATGACTGTTGTGGTCACACCCTTAAGTGGGAGCGAGAAGCTATGCCTTCGTGAGGTTTTCACCTCCGCATGGGCTAGGGGATTGCTTCCGGAATACATCCGTACCTATGGTTTCGTGAGGTTTTCACCTCCGCATGGCCATAGGGAAATGTATTCCCCTGAACTGAACTCGATCCGTATGAGCCTATAATGTGTGAGGATTGAGGAATCTGCTGGTTCGGGTACCTTTCCTTTAGAACTAAGCCACATATAGTGAACCTTAAGGGCCCACCCTAAGTAAAGCTATGCTAAACCTTAGTGGTTACCCATATAGTGGTTTGACATCCTTTTACTCATTTTGGTTGCTATTATTCAATACTAACCTGTTTATTTTGGCCATGTTTACATGTCATTTCACATTAAAAGGTGTCGATCTCTGTTTGATTACTAAGATAGAAGCTTGTTATGGGGGACGAATTCCTTGATAAAGTAGAGGATAACGCGGCCGTGCGTATATGGTCAGAGAAGATACAACTCGAGAAAGGGGATAGTCTAGCCGAGGAATATACATCGGAGTTGGGGGACTTCACTCGCATTAGTATAACACAGAATGAGCTCCAAGAATTAAGAGATATGTGGGCTCATTGGGATGAGGGGACTAAACAGCTTTTCTATCTTAATTATGGCGATCTACCCTATTTACTTGACATCAGAGTGGACAAACACTTGTTTCGGGCCATAACTCAATATTGGAATCCCGCATATAGCTGCTTCACATTCGGGAAAGTGGACTTGGTACCTACCATAGAAGAATACACGGCTTTACTTCATAATTAAAGGGCTCAGGTTGACAAAGTTTACTTCAGGGCCGGCAATGCACCAACTTTTGTAAAGAAACTGATGAGCATCACTGGAATGAGTGAACAATGGGTCATAGCACATATTCATCAAAAAGGCGAAGGGAAATGCATTCCGTGGGTGAACTTAAGGGACTTGATAGTGGCACATCCAGATGCTAAGAGGAAGGTTGACATCTTCGCCTTAAGTATCTACGGCCTGGTAATTTTCCTAAGAGCTTTGAGGCATGTGGATGAAGCAGTTGTTGACTTATTTGATCGTCTTGACAAAAGAGTTACGCCAATACCAGCAATTCTTACCGAAACGTTTAGATCTTTGAATGCGTGCCGGAGAGCAGGTGAGGGTAGATTCATGGGATGTGTACAACTATTGCTAGTTTGGTTCTACAGCCATTTTTGGAAGATAGATAGAGCTTCTTGTCGAGTTCACTATGAAAATTATTCCCCATTAAAGGAGTTGGCAGATATGCCCAAGAGAGATGACATATCAGAAGAAAATTGGATCGCACTCCTTCAAAATCTCCAAGAAAAGGACATTGAATGGAGAGCTCATTGGTTTGTTCCTGATGAAATTCTCTACCGCTGTGGGAGTTATGATTGGGTTCCCCTACTAGGAATTTGGGGAGCCATTGGGTATGCTCCTTTGCTTGTGCTAAGGCAATACAATTCAAGACAGTTTATACCGATGACTTACGGCCTAGCTCAGTTCGAATTTTCGTACAAAGGGAATAATTCTAAGAAGAAGGTTCGGGAGATTGCTGATGCTTGGAAACAAATTTACCGAATGAAAAGAATTGCTGTAGGTCCGATGGTAACCCTCGAGTATAATGCCTGGCAGAGTAGAAGAATAAACGATAATGTCCCTAAACCGACACAAGATAGTACTCAACCACTAGAGAAATACTTACAAGTAGTCTCTTCTGAGGTGGGGATTATGAAGCAAGACTTTGAAAGTAAAAATTTAGAGTTGGAAAAGAGGATAGAACGACTAGAAGAAGAAAAGATGCATTTGATGTTGGATATTGATGTCCAAAACTCAGAGGCTGAGAAATTGAAGAAAGGAAAAAGGAAGGCCGAAGAAGATTTGGAGAGCTTGAAAACCGATTATAGAAAGCTGCGTCTATCAATGAGGACTACCGGGTTGGGTAAAACTTCAGAACAATGGCGTCAAGAAATTCGAGAAGAGAAAGCCAAGGTTGATCAATGGAGGAAAAAGTTCCAAGAAGTTCAAACACAAAAGGATGCTCTGAGGAAGACTGCAAGTGAGAGCCAAAGAGAGAATGAGATACTGAAAGCTCGATTAACAGAACAAAAGAAGACGTTTGGCCGAAGACGCGACTCTACGGTGAAGTTAGAATCAAGCCTAAACCAGATTGAAGAGTTAAAAAGGAAGATGGTAGAGCTCGAAATGACACTGCAAAATAGTGAGTTCCGGATTCAACAATCTCAGAATCAAGTCAGAGAAAGGGATTATGTCATGGGCGAAGCTGTAACACAGATACGAGAAGTGGCTGAACATCTACAATCCTTAGCGGTCCAAGCTGATGTATTAAGTGAAGTGTATGAATCAAAGTTAGACCGGGGTCGAGAGTTAGCCTCGCTTCTCGAGAAAGTTAAAACTCTGGCGTAAGGGCTAGGTCGCATATGTGACTCTGTTTTATGTAAAGGATTTTGTTTTTAAAATAAGCTTTCTATAAGAAATTGAACGAGAATCGACGCCTTTTTGCATTCATACCATGAATTTGCATTGCATTGCATGCAGTAGCATCATATCACTCGAATCATTCACTGAGGCTAAAATCGTATAATCCACAGTTGCGACACTACGAACCTGGAATCACGTCATCCTTATAGGACACGTCTAAGATCTAGAGCTATGGATACCGAACTCAATGAAAGAATCGAAAGAATGGAAAGAATCCAGAGAGAGTTACAAGAGCAGTTGACCAAGTCGCAGCAAGAAGCAAGGGATTTGATGGTAAGATCCCGAGAGGAATCGCTCGAACAAAAGGATCAAATGGCCAAAATGATGGAGATGATGGCAGCTCTGGTCAAAGGAAACGGACCCGTGCAGAATCCTGATATTACAGAACCCCATTCGAGGGTTAATCAGAGTCCATTCCATCCCCCAGGATTCACTCCACCTCACGCCCATGCAATATATGAAGGTTGGCCTCAAAAGGAATCTACGGGCCTAGAACAATGACCTATACCACCTACCCATCTTAGGCAAGGTATATTCACATTGAACCCCGGAGCTAATCCTACCGACCCGATTGTTCCAGATTTGGATGATCCAGCAGAAATGGCCAGGCTGAGAATGAACGATCAGAGTGCCCAGGATAAGTACAGGAGCTTGGAAGAAAGGCTCAAGGCAATAGAAGGTACTGAAGTTTTCTCTGCACTTGGTGCCAAAGAGCTTAGTTTGGTGCCTGATCTGGTTCTGCCTCCGAAGTTTAAAGTGCCAGACTTTGAGAAATATGATGGGACGAGATGTCCAAAGGCATATATTATCATGTTTTGTCGGAAGATGGCGGGTTATGTGAATGAAGATAAACTACTAATACACTGTTTCCAAGATAGCTTGGTCGGGTCCGCCCTTCGATGGTATAATCAACTTAGTAGAGAAAAGATTCGATCATGGATGGACCTAGCATCAGCCTTCTGTGAACAGTACAAGCATGTCTCCGACATGTTGCTTGATCGACTAACTCTGCAAATGATGGAAAAGAAGCCGACGGAGACCTTTAGACAATATGTGCAAAGATGGAGAGATATCTTGGTCCAAGTAGATACCCCATTAACTAAGACTGAGATAACGGTCCTCTTTATCAACACTCTGAAAGCGCCATTTTATGATAGGTTGGTAGGAAACGTCATAAAGGACTTCGCCGACATCGTATTATCTGGGGAAATCATAGAAAATGCCATCAAAAGCGGAAGGATGGAAGGTCCCGAAAGTTTGAAAAGGGCAGTGCCTAATAGGAAAAAAGAGGCAGAAACCCATATGGTGGGGACTGAAAGCCACTATGCTTCTAATCCGTACCCAACCCAATTACGACCCCGATATCGCCCACCTCCAAATTTCTATTTTCCTCCCCAAAACCCTTATTACCAAGCATCTCCTTCTTACCCCGCCTACGCCACCAATAACTAAAAACCATTCACCATGTTCCCACCAAATACCATGCCTGCTCCAAGCCAACCCAAGAACGAACAAAGACCGATAGGACCCAATCCTGAAAAACCTCAATTCACCCCTATTCTCGTGTCGTACGGAGAACTGTGCCCGAAATTATTGGAAAAACAATTAATATCCCCACATTATATGGCACCATTGAAGCCTCCATACCCGAAATGGTACGATCCCAATGCTAGTTGCATGTATTATGCTGGAAACCAGGGGCATTCTACAGAAAATTGTATAGCCTTCAAAAGGAGGGTTCAGGGTCTTATTGATGCAGGGATTTTACGATTTGACGGTACTGGTAACGTGGCTGGAAATCCGCTCCCAAACCATGCTGAAGGGAACGTGAGTGCAGTGACAAAGGAAGACGTGCAGCAAGCTAAAAGTTCCGTGTCTGAAATAAAAACACCTTTGCGAAAAGTTTGGAAGGCAATGATTGAAAATGGGCCGTTTTGTCATCTCAACAAGACATTCAAAGGAGGAAATACAAAAAGTCAGTGTTTTTGTGATTTTCATGGCGTCGAAGGACATGACATCCAGTCTTGTGAAGAATTCAGAAAATTACTCCAAGACATGATGAACAACAAGGAGATCAAGATCTTTGACAAAACGGACGAGGCCGAGGAAAGGGAAATACGCGCCTCCGATAATCAGCTGCCAGCCATCCCTTGTAGTGCCGATCGACCTCTGGTGATTTACTATAAGGCCAAGAAGAAGGAAGTCAAACCAACGCTGGTGATTAAAGTGCCATCTCCTTTCCCTTACAAGGACAATAATACAGTACCATGGAAATATGGTGCTAACATTGTTGTACCCGAGAGTGAAAAGTCAAAGGCTGTGATTGGAGATATTAGCAGAGTAGGACACTTTACCCGCAACGGGAGGTGTTATTCTCCTGAAATGGTTGAACCAAAGAAAAAAGCCGTTGACTCGAGTCAGAAAGGAAAGGCACCAATGCATGAGGCCGAGGTTGACGTTGAAATACAGTCTGAGCAAGAAATTAAAATACCTGTGAATGAGGATGAAGTACATGAATTCTTGAAGTTCATCAAGCACAGTAAATATAACATCGTGGAACAGTTGAACAAGCAGCCAGCGAGAATCTCGGTGTTATCTTTACTGTTGAACTCGGAGCCACATCGGAATGCCTTGCTAAAAGTGTTAAATCAAACTTACGTGGAAAGCAATGTATCTATAGAAAAGCTTGATAGGTGGGTAAACAACTTGAATGCGGATAATTTCATCTCTTTCAGTGATGATGAAATACTGCCAAATGGTAGGGGCTCCGTGGAAGCATTGCATATTACGACCAATTGCAAGGGTTACTAGTGCCGAATGTACTCATCGACAACGGATCCGCACTCAATGTCATGCCTCTGGCCACACTTTCCAGGATGCCAGTTGATATATCTTATCTAAGGCCTTGTCATTCCACAGTAAGAGCATTTGATAGGACACGACGAGAGGTCATGGGAAGGATTGAAATTCCTCTAGATGTGGGCCCATGTACATATGACATAGAATTCCAGGTCATGGATATCTCGCCTTCGTATAATTGCCTCTTAGGGAGGCCTTAGATCCATTTCGCTGGGGCAGTTCCCTCATCTCTCCACCAAAAAGTAAAGCTTGTCATGGATAACCGCTTGATCACGGTCGCTGGTGAAGAAGACATTGTTGCCTCTATCTCTACTGACGCGCCCTACATTGATGTAAACAAAGATGCAGTAGAATGTTCCTTCCGTTCCTTCGAGTTTATCAATGCTACATTTGTTGTTGAAGGAAACAAGATTCCCACACCCAAATTGTCAAAGAATTCCAAGATGGGGATCAAGCTGATTGTGGGAAAAGGAGCCCGAGCGGGGAAAGGTTTGGGAAAATATCAGCAAGGGATGGTTAGAGCGCTAAAGCTAGTACACCACAAGGCTCGATACGGCTTAGGGTTCAAGCTAGATGCTCGACAAAGAAGAAAACAATGGCAGAAAGATCAAGAAAGGAGGATTGCAAGAATCTCAAGTAGGGAATTAGAATGGGAGCCCATAGTGTATCCTCCATTGTCGAAAACATTTACATCTGCAGGAATGATGTACCCAGGGAGGGATAGTTTGCCAAGCATATTATTATCGATTGAAAAGGGGCTTCAGGACATCAGTATAAATGTTACGAACAAAGGAGATGATACAATTGAAGATGTTTCGATGATACGCCCTTGTCCTCTAAGATTCATTTTGAACTATTGGACTGCTGTGGATCTTCTTGTAGTTTCTAAATCTTCTCCAGAGTAATGCTCAATGTTAACTTTTTTTGTATGCCTCTAAGTTATAAGGGGAATCTGTTATGAGTGATCATGTTTGTTATTTATCTTTTAAATAAACATTAATGGAAATGCATTTTGTCATGGTCTTTTCATTCTCATTGGCTTCATATTTATTCCCTCTTCTCATAGCCTATCTTTACATATATCTCGTATCATAGTAGTATGTTTGTGGGTTCCAATACCTTGATGCTCCTCTATAGTTTTCTTTTCCATTCACCTTTCAGGTGCTCAGATATCAGCGACGTGAACTATCCCGTTACAAGTCCTAAAATCGGTTTCGAGAAAGCTGTTTGTTTAGGAGAATGCGAAGCTGAGGAAGATGCTGAAGATTATGTCTCATCCCCTGACTTACTAAGGATGGTGGAACGAGAAGATAAACAGATTCTACCCCATCGAGAATCTGTTGAGACAGTGAACTTAGGAAATAAAGAAAAGAGACAAGAAGTGAAGATTGGGACTTCCATTTCAGAGAACACCAAACATGACTTGATCGCCTTGCTTCAAGAGTATAAAGATGTATTCGCGTGGTCATACCAGGACATGCCAGGTTTGAACGAGGATATAGTGGTCCATAGACTCCCACTGAAACCAGAATGCAAACCCATTCTACAGAAGCTAAGACGAATGAGACCTGAAATGCTGTTAAAGATAAAAGAAGAAGTAAAAAAATAATTTGATGCCGACTTCTTACAAGTCTCTAAATATCCAGAATGGGTAGCTAATATAGTCCCAGTACCGAAGAAAGACGGCCAAGTGTGAATGTGCGTGGATTATCGCGATCTGAATCGAGCAAGCCCAAAAGATAATTTTCCCTTGCCACACATCGATACATTGGTAGATAACACAACAAAACATTCTTTATTTTCTTTCATGGATGGATTTTCGGGTTATAATCAGATAAAGATGGCCCCTGAGGATATGGAGAAAACTACCTTCGTAACAATGTGGAGAACGTTCTGCTATAAGGTAATGCCATTCGGATTGAAGAATGCTGGGGCAACATATCAGAGGGCAATGGTGATGTTGTTCCACGACATGATGCACAAAGAAATAGAATTTTATGTCGATGATATGATTGCCAAATCTCGGGGGGAGAGAGAGCATGTTGAGAACCTCAGGAAATTGTTCGAAAGACTAAGAAAGTTCCAACTGAAGCTTAACCCAGCCAAGTGCACATTCGGGGCTACCTCGGGAAAATTACTAGGCTTCATTGTCAGTGAGAGGGGTATTGAGGTTGATCCAGATAAGATAAAAGCCATACAAGAACTACCACCTCCACGGACACAAAAAGAAGTCAGAGGATTTCTAGGGAGGTTGAACTACATCGCTCGATTTATTGCTCAGCTTACCAACCACTGTGACCCAATTTTTCGACTCCTTCGAAAACACAATCCTGGAGAATGGGACGAGGAGTGTCAAGTGGCTTTTGACAAGATAAAACAGTATTTGTCTAACCCCCCGGTGCTAGTACTGCCAACTCCCGGGAGACCATTAATATTGTATCTAACTGTGTTTGAAAGCTTAATGGGGTTGCGTACTGGGGCAACATGATGAGTCTGGGAAAAGAGAAAGGGCGATTTACTACCTCAGTAAGAAGTTTACAGAGTATGAGGCAAAGTACCCATCAATTGAGAAATTCGGTTGTGCTTTGGTCTGGGTAGCTCGAAGGCTCAGACAATACATGTTGTATCATATGACATGGTTAATTTCAAAGTTGGACCCAATAAAGTACATGATGGAATCACCTGCACTCTCAGGAAGAATGACACGATGGCAGATCCTACTATCGGAGTACGACATCATCTACGTGAATCAAAAGGCGATAAAAGGGAGCGCAATAGCTGACTTCTTAGCAACTCGAATGACAGAGGAATACGAGCCCTTGAGATTTGACTTCCCAGATGAAGACTTGATGTGCATTACAGAAAAAGAATGTGAGTCGTCAAAAGAGAAATTATGGAAGATGAGCTTTGATGGTGCATCAAATGCATTGGGGCATGGGATTGGAGCAGGCTTAGTGTCACCAGAAGGGAGTCATTACCCATTCACTGCCAGATTAAATTTCTTCTGTACCAACAACGTAGCGGAATATGATGCTTGTATCATGGGACTTCGTGCAGCTATTGAACGAGACATCGAAATCTTAGAGGTGTACGAAGACTCGGCGCTGGTGATTTATCAAATCCGTGGAGATTGGGAAGTAAGAGATTCAAAATTGGTCAAATATCGCGACCTCGTGGCAGAGCTGATCAAAGAATTCGAAGAAGTAACCTTTAATTACTTCCCACAAGAAGAAAACCAATTGGCTGATGCCCTAGCCACTTTGGCTTCAATGTTCAAGGCAAACCGAGAAACGGAAATAATGCCCCTCCAAATGAGCATATATGAGGCCCCTGCACATTATTTTAGCATCGAAAAAGAGGCAGATGGAAAGCCATGGTTCCACGATATCTTGGAATATGTCAAGAATCAAAGGTATCCCGAACAGGCCAATGAGAATGACAAAAGAACAATCAGAAGAATGGCGGTAGGGTTTGTCCTTGATGGGGATATCTTGTACAAAAGAGGAAAAGATCAAGTGCTCTTGAGATGCGTGGATGCTGTTGAAGCCAGAAAAATACTTGAAGAAGTCCATGAGGGAGTTTGTGGAACGCATGCCAATGGTTTCACTATGGCCAGACAGATTATGAGACTAGGTTATTACTGGCTGACGATGGAAAGCGACTGCATTAGTTACGCGTGAAAGTGCCACAAATGTCAAGTTTACGGCGATAAAATTCATGCAGCACCTTCGCCGCTTCATGTCATAACTTCGCCGTGGCCTTTTTCTATGTGGGGCATGGATGTTATAGGGCCAATTTCCCCAAAAGCTTCTAATGGACATCGATTCATTTTTGTGGTCATAGATTACTTCACAAAATGGGTAGAAGCCACTTCGTTTGCTAATGTGACGAAGGCTGCAGTTTGCAGGTTTTTAAAAAGGGAGATCATATGTCGATACGGTTTGCCTGAGAGAATTATTTCAGATAATGCTTTAAATCTAAACAATAAGATGATGAAAGAAGTATGCGAGCAATTTCAAATAAAGCATCATAATTCCTCACCCTATCGCCCAAAGATGAACGGAGCAGTAGAAGCTGCTAACAAAAATATTAAGAGGATTATTGGAAAAATGACCGAGACGTATAAAGACTGGCACGAGAAACTACCGTTTGCTTTGTATGCATATCGCACGTGTGTGCGGACCTCTACGGGGCAACTCCCTTCTCTCTGGTCTATGGAATGGAAGCTGTGCTGCCCATCGAAGTCGAGATCCCCTCTTTACGGGTCTTAATGGAGTCAAAACTAGAAGAATCAGAATGGGTTCAAGCTCGATATGACCAACTAAATCTGATCGAAGAAAAACGCTTGAAAGCAATCTGTCATGGATAGATGTACCAGAAGAGAATGATCACGGCCCATGACAAGAAGGTGCGACCAAGGGAACTTCGCGAAGGAGAACTCGTGCTGAGAAAGATTCTCCCAATACAAAAAGACTTTCGAGGAAAATGGACGCCGAATTGGGAAGGGCCATATGTCGTAAAGAAGGCCTTCTCGGGTGGAGCTTTGATTCTCACTGAGATGGATGGGAAAGAGGTACCAAACCCAGTGAACTCAGATGCCGTGAAGAAGTACTATGCTTAAAAAAAAAGGGGATCAAGATGAAAACCCGAAAAGGGCGACTTGATGAACAAAAAGGTTTAGGATGAAAAACTGGCCTAAGGAAGCAAATTTGGGCTTAAGGAGCAATGGCGATTTGAACAGGAAGTCAAATAGCGAGATATTAATATTTGAAGCAGACTCAGAGGCTCAAAATCTTCTACACAAGAAACTGTGCTCGAAAAGATCCAGGATCAAAAAACGTGAAGAAGTTCATGCGTTGAATATCTAGAGCATTTGTGACAATTGAATCTACTTTCCTGTATTTATAATGTTTTCTTTATTGAACTATTCCTTATCAATTTTCCTTGCTCATTACCTCTGAAATAAATGAGTGTGAAGTCCCCCTTTCATACCTACTCGTCATTTTCATGCATCTCATGTTTGGTTCATTTAAATGATGAATAGTGAAATTACACACTCTAAACAAAAGGAATGTTGAGCATTACCTGGATGAGAATTTGGTAAATACAAGGGCCTCAAAGCAAGGACAAAGTTCAACAGAGAGAAAAAGGGCAATATACGAGAAACACAGATTACTCGTAAAGTTTGAGGACGAGTACAAAACCTGAAAGGAAAGTCAAGAATCGAAGCAATAAATGCAGGTCGTCATGAAAGTCGTAACAAAAAGAGATATGACAAACAAGCCTAAGGCATATGACATAATCATGTAGGCATAAAAGCATTTAAGACAAGCACGTGCATATCATGATAACATCACGCATGACACATACAGGTACGCCAATAAAGCAAGAAGTCTTGACGATAACTATACCGAACCAAGGGGAAAGAAGACATCCGAGTTCCACCAGATGATACTTTTTCAATTTCTGTTTGCGAAAGTCAACTCCTCAGGTCGCATGCTGAGATATTTTTTAATTCCTGTTTTTCAATTTCTGTTTGCAAAAATCAATTCCTCAGGTCGCACGCTGAGGTATTTTTTTAATTTCTGTTTTTTTCAAATTCTGTTTGCAAAAATCAACTCCTCAGGTCGCATGCTGAGGTATTTTTTAATTTTTGTTTTTCAATTTCTGTTTACAAAAACCAACTCCTCAGGTCGCACGCTGAGGTGTTTTTTATTTCTATTTTTAATTTTTGTTTGCAAAAATCAACTCCTCAGGTCGCACGCTGAGGTATTTTTAATTTCTAATTTTCAACTTCTGTTTGTTCAAAAAAATTAACTTAGTTGAGTTGAGCCCCAGGTCGCACGCTGAGGTATTTTCAATTTCTATTTTTCAATTTCTGTTTTTCAAAAATCGACTCATATCACGAGAGGTGGGTTGAGCCTCGGGTCACACGCTGAGACATTTTCAGTCTTCTCGAAGATAGTAAGGAAACAGTTTGAAAAGTTCAGATTTATTCCCTCGAAGTTCCGGTGGAGCAGATCAAAGTTACAAATCGTGCCTCCCTGGATGAATACTCCAGTGGAGTAGGTTGAGGCTACAAATCCCTTCTCCTTGAGTCTGCAAAGAGGATCAATCAGCGTTTCTTTGAAGTTTCAGTAGATTGAGCGAAAAGAAATTGAGCGAGAGCAAATTGAAGCTACAGGTCCTATCTCGTTGAAGTAGCAGAAGAGTGGATCAATCAACAAATTACAGTGGAGTTTGAAGCTGTTTGAAGAATATGAGAACCAAGAAGTCAAGACCTAGCTGAGACCGGGCAAAATTGGTTCTTCTATTATCTTTGCTCTATTCTCGTTTCATGACGATGAGCAAAGAGGGGCAGCTGTAGTAACCAATTTTAGCCCGGACTAAGAAAGCCCAAACCAAACAGATTACAATAGGCCTAATTTACATCAAAGCTCACAATTTCGGCCCAAACTTCAAAGCCTAAAAACTAATTGCCAGGGTTTCTGAAACCCTAGCCCCTGGTGCGCCGCTCTCCACTAGCCACTGTCTGCCACCGACCCTCCACTTACGCCTCCACTCGCGCCGCTCGTCCACCTGCAAGAAGAAGAAGACAAGAAAATAATAAAGAAATCGTGTAAAAATCGGCTATAAAGCCATTAAAAAATAATGTAAAAAGGACCTCTTTTTCATCAAGAGAATAGAATGCAAAAACTTTCAATCAAAAAATAGATTTAAACATAAAAAAAAAAAGAGGGCAAAGACTGAGCATTAAAAGAAAAACGAGGTGATTTCGCTTTTTTTACCCTTCATTAGTCGTTTTGAATTTTTTATTTATTCATTATTCAACCAAAATACATATACGTATATATATATATATTAAAAAAAATTTCGAAATCAAAGAAATATAATAAAAATCTGAATACAAAAAAAATCAGAAGATCAATAAGAGTTTTAAGGGGGATTTTATCTTCTACCTACTGTTGTTTTCTATTTATTTTTTATTTCGCTTTTATTTTAAAAAAAAGGTTGTTTATAAATGAAATCGAGAAAAGAGAAGGGAAAGAGGGTCACCGATTTATTTTCTGACCATTTTAAGGCCAGATCTGGGCTCCGAGGGCTGAGATCTTCAAAAGGTCGAGTTTTTATCTTCGTCGGCCACTGCACGCGGCGTCGGCACTCAGCAGCCGGAGAGACAGAGGTCTGTCGGAAAGTTGATCGGCCTAAGGGCTTTTGAGAGAATTTTGAGAGTGGTCTTTGAAGGTTTTTTTTGAAATGAAGAAAGAAAAAGAGGGGGTTCCTGGACTTGAAATAGAAGACTAAGAATGAAGGAATATTTTTTTTAGCTTTTAAAACATGGGGCACGTGCAATCACCTTTTCCACAGGTGAATTTGTGCAGTTTTACCCTAAATGGGTAAATTGCGCAGTTGATCCTCTTTTTGTGCCCTGTTTTAATTGCATCCCCCTTTAGCTTTTTTTATTGTTTCTAATTTACCCTTGAAGTTTGTGCATCGCTTAGATTTGGTCCGCATACAGGCACAGTTTAGGGCTTGAAATAATTGTGTTTTCAGTCCCTATTAGCTGGCGCGCATTTCAATTTCATCCTTTTTACCCTTTTATAAATATTATGACAATTGTTTTATTATTAATGCTATTGTTCTTACTAATACTATTATTATTTTGCTATTATTAATACTGTTATTTTATTACTATCAATTTATTATTATTATTATTATTTTAATATTATTTTAGTTTTTTTCATTTTTACTTATTTTCCTACTGTTATTATATTCCTATGTATTATTGTTATTATCTTACTATTACTATTTTTTTTATAATCATATTTCTATATTTATTATTATTTTATTACAACTGCAACTATTAGTACTACTAATTTAGTATATCATTATTTTTTATTGCGATTATTATTTTAACATCACCATTACCATATCTTTTTATTTTTTTAAATTATTATATTCATTAGAATTATTATGATCTTTTTTATTTGTTATTATTTAAATATGTATATATTGTTATTATTATTATTATTATTACTATTATTATCATTATTATTATTATTATTCTCATCAACATAGTTTGTCTTAATGTTTTTTTATTTTAATATTATCTTTTTTATTTTGTTTTATTATTGCATTTTTATTATTATGTTTTGTTATTTCTCGTGCTCATCATTTCATGTAAATCATCAGTTTTGAATTGCATTTCAATATTTTCTCATTTTTTTTAAATTTCAAGAAAAGAGGTTTCACAAAGGTAATATTCATTCGTTTGGAAATTCAAAGAAATTGTGCCCAATCGTGCTGGGTACGATCTTCTTGTTTGACCAAACAAATGGATATCCTACCAAATTTTGATCATATTTCTAAATAAGGTGATATTTGTGAGTTTGGAAATTCGAAGAGATCGTGCCCAATCGTGCTGGTTGTGATTTTGTGTTTAACCAAATGAACGAATATCCTTTCAAAATTTCAAAATCATTTCAAACTTTTCGACATTAGGACATTGATTAATCAATTTGGTACTAATTTTGGGCGTTGCGAGGGTGCTAATCCTTCCTCGCGCGTAACCGACTCCCAAACTCATTTTCTCGAATATTCGTGAACCAAAAACATTGTTTTAGTAAATCAAAAGGTTTTATTAAAACAAAGGTGATCCGATCACACCTAATAAAAGATCGATGGTGACTCCTGTTTTTTTTATTTTCAAAACCAGGTCGATTCCCGTTTTTTTTCCAAAAAATGGTTACGACAGACGTTAATTAATCAATTAGGTACCAATTTTGGGCATTACAAGGGTGCTGACCCTTCCTCGTGCGTAATCGACTCCCGAACCCGTTTTCTTGAATTTCGTAGGCCAAAATCATTATTTTAATAAACCAAAATGTTTTAATGATTGATCTTAAGGTGATCCGATCACACCTCGAAAAAAGATTGGTGGCGACTCCATTTTCATTTTTAAAGTCGACCCTGTTTTTCAAACAAAAAAAAATGATTTCCACATTATTAATAATAAAAAATTATGTTCTATCATTTGTGATAAGTATAACACTAGTTATTGTATTATTAAATTAATGTATTATGTTGTTATATATATTTTATATTATCATTAAATTTAAATTTTATAGATTTTAATAATTATTAATTTCATCTATTTGTTGTACATATATAGTTATAGTATTAAAACATTTTTTATTCAATTAATGTTTTTAAAAATTTATTTTATAATTTAACATAAAGATTTATTATCGATTATTTTTGCTATTAATAAAATTTTAATATAAATATGTAATGCTTATGAGTCCCAACTTCATAAAATAAATAATTTTATTTCAAGGAATATCATAAAATTAAATTAATTATTAATGTCTATTATGATTGTTCAATTATAAATTTGTGTTGTGTGTTAGATTTATCTCGGGTTGAGGTCAGATACTCAAACTCAAATTTTTATGGACTTGGACTTTTTCGAGCTCAGGTTATGTCAAACTCAAATTTTCTTGAGTTCCTATATTTTATGGGCTTGGATTTTCTCAGACTTAGATCGTTACGGGCTCAAATTGGAAGGACGAGCTTTCAAGCTTGGGCTTATTTTGCTCGTTTTATCTATTTGTATTTTGTATTTATTTGACTACATGTTGTTGTTGGTGTTTTACAATATTGGTATTTATAACTTCTAAACAAAATTCTATACATCTTCATATTTAAATTATTTATATGTTGGCGTATAATGTTACCGTAAAAACCATATTTTCATATGGATAAATTACACTATTAGTCACTAAATAGGTAAGTTTTCGCTTTGGTCACTTAACTAAAAAAAAGTACAAGTTGGCCATTGAACTATTTGAAATTCCCATTTAAGTTACTGAACTATTCAAAAGTTTTTATTTAAGTCACTAGGCTGTTAAGGTTTTTTTTCTTTCAAAAAAGAAGGTTCTATTAGCAAGCTCCAAGCGACGATTCGATGATCGATATAGTAGATTAGTACCCATCTACAAGTAGAAGAATATACCTTGGATCCAACTCAATCTGACGGTCAATGTTGAAGATTGAAGAAAAAGCTGTTTGAATTTTGATTCGCAGATTCGTGACGTCTAAAGCTGTTTCATGAAAAAAAAAATTGAACTGTAGTAGAGAGGAGAATGAGAGCTTTCGACAGGTACAGACAGTGCAAAGAGAAAGCCGTATAGCATTGATTTTAACAACCTAGTGACTTAAATGAAAATTTTTGAATAGTTTAGTGACCAAATTGTAATTTTTTAATTAAATGACCAAAACGAAAACTTACGCATAATTTAGTGACTAATGATTTAGTTTACCCTTTTGATTTTCCAATCAACAAAAACGATGAGACAAATTCCTCCGTTATTATAATTATTATTATTGTCTCATGCACGCAATTCATGAGCTGCAAGCACCACCTTTCCATGCATGCAAGGCCACCCCCATCTCGATTATTACCCTATTGATCGTAAAATACCACCGTCCTCCTCCCCTTATCTCCACGGCTCCTCATCACTTATAGCCCGAACCTTCGTAAAAAAATTGTACGGGCACAGCAATCTCAGCCTGTTTGGTGTGCGCTTCCCTGTCTAGTTATATTAACATTACTTCCTTTTTGTAAATAAGTCCATCTGTCTCTCTCTGTGATCTGTTTTTTAGGTACAAGATAATAAGGATGCACTACAAAAGATACACTGCAAGATTTAAGACAGAACCATCAGGATTTTCATGTACCAATTATCTCACCTTATCTAAGTCCAGGTGCCCCTATGTTTTGTATATAATTAATAGAAAAGATAAAACTTTTTATATAGAAGTGGGAACCTTTTCACGGTCTATATATATATATATTAGGTCAATAAGGAAATAGTGGAAACCAGGCAGGCACCTTGGCTGGTTTAAACAATTCGAAAAAAAAAGGTTTTGAAATATTTGAAGTTTGTTGAATGTGCAAATGATCAATTGTCTTTTTTACAGGATTTATAGAAATAAATCTTTGTGCTACGTTAATATTGTAGTTGTAGAATAATTCAAGCTCATCAATAAAGATTGATTCACTTGAAAAAAGATTGATTCACTTGAAAAATCATATTTTGAGTATTGAAACGGATCGAATAGATTATACTAACACCTTTGGATCAAGGATATTGGATTGGGAAAATCTTTTTGAAGGCTTATCTACCAACAATTCACCTTATTGTCGTTATTATTATATTATATTTAGTTATTTTAACTACCGTATAAAAGAGATTGTGATTGACCTTTTAGTATACTAGCAAGTCTCGTAAATATATATATATTGGAGAGACTCGTGTAGGTTGATGATCGCTGTAAAATCAGAGTTTTAAATATTTATAAAAGAATGATCAAACCTGGAGACTAACTCTGACAACTATATTTAGGCAAGTGTACCTATCGAACAGTAATATAGCTAGGCAAGACCGGTTATCGAACCCAAAGGAACTAAAAGTATTAATACTTACTTTTTTTTATTATTTAGTCTTAAAGTTAGAGTGAAGATTGCTTTTACACTAAATTGACGACAACTAGACTAAGGACACAAAGACAAGAAGACGAATTGGAAAATAACTTTTAGGAAAAACTCAGTTGATTTTGACGATACCCACGGGAAGAATCCACCTAGACTTCACTTTTTATCTAACCTTCAATTATATGATCTCTTTTACTTAGCTTGATCCGTGAGACTCCCTAACCTATATTAAACCCTCTCTCGAAGCGAATAACGTCTAACCCTAGGTTAATTAGTGGAACTCTCGTTCGCTTATAATAACCCCCTAGGATAGCAGTAAATCGATCAATGGACTCCCATATTAGGTTTCACCCTAATCCGACAAAATCTCGTAACCCTATCTTTAGGCGTTCGATCAACTTCGCTTAATTATGTTAGATCTTCTCTTAGGCAGGGTCTATTCCTCCTCCACCTAAGCACATTAGATTTGGATTAAGCAACATAATTAAGAACAAACTAAGTAATTTATCATATATCTCAAAAATCAAATAATAAAATCCATCTAGGTTTCATCCCCTTCAGGTATCTGAGGGATTTAGTTCATAACAAAATAACAAACCATTGCAAGAGAAAAGATAAAACAAAACATAAGAAAAATCCTAAAACCCCCTGAAGGAATCGAAGGAGAATTCTGTCGTCTTGAGTATAATTCCGGCTTCTTGGGATGGATCAACTGGCTATCCTTCGTGTTATTCCCTAACTCTGACTTTCTCGGCTTGGCTCATTGGCCTCACTTTCTCCCTTCAACTGGTGATACTTGGGTCTTATTTATAGGCTCTTGGAACGCGTTTCTTTCTCCCTAAGTATCCTTTTCCGACTAAAATTGCTCTTTCCAGTGTCAGAGGCACGGCCATGTCACACGCCCGTGTGAATCGAGACCTGAACGTGTTCGGATTTCTCTTGAGGCACGGCCGTGTGTGACGAGGTTGAGGCCGTGCTCTAGGTGTTCGTCGAGGCACGACCGTGTGTACTTTGGGTCAGGCCGTGTCGATTTCGTACTAAGGCCCATTTACTTCGTTTTAGGGCCGTTTTGTGTTCTTTTCATCCTCGAGTGCTTTCCTAGGTATAAGACATGAAAAGAAAGGATTACAAGCACCGTTTTATATAAAACAAGGGATAAATCATCCAAAAGCATATTAAATGTGGGATAAAAATATGTTGCTTTTATGGTTTATCAAATACCCCCACACTTAAGCTTTTGCTTGTCCTCAAGCAAAATTCTCAACTTACAATTAAAACGAACTTTCCATGATTCATAATATTCATCAATCATGCTTTATCATAATTCAAAGATAATTCATACATGGATAATTTAATTTAAAGGGTCCTAAAGATTCAAACAATCAAAGTCATGCATTTGTAGCTTGAAAACGTTAGGTGTTTCCCTTTACCTAAATAATTACCTCTGATTCGAAATCGACAAGAATTGACATCCTCACTAAAGATTCACTCAAATCACTCAAAGTGTTTAAGGTTCAGAATTAAGCACTCAGAAGTCAAACATGAAGAGTTAATCCCATAGGCTTGCATGAAAATCAAATCTCCACCACTGTAAAGTGAGATGATACACAAATCAAAAGGTCTTTAGCAGGGTTGTAACGGGGCTTAGGTTAAGGGTATGGATAAAGGCTGAATTAGAAGGTTAGAATCGAGACTGACCTAAAAAATTACCTAACTAGAAAAATGAACTAATCCTAAATAATTTCATCAATTGAAAACTAATAATTCGAGCTTCTTCTTCTTCTTGTTTTTTTTTTTTCAAGATTTGAGATTTAAACATGTAAACTTACTAATAATGAATATACTTCATTTTTTTTTTGAACAAATCAATAATAATAACGAACTTTAACAACTGAAATAGAGAACATAGTTAGGTAACTGCTCAAAATCAAATATCGACAAAAAGGGTAGTTAAAAAGAACGGTGATAACAAATACAAAGGGTTTTGGGTTAATGTTAGTAGGTGAGTCAATAGAAAGGGTTGTTAGGCTTAAACGGGGTTTACTAGGGGTTAATTATGGAGGTAGGCTTTTTAGTGGAGTGAGTGGGTTAAAACCTAGGTGCCTTTATCATCTCTGTATATCAAATCAAAGGTGTGGTCTCAACATGTATAATCGAGGCAAGTTCTAGAATAACAAATCAATGTTAACACACTCATAATAGAAAGTGAGCATGAAAGAATGTATGCTTTAAAAGGCTCAAAATCTACAAAAATTATGGGTATTTTGATGTCAACCTTGTAAATTTCAAACTTCAAAGTAATATTCAGATTCAGGTAGACAACCTAAAAAAAATTTTAATTCTGAAAAATAGACTTATCATGCTTGATTCTCTAGTACCTTCAAATTTAATCATCAATGCACAATTATTAATGACTTACTCCAAAACATATCAACAAAGATCATAAATCATAGGAAATTTCATTCTAGTCATAATATAAGAAACTTACTTTTCGAACAAGGCATAATTCAGGTATTTTCAAATAATACTAGTTAACCCCCCCACACTTAAGATGTACATTGCCCTCAATGTACAAAGATAGATAATATCAATTAATCATAAAATCATAAGATAGGGAGAGAAGTGAAACTTCCTGAATTTTGGATGAAGTCAATGAAATGAAACCGGATAAGATTGGAGGTGAACGTGGGGAGGCGTCTCGACCCGTTTGAAATAGAATCCTCGAAGCAGCCGGTCTGATTTTATTGTATCCTAAGCTAAATCTAAATATCATAAAGAATAAGAAGAAGAAAAAAAAATAATAAAATGGAAATAAAATAAAATAAAAATAAATAATGGAAAATGAAAGACAATTAGAAAAAGGGAGAATGAGGTTTAAATAGAGATGTAGCTTGTGTTTTGGGATTTTGAATTTTGGCTGCGTTCAGGGTGCTCGGGCACGGTCAATCGGCATGCCCGTGTGAAGTTTTAAATAGCCTTTGCTTTTTGCGATTTCTGGATTTTGGGACCGTTCAGGGTTTTTGGCACGGCCGTGGTTACATGGGCACGCCCGTGTTCGATAAGTCTGTATGTTGGCACGGTGAGGTAACACGGGCGTGTCTGGCCCATGTATAACAAGTCAGTAACCTTAGTAATTTCACACGGTTGTGAGGCACGGCCGTGTTGTGTCCGTGTATTAAAAGTTAGTAACCTCAGTAATTTCACACGGTTATCTAGCACGGGCGTGTTCAACCCGTGGTCAACAAGTCAGTGACCTCGCACAGGTAGCTAGCACGGGCGTGGTCTGGTATCGCAGCCCGTGTTGGAGAAAGAAGTTTATTCTCTGTTTGTGCACGGCTACCGGTACGCCCATGGTTTATCCCCTAGCTTCCACACGGCCACGGGCACTCCCGTATGTAGGGCCGTGTGGCTTAGAAATCTGCTCTTTGGTTAGTTTATGGTTAGGTGCTAAAAAGAAAAAGAAATAAAAAATAAAAAAATGTAAAAATGGGGTTAGTGCTCAGGTTGACTCCCGAGAAGCGCTCGTTTATAGTCTTAAGCTAGACTTTACCTCTCATTCGTATGGTCATGGTGGTTTGAGGAGGTGAAAATCCTTTCTCATGTGATCACTTCGGTTATGGATATATAGTTTAAGTCGAGTAATGTTTACCTCAAAAGTATCGAATTTAGGATTGCTTACCTCGACTGTGCCATATAAGAAGAAATTAAGTACTTCAAAAGTGATTTCTTCGATTGTCTTGAGGTCTGAATTGATGATTCGAGGGTCTTCCTTATTCAACAATACATGATCCTCTGTTTTGATGTGATTTGTTGTTCCTATTAGCTTGTCTGGGATCTCCTTCAGTTTCACTTTGTGCGGCTCCTGTTCCTCTCTGATTTGTGTTTCCTGCTCTTTTAGTTTGTCAACCCTGAGGCTTTGTTCCTTACGTGTTTCTTCTTTGTTGGCACGAGGTCTAAGATCTAGCTCAGCTAAGTGATTTCGTGATGCTTCCTGTAAAGAAGGTTGAACCAAATGATTATCAATAGAATTAACGTTCGTACTTTTATTACTCGATGTCCTTGCTGAGTCAAGAGCTTGGAGAGTGATTGTTTCGTCGTCTACACGAAGTGTGAGTTCACTGAATTCTTTTTCTGTATGGTCTTTCTTTATTGCATCGAGATATGGCATACGAGCTTGGTACTCTGTATTTACCGGGTTTGGTAAATCATGGCTTACCTCAACCTTACCTTCACTTACCAGAGGTTCTTGCCTTGGGTAAGATTCCACTAACAATTCACTGTTATGAGCTTGTACGGCTTGGGGCCCATGATTCAGCTCAGGTTTGTAGCCTTGTGGTGTTTCCTGTGGTGAAAGTTGAACAATTTGATTATCAACTTAATTTACTTTCTCACCTTCATCACTTGATGTCCTGGTCGAGTCAAAAGCTTGTAGACTGATTGATTCGTCACCTATACGAAGAATGAGTTCTCCTGTACCAACATCAATTTTAGTCCTAGCAGTTGCTAGAAAGGGTTTTCCTAAAATTAAAGGAATCGAATTGTCCTCATTCATGTCTAAGACAACAAAATCTACTGGGAATATGAATTTATCAATTTTGATTAGAACATTTTCTATTATACCCTTAGGAATTTTGATAGTTTTATCAGTTAACTGAATGCTAATCCTAGTTTGTCTGGGTTTCCCTAGACCTAGTTGTTTAAACATTTTATAAGGCATAACATTGATGCTTGCCCCTAAATTAGCTAACGCATTATCAATGGTTAAACTACCAATTAAGCATGGAATTGTAAAATTCCCTGGGTCTTTTTGCTTTTGCGGTAGTTTGTTCTGTAACATTGCCGAGCATGCTACGTTTAATTCCACGTGGTGCTCCTTATCTAATTTGCGTTTGTTTGTCAAGAGCTGTCTTAAAAATTTCCTCGAGTCTGGCATCTGAAAAAGAGCTTCAAGAAGAGGTAAGTTAATATGTAATTTCTTCAAAAGTTTAAGAAACTTACCGAATTGTTCTTCTGAATCGACTCTTTTCATTGCTTTGGGATAAGGTATGCGAGGTTGGTACTCTTTGATTACCGGTTTTGGCTTTTCCTGTGTTGCCTCAACTTTACCTTATTCTACCTTGTTTCCTTTTATCGGATTAGGTTTGTCTACCCCTGTGCTATTATGAGCTGTGACGGCTTGAATTTGCTCTCTCGGGTTAGTTTCAGTATTGCTTGGTAGACGCCCTTGCGATCGTTCGGACATTAATTTTGCAAGTTGTTCGACTGCCTTAGTGGCTTCCCTTACTTGGCTCTGGATCTCTTCAATCGATGTTCGTTGGTTTGTTTCAGTGTCTTTGAAACAGTTTTCTGTGGCTGCCATGAATTTTGTTGGCATTTCTTCAGTGTCCAACTCCTTTTCTTGTTGGTGAGGTGGTTGTTGAAGATCTGGAAGAAGTTCCGGTCTTTGGCTACTTTGATCATCCCATGAGAAATTGGGATGGTACCTCCAACCTGTATTATAAGTGTCACTATAAAAATTATTTTGAGGTCTAGAATAGTTACCTGTATAGTGAGCTTGCTCGTTTTCCATGCCATATCCGTAGGGTGGGTGCTCAGGATTCGCCACGCCTCTTGGATTCGAGTCATATTGCCATATCCGTAGGGTGGGTGCTCAGGATTCGCCACGCCTCTTGGATTCGAGTCATATTGCATTATTGGGTGTACCTACGAGAGGCTATGCAAACCATCAATCTTTTTATTCATCATTTCTAGCTGGGTAGATAACCTGGTGACCACGTCGAGGTTGAAAACACTGGCGGCTTTTGTTGCCGTTGTCCTCATAACTTGCCACTGATAGTTATTTAGTGCCATCTCCTCTATACACTTACTTATCTTCCAAAATAAAAGAAAAATTAGTAAGGAAAAAATTAAAATAAAAAATAAAAAATAAAATAAAAAAACTGCAATAAAAAATATGGCTAAAATAATAAAAATTAAGCTTTCTTAATATTTTAGTTCCCCAGCAACGGCGCTAAAAAACTTGATCGCTGTAAAATCAGAGTTTTAAATATTTATAAAAGAATGATCAAACCTGGAGACTAATTCTGACAACGATATATAGGCAAGTGTACCTATCGAACAGTAGTATAGCTAGACAAGACCGGTTATCGAACCCAAAGGAACTAAAAGTATTAATACTCACTTTCTTTTTACTATTTAGTCTTAAAGATAGAGTGAAGATTGCTTTTACAATAAATTGACGACAACTAGACTAAGGACACAAAGACAAGAAGACGAATTCGAAAATAACTTTTAGGAAAAACTCAGTTGATTTTGACGATATCCACGGGAAGAATCCACCTAGACTTCACTTTTTATCTAACCTTCAATTATATGATCTCTTTTACTTAGCTTGATCCGTGAGACTCCCTAACCTATATTAAACCGTCTCTCGAAGCGAATAACGTCTAGCCCTAGGTTAATTAGTGGAACTCTCGTTCGCTTATAATAACCCCCTAGGATAGCAGTAAATCGATCAATGGACTCCCATATTAGGTTTCACCCTAATCTGGCAAAATCTCGTAACCCTATCTGTAACACCCCAAACCCAGCCCATGAGCCTTGACCGGATCTGGCATGTCACGGAGTAAAAACGTTTTGAAGGATTCGGATTAACAGTGGAAATTCGAAAATTTGTTGAGGTTATAAAACGGTGTTTAATAAAACTTAGGTGGGTTGATTTGATAAACACGATTGAGTTGAAACCTTTGAAAACATTGGATCATTTAAATTTTTAGAACCATCAAAGTTATTGTTAACTTAGAAAATTTTGTTACCCGATGGTAACATCTTTGAAAACGCATTCGAGTACTTATTAAAAACGTTACTATTAACCGATTTGCTTAACAGTTTATAAGTTCATTAGTAATGTAATAGAATTAAAGTAAAAGCAACTACGTAAACATACGAATAATAATAATAAGCGGCCATATTACAACCCAATCGAAATTTAGTAAGTAATAAACTTAAAACGGGGCGAAATAAAATTTCAAGTCCACGGAACAAGCATGGCCGCCTCGAGGTCTCCCCGGCTCCATCTCCGCGATCTACTCACCTACAAAATAAAATAGGAAGGGGTGAGTCACCAAGACTCAGTGTATAAATCCCCAACCCGAAAATACAACTTATACACAAGATATTAGTAAGACATGCAATTATGCAACCCAACCTAGCCATCCATGCTCCTTTTTCTACCCCGTGTGGTACCAAACCACTGGTGGTGCCAAACCACTGGTGACCGAAGTCACAAATATCAAATGATGGGGCCAACCCATCGTGTGGTACCAAACCACTGATGACCATAGGTCACAATATCAATATGTGGTACCAAACCACTGGTGGTGCCAAACCACTGGTGATCGAAGTCACAAGATCAATATGTGGTGCCAAACCACTGGTGGTGCCAAACCACTGGGACTTAGTCACAAATATCAATATGTGGTGCCAAACCACTGGTGACCGAAGTCACAAATATCAAATGATGGGGCCAACCCATCGTGTGGTACCAAACCACTGGTGACAGTCCATAGAGATCATCTCCCTCCTCTCATCAATCCCACCATCATCATGCTCACATAACAAGTATCATGATCCCATATATCACGCATTCATATGTAGCATAGCATTTAACAGCATATGATGGCGTACACATCTTACAACATAGATCAAGTAATAGGGGACTTACCCGAAATCCAAGCTTATGCCCACAGGGCAAAGTTACTACATGAGAGGTTATATATATATATCATCATAGTAACAGTTTATTCTAAAGTGTGTAAGATTTTACACACCTTATTAAATGTAAGTCTAAGCGAATCCCGAACTACTCAACAACGAAAAACCGAAGATTCGGTCTACCGTACTGGATTTCTTGACCCTACATTCGGCCAACACCAAGGTTAATCACATAGGCTTTTTGGCTATACTAATAATTCCGAAGAATTAATCGTACCAAGATTATGTCCTTAGGCCGGAACTTGCTATCACTTACCAAGACGAATTTAGATCCCGGAAGCCTTTGTTTACTAGCCCCTAAAATTATAACACACATGAGGTCACCACTTAAATGCCATACTTGGCCCATAGTCGAATATAAACAATCACTTACCTTGAAGACTCAAAACCCGAAAGACTCCTTCCAAGCGCCCTAGCGTCAGCAATCTTTGAAAACGACAACACCTCACTTTTGTGGATTCGACCTATGCCCCTTCAAAAATGATGGAGAACAATGGCAACAAGTTTCGGCTATGGCTTCAAGATGTAACTAACGTATTGGCCATGGTATTCCTTTAAGATGCCATGCAAGGAGGAGATATACTAAGGTTCGGCTAAGAAAAATTTGGGAAGAGAACAAGAACAAGTTAATGAATTTCGGCCATGCACAAAATGGAGGGAAGGAAAAATAAATTAATGAGTTTTGGCCATGCTTTTGCTATACACAAGGCCGGCCATGGAAGTCCCCAAAGCATGCTTCAAAACCGCCCATGAAAGCCCCTTGGAACTCCACATTCGGCCATACTCAATTTGGAGGGAAAGAAAAACAATTTCCTGACATTCGGCCATGCTTCCCTCTATTTGTGATACTTGCCCATCATCCAAAACAATAAAACATTGTTTATTGAACTTCCCATCACCATTGAAATAAAACAATTTATTGTTTATTAGCCTTGCCCATCACTATCCCATCTTCCATGAATTAATAAAATAAAATAAAATAACTCCCATACTTTCCAGCAGCTATTTAAAACAAAAAAAAAAATCACTTTGTTTTCATTAATTAAAGAGCCCATGCGGCCAACAGATCCCACGCCAGCCATTAAAAATAAAATCCCCCAGAACTGCCCCCAGGTCTCGAACCCGAGACCTGGAGAAACACTCTCCATGCCCCAGCCACTCAGCCACTGTTCATTTCATGCTAATATCCCAACACAATTTCTTTTAAACCTTCCCTCGCCAGCTCCCTGGTCTGAACGCTAAAACAAAAATAAACGCCTCATGCGCGACCCCCAGGACTCGAACGCGAGTCCTCCTAACCGCAGCCACTCAGCCAAGGAGTCTTGTGTGACCTAAACCCACCACAAATTTCTTTTAAAGCCTCTTTCAAATTTAACGCCATCTTGCAAAAATAAACACGCTTATGCCGCGCCCAAGACTCGAACTCCTAACCTGTGGTGGCGTCACTCCCAAGCCTTAAGTGGCGCATGGAAGCCACTTTTCCAAGGTGATTCTTATGCCTAAAAACACCAAAAATTATTCTTAAGGCCTCCTTGCCTATTTTTCGCTTTTCAACCTAAAATTTCAAAAATTTTCCAATGCATTCCATTTAAATCCTAGGGTTTTAAAAACCCCTAAAACACATCCAAACCACTCTTAAGGCCTACTAACACTTGGGTTATGCTCCAAACGCACAACCCCTAATCTAGGATGTTACAATTCTATCCCACCTTAAAATAATTTCGTCCTTGAAATTACCTGGATCAGAAGAGTTGGGGGTATTGCTGCCGCATCATATCCTCGGGCTCCCACGTAGCTTCCTCCACGCCATGATTCCGCCATAAGACCTTCACTAAAGGAACTGACTTCCTACGCAAAACTTTTACATCCCGATCTAGAATCTGCACAGGTTCCTCTTCCACCGTCAAATCTGGACTCACCTCAACTACCTCAACTGCCAAGACATGCGATGGATCAGAACGATAGCGTCTAAGCATGGAGACATGGAACACATCGTGAATCTGACTCAGTTCTGCTGGCAACTCGAGCCGATAAGCTACTGGTCCCACTCGTCTCAACACCTTAAACGGTCCAATGAACCTTGGACTTAACTTGCCTTTTCTCCCAAATCTTAACACTTTCTTCCATGGCGAGACCTTCAGAAAAACTTTGTCTCCCACGGCGAACTCTATATCCCTCCGTTTGAGATCGGCATATGACTTCTGCCTATCCGAGGCCTCCTTCAACCGAGCTTGAATCATCTTCACCCTATCCTCAGTTTCTGCAACCAACTCTGGTCCTAACATCTGACGCTCACCCAACTCTGTCCAACAAGTAGACGTGCGACACCTCCTACCATACAACGCCTCATATGGTGCCATCTTAATGCTTGCCTGATAGCTATTGTTGTATGCGAACTCAGCTAATGGCAAAAACTCTTCCCAGTTACCTCTGAAGTCTAAAACACAGCCTCTCAACATATCCTCTAAAATCTGAATAACCCTTTCCGACTGCCCGTCAGACTGTGGATGAAATGCGGTACTGAAATCCAACCGCGTACCCAAAGCCTGATGTAGCGCTCTCCAAAACCTCGACGTAAATCTGGGATCTCTGTCTGAGATGATCGACACTGGCACACCGTGCAACCTTACTATCTCCGCCACATACAACTTAGCTAACTTCTGAAGCGAGTAATCCACTCTTATCGGAATAAAATGAGCTGACTTAGTCAGACGATCCACAATCACCCAAACTGAGCCCTTCTTACTAGGTGTAAGAGGTAATCCACTGACAAAATCCATAGTGATCCTCTCCCACTTCCACTGTGGGATCTTTACTGGCTGTAACAGCCCTGATGGCAACTGATGCTCAGCCTTAACTTGCTGGCATGTTAGACACTTGCCCACCAACTCGGTTACTTTCCGCTTAAGGCCCAGCCACCAAAACTGCTCCCTTAAATCCCGATACATCTTGCTGCCTCCAGGATGCATAACGTACGGGCTGCTATGTGCTTCTTTAAGGATCCGCTGCCTCAAATCATCATCCTTAGGCATACATACTCTCCCCTGAAAATACAACACTCCATCATTACCCAAGCTGAAACCCTCGGTCTCACCACTCTGTACTTGCAACCTCCGAGTACTTAAAGCTTCGTCGGTCAACTGCCTTTTTTAACTTCATTGATCCAAGACGGTTTTACTCGCAACTCCGCCAGAAGACTCCCATCCTCATAGAGACTTAGGTGAGCAAACATTGCTCGCAATTCTGCCACCACTTTACGACTCAAAGCATCAGTGACTACATTAGCCTTGCCCGGATGGTACTCGATAGAGTAATCGTAGTCCTTCAGCAATTCAATCCACCTCCGCTGCCTCAGATTTAAATCCTTTTGAGTCAAGAGGTACTTCAGGCTCTTGTGATCCGAGTACACCACCGACTTCTCCCCATACAAATAGTGCCTCCAAATTTTCAAAGCAAAAACCACAGCAGCTAACTCCAAATCATGTGTCGGATAATTACCTTCGTGAGGCCTCAACTGCCGTGACGCATAAGCGACCACCTTCCTTTCTTGCATCAACACACACCCTAAACCAGTATGTGATGCATCACAATACACAGTGAACTCCTTTCCTGACTCAGGCTGAATCAAGACTGGTGCTTCTGTCAAAAACTTCTTGAGTTTGTCGAAGCTCTCTTGCTGCTTCTCAGACCACACAAACGGAACTCCTTTTTTCAGCAACTTGGTCAACGGGGCTGCGATTAAGGAGAAATTTTCCACGAATCTTCTGTAATATCCAGCCAGCCCCAGAAAACTTCGGACTTCCGTAACTGACTTTGGTGGTTTCCATTCCAGTACTGCCTCGATCTTGCTAGGATCCACCCTGATCCCCTCAGCTGAAACAACATGCCCGAGGAAAGTTACCTCCTTAAGCCAAAACTCGCACTTGTTGAATTTGGCGTACAACTGATTCTCCCTTAGAACTTGCAGAACCACATGGAGGTACGCGTCATGCTCTTCTTCAGACTTCGAGTACACCAAAATGTCATCTATAAACACTACGACGAACCGATCCAGATAGGGTTGGAAAACCCGGTTCATCAAGTCCATAAACGCGGCTGGTGCATTTGTCAACCCAAAAGGCATTACCAAAAACTATTAGTGACCATACCGAGTACGGAATGCTGTCTTATGGGTATCAGCTTCCTTCACCTTCAGCTGATGATACCCCGACCTAAGGTCGATCTTAGAGAAAACCGATGCACCCTTGAGTTGATCGAACAATTCATCAATCCTGGGTAAGGGATACCGGTTCTTTATTGTCAGCTTGTTCAACTGTCGATAGTTTATGCACATCCTCATTGTTCCATCCTTCTTTTTGACAAACAACACTAGAGCTCCCCAAGGCGATACACTCGGTCGGATGAACCCTCTATCCAACAACTCCTGGATCTGAGCCTTCAACTCCACTAATTCTATCGGTGCCATCCGATACGGAGCTATAGATACTGACGCGGTTCCGGGTAACAAATCTATACCAAACTCAACCTCACGATCAGGAGGTAGACCCGGGAGTTCTTCTGGAAACACATCAACATACTCCCTTACAGTCCGGACATCTCTAATAGCTGCGTCCTTAGCTTCCAAAGCACGAACATGCACGACATATGCCTCACATCCCTTCCTAACCATCTTTTTCGCCTTCAATGCAGAAACCAGATTAGATAGGTAATCTCTCCTTTTACCTATCATCACTACCTCATCTCCTTTCACGGTCTTTAACACCACGCGCTTAGCTGCGCAATCCAGGCTAGCTTGATACTTTACTAGCCAATCCATCCCGAGTATCAGATCGAACTCCCTAAACGGTAGTTCCATCAAGTCAGCCAAGAACATGACCCCTTGGAGTTCTAGGGGTACGTCCCTTTAGAGTTTATCTACTTCTACAGAGTGACCTAGAGGGCTTAACACAGTCATCTTCTTAGAAGTCATCTCAAAGTCTAAGTTCAGAGTTTTCACTACGCTACTAGCAATATATGAGCCAGTCGAGCCAACATCAATCAAGGTGCTATAAGGTACTCCCAAGATAAAAAACATACCGGTTATGACGTCCGGTGCATCACCCTCCTCTTGACGCCTCGCGGCATAGACCAAACCAGGTTGTCTAGCCTCAGTACCACCGATACCTCCACTCGATGTCCCACAACCTCTGCCAGCACCATTACCTCCCCTTCCTGCACCACAACCTCTCGGCGGCTGTTGGTTATCCCTCCTATTCAGTGGACGATCCTGACCTTCAGACCTCAGCCTCGCTGCCTTTTTCGGACAATCCCTAACTAGATGTGTCACGGATCCACATTCGAAGCATCCCCGAATATCCTTCCAACACTCTCCCGCGTGAGACTTTTCACACCGAGCACACCGCGGCGGCCATTGAGTATTAACAGCAGTAGCAGGCCTAGCAGCTTGATCTGACCCACCATACCTTGTCCTCTTCTGTTGATTCCCAGGAAACCTCGAGGATCCAGAGCTCCTCTTATTCCAGCTCCTATCCTGATTCCGTCTAAAAGACTGTCTTACCCCTTCAGCAACTTTAGCCTTTTCTACTAGAACAGCGAACTCCCTTTCCTGTTGCGGAGCTATCATCATCCTCAGCTCATCCCGCAGCCCATCTTCGAATCTGACACAGCGTTCATACTCAGTACCCACAATACCACGAGCATACCTACTCAATCGGAGAAATTCAGCCTCATACTCTGCCACCGTCTTATTACCCTGAACCAGATTCAAGAAGGCCTTCCGTTGTGCATCCACGTAGTTAGCTCCTATGTATTTCCTTTGGTAGGCTGCCCTAAAGAATTCCCATGTGAGATCCTCCGCTGTCACTCCGTCCCTTACAGTGAGCCACCTCTGGTATGACTCATCCCGAAGTAGAGAGATTACACCCTTCAATTTTCCTCAGCTGAAAAATCCAAGTCATCCATGATCCTCTCAGTCGATTCCAGCCAATACTCCGCCGTACTAGGGCTACACCTGATACACCTCGAAATATCTCCGCCCCATTCGCTCGGAGTCGCTCTGGAACAGATTTCCGAGCTCCTGTACCTCTACCTGCCTCAGCCATCATCTCTAGAACTCGCAGCATGGCCTGCGATACTGACTCGACCCATGTCTGATCCTGTTGTCCAACACCAAAAGTTGGGGGTGGTGGTGGAGGTGGTATCTCGTTATCCGATCCCTGGCCCGACCTAACTGGTTCTGACACAGCCATCCAGCCTCTACCGCATCCCCGACGGTCGCGACCTCTAGAACTCATTTCTTATCACGTGATCTGATTAAAAAGTTTTATGAGTTAGCCATTGTTCCACTGATCATTAGCGAAGAAATTTTATGAACGAAGTTTAGAAGTTGTTCCTTCGATCAAACAAGTTTTAAGTCTCTATTCTATTTCAAAGACACACATTCACTTATTCCATCACCTTTTGCCCAAATTCTATCCCGGGGGTATTTTCGTCATTTGCCTACAGGGGTATTTTGGTAATAAACCGGGGTAATTTTATAAGGTTTCAATAATTTTGATGCATTTCAAAAGTTGCAAAACTTTGAGGGTTCTTTTTGGAAAATTTGTTCTCCAAATTGGTAGTGTTGTAAAGATTTTGAAAACTAGGGTTATTTTGGTAATTTTGTAAATTAGGGGCAATCTTGTAAATTTCCAAAATCATGGCATTTTTTATTTTTACACTTTAAGGGTTTTGGGTATGTTTGTAAAATAAGAAAAATTTTCTCGAATTTGGGGGTAGCTTAGTAATTTTAGAAACCAGGGGCATTTTTGAAATTTTACCGCTAAGGGTATTTTTGTAATTTCCATAAATCAAAATTTTTCCGAATTTTTTTTTGTAAAATAATGCTCACAAGTTTAAGGGAAATTTTTAAAAGTTTTAAAACTAGAGTTTTTATAAAAAAATTACGGCCAGTTCCCTTTCGGGTTTTAGTAATTGGGTTTAGCCTTTGAACAAGTCCTCACGGTTAGGGTGAACCGAAGCTACGCACCAGGTAGGATTCCTGCGAAGAGGAGGTGAGTCGCTAGGACTACTTAAATACCAGGCTCTTCCGGATCCAATCCTAGACATGCGCACAAAGGTTACCATATCCTAACTCGGCGACTTATTCATAGGTTTGTTTAATTAGGCAATTAAAATCTTATGCGATTGTTGGGGTAAACTAGCCCTAGGGTTCACGTACCTTTCATACTATCTACGTTCCATTTCTACCCCTTTACAGATAATCATTCACACATAGATTAGAAATACTTACCCGAGCGGATTGGTGCCGGAGACTCGATGCCATGCTATTTAAAACAAAACCATTTTCATAATATTTCACAGAGGCTTATCAAGAAAACATTTTTGGGCCTTGGGCCCCCACAGCCGAGTTTTGAACCGGGCTCTGATACCAAATTTGTAACACCCCAAACCCAGCCCATGAGCCTTGACCGGATCTGGCATGTCACGGAGTAAAAACGTTTTGAAGGATTCGGATTAACAGTGGAAATTCGAAAATTTGTTGAGGTTATAAAACGGTGTTTACTAAAACTTAGGTGGGTTGATTTGATAAACACGATTGAGTTGAAACCTTTGAAAACATTGGATTATTTAAATTTTTAGAACCATCAAAGTTATTGTTAACTTAGAAAATTTTGTTACCCGATGGTAACATCTTTGAAAACGCATTCGGGTACTTATTAAAAACGTAACTATAAACCGATTTGCTTAACAGTTTATAAGTTCATTAGTAATGTAATAGAATTAAAGTAAAAGCAACTACGTAAACATACGAATAATAATAATAAGCGGCCATATTACAACCCAATCGAAATTTAGTAAGTAATAAACTTAAAACGGGGCGAAATAAAATTTCAAGTCCACGGAACAAGCATGGCCGCCTCGAGGTCTCCCCGGCTTCATCTCCGCGATCTACTCACCTACAAAATAATATGGGAAGGGGTGAGTCACCAAGACTCAGTGTATAAATCCCCAACCCAAAAATACAACTCATACACAAAATATTAGTAAGACATGCAATTATGCAACCCAACCTAGTCATCCATGCTCCTTTTTCTACCCCGTGTGGTACCAAACCACTGGTGGTGCCAAACCACTGGTGACCGAAGTCACAAATATCAAATGATGGGGCCAACCCATCGTGCGGTACCAAACCACTGATGACCATAGGTCACAATATCAACATGTGGTACCAAACCACTGGTGGTGCCAAACCACTGGTGACCGAAGTCACAATATCAATATGTGGTGCCAAACCACTGGTGGTGCCAAACCACTGGGACTTAGTCACAAATATCAATATGTGGTGCCAAACCACTGGTGACCGAAGTCACAAATATCAAATGATGGGGCCAACCCATCGTGTGGTACCAAACCACTGGTGACAGTCCATAGAGATCATCTCCCTCCTCTCATCAATCCCACCATCATCATGCTCACATAACAAGTATCATGATCCCATATATCACGCATTCATATGTAGCATAGCATTTAACAGCATATGATGGCGTACACATCTTACAACATAGATCAAGTAATAGGGGACTTACCCGAAATCCAAGCTTATGCCCACAAGGCAAAGTTACTACATGAGAGGTTATATATATATATATCATCATAGTAACAGTTTATTCTAAAGTGTGTAAGATTTTAGACACCTGATTAAACGTAAGTCTAAGCGAATCCCGAACTACTCAACAACGAAAACCCAAAGATTCGATCTACCGTACTGGATTTCTTGACCCTACATTCTGCCAACACCAAGGTTAATCACATAGGCTTTTCGGCTATACTAATAATTTCGAAGAATTAATCGCACCAAGATTATGTCCTTAGGCCGGAACTTGCTATCACTTACCAAGACGAATTTAGATCCCGGAAGCCTTTGTTTACTAGCCCCTAAAATTATAACACACATGAGGTCACCACTTAAATGCCATACTTGGCCCATAGTCGAATATAAACAATCACTTACCTTGAAGACTCAAAACCCGAAAGACTCCTTCCAAGCACCCTAGCGTCAGCAATCTTCGAAAACGACAACACCTTCCTTTTGTGGATTCGGCCTATGCCCCTTCAAAAATGATGGAGAACAATGGCAACAAGTTTCGGCTATGGCTTCAAGATGTAACTAACATATTGGCCATGGTATTCTTTTAAGATGCCATGCAAGGAGGAGATATACTAAGGTTCGGCTAAGAAAAATTTGGGAAGAGAACAAGAACAAGTTAATGAATTTCGGCCATGCATAAAATGGAGGGAAGGAAAAATAAATTAATGAGTTTTGGCCATGCTTTTGCTATACACAAGGCCGGCCATGGAAGTCCCCAAAGCATGCTTCAAAACCGCCCATGAAAGCCCCTTGGAACTCCACATTCGGCCATACTCAATTTGGAGGGAAAGAAAAACAATTTCCTGACATTCGGCCATGCTTCCCTCTATTTGTGATACTTGCCCATCATCCAAAACAATAAAACATTGTTTATTGAACTTCCCATCACCATTGAAATAAAACAATTTATTGTTTATTAGCCTTGCCCATCACTATCCCATCTTCCATGAATTAATAAAATAAAATAAAATAACTCCCATACTTTCCAGCAGCTATTTAAAACAAAAAAAATCACTTTGTTTTCATTAATTAAAGAGCCCATGCGGCCAACAAATCCCACGCCAGCCATCAAAAATAAAATCCCCCAGAACTGCCCCCAGGTCTCGAACCCGAGACCTGGAGAAACACTCTCCACGCCCCAGCCACTCAGCCACTGTTCATTTCATGCTAATATCCCAACACAATTTCTTTTAAACCTTCCCTCGCCAGCTCCCTGGTCTGAACGCTAAAACAAAAATAAACGCCTCATGCGCGACCCCCAAGACTCGAACGCGAGTCCTCCTAGCCGCAGCCCTCAAGCAACGCCCTTAGCCACTCGGCCAAGGAGTCTTGTGTGACCTAAACCCACCACAAATTTCTTTTAAAGCCTCTTTCAACTTTAACGCCATCTTGCAAAAATAAACACGCTTATGCCGCGCCCAAGACTCGAACTCCTAACCTGTGGTGGCGTCACTCCCAAGCCTTAAGTGGCGCATGGAAGCCACTTTTCCAAGGTGATTCTTATGCCTAAAAACACCAAAAATTATTCTTAAGGCCTCCTTGCCTATTTTTCGCTTTTCAACCTAAAATTTCAAAAATTTTCCAATGCATCCAATTTAAATCCTAGGGTTTTAAAAACCCCTAAAACACATCCAAACCACTCTTAAGGCCTACTAACACTTGGGTTATGCTCCAAACGCACAACCCCTAATCTAGGATGTTACACTATCTCTAGGCGTTCGATCAACTCTGCTTAATTATGTTAGATCTTCTCTTAGGCAGGGTCTATTCCTCCTCCACCTAAGCACATTAGATTTGGATTAAGCAACATAATTAAGAACAAACTAAGTAATTTATCATATATCTCAAAAATCAAATAATAAAATCCATCTAGGTTTCATCCCCTTCAGGTATCTGAGGGATTTAGTTAATAACAAAATAACAAACCATAGCAAGAGAAAAGATAAAACAAAACATAAGAAAAATCCTAAAACCCCCTGAAGGAATCGAAGGAGAATTCCGCTGTCTTGAGTATAATTCCGGCTTCTTGGGATGGATCAACTGGCTATCCTTCGTGTTATTCCCTAACTCTGACTTTCTCGGCTTGGCTCCTTGGCCTCGCTTTCGCCCTTCAACTGGTGATACTTGGGTCTTATTTATAGGCTCTTGAAACGCGATTCTTTCTCCCTAAGTATCCTTTTCCGACTAAAATTGCTCTTTCCAGCGTCAGAGGCACGGCCATGTCACACGCCCGTGTGAATCGAGACCTGACCGTGTTCGGATTTCTGTTGAGGCACGGCCGTGTGTGACGGGGTTGAGGCTGTGCTCTAGGTGTTCGTCGAGGCACGACTGTGTGTACTTTGGGTCAGGCCGTGTCGATTTCGTGCTAAGGCCCATTTACTTTGTTTTAGGCCCGTTTTGTGTTCTTTTCATCCTTGGGTGCTTTCCTGGGTATAAGACATGAAAAGAAAGGATTACAAGCACCTTTTTATATAAAACAAGGGATAAATCATCCAAAAGCATATTAAATGTGGGATAAAAATATGTTGCTTTTATGGTTTATCAGTTGATGTACTGAATATTGAGAGCATTTATCAGTTCATTGAGGAACGTTATTTTTTAGAGTGTATTTGATAAAAGTAAAACCTATTGTTGTTAGTTTTACAAGCTAAGTTCTTGGGGGGAAGATTTAGTGGTGAAATATTTAGTCTTTGAGTACAAGAGTGAGGACTCTTCACTAGAGTGTGTTAGAACTAGGTTCACTTGTTGCATTTGTTTCAAGGACAATAAATTTATCCCATTGAATTAGACTCTGAAAATATAAGGAAGCTGAACTGAGTAAACAATTTATTGTCCCCTATTTTATCGTGGTTATCACAATCGTGGCATATATGATCACTTCTACTGCTTCCCCTCATATTTTGTTTCTTGTAACTTTAGCAACTAGTTCAAGTCCACACTTATAATGATAATTATTGATATGATTGTAAATTACTATATAAAAAATATTAAATAATACATATATTCAAGTTCAATGTAACAAGAAAACTACTTAACTAGACACATCGGCACTTCCAATTATTATACAACTTTTCATAATTGAAAAATCTTGAATAGACATTATCATTATTTAACCATCTAATGAACTTATCCCAAAATAATTGTCATTTAAATATGACCCAAGAAGAAGCTTAGGAGAGCTTTGGCTCAAATATGCATAATGCCGATGTGAACTCAAACCCTTTAGGCTCACAAGATCACCAACTAGCGTGGTAAGGTCACATGGCGCAAAAAGGATTCATCTCCCTATAACAGAAGAAGCATCTATACAACTCAGCATACTTGCATAAGGAATGAGCTAATAACGTACCTAAACAAATAAGAGACATCACGTTAACCAACTGATAGATCTAGGCAACAAACATACAAGCTCAAGAATCAACTGCAAATACCAAACATTGACCTCATTTCCGGTATGATTTCTCTCTGTTTTATATCCATGATCATCTTCAACCTCACACCCTGCTGAAACATTGACTTGAGCTTCAGAGTGTACACAAGCTTCGGCACCTCTTAATTTCTTTTGTCTTGTAGGCAACCTAACTACACAACCCGATCCGTTGCTCAACCCAACGCACCACAGAGAAACATCAACAAGATCAAATCATTTGAACATAATAATTTTTAATAGTCCATTGAACTAATGCCGAAATAATTGTCATTGAAATTTAGATAAAATCATTTGAACAAACAAATGTGCCAACATTTATACTTGAAAACATACTTTTATAAGAAATTCAACATGATTTATTTACGAGACATATGTAACTATTGTCCTGAACTGTTCCAAGTGAGAGCTGTTTAATCAAATGGGACCATTAAGTGAGACTCGATTGTGGAAGGGAAGTGGTTTCTTTTCCTCCAATAATTGGAGGCTTCGGCTACTTAGTTTAATTGAGTTTAAGGACCTAATAATGGGTTGAATCTAGTGATACCTTTCTTTACACATATGAAAGAGCCAGAGACATAGAGAGAGAGGTTTCATAGCTTGAAAGCATGTGTCGGATGTCCCCCTTAAAAATCCAAGTCCCATGTCTTCAACTCAAAGCACTTCAAGTGGATTCCAACTCCTCTTCAACCATGGGCTCCCCCTTTCACCTAGTGGCCATCCTTTTCACCACCTAACCTTATAACTCATTATTAAAATTAAAAAAAAGCCCCCCAAAAAAAACTTTAAGATTCTTTTTTAATCTTTTTAGGTGGGCTATCTCAAATCCAACTGTCCAATGGTGTAGCTCTATGCTTCTGTTTGTAAGCAACGATCTTCTTACCCCACTCTTTCAGTCCCTAATATCTTAAACGTGCATAGATTTCTTGTCCTTTTCTTTAATGTGTTTTTAAGGATCATTTATTTGGTCTATCACCCAATTAGCCTATGTTTCTGCTTTAAAAGCAAAAGCTTGCTCCTTTAACCTGTACTTTAATATCTGGTTTAAGATATAATAATCAATGTGAAATTTATTTTATTCTTCTCTCTTGCACCCTCTAATGGTGCCAATTCTCTTTTCTCTCCCTTTTTTATTTTTCTTACCACCCTATCCGAGACTAGGGTTTTAAAATATATAATATTCATGAAAGATGGCTGCAATATTTATATATTATGGAGGGTTAGAAGATATAAGAATTTAGATGAAAATATATTAATTTGTTTTAAACATAATTTTTTGTTAGGTAAATTGAGTTTTGATTTAATGGTAAAGTTGATGTCTTGAAAATTTTGAGTGTTCAAAATCGAGTCCCATTTAAGAATCCCAAACTAAATGGGTTTTAGTTCGCCTCCTCCTTATAAGGGGGATTTTTTTCAAGGTAAGACGAGTTGATTTTTTAATTGTTGGTGTCAAGTTGAGGTTAGGTTTAACTAAAATTTCTTTTGGACTATCCTGATATATTTAATAAAATATCTCACTTTTATATTTAAGACCATTTTTATGTTTTAAATTATAATTTTTTAATTCTATAAGAATTTATAGCATATATTTTTAATTTTATAAACACTTGTATAAATATTTCATTATAAGCTTTTAATTTTAAGAGTTGAGGCAGAAGGTATAAAAATCAGATTGGATTAAGGTGAGCAAAACTCTTCTTCAATATCATCCCTAGCTCCCACTAGTGTAAACCATGAGTGAGTGAGATTGTTTAAGTTGGTCAATACTTGTAATGATTGATCAGATTGGATTAAGGTGAGCAAAACCCTTCTTCAATATCGTCCCTAGCTCCCACCAGTGTAAACCATGAGTGGGTGAGATCGTTTAAGTTGGTCAATACTTGTAATGATTGATTGTGATGTTAGTTTTAAATTTATTTTTATTAGAATATAAATACTTATTTTGAATAATTTCAAGATATGATTATTTGTATGAAAATGTAGATAAAATTAGTAGTCCTCATTTGGAATCTGTTCTGTTACTTGTTGATAGAAAACAGGTAAAGAAGATAGATATATTGGTGAGGATGAAGATGAGAATGATTCTGTTTAGGGTTAGTGAGTTGAAACAAGAAGGTATCACCAACTTTTGCTTCATCAAAGTTTTGTTTGTTTGTGATCATTTAACCATTCTTGTACGTATTAAGTGAGAAATGAGATGAATGATTGCAAGGTGAGTGCCGATGAGTACAATTTTGTCACAAATTGCATTTGGAAACCTTTTAGAACTACCATTCTCATTTGGTTTTTATGTTAGAAGAGAAATTATGCATCTTGTGGTTGGAAAAATTCATAAAGAAGATCATAATTATGTTGAATCCCCATAACTAAAAAATGATTATATAAATTAGTTGACCAAAGTTCTAAAATTATTTAGATACGGAAATAAAACACGGTTTTTGTAATATTATTCATCATTATGTTTGAAAATCTATCTATCTATTTATATTTGTTTATAAGTCAAAAAAGCTTTTAAAAGAACACCAAAAAATCAATTATACTCCTATATTAAATTCACATTCAATTAAGTGACTGCCGTTAATAGAAAATATTTCTCTGTAAACGGTTTTTGTCAAAAAGTGGCACTTGACAAATTCATAAAAATTATTAAAAATTAAAAATATTTTAGAATTTATTAAAAGTAATATAAATTTATAAATATTATAAAAAAAATCTAATAAATATAACAAATTTTAACTAATTATAAAATTTTATAAAATTAATAAAAAATATTTAAAATTTTATAAAAATGTATACAAATTCTTAAATGCTTATAAAAAATCATAAAAAATATTTAAATTGACATAAATTTATAAAAAATCATAAAAACTTAAATTGGACTGGATCAGTCGGTCAAACTAGTTAGATCGAAATCAACTAGGGTATCAGTCCAGAGAAAACCATTAGATTGGTTGACCTGCGAGTTTGGCGGTTGAACCGATTTGTTTTAATTCTTTTATGTTTTATTTAATTAAACTATACTGACCAATCGAACTGGAAAATCGGTGGCCTGATCAGCTCAACCACTGGTCTAACTATACAAAAAAATACTTGACTTTAAATTTTTTTCTTAATTTTATAAATTTTCATTATCCAAATATTAGCATATATCAATATGAAATATTCTAACCAAGGTTTTTAGAATCAGATTAATGGTCGAACCGGTCAAGTCACCGATTTGTCAGTTCGACCACCACATACAGTTTAATATAATAGAATATTAAAAATAAAAAAATCAGTTCGACCGCTCAACTTCCGGGTGAATTAATCTATTGGTTTTCTTTAAACAGGTAGCCTTGCCGGTTTCGATCTAACTGGTTCGACCGATTGATTCGGTCCAATTCATGTTTTTATGATTTTTTTTATAATTTTATGTCAATTTTTATAATTTTCAATAATTTTCATGATTTTTTATATTTTCATAAAATTTTAAATATTTTAAATATATTCTATTAATTTTATAATTTTTTAAAAAATTATTTTTATAATATTTATAAGTTTTTATTAATTTATTAATATTCTTAATTTTTAATAGTTTCAATTTTTTATGATTTTTTAATCATTTTCTATGAGAAAATATTAGATTAAACTAGAAGTTGCCATGTGTCACCAACTGGTTGGTCCGTTAGTTTTTTAAACGGTCAACGTGATCAATGACGGAACCGATAACAAAAAGACTTAGTTGATCTTTTCGCAATTTCTTAAGGGTTTTTTTTTTCTTACATATAAGCCTATTATATTTAAGTTTTTGACTAAGTGTCACCAGTCAATCAAACACCAATTCAATTGAAAAATGACTAAAAAAATTATATTTAGAAGGTAACAAATACTATTATGAATGTATTTTTGTATTTTTATACTTTATATAAAATTTAATAAAAAATTGTTGAGGCTAGGTCTGTTGAATGAGTTGAGTGGCACTCAGTAGTGCCCACTGCAAATTGCCACTAAGGCAGTGAAAATACTTGTTATATTTAAGTTGGCAATTTCATGAAAAAAATATTTGGACTTATTAATGGGCTGTTATATTGAAGATATTGTGGTCCGTCTATGGAAACTAATCATTGACTATTGAAGATTGGATTAGATTTGAGTGAATTAATTCAACCGTTGGAATGTAGAGATTCGATCGAGATTGTGTTACTGATTTTGGAGAGTCTATCTTTGATTGATTGTGCTTTGAATGTGTATGTTGTAATAGTTATTTTCAAGGAGTTACTTTGTATTCACTTAGTTTCTATATTAACGAGCCAAATTTGATATATGTTTTAAGGCTTGTTTAGGTTATGTATGAGAGTTTATTGAGAGCATTTGAATCTATTTATTGAGGAATTGTTTTTCTAAACATTGAGTATTTATTACCCAAGTTCTTAAGGGAGGATTTGGAGGCGAGTGTTCTAGTTTATAGGTACAAAAGTATGATCTCTATACTTGGGGAGTGATGGAGTGTAAATCGTTGTTGTATTTATGATTAAAAATAGTGGAACTAAGCACTGAGTTAGGCTCCACAGATGTAAGAAAACCAATTGCATAAACAAATCCTTGGTGTTATTTTGTTTTGTTTGCACAATTTTTTAACAGTGCCAAGTTATAGTGGTTATTGCAGTTAAGTACTTATACGAACTATTTTCGTATTAAGCAAACAACTACGGTAGGTAGCAACAATTCCCAATGTCATGAATACATTGGCTATGGTCATATTCAGGCTAAGTGTGCTAACACTCTTAAGAAGATAAAGAAAGTTTTATGTCCTACATGGAGTGATAAAGACACCTCTAGCAATTTTGGATCTAATGAGGACAAAGTGAACAATTATGTAATATTTGCTTTGAGTGTGGTATATGGTTCTAAGGTTGAGATAGATGATAAATCTTATTATGGTTCTGAAACAGAGTTTCTAAACACATACAAAACTATGCTAGGAAAATGTGAACATGTATTGTAACAGCTTGATTTCAGGGGTGTCGAAAACAATGGTTTCAAAACCACAATTCCAATGTGTGAGTTAGTAAATGTTATTTATTTAATATTTACGAAGTTATATGTATATCGCATTCAAGTTTGGTCCAGTAATTTTTTTCGTTTGGCTAGTTAATTAAGGAAAAATGACTAAATTGTAAAATACGTAAAACTTTATCTCTATTGATTTCTATTAACTAAAATGCTTGATTAATTTTTTTAATGGTTTTAAATGGTAAATATATCATTTTTATTTTTTTTGGACGATTAGTATGTTTATTTAGTTAAAATGTGATTTATTTTATAATATAAAATATTATTATAATGTATAATAGTTAAAATAAGAAAAACAAAAGCTAATAAAATTTTCGTTTTTATTTTTGGTTCATCTTCTTCTCACGAAACAAAAGGGAGAACTAGGACTTGGTTTCAAACTTTTTATCCTTGATTGGTAAGTCAACTCTAGTCTGTTTCTTGTAATTTTTATGTTTTTGAAATCCCGAGAGCTTGATTTAGCTAACCCGTGGACTATTTCACGAGACTGTTAAAGTATTTTTAAGTTGCTATTGATGTTTTCTTGAAGCTTTTGTGGCTATTTGGTTAGCTTTGAAGCTTAGATATGTAAATGGATTAGTTTGTAAAGTAAAAATTGTTTGTTTTAAACTTAGGGACTAAAATGTAATAAGTTCAAAATATGTCTGAATATTATGAATTTTTGTGTTCTATTGGACTTTTGGAGGATGAAATTGAGATCTATTTTGAAATCGAAGCTCAAATGTGTAAATTATAACATTTTCGATTTTATGGACTAAATTAAAATAAATGCAAAACTTAGAGAATTGTTGTATAAATGAAATTACAAAAATCGGAGGATGTACAAGGAAAAGAGAAAATTGTCAACTAGTCCTTGTCAGCTAAACCGCTACTGTGAAATCAGGTAAGTTCATACGATGTAATTTAAATTGCTTATGCTAATGTGTTATATTTGATTTGTCAATATTGGTTGTTGGTGAACTGGAATTGTGTATAATGTGAGATAAATTCCGGTGAAATTAGTAAAAGTCTTGTATACGAGGTTATAAATTTTTGCCAAGGTTCGGAGTTCTTGGATATGTTGCAGACTCGAGAATACATGAATATTAAGCCCTGGCCAGGCTATTTATCGTGTAGGTTCAACCCTAATGGGTAATCGGGCACTATTATTTTCACCTTTGTATAGAGTTCTTTTACAAAGCTTCGTCGGGTAGAATTGTGAATGAAGTTTTGGAGATATGCTATTTGAGGTTGCTAAGTAATGAATATGTTTTGGTTATGAAATTCAAGTTAAATTGAAAAGAAAATAAGTTGAAAGGTAAATTTGATATACAAAATGAATTGTGTATGTGTTAAATGATTAAGGTAAGTAAATGTTTAAATGTATGAACTTATCAAGTATTTTATATACTTACCCGTGTTACTACTTTTCTATAGATTTGGACGTCCGGAACTTGTCGATCTGATTGACGAGAAGCTCACACCTACCGTCTGTTGTTTTGGTAGACTTTTGATGTTTTGAAATTGGTCATTTGCAGTATGTATATAGAACGGATAGTCTTTGCAAATAGTGATCATGTTTTGGCATTTTGGTTGTGTATAAACTTATATATGTAACCTTGTGATGTTAAGTGATTGGTACCAAATTTATACTTAGTAGATCGATGATAATAGCGAAGGACTTTGGTTGTGTTAGGCAAATGTTATATTTGGTGTGATTGAATTATGGTTTGAAATGGTTAAATGCATTGGTAAATATGATATGTTTTGCTTGATGAAATATGTACTTAATTTTATACCATTTGATGAACTTTGCCTATTGATATTTTAGTTATAGAAATGATGGTTGCACGTGTATGTTTAGGTATGAATAACTTGGCATGTGTAACACCCCTAACTTATGTATGTCGCTAGAACAGGGTTACAGAACATTACTAGAGTTTATAGAACAAATAGATAGAAATTTCAAATATTTCACATCACATAATATACATGTCAGAAACCAATCACAATTAAACATATTGTCCCTTATACGAGCCCTCGAGGCTCAAAATACACATTAGAAACAAGTCGGGACTAAATCGGGTACTCAAAGAATTTTTCAGAAAACATTGAAATTTTCCAAAGTTGTAGGGGACACATGACCGTGTGACTCACACGGTCAAGAGACATGCCCATGTCTCAGGCTGTGTGGACATTCGAAATAGGGACACACGGCTGTGTCCCAGCCCGTGTCCATACCCGTGTAAATATACTGACTTGGGACACACGGCCAAGCCACACACTCGTGTGCTAGGCCGTGTGAGTATACTGACTTAGGTCACACGGCCAAACCACACGCCCGTGTGCTAGGCCGTGTGAACAATTTGAGCATACTGACTTGTGCAAATTAAAAGATACAGGGGACACACGACCGTGTCGCATGGCTGTGTGTCACATACAACTGAGACACACACCCGTGTGGATGAAAATAGGCTATTTTATAAGCCATTTTTTCTCACACAACAAGGCAAGTACCTTCAGTTAACATTACGCATATAAACAAGTCATATTATTGCATCCAAAACAAGTAAAATCAATCCCTAAACATATAGTATATTCACATACAATCAATATACTCTTAGGCACCCTAAATGACAAATACAAATATGTTTAACCATATAATCCATGTAACCAAGTTATCAACCAACTTTTATGTCTAATCTTATTAATGTACAACATGTAAATCATTTACTAAAACTTACCATTTGGTACCAATTGTCCCACTTATTCAATAACACCAAATACATATACACTTATTATAGCATAGTACCAAATCACACCAAGTTATAAAACGTACCTCATATGCATTTACAACTATTATTTTACCTTTCATCATTCAACCACAAATCATTCCACACATCAACATTTTAAGGCAAATTATGCACATATCAAAATACCAAAACATAAGCCAAATAAGTGGCTAAACTCAACAAAACACATATAGGTCAACAGTTAGCCAAAAATAACCTATACATGCCATTATAACCAAAATCAAAACATTCAAAAGTACCGTTAGAACCGATGGATAGTGTGATATAACTCTGACAAGCTTCCAACTCAATCGAACTTCCGATAATCTAAAAAGTAAAAGAAAACAACTACGTAAGCAATAAATGCTTAGTAAGCTCGTATAAACTTTAATCATATTAATTCGTATAAACATGTCATCAACCATAGCCACAAGCGTGCATTTAAACATAGCCTTTTTTGAATTAATCACATTATAAGTCATTTCATAAGAAATTGTTTAACTTAAACCTTACCACTCTTTCATGAGCACTAGCTTGACACTGGCCTAAGTATCAAACAACAACACTTATTAGTGTACTTGAATATATTTCATATAAATTCAACATTGATAAACTTATTTTCTCAACATGTCACACTTGAGTTTATTACTCATCTCAACTAACATAATTTCCATGTATCAACATATCAAGGATATTCACATATGTATATGTCATAATACATATCATTCTCTTTCCGTTTTTTCATATTCATATATCATCCATTTCAATATATCAATATATCATATACTATTATTTCCATGTATTTCATGTATATACCAGTATTAGTTCGTATCGAACTCATATTGTCTCGTAACAGAATATTTCCCGTTGAACCATTAGAATATCATTGGATACACGGGTAGTACACACGAAGTGTACAAATTTGTAATTCGTCAATTCATGTACTTGTATGCTTATACAAGCATCTAAACAGAAAGCTCATTCGAGTCGTATATCGGGAACCTCTTGCGAGCTAAATATCGGGAAGCTCAAGAGAGCTATTAATTGAAAAGCTCATAAGAGCCAAGTATCAGGAAGCTCAAGAGAGTTGTGGTGTGTCCGCAACACATGTAGGATCACAACCAAATTGGGAACCCTAATGACATGTCATTTGTATCCTCCGAATTTCTAAAGTTCAAATAGGACTCGATAATTATCATACGTCATTGATAAACCGTAAAAGCAACATATTTTGACCCCACATTTAGCATACTTTTGGATGATTTATCCCTTGATTTATGTAAAAAGGTGCTCTTAATCCTTTCTTTTCATGTTTTATACTCAGGAAAGAAATGGAGGATGGAAAGAACGAGAAACGGGCTTAAAACAGACCAAATTGGGCCAAAGTGGAAATTGACACGGCCTGGACTTAAGCCACACGGCCGTGCGTCATTAAACAGTGTTGAACACGGCCTGATCATGATTTACATGGGCGTGTCACCTCATTAAAAGTCCGAACACGGCCTAAAGACGATTCACACGGGCGTGTGCCATGGCTGTGTCCCTGTCGTGAAGAAGAACAATTTCACTCGGAAAAGGATACTTAGGGGCAAAGAAACCTATTTCAAAAGCCTATATAAACCCCCTAAGTGTAACCTGAAAGGGGGCGGTTAGCTAGGCCAAGGAGCCGAGCCAGAAGGTCAGATTTGTGGGAAGCACTCGAAGATAGTCAGTTCTATCTCAAGAAGCCGAAATTCTACTCAAGACGGCGGATCTCTCCTTCAATTCCTTCAGTGGGTTTTAGGGATTTCTTATGTTTTGTTTTATCTTTTCTTCTGAGATATTTTCTTTTATTGTTATGAACTAAACCCTTCAGATACCTGAAGGGGATGAAACCTAAGATGAATCATGTTATTGTTTTCTGAACTATATGATAAATACTTGATTTGTTCTTAATTATGTGTGCTTAATTCTTGTGTAATATTTCCGGGATATTGATTCAAGTTAAATGTGCTTAGGTGGTGGAGCAAAAGTCCCTGTCTAAGAGTAGATCTAGCATAATTAAGCGGAGTTAATTGCGCGCCTAGAGATAGGGTGACGAGATTTTGTCGGATTAGGGTGAAACCTAATATGGGAGTCCATAGATCGAGTTAATGCAATTCTAGGGGTTTTAATTAGAAAGAGATTTCAATTAATCAACCTAGGGTTAGACGTTATTCGCCTTGAGAGAGGGTTTAATATAAATTAGGGAATCCTACGGATCAAGTCAAGTGAATAAATCGTCTGGTTCAGTGTTAGATAACAAGTGAAGTCTAGGTGGATTCTTCCTAAGGGTATCGTCTTAATCAACTAAGTTTTCCCAACAATATTAGATAACAAGTGAAGTCTAGGTGGATTCTTCCTAAGGGTATCGTCTTAATCAACTGAGTTTTCCCAACAGTATTTCCCCAATTCATTCTTTTTGTCTTTGCGTCTTTAGCTTAGTAAGTTAGTTAAATTTAGATTAAACAACAACTTCAATTATTTTAGGCTAGATAATAAAAAGAAAGTTAATATTAGTACTTTTAGTTCCTTTGGGTTCGACAATCCGATCTTGACTAAGCTATACTACTATTCGATAAGTGCACTTGTCACAATCGTTGTCATAGTTAGTTTCCAGGTTCTATCATTATAAATTTAAAACTTTGAAATCAACGATCAGTCATTGAATTTATGTCGTTTCATAACACGACAACTTGCATGCTAACATATATATATATATATATATATATATATATATATTATTTTGATCACAATATAATCACCTATTAACACTCACTTTAATTAAAATTGTACAGAAAACAGTTCATACAAACTTACCTGGCTAAATTGCAGAAATACCAAGATTCAGGGGCATTTTGGTAACTATCCATTTTCCTCAATTTTCCACTCGATCTTAATATAAATTAATAATTTCATTCAATATATTAATTTGGACAATAAAAAATTCATTTAATGTAATTTGGTCATTTTTAACATTTTTACAAAATTACCCATAAAGTTTTACTTTTATTCAGTTTAGTCTTTAAACCCAAAACATGCAAATTTACCATTTTTAATACAAATCCAAGTTAGCAGAATATTCACGATATTATATACAGCCCATTTTTGCAATAATTTCACAACAAACCATTGTATTTATACTATTTCAACAATTTAGTCCATAATCAGAAAATTCATAAAATATAACTTAATAAAATACTTTTAAATAACAATTAATATAAAAAATCACAAGGTTCATCAATGGAAACTTTCAAAATCTTTAACAGTTTCAAAATCAAAGATACAAGCTAGCTGAATCTAGTTGCAACGATATCAAAAATATAAAAATTATTAAAAACGGAACGAAAATCACTTACCGATTGGATTTTAAAGCTTGCCCAAACTCTATCTCTATTTTTATGAAAGCTTTCAGTAGTAATTGGGGAAGAAGATGATAACCCCACCTTTTTTTTTTCTTATGTTTTTATTTTAATTTAATTTAATCCATCAAATTACCATATTACCCTTGGTTAATAATTAATTTAAAACATCAAATCTATGCCGATATTTGTCCATTACATAAACATATGGCACAATTACCATCAAAGGAAGGTTTAATTTCACAATTGGTCCTTCAATTTAATTAAATTCTAACTAAATAAACTTATTTACAATTTAATCCTAAACTTATTAGGACTAAAAGAACACTAATCCAAAAGCTAGTGGAATCAATCATAACACCACCGCTTGGAAACTTTGACCATGGTTTAATTACCATTTAAGTCTCTTTTCCTTTATCAATTACCCATTTAATTAAATAGTGATTAAATTTTACATCTTTTACAATTTAATCCTTTTTAATTAATTAACTATCGAAACGTTAAAAATTTTCAACGAAACTTCAATACCACCTTAATGCCACTCCGTAAATATGTATAAAAATATTTATCACTCGATTTATAGAAACGAGGTCCCGATACCTCACTTTCTAAAACCACTTGACCTAGGATTTTACCTCTCGAACCTAATAATTCATTATAAAACATAAATTACCAATTCAAAAATATTTTTAAAACCATATTTAACTCATAAATATTAAATAATAAAATTTACTAGCTTACTTACCGAATTTGGTGGCCTCAAACCACTGTTTCTGACACCACTGAAAATCAAGCTATTACAGTGTAAGTGCTAAGGAATAGTTGTTATTTAATGGTTGAATTGTGGTTCCAAATGTGGCATATTGGTTAGACACTTAGATTGAATGAAATGTGTTGTAATTTGGTATATTTTTTGTCTCTTTTAATAGGTTAATCAAGGGTCTACTGCATGACTTGAGGCTTAAAAGAACCTAGGTTATATTTGCTTATTGCGGAAGGCATTTTAGGTACACACAGTTTGTGACACGACCTGCTACATGGCCGTGTGCCATACACGGGTGCAGGGCACGATCGTGTAGTCTGTTTAATTTAAGTGCAGAATGATTCACATGGTTACAGTGTGTTACACAACCTAGCGATACGATCGTGTGACCTTGGGTTACACAACAATAAAGAGTTACATGCCTTGGGGACACGGCTGTGTGATAGCACCACACAACCTCAACCATGTCACACGACCGTGTGACCCTTGTTTCACTATTTTACCTATCTTTTTGTAAAAGTTTCAAAATGGTCCCGATTTAGTTCTAAGCTTGTTTAAGGGCTTTCATAAGCCCGATTGGGACTTAGTTTTGATTATAATGTATATTTAACTTGAACTTAGTTTGTATATATGTATTTATTGAATGTTATTGACTAATTTGCTTGTGAATGTTTCGGTTTTCTGTGGTAGCATCCTGTAGCTTGGTTCAGCAACTGGACCAGGTATAGGGTATTACATGTATATGGGTTGAACTTGAAATTGGACAAGAGAATGCTCAATTGAATGAAGAAAATAGAAAGTTGATCAAGCAAGATGAGGCTAAGGAGTATTTGTTGACCAAAAAGTTGGACAATCTGTTAACACTAAGAAGAAGTTGGCTGAAACTAAATTGCCTCTAGAGAAGTTCAATATTAGGAGCAGCAAACTCAGTAAAACTTGTCATTGATGGAAGGGATCCAGGAAGGAATGGACTAGGACTTGTTGACAAAAGGAAACCAATCATGAAAAGTCTTGCAGTGTTTGTGAAAGAATCCAAACAAGGTAAAATAGGTGACAGTTTATGATTGATGTAAAACCAGAGTTTTAAATATTTATAAAAGAATGATCAAACCTAGAGACTAACTCTGACAACGATATTAAGGCAAGTGTACCTATCGAACAGTAGTATAGCTTAGGCAAGACCGGTTATCGAACCCAAAGGAACTAAAAGTATTAATACTCACTTTCTTTTTATTATTTAGTCTTAAAGTTAGAGTGAAGATTACTTTTTAAACTAAATTGACGACAGCTAAACTAAGGACACAAAGACAAGAAGACGAATTGGAAAATAACTTTTGAGGAAAAACTCAGTTGATTTTGATGATACCCTCAGGAAGAATCCACCTAGACTTCTCTTATTACCTAACTTTTAATTATATGATCTCTTTTACTTAGCTTGATCCGTGAGACTCCCTAACCTATATTAAACCCTCTCTCGAGGCGAATAACGTCTAACCCTAGGTTAATTAGTAGAACTCTCGTTCACTTATAATAACCCCTTAGGATAGCAGTAAATCGATCAATGGACTCCCATATTAGGTTTCACTCTAATCCGGTAAAATCTCGTAACCCTATCTCTAGGCGTTCGATCAACTCCGCTTAATTATGTTAGATCTTTTCTTAGGCAGGGTCTATTCCTCCTCCACCTAAGCACATTAGAGTTAGATTAAGCAACATAATTAAGAACAAACTAAGTAATTCATCATATAACTTAAAAATCAAATAATAAAATCCATCTAAGCTTCATCCCCTTCAGGTATCTGAAGGGTTTAGTTCATAATGAATAGAGAAAACATCGCAAGAGAAAAGATAAAACAAAATATAGGAAGAATCCTAAAACCCCTAGAAGGAATTGAAGGAGAATTCCGCCGTCTTGAGTATAATTCCGGCTTCTTGGGATGGATCAACTGGCTATCCTCGCGTTATTCCCTAACTCTGACTTTCTCAGCTTGGCTCTTGGCCTTGCTTTCGCCCCCTTAAACAGGTGATACTTGGAGTTTATTTATAGGCTTTTGGAACGCGATTCTTTCTCCCTAAGTATCCTTTTTCGACTAAAATTGCTCTTTCCAGCGTCAGAGGCACGGCCATGTCACACGCCCGTGTGAATCGAAACCTGACCGTGTTCGGATTTCTCTTGAGGCACGGCCGTGTGTGACGAGGCTGAGGCAGTGCTCTAGGTGTTTCGTCGAGGCACGGCCGTGTGTGCTTTAGGCCAGGCTGTGTCAATTTCGTACTAAGGCCCATTTACTCCATTTTAGGCCCGTTTTTGTGTTCTTTTCATCCTCGGGTGCTTTCCTGAGTATAAAACATGAAAAGAAAGGATTAAGAGCACCTTTTTATATAAAACAAGGGAAAAATCATCCAAAAGCATATTAAATGTGGGTTTAAAATATGTTACTTTTATGGTTTATCAGTTTAACCAAGGATATGATTATCAAGATTGACAAAAAGGTACATATTCATTCCAGAATCATTTTCCATTACTGTAGTACACTAGGGCATATCAAACCAAGGTGTTTCAAAATGTTACATGATTTGAGGTGGAAACGTTTAGTGACTGCTGAAGTGCCCACTGCACAGCCATTCAAATCTCAAAAGGCATAAACAAGTTTGGAGGAAGAAGTAACCATAGTGTTAGCTTGTAGCTCATAGATCTTTAAAGATTTCTCATGAAAATGTTTGATATTGTATTCCAGACACATGACTGGGAATCAAAACTTCCTTGTTGATTTTGAAGATTGCCCAAATGGTTGAGCTGCTTTTGATGATGGAAAGAAAGACAATATTCTTTGGAAATGTACTCTTGATGCTCCTAGTTTGCCTAGGCTGAAGAATGTACTGCTGGTGGAAGGTTTGAAAGATAACCCGGTAAGTATAAGCTAGTTGTGTGATCAATGGATGTTGGTCAACTTTACCAAAGATGGATGTGCATTTTCTTCCAAGACAAAAGAGAAGATTATGGAATAAGTTCATATCTTTGATAATTTCTACAAGGTTCTTCTGATTGTGAAGTGGAACAAAGCAAGTGTTAATAAATTAGAACTGTGGCATGAGAAACTTGGGCATATGCACTACAAAAGACTTCAAAGACTGATTCAGTTTGAAGTTGTCAAAGGTAAACCTAAGCTAAGTGGAAATGTTTCTAAAGTCCGTAGAAGTTGTCTGAAGGGTAAACAACATAGGGAGAAACATTAGAGAGCTTCACAAGTCCAAACACTTGAGCCACTAGAGTTACTTCAATGGATTTGATAAGTGCTATGTATTAGTGTGTGTGGATGACTACTCGAGATACACTTGGGTGAGATTCCTTAGAGACAAGGGTGACACCTTTGAAATTTTCAAGAAGCTGTGTAGAACCTTGATAAATGAAAAAGGTCGGGTGGTTGACATGATCAAAATGATAAAGAGATACCTTGGAAGAAAGTTTAAGAATGAGAATTTTGCATATTACTATGAAGGTGAAGGGACTAAGCTTGAGATTTTTGCTCCAAAAACTCCACAGCAGAATGGAGTTGTTGAACGCAAGCATAGAATAGTACAAGAGATAGCTAGAGTGATGCTCAACAGTAAAGGTATTACTCATAAGTTCTGAGTTGAGGCTGCCAACACAACTACCTATATGATCAACAGGGTTCATCTAAACCCAACCCAGTAGGTACTCTTTGTTTTATTAGATTCTACTACAATTCTATAATAAATATGTCCGCGAGAGAATATACAACAAGGACAAAGAATGATGCATGTGATAACACTAGTATAATTAAAGAACCTTGAGAAGAAAATGGTAATGATATCCATTAGAATATTTAAAAAAAACATAAGATAACGAGATAGCTTTAGAGGCATGACTATGGTGAAAAATATGAATAATCATGTGATTTTTTATTATAGAAGACTTTGTGCAAATCCATAACTCCAAGTAAGAGTTCTTTATGGATTAATTCTCCTGTATATATGGGTTTAGGGAATTAGCAAATGCAAACTCCTTACCAAGGGTAAGAACTAGACTAATATTATTTTAAGATCTAAAGTGGATTAGGAGCTCATCCCAACGACATCAAGAATCCTACACAACATATAGAGATCTTTAAAGTGAAGAAAAGACTCAACCATGATCTAAAAAAGGTGAATGGCTAAGCAGAGAAAGTTATGAATATTGACATCTCATTTAGTTGATCATGACATTTTCATGACTTTGTTTAATGTTATTATTTGATTTGATATGTAGCAAAAAAGAAGATCATAGTAACTAATTAACATTTAAATCACTAATATATATTGAGATTTGATTATATTTAAAATAGATTCATGTAACATAAGAATTGATCCATCATAAGGTTTATATATGAGATCAAATTCCATTCGTTTTTCTTGGCGTAAATTTTGCGTTGAAGTAAAAATAAATAAAAAAGTTCAAGTGTTCAAACATAACATGAAAAATGGTCCCCAAGGAATGCAATACATTAACTAGCTAGTTTATCAACTTTTAATAGTTATTGGATTCTCATTGCATGAACTAATTCAAGAAACCTTCAAATTATTTAACCAGTAAATTAGGTTGATGAACTCTATTGCCTTTTCTTCTTCTTTCTTTTTTACATGCGAGCATGCACCTTCCAAGAGAAAACCTTATTATATGTGAATGATGAAGAAGGTGACAATTCCTTGTAATTTAACCAATTGATCTTTGACATTAGTAATGGAAAAATACAAATTCATTAGTTAATTATATATCTTTTTATAGTTAAACAACTTTGTTTAATTTAGTAACCATATTTTTCTTTTCTCCTAAGCACCTTAAAACTAAGAAATTACATGTTGGTCCAAATATTTACTATTTTTTCTTAAAAGTATGGAGTTATAATAAACTTTTTGTCCTTTCAAGGAGACAAAAAGAGAAAAGTTGCCTCCATAATTTCCCTTTTATTGTACTTTGTTGGGTTTTTCAAGAAGGGAAAATAATAATGAATGGATTTGTAGCTTCTGAATGTTTGTTTGATGGCATTATTATTTAATATAAGAATTGTTAATTGCTTGTGTCTGCAGGTATATTCGTCGATTAGGTTATTCCTTGTGAAATTATTATTTACATGATAACATATTTATTTAAACTTAATTATAATAATATATTTTATAATTAACAAATAGAAATGAAGATGGATGGGCACGTTGTTGTATCATGAAACCATCTTTTTCCATTTTTAATGGTTAACATATCTGAGAATAATATCTATGCAAATACAAAGGAGAGAGATTAGTCGGTTTAAAGAATTTCCAAATTAATGGAACAATTCTTTTTTCTTTTTTTTTTTTTATCATGCCTCTGAACACTGGTATTTAATTACAATTATAAAAACTCTCTCTAAACCAGAACATTACATAATTCAGCAAGGTCCTCTATAAGCACTTAATTTTAGCCAATTATGGGTGTTTGCAGCGACAACTTTTTCCACTCCACCAAACGTCGCAGGAACTCCTTAACCTGAAAATAATTAAGTTTTTATGAACAATTATAGACCAAAAATATATTTAAATAAAGAAGAGCAAAATTTGCCAAAATTAGTAATAAATCGTGCCTCAGATGGTTCTTGGAGAGAATAGGATGCATTAGTTACTTTGGGTATTTTTGAAACCAAAATCCCAAACCCTAGTCCTCTATCACGTAAAACCTGATTATAAAACCATGCAAAGGCAAAAAAAAAAAAAAAACAAATGCGTTAAAAATTGACCAGAAATTATTTAATTTTTACAGAAAAATGTAAATTTATTTAATTATAATTTGTAGGTTACCTTGAAAGCATCTTCATCAGTTCGATCATCGCCGATATAAATTGGTAAAACATCATTTGGATTGTTATATCCTTTAAAAATATTAAATTGAATCAAAGTTAAATTAGTGGCAGAAATTTTAGTATATATATACATATATATATATATATATATATTCACCTAGTGCTTCCAACAAAAATTCGAGGGCTCTCCCTTTGTCCCATTTGATAGTGGGACGTATCTCTAATACCTGCTTGAATCAAGGAAAATAAAATAAAATAATGATTTTTTTCTCCTTCTTTTAAGAAAAATGGGTTAAAGAAAAACAACATATATTATGATCAAAGATTTAAATAGCGGTCCGATATTGGTATAGCGGCCGCTATATAGAGGTAGCGGTGCCGTCCAAAATTGTTACTGCCAAAATCGCTATTATGTTTTATAATAAGTTGTGTGAATTTTAAAAAAAATTCGCGACCGCGCGATACCCGCAGTAACCGTAATAACATCCGTTATGTCTACAACCGCGATAAATGCAATGCGATCATGATCGCAATTTAAATCCCTCATTATGATTATGATTATGATTATACCTTCCTCCCTTGAGTTAATTTAAGCTTAGGGTAGTAGTTCAGCACTGATCTAACTTGCTCAGCTATTGTAGCCCAACTCTGCACAGTAAATCAGTGAGATTAGGATTGAAATTTAAAGACGAAAATAATGAGACAAAAAGTGGGTTCGATTTGTACCTTTTCATCAACACATCGATAGTGTACGGAAACACAAAACTTGTTGTTTTCCACCTTGGCTCCTGGAATGGATTTTGTTTTCTCTACCAATGCTTTGTACACCTGTACTTTTTTTAAAAGAAAAAAATAAGTATATTTTTTATATATATTTCAAGAATATGCATTGTACATAATGGAGAAAAAAAGGAACCTCATCAATCATGGGCAAGAATTCACTTGCAGGCTGGAAAAGCACTCCCTGCTTACCCTGAAATATATACAAAAAATACTAACAGATGAAGGGAAATTAAGGGTAGAAAAAGATTAAATTTGTACAAGTAAACTGATGGTTTCTTACATTATTATTGTCTTTGCAACTTTTGGATGGTCCCTTGATATCCATACCATGGCTACCAGCATAATAAAGTCCAGATAGTTTTACAAAGCTGTAAACCTGTAGGATTTCCATCATCAAGAATAGTTTTTTGCAGTGGATAATGATTAAAGAATGTTATGTAGGTACCTTGTCTCTGCATCTTCCGGTGAGTATTGCAGTAGGAAAATATCTTGCAACATCTCTTACAGCTGCTCTCATCTCTCTGGGCATGAAAGCTCGATCCGGGTCTTCAACGATTGGTGACAGTGTGCCATCGTAGTCAAGGAACATCGCAATCTGTTTCCCTTTTGAAGCAGTCACTATTTGTTCAAACATGTTCAAAGCTGAGGGATGATGAACCTGTTCCATAAGGATTAGACAACAATAATAACAAAAAAAGAGGGGTTATTTACTTATTTAAATCAAGATTGACGGAGAAATAACAACTTACAATCCAGGAACTTTTGACATCAGTTTCAGGTAAGGAAGTCGTAGTAGGGTTGCTGATACGAGTAGGTGAAGAAGCTCTCATGGAATCCAGTACCCAAGCATTCTCAGTTTCGAACCTTTTCTTCATTAACAATAACTTCAGGTCTTGTGGTGAAAAGGACTTGGCCACTGGCAATGATAATGGTGGCTTAGCACCACCATGGGGTTTCACATCCACAACCACCACATTTTGTTGGTTAGTCATTCTTCTTTCTTAACTTGTTCTGCATATTCCAAAACCCAAAAAAACCAGACCAGATAAGCAAAAACAGAAAAAAAAAATTAACACACACACACATTAAAATCTTATACATCAAGTTCAATGACTAGAAGGATACCTGAAGAGAGTGAAGAAAAAAACAGAGAAGATAACAATGGCAATGACAAAATGACTAGGAGTAGTACAGAAAAAATGCAGCAAAGGGCAGGGTTTTAAATAGGAAGGCAAAGGGTCCAGAGAGAGAAAATAAATAAATTGATTTAAAAAAAAAAAGATACTGAAAAGAAAAGGTGAAAATCACAGAAGCGCACTAATAAAAAAAAAAAAAAAGGAAAACCTTGGTTGGCAGCACAAAGCGACGAAACAGCCATACCTTTCTTCGCCACCAGTACTTTTAGACACCTCCTTCCATTGTTTTCTTTGAATTAGAGGCAGGGGGAACAGTAATGAGATCCATGGTCTATTTCACACCCCATGAAAAACAAAAAATAGGGGGTTTTTATTTTTATTTTTAAGCAACTTGTTGGTAAAATGATAAAAATTGAAGTTAAAGTTCATAATTTTAAAGGTATGGAATAAAGAAATTAGTCACTATTACATTGATCAGCAGGATTTAAGGATTCAACTGTCTTATTTATCTTGTCTCTAAGAAAAATATCGTATACGATTTAGAAAAAAAAAAATGGCATGGTACATGGTTTTGTCCTGTTCAAAAGCCTGTAAAAAATGGGGATGAAGGGGTTCTTTCAATTTTGATTCCTCACATTGCTAAGCATCCCAAGAAACTCCTTCAACACTCACATAGGGATTTACGTATTTGTAGAAATTTAACTTTAAAATAACAACCATAAAAATTAAAATAATTTTAGTCATTAAATCAAAATAAATAGTTCTAAGACTTAGATTTTATATTTATCTTAACTTATTAAAATAAAATTTATAACAGTCAATCTTTTCCTTCTTTTTTATCTTTTCACTTAAAATATTATGGTTTTAGATTTTTTTTGAGAAAAAATTAGAATGAAAAATAAAATATTAGGGTTATTAAAATTAATCAATTTAGGTATTAGGTGTTTGTTTTCCTTAATTGAAAAAATTGGTCGATTATTTCATTCTAAAAATTTTGAAATTTTTTTCTTAATTAATTTCAAGTACTTAAAGAATTTCAAATATATCTCAAAATTTCATTATAATAAAATAAGATAAATACAAATTTTAAATTTTAAAACCATTTATTTCGATATAATTATTAAAATCATTTTAAAAGTTGTGACTTGCCACCATTGATGGAATTAAAATTTTGGTTTCAACTATTATAAAATTAGTAGATATTCGACTTGCTAATGTCCCTACTTATGGTGACTGATGAAATGTGAGAGTTTGAGAAGTGAATTATAACAAAGGAAAAACCATTAGCTCACACGTGATTTTTTGTAAATCAATCACCAACTTTTTATTTTTTTAATTTATTAAATAATTAATGTAATTATTTTTTTCAATTTTTTTAGTTAATTTATTGTCGAATTGAGTGTCAAAAGAAATAAGGTTTCGAGTTTGAATATTATAGGTTAAGAAAATATTATTCTTATTTAAGAGTCTGGCCCGAGTCAATACCAAATAAAGTCGAGACTCAACATGACTACCCTAATTATGACATTTGTTCTAAATTGACCTCTAAACTTAAAAAGTGTTCTACTTATGTCTTTCCATTATTAAAATTGTTTTAAATTATGCAACATAAAATCTAATGTGTTATTTAATTATTTTAATATAAAATAAATAAATTAAAATGTTTTATCATTAAAAAACTCATAATTTAAGAATGTCTAAAATAATTACCTAAAAGATTATTATTAAAAAAAAGAAGAAGAATGTTTCCATCATTAAATTTTGAATCATTCAGGCAAAAAATATAGTGCAAATTATGGGAGACGTGACTGGATATATAAAAGAAAAGTCTAAGAATTAACTTCTTACTTTTTTCATTTGTTTGCAACTGTTTTTTATCTGATTGGTATTCAACAAGAAAGCTCAAAATTTATTTCTCGAGAGTCAATAATATACTACAAAATTTATGATGCTATAGGAAACCTTTTTCATGCGTGGGTTTTTGACCAACTAAGGGCTTTTTTTCTTTTTATAAGTGTTTATTTTTAATACGATTCATTCAATTTCTTTTAATTTATTTTACGTTACATTATTTAATCTCGTCGTAGGTATATATGTTGCCGATTTAAAGAGGCCCTAAATGAATTCTAGATACTTAATGGTTTTAAGACCTTTAGGTCTATGTTATTTATAAATAAAATGGTTTTAAGAATTTAATGTTTTAACACAATTATTCCTTTTTTCTAGGAGAGGAACTATATTTTCAGAGTCTTCAATCATACATTATTTCATTGTTTTTTTTATTATTTCTATAAAATATAGATGAATTATGCAATCATGATATAGGTTTTACCATACATTTTTTGGACATTGAAAACAGTCGGAAAAGTTAATTTTTGGGTCAAATATTTCTAGAAAAAGAAAAAGAAAAAGAAAAAAACTTTTTTATGCTCTAGAAATTAATGAAGTTGAAACTTCAAGTATAGACTTTCCTATTAAGGAGTTTGTACATGGAAACATTAATATCTTAATTAAACATTAACGCAAAACCATATTTAAGAATTATTAGGATAATTTAATGAATTATGAGAGATGAATGTCAATGGAGGATAAGATATATTTCTAGAGGTTATAATCTAGTTGCAGATGAGTTTGACATGGAGATCAAGTGTATATGCTTTTGATACCGCACCGATCGAGGTTTCAGAACTCCTTCAACAAAAAAAAAAAACTAATGATTTCTTTGCGATATAACTTTTTTTTTTCTAGTCAATAATTTCTATTTGACATCAACTACTTTTTATTCATATCATATGGAATGAATTTATATAATTGCCATGACGACTAATTTCATTAATGAATGTTGAAATTGGCAAAGGGTCTATGTTATCATTTCTCTTTTTTTAACTTTCCAAGTAATTTATACTAGTCTTTTTTTAATTTATATGTTGAAAGAATTCAGATAAAATTATATATTGGTATTTTTCATATTGATTTTACAGTTCATAATTAGGATTTATAATTGTCCCTCTTACCAATATCGTTTTCTTTTAAGAATGCAATATATCTTATCACTGCATCCAACATATTTTGATCAAAATCTTATAATTCAATTCTACCTTCCTAAAATATTTTATTTCTAAATTTATTATAAAAAGTTAAATAGTATGAATCACTTTTTCTCTTTGATGGTACAAGCAAAGAAGTAAACATAAAATTCAGGCAAAAAAGAGATGGCATTAGAAATTTGAATGAGCACCGCCCCTTGTAAAGGCATATTGAAACAAGCAGCTCCAATCCAACCCAACTTAACCTTCGATGCAGTTTGAATCAAAACCAGCAGCATTTTTGTCTTATAAATTTGACATTTATGCCTTTCCCTTTTGTCTGCATTACTCACCTTTCTCTCTACATTTTTTTTTTATTAAGGTCGGCAATTAAAACTAAGTTTTTCATAACGTACGGTTTCACTTAACCAATTATTATCTGATTTGGACTCTTCACTTTTTGTCCCCAAAAATATTATTTGTTTTGAAGCACAAAACATTTGTTCAAATTTTCTTTTTAACACACTTTTTTTCGTATCTGAATTAGATTTACAACTTTTCCTTTTAACTTATATATGGTTAATAATATTTTCAGGCAATTATTGAAAGGATGCATGAATGAAGTTTCCCATCCATTTTCATAATAATATTTCTTTAAATTTCACCTTTTGTACCCTATATCTTTATTATTAATTATACTTTCTAACGTATTAGCCATGTGATGGAGCATACCTTAGTGTTAAATCACTTTTTGGGGTTTGAATTTGATTCTTTTTGTATTGGTTTTTTTTTTTAAAGTTAGACCCGTTTTTATAGAGCTTGAACTTTTTTTGTCCAAGTTAAACCTTAAATTGGACAATTATTCTCACATTGAGGTTTAAGTTTTTTTTTTAATTCAAGTTAGTTCTTGAAAACTCTAGATTTCAAGCCTTAATGTGGGAATAATTACTAAATTTAGAGCCTAACTTGACAAAAAAAAAATTAAGCTCCAATATGGGAACAATTGTCGAATTCAAGCCTTAATGTAAGAATAATTTTCAAGTTCAAAGCCTAATTTAAAGAACAACAAAAAAATTAAACCTAATATGAACAAAATTACCAAATTCAAACTCCAAATAGTGATTTAACCCAAAATATTCTCCCAAGATCAATTGATTTAAGTATTCATAAACTGACATTATGATTTGAGTATCATTTTCAGTACTCTACAAGATTGATGACATGCCATGATCCTTTAGTCTTTCCTCGTGTAGATTCTTTTTCTGACAAAGATATAATTAGAAACGAAAGTGGCATCGTTGCCCATAAGATGGAGCAAACCAGAAGACACGAATTGCATGGGGAAAAAAGCATGTAAGAATTGAAGGAAAGGGAGTTTGACTTCAAATACCAAAACCCCATTTGTTCAACGTAAGTCTTTATACACTAGGTTTATTCTTTTGAGGAAAGGGAACAGTAAACAAAGTATATTTGCATGCAATGTATGGTAGTTTCTATACCAACTTTCGACTTTCTTTCAACATTAATATATGCATATATAATATGGTTTAATGTTATGTATTTATTATTTGCTTTGAATGCATGTAAATAGTCAAAACTGGAGGCCATGGAGATGCCTGGAAGCTACCTCTCCCATGTGATAACTGGAAGTTTCAGTTTCAAAATTCTGGTTATGACGAAATTTTGTCAAAAAGGAGAGTGGGTTAGGCAAACAATAAGTTAGATTATTAAAGAGATTCCCTCCAACAAAAATATTCAGATCTCCCAAATACCAAAAACTCTTTATTTCGGAATAACTTTCTCGTTAAGAAAGTTTAGTATTCTAATATTTTGGTTTAATGGCAAACATGAGATTATTTAATGGCAAACATGAGATTATGGAAATTTCAATAAATCATTTTTGAGCTTTCTTTTAAGTTTAGCAATTTTAAATTTCAAAATTTTTATTTTCCTAGCCTAATAATTGTTATGTATTGTCAATTTAATATTTTATTTTTATCAATCATACAAATACTTGCTGTTTTAATGGTTACACTAAAATTTTTAAATAAAAATAAGACTTAATTCTTAATTTTTATTAAATCTCAAAATAATAAAATATTTTTAAGTTTATTCTAATCAATCGCTTAAACTTGATGATTTCATTTTTAATTATATTTGAAAAAGATACAAGGCTGTGAGAAAAGCACGTTGCAAGTTGAAAGAGAAGAGAGCCGGTTACCAAATGCCACTCGTGTGCTCTTGTTTACTTGTTGGAAATGTGCTGCATTTGATTGGGTGGGGGCAAGAACTGCAGGGCCCCAAATAGGGTCGTGGTTGTAAATAGCCACGTCTATTCTCTTTGGACATCGTGTAGGAATGGGGAAATTAACTAAATATGTTAATTTAGTATTTTTGTTGTGGTTTAAAAGTGTCACTTTACAACAAATTTCTTGATTTGACTTGAAAAGTAATTTTTAAAAATATTTTTTTATTGCAAAAACTCTCAATTATGGCGAAGAAGTAGTTTTGAAAATGTCAAAAATTATGATAAAATGCATATATACTGTGGTTGAATCAAATATAATGCCTTTCAAGTACCCATCAAATCTCTTCTCATTAACAAAAACCATATTTTTTTTTTAGTAAGCAAACAAATTGATTAGTGGTGATAGAAGCAAACATTAATTACAATAATTATAAAAATTATATATATTTTTAAAAAAAATTTATAATTTAATTATGATTCTCATAATATAAATTTTATAGCTTTGAATACGATTCTATGAATATGTGAATATATGAGTACAAATTTAGTTAAGTCGTGAATCATAAGATTTTAGACTCAACCTCAAACAATTCAATCTTTTATCCCGATTATATGTATAAACACAAGCCAAAATTGTTGTAAATGGGGGGAGGGTCTTCAAAGTGGGTCATAGCAAATAGTGACTAAAATCACTCCTAAGCATCTCAAAGATATTCACTCATCGAATCAAAGGGAGATTAAGGGTATATTTAGCTTTGCATTTTCATATATGTATCTTTTTAAAGTGGAGAGTAATGATAGAGAATATAGAAGCTAACCCTTCGGGTTGCTTGCCTATCCCATGTTGGCCATGAATGCAATCTTTGGTCGGTATGCCAAAATCCATTACTTTATCCATCGATGCGATGATATTTGCAAGTGGATGCAAATCTTATTGCTTCCTTGGTTTAACTAGATTTGATCATCTTTTTGCAGGCGGAAAAAAATGTGTGCAAATCTAATTAAAAGGTGCTTGGAATACACAAAGAATAACTCCATTATCTTCCTCTTTTGGTCACTTTACAAATTGTGGGTTCTAATCTTATTTAGTGGAATATGCTAACAATATATAAGTTTACGGTTCACTTAAAAAGGTCAAATTTTATACAAGGCACTTATACTATGTGTTTTTGGAGGATTTAGTTCATCCTTTTACTCTATGTTGATCATTTCCATTCGCTATATGCCAATTGTTATTTTGTTAATTACATCAAATAATTTGACACCACTTATCTTTTTAAACATGTGATAATATGAGTATGTGACATATAGATACTTTGGCATTTGTTGGTACAATTGGCTAACTTTTTTGATCTTTCAAAAAAGACAAAAAAATAAAAAATTGTATAACATTTACTGAACTGTACAAAAATGTTAAGATATATATACCACATCACTATATGTTTTAAAACATAATTCACTTCGAATTATTTGACAAAATTAATAAAGAAAAATTGGTCTTAAAATTAAAAATTACACATTTCAAAAAATAGAGAGATTGCGGATAATTAATTTATAATAGAGAGATCAAATCAGTTAAAAACACAAGTATGAGGACTTTCTATAGGATTTAAGCGTTGATTCTAATATTATTTTGTGGAGGTAATTTCTCAATATGCTGAAAAGATATAACCTTAGATTCCATTTAAAAAACAAAATTCTTATCAATAAAGATTTTTTTTGGAGTAGATAGCTAGCCAAGATTGGTAATGGTGGTATTAAGAGGGAAATTAAAGCATTTTCATCTTTGTCGGTGATTAAAAAAATTTCAATGTTATTATGAATATCTTATTAAATGGATGTCTATCAAAATTAAGATAAGTTTTGATGTACTTTAAATTCTAATAGTCATTAGAAGTAGATCTCTACTTCTTTTATACTTATATGCCTATAAATATCCCGATTGATCAATAAAAATATGTTTTCTCTTTGCTCTCTCATTCTCTTTGTTTTTTATTATTTGTCTTTTATTTTTATAACATGTTATCAGCACGATTCTCTTTTAATTGTTTTTCTCCATAAGTCACAATTTTTTCCCTTTCACCAGGCCTTACCCCTTTCAAGCAACAACCAATGTAATAGCCGGTCACTAAAATTTGCTACTCAAGTTGTTGTGGATTGCCTTCTAGAGTTACTGTTATTTCATTCTTCAATTGAGGCCTACACATTATGGATAACCATTATGCAAAGAAATTTATATAATCCTTACGTGTTATGTTTTTCTCGTTTGTTGATTGATTTTTGGTAAAATTATTTTATGAAAATTATTATTACTTTAAGGTTTCTTTTAAACTAAAAGTCTTTTAAACTAGGAGAGGTGTTGATCCACTTTGAGTAATGGAAAGGGGTATTGCAGATCTGAATCTGGAGGATGGGGAAGATGAGGATTTTTCTTTGTCGATGGAATTAGAAGAACAACTTTCTGTGTATAATTTATGTCTGGTGGGTTGCTTCTTTACAGCTAGTGTGGTTCACTTTCCAGCCATGAGGAATACTTTGGCAAACATTTGGCATCCATTAGAAGGGGTGCAAATATCAGATTTGGGAGAAAGGCGTTTCCTGTTTAAATTCTTTAATGAAATAGATATTTCTCGGGTAATCGCAGGTGCTCCTTGGACTTTTAATAACCATCTTTAGATTTTCCATCGGGTTCAGGAGAATGAAGTTCCGATGTCCATCCCACTGGTATATGCAGATTGGTGGGTTCAAATTCATGATTTGCCGGCGGTTCAGTTTGGAAACTTTATTGGTAGATTTTTAGAATATGATACGAAGCATATTATTAATGGGTACAGGAATTTTATGCGGATTCGTGTCCAGATCAATGTGCGAAAACCTTTGAAATGAAGGAAAAAAAGTTATGATTTCTAAGTCAAAGTTCTCGTATGCAAATTTTAAGTATGAAAAATTAACATTGTTTTGCTTTTTATGTGGCTGTTTGGGACATGGGGAGAATTTTTGCCCCGTAAGATTATGTATTGGAGCACAGGAAGTAGAGTTCGGGTGGGATCTGTCACTGAGGGCTCAAATGATGAGGGCTTCCACGACTAACAGTATCTGGCTGAGGGACAAAGGAGATAGTGGTTGTTTTGGAAAGTCTTGGGTAGGACAACAATTTAGCCATAATTCAAGGCAACTTCAAGGACGTGAGCAGTGGGGGGATTTTAATAATATTCTTGGGATAAATTTGGAAGGCTCCAAATCTATTGACGTGTTACATGAATATCAGGAAGGGGGGAAATTTCGTCATATAGCGGGAGAGAGGGTGGGGCATGAGAAATTTCAAATGATGGGATCTACTCAAATCAACAATGATTTTAGAAATATTCCGGAGAGGAAAGGGATGTTGAATGAAATGGAGTTGTCAAATATGGAATGTGATTTAGAAGATGCTCCAATAAGCATAGAGGAAGGAAATAAAAGACAAAGATCTAATTCTTTAATCTCTAACGTTTCTAATGGACAAGATTCGGTGGAGGTTTGTGATGGGCATTTCGCTCACAATAAACAAGTATCGGCGGCTGCCTTGGGGCAAGCCGACCTGAAACAATGAAGATACTTTGCTGGAATGTTCGTGGATTGGGGAGTCCGCGAGCAGTTAAAAGACTTGAGCACATGCTGAAATGTTATCATCCCCAAGTTGTCTTCTTCATGGAGACTAAATTAAACGCTAATAAAATGGAAAATGTTAGGAGACGGTGTGGTTTCTTCAAAGGTATTGACGTGTCGGCTGAAGGTTCTCGAGGAGGGTTAAGCCTAGGATGGAATAGGGGACAGTTAGTCAATTTGAAGAGCTTCTCAAAAAATCACATTGATGTGAAAATTCAAGAAGAAAAAAAACCTCGATGGTGGTTTATGGGTTTCTATGGGGCTCCTGAGGTTAGAAATAAAACGAAAACGTGGGATTTACTTTGACGTTTAGGGGGTGTAACTCTTTACCTTAGCTGGTCGGTGGTGACTTTAATCATATTCTTTTTACACATGAAAGAAAATGAGGTATTCCAAGGGAAGAAGTAAAAATAGAGGCGTTTTGCAGAAAATTAGAGGATTTTTCGTTAGAGGACATTGGTTTTTCAGGCCCCTAGTTTACTTGAGAGAGAGGGCAAACTCTGGAGCGGAACATTAGGGAAAGAATTGATAGAGGAGTTGCGACAGATACTTGGATTCAAATTTTCCCAAATTATTCTCTGAGGCATCTCCCGCATTTTTTTTCTAACCATTGTCCTTTGCTTGTAGAAACGTAAGTTGGTAGGAGAGGGAGAAGTCTAAGTCAATTTTGTTTTGAATCTTGGTGGGTACTTAAGGAATCATATGATGAAGAAATAAGAAAGCTTTGGGAAGAAAACTCTGGACCTTACCTTAATTGAATGACTACTCTTGCAAACGGGTTAAAAGTTTGGGCTAAAAAAATATAGTTCAAACATAAGGGTGAGGTGCAAAGGTTAAATAGAAGACTTGAGGAATTGAATGGTGATGAGAGCTTGGAAGGGATGTTAGCGGAACTAATGGAGGTGAAACTTCATTTGAATATGGAAATGGATAAGGAGGAGCGATACTGGGAACAACGAGAAAGAGTTAATTGGCTACAAATGGGAAAGAGATTTAGGAGATTGCTCGGAGGTACTTTTCTGACTTATTTAAACCAAAAGGAGTTGGAGACGTAATGCATATACTATCAGGGGTAAAAGCATGCTAATCAGATAGTATGAATCAAAGCCTGATGGCCCTTTACACAGAGGCTGAAATTATTGAGGCATTGAAGGGGATGGGGCCTACAAAAGCTTTCTGTAACATCCCAAAATAGGGGCTGTGTGTTTGAAGCTTATATTAGGTGTTAATAGGCCTTAAGATTTGTTTTGATGTGTTTTAGGGGTTATTAAAGCTCGAGGATAAAAAGGGGCTATTTTGGAAATTTTGAAAATTTTTGGGTCAAAAGTGAAAATTTGGTGATGAGGCCTTAAAAGAAATTATGTGAGGTTTAAGGCACAAAGAAGTAATTGGCTTAGTGGCATAAAGGCGTGGGGGAGCGTTGGAGGGAGGAGGTTCGAGCAGTAGGAATCGCTTTTGGAGGTTTTATTTTTGGCGTTTAAAGGGAGCAAGGCAAAGAGGCTTTATAAGAAAATTTAGGTGGTTCATGTCACAAAAGGGCGCCTGGGAGAGATGGCTAGGACGCTAGCAGCAGGAGAGCTTCTTGGAGGTTGGGCGCGTGCGTATGCTTTATTTTTATTTTAGCGCTGTAGTATAACGCGCCAGAGAAGTAAGGTTTAAAAGAAACGTGCGACGAATTATAGCATGAAAGTCAGGGTGTCCGAGTGGCTGAGGCATTGGAGAGTCCTCTCCAGGTCTCGGGTTCGAGACCTGGGGATAGCGCCTGGGTGTTCTTTTTGGCCTTTTTCTTCAGGCGTGAGATGGGTGTCCTGCATGGCCCTTACGCGCATGCAGTTTTTGGGGAAGAGGCATGCACGCATGCTTGTTACCCTTATGTTGTTTTATTTTATTTTATTTTATTATTATTATTAAATTACTTCTCTGCTAATGAAGTATGAGGCTGGTCATTTATACTATTTTAATGGTGTATGGGTTATATTTTTCTAGTTTATTTTATGAGGGGAAATAGTTTTGTTTGCTTGTATATTATTATTTTTTTATTATTTTATTAGTTTAAGCAAGCATGGGTTTTATTTTATTAGTATTATCACTATTATTTTAATTTTTATTATTGTTGTTTGCGTGAGATATATATATATATATATATATGGGGATTAGTTTGGTTTTTATTTTATTATAAATGATGATGGGTAGTATATATATTTATATTATTATTATTATTATTATTATTATTATTATTATTATTATTTTAACTTTTATTTTGTTATGGTGAGGTTGAAGTTAGCAAAAGGGAGAGCATTACCGTTGAGAATCAAGAAGCTTTTTAAATTTTGTTGTTTTATTATGATGGGTTATTATTTTATAGTGTGTAGGAAATGGTGATGGTCTTTTGGGCGTGGGGAGCATGGCCGAATGGGGGGGTTTCTTGGGACCTTCATGAACGGCTTCCTATTGACTATGAGTGCCAAAACTTTTGATCTTTTGTTTTTCTCCCCTTCCTAAAGAATTGATGGCCGAATCTCCTAAGGTTATTTTGCAATTGTTTGACCGAATGAAGCTTTGGACTTGGGAGCATTTCGGCTAGCTCTTGTCCTTTCATCCCCTTCCCTTGTTGTTTCAAATTGAAATCCTCCTCCTATACTACCTTAGATTTTTACTTTGAAGCATGCCCTTGTTGATTAAATGCCGATTTATAATTGTTTCATAGCCGAAACTCCATTGAATCTCCCCATCGGTTCTTTATTCTCTTGTTTGCCGAAACTTTGAGGAGCGTTAAGGGCCTTTGTATTTTACTTTTTCTTCCTATTCGCTAGCTTAGCCAAATACAACCATCATTCGAAAGGTTGACCGAAGCCCTCCACCATTTGAACCATAGCCGAATCTCTATTTATGGTGCTATCGACCTCTTGCTTTTGGTTCCGTTTTAAGCGTGTAAGTGGTAAGTGTGTTCTTTCCTTAAAAATATTTGGTTTTGGGTTCTCATGTTGGTATGCCGAATCAGTGAGTAGTCTTGATTTTTAGAGCATGGCCGAATATCTTAGTGCCACTAAGTGTGTCTTTTTTGTGTGTAGCCGAAAGAAGGAGCATAAAAGGAGAAGCTTTTGGGATTTGTGGAGCTCAAGTGATTTCGACAACCCATATTCAAGGGGTGGTTCCCGGGATTTAGTTAATAAGGGGTTAATCAAAAGAAGCACATAGTAGCCTCCGGGACTCAAGGCTGTTTTGGTAAGAAATATTTAGTAAGATTTGGTATGTTTAGATTATGACATCGGTTAATCGTTTGGTTCTGATTAAGTGTTATGATGGAGGCAAATACCAGTCAAGAAGATAAAGGGGTAGCCCCTATCCCAAGGTTTAAAAGGAGAGCTGTCTCAGCGGTTCGGGATTGGCCACCGGGGTGTGGGCCAGCATCCGAACAACAGCGTAGGCAAATAGCCGTAGTATCGCTTAAAGATAGCTTTGGGATTGAGAGCATAACGTTGGTTGTGATCAGGTGCGTAGTTATCGCACTGTTTTCTTGCTTGTGTAGTGTGTTAATTATAATTGTATATGTTGTAAATGTTAGCCGAAATAAGGGCTAAGGTTGTGAATACCCGTGGTGGGTGATTGGATACTCAGGTATGCGATTTACGGTATTAAATGATTATTGATTATTGTATAAAATGTGATGGCATGCGATGTATATTTATTTCGAGTAAAATGTTGCCATGGTACATATACATATGCATGGGACTTGCGATGTGACTATTGGAGGAGGAGTGTACGCTATGTGTGTGGTCTAATGTTAGCCTCGTGCTACATTAGCGCTTGATGTTAGCTATGTGCTACATCAAGGGAGGTGTTAGCTGAGTGCCCATCTCGGCGGTTGATTGCTGTGTGCATCACCGTGGTCTGGATTGACCTATGGATCCCTATGGGATCGGTGACTTGGCCACAGCCTTGAGCAGTGCGTCTGCCAAGGTAAGTTATGCGGATCTTTGTGATCGGTGGCCTGGTCACGGTGGCTTAGCCATGGCCTTGAGCAGTGAGTCTGCCAAGGTAAGATATGTGGATCACTTTGTGATCGATGGCTAGTCACGGTGGATTAGCCACGGCCTTGAGCAGGGAGTCTGCTAAGGTAGGAGTATCAGATGGACTTAGGATGGGTTGGACTTCACTTTTGCATATTCATGTGCATGGACTGTGTGGATATGGGCCAGGCCCATATGTGGGGACATGTGTAATAGCTATGCACTGAGTCTTGGTGACTCACCCCCTTTTTCTATCTTTCTCAGGTGAGTAGATCGCGGAGACGGAGCCGAAGAAGACTCGAGGCGGCCATGCATATTCCTCGGTTTTGAGATTTTAATTCGTACCGTTAAAGTTAATATTTATTACATTTTGTTTTGGTTTGTAATATGGCCGTTAGTTATTATTTTGTATGTTTAAGTAGCTGCTTTTACCTTATTTCTATTATATTACTAACGAACTTATAAGCTGTAAGCAAATCGGTAAAAGCAATATTTTCAAAGTAAGTACTCGTACGCGTTTTCAAAGACGTTACCATCGGGTAGCAAATTTTACGAAGTTATCAATAACCCCGACGTTCCTAAAAATCTAAATGATCAAATGGTTTCAAAGGAAAAGAAAAAGTTTTCAACTCCATCGTGTTTATCAAACCAATCTTAGTTTTAGCAAACATCGTTTTACAAATTCAACAATATTTTCAAATTTCCAACCCTAACCCGAATCTTCCAAAACGTTTTTACTCCATGACATACCAGATCAGGTCAAGGCTCGTGGGCCGGGTTTGGGGTGTTACAAGTTGGTATCAGAGCCCGGTTTAAAACTCGGCTGTGGGGGCCCAAGGCCCAAAAATGTTTTCTTGATAGTCTTTTGTGGGATATTATGAAAATGATTTGTGTTAAACAGCATGGCACTGAGTCTCCGGCACCGATTCGCTCGGGTAAGTACCTCTGGCTATTGAGGTGATATGAATATATCTCTGTTTATGAGCGTGAATGTGACTTTCTGAATTAGAATAGCGAACTTGAACTGAAACCTATGTGTGATCGAAAGAACCACTTCTAAATACTTTATTTCATAAAATTGTTCGCGATTAATCAGTGGAACAAATTTTCTAATGCATAAAACTTTTAAGTCAGATCGTGCGATAAAAGATGAGTTCTGGAGGACGTGGTCGAGGCAGAATGGCCGTTTCGGAACCCGTTAGATCGGGCCAAGGGTCGGATAATGAGGTATCACCCCCACCACCAGTCTTCGGCAATGAGCGGCAAGATCAGACGGGGGATGATGCTATATCTCAGGCGGTGCTGCGAGTTTTAGAGATGGTGGCTGGAGCGGGAGGAAATGTGAGAGCTCGAAAATCTGTTCTCGAGCGACTTCGAGCCAATGGAGCGGAGTTGTTCCGTGGTGTATCCGGCGTGGCACCCAGTACGGTTGAATATTGGTTGGAAGCAACCGAGCGAATTATGGATGAGCTCGATCTGAGCCCTGAGGAGAAAGTGAAAGGAATGGTGGCGCTACTTCGCGACGAGGCGTATCAATGGTGGCTCACGTTTCGAGATAGTGTCACAGCTGAGGACCTCACTTGGGAGTATGTCAAGACGGCGTACTAGAAGAAGTATGTCGGCACTCACTACATTGATGCTCAGAGGAAGGCGTTTTTGGGGCTGGTTCAAGGGAACAAGTCTGTGGCGGAATACGAAGCGGAATTCCTAAGGTTAAGCCGATATGCTCGAGGGGTAGTTGCTACGGAGCATGAACGATGTGTCCGGTTTGAGGACGGATTAAGGGACGACCTGAGACTGTTGATAGCTCTTCATCAGGAACGGGAGTTCGTGGTGTTAGTCGAAAAAGCTAAGGTAGCTGAAGGGATTAAGGACTCGATGAGACAAAACAGAGATAAGGATAGGAACCGGGATAGGAGAAATTTTGGACCGTCTGAATCACCTGAGGGTCTTCAGAAAAGACCGAGGATTGAAAATTTTACTCGTGTGACTAAGCCAGCTGTGGGAAATCGAAGCTGTCCGTGTGCTCAGTGTGGAAGGTATCATGACAGCGAGTGCTGGAACCGGAATCGAAGATGTTTTAGGTGTAAGTCTAAGTCTCACTTGATTAAAGACTGTCCTCAAGTGATGGATAAGGCGCGAAGTCAAGGACGCGGAACTCCAAGCTGAGATGCTAAAGGTTTGGATGCGAGGCAACCGAGGTTGTGATAGCAGGTGAGTTTCTTATTATGGAATATCTTTTATTATTTGAGTTTTATGAGATCGGTTCATACTTGTGAAGTGCTTGAACATTGGATGTGAACTTAGAAACTGTGCTTAGAAGGTAAGATAGTTCGTGTTTGTATGCTAGTAGAGTATGAAACCTTGAATACGAATCTCGAGATAGTATATAAGGAATGTGTTAGTTTTGTAGAATCAGAGTGCGCAGCGTAAGCATGGTGCGGTGAATTGGAATGTACGGATGTTCGTTAGTAAGCAATTTCGAGGACGAAATTGTTTTAAGGGGGGTAGATTTGTAACATCCCAAAATAGGGGCTGTGTGTTTGAAGCTTATATTAGGTGTTAATAGGCCTTAAGATTTGTTTTGATGTGTTTTAGGGGTTATTAAAGCTCGAGGATAAAAAGGGGCTATTTTGGAAATTTTGAAAATTTTTGGGTCAAAAGTGAAAATTTGGTGATGAGGCCTTAAAAGAAATTATGTGAGGTTTAAGGCACAAAGAAGTAATTGGCTTAGTGGCATAAAGGCGTGGGGGAGCGTTGGAGGGAGGAGGTTCGAGCAGTAGGAATCGCTTTTGGAGGTTTTATTTTTGGCGTTTAAAGGGAGCAAGGCAAAGAGGCTTTATAAGAAAATTTAGGTGGTTCATGTCACAAAAGGGCGCCTGGGAGAGATGGCTAGGACGCTAGCAGCAGGAGAGCTTCTTGGAGGTTGGGCGCGTGCGTATGCTTTATTTTTATTTTAGCGCTAGAGTATAACGCGCCAGAGAAGTAAGGTTTAAAAGAAACGTGCGACGAATTATAGCATGAAAGTCAGGGTGTCCGAGTGGCTGAGGCATTGGAGAGTCCTCTCCAGGTCTCGGGTTCGAGACCTGGGGACAGCGCCTGGGTGTTCTTTTTGGCCTTTTTCTTCAAGCGTGAGATGGGTGTCCTACATGGCCCTTACGCGCATGCAGTTTTTGGGGAAGAGGCATGCACGCATGCTTGTTACCCTTATGTTGTTTTATTTTATTTTATTTTATTATTATTATTAAATTACTTCTCTGCTAATGAAGTATGGGGCTGGTCATTTATACTATTTTAATGGTGTATGGGTTATATTTTTCTAGTTTATTTTATGAGGGGAAATAGTTTTGTTTGCTTGTATATTATTATTTTTTTATTATTTTATTAGTTTAAGCAAGCATGGGTTTTATTTTATTAGTATTATCACTATTATTTTAATTTTTATTATTGTTGTTTGCGTGAGATATATATATATATATATGGGGATTAGTTTGGTTTTTATTTTATTATAAATGATGATGGGTAGTATATATATTATATTATTATTATTATTATTATTATTATTATTATTATTATTTTAACTTTTATTTTGTTATGGTGAGGTTGAAGTTAGCAAAAGGGAGAGCATTACCGTTGAGAATCAAGAAGCTTTTTACATTTTGTTGTTTTATTATGATGGGTTATTATTTTATAGTGTGTAGGAAATGGTGATGGTCTTTTGGGCGTGGGGAGCATGGCCGAATGGGGGGGGTTTCTTGGGACCTTCATGAACGGCTTCCTATTGACTATGAGTGCCAAAACTTTTGATCTTTTGTTTTTCTCCCCTTCCTAAAGAATTGATGGCCGAATCTCCTAAGGTTATTTTGCAATTGTTTGACCGAATGAAGCTTTGGACTTGGGAGCATTTCGGCTAGCTCTTGTCCTTTCATCCCCTTCCCTTGTTGTTTCAAATTGAAATCCTCCTCCTATACTACCTTAGATTTTTACTTTGAAGCATGCCATTGTTGATTAAATGCTGATTTATAATTGTTTCATAGCCGAAACTCCATTGAATCTCCCCATCGGTTCTTTATTCTCTTGTTTGCCGAAACTTTGAGGAGCGTTAAGGGCCTTTGTATTTTACTTTTTCTTCCTATTCGCTAGCTTAGCCAAATACAACCATTATTCGAAAGGTTGACCGAAGCCCTCCACCATTTGAACCATAGCCGAATCTCTATTTATGGTGCTATCGACCTCTTGCTTTTGGTTCCGTTTTAAGCGTGTAAGTGGTAAGTGTGTTCTCTCCTTAAAAATATTTGGTTTTGGGTTCTCATGTTGGTATGCCGAATCGGTGAGTAGTCTTGATTTTTAGAGCATGGCCGAATATCTTAGTGCCACTAAGTGTGTCCTTTTTGTGTGTAGCCGAAAGAAGGAGCATAAAAGGAGAAGCTTTTGGGATTTGTGGAGCTCAAGTGATTTCGACAACCCATATTCAAGGGGTGGTTCCCGGGATTTAGTTAATAAGGGGTTAATCAAAAGAAGCACATAGTAGCCTCCGGGACTCAAGGCTGTTTTGGTAAGAAATATTTAGTAAGATTTGGTATGTTTAGATTATGACATTGGTTAATCGTTTGGTTCTGATTAAGTGTTATGATGGAGGCAAATACCAGTCAAGAAGATAAAGGGGTAGCCCCTATCCCAAGGTTTAAAAGGAGAGCTGTCTCAGCGGTTCGGGATTGGCCACCGGGGTGTGGGCCAGCATCCGAACAACAGCGTAGGCAAATAGCCATAGTATCGCTTAAAGATAGCTTCGGGATTGAGAGCATAACGTTGGTTGTGATCAGGTGCGTAGTTATCGCACTGTTCTCTTGCTTGTGTAGTGTGTTAATTATAATTGTATATGTTGTACATGTTAGCCGAAATAAGGGCTAAGGTTGTGAATACCCGTAGTGGGTGATTGGATACTCAGGTATGCGATTTACGGTATTAAATGATTATCGATTATTGTATAAAATGCGATGGCATGCGATGTATATTTATTTCGAGTAAAATGTTGCCATGGTACATATACATATGCATGGGACTTGGGATGTGAATATTGGAGGAGGAGTGTACGCTATGTGCGTGGTCTAATGTTAGCCTCGTGCTACATTAGCGCTTGATGTTAGCTATGTGCTACATCAAGGGAGGTGTTGGCTGAGTGCCCATCTCGGCGGTTGATTGCTGTGTGCATCACCGTGGTCTGGATTGACCTATGGATCCCTATGCGATCGGTGACTTGGCCACAGCCTTGAGCAGTGCGTCTGCCAAGGTAAGTTATGCGGATCTTTGTGATCGGTGGCCTGGTCACGGTGGCTTAGCCATGGCCTTGAGCAGTGAGTCTGCCAAGGTAAGATATGTGGATCACTTTGTGATCGATGGCTAGTCACGGTGGATTAGCCACGGCCTTGAGCAAGGAGTCTGCTAAGGTAGGAGTATCAGATGGACTTAGGATGGGTTGGACTTCACTTTTGCATATTCATGTGCATGGACTGTGTGGATATGGGCCAGGCCCATATGTGGGGACATGTGTAATAGCTATGCACTGAGTCTTGGTGACTCACCCCCTTTTTCTATCTTTCTCAGGTGAGTAGATCGCGGAGACGGAGCCGAAGAAGACTCGAGGCGGCCATGCATATTCCTCGATTTTGAGATTTTAATTCGTACCGTTAAAGTTAATATTTATTACATTTTGTTTTGGTTTGTAATATGGCCGTTAGTTATTATTTTGTATGTTTAAGTAGCTGCTTTTACCTTATTTCTATTATATTACTAACGAACTTATAAGCTGTAAGCAAATCGGTAAAAGCAATATTTTCAAAGTAAGTACTCGTACGCGTTTTCAAAGACGTTACCATCGGGTAGCAAATTTTACCAAGTTATCAATAACCCCGACATTCCTAAAAATCTAAATGATCAAATGGTTTCAAAGGAAAAGAAAAAGTTTTCAACTCCATCGTGTTTATCAAACCAATCTTAGTTTTAGCAAACATCGTTTTACAAATTCAACAATATTTTCAAATTTCCAACCCTAACCCGAATCTTTCAAAACGTTTTTACTCCGTGACATACCAGATCCGGTCAAGTCTCGTGGGCCGGGTTTGGGGTGTTACACTTTCGATTTTGATGGTTTTCCGGCGATCTTTTATAAAAAAAAATTTGGCATATCGTTAGAAATGACACTAGTGACTTTTGTTTAGAAGTGTTGAATCATGGGCACTCGTTTGATGAAATCAACAGAACTCTGGTGGTACTGATTCTGAAAACTGAGACTCCTATTAATATCAAGAATTTTTGCCTATAAGTTTATGTACAGTGATCTATAAGATTATTGCAAAGTCCGTTGCCAATCGGTTACAAAAGGTGTTGGAAGAATGTATTGATGACTCTCAAAGCACGTTTGTTCCTGGAAGACTCATTACTGACAATGTGTTGCTGGCATACGAGGTACTTCATTCTTTTAAGAATAAAAGATTAGGGCGGAAAGGCTTCATGGCTTTAAAACTTGACATGAGTAAGGCCTATGATAGAGTGGAATGGCCTTTTATAAAAGGAGTACTGTCTAAGTTGGGCTTTGTAAAAGTTTTCATTAACTTCATTATTCGATGCCTTAATTCTGTTCAATACTCTATTTTAATTAATGGGGAAGAAGGATTGAGGTTCAGGTCCACAAGGGGTTTACGCCAAGAGGATCCACTAAGCCCTTATTTATTTTTGTTTTGTGGAGAAGGCCTGTCAGCGTTAATGAGATTGGCTTGTCAGAAAAAAAAGATCAGTGGAGCAAAGGTGTGTAGAGCTTCTCCATCAATCACCCACCTCATGTTTGCAGATGACTGCATTTGTAACATCCTGTTCTAGGGGCCAATTGCCATACGAGTATTTTTGTGGGTTTTCCTAATTTAATACGCATACATTAGGGTTTAGCCAAAATCCCGAATTAGCCAGGTATAGGGTTAAGCAGGTTTCTTAAGTGTTTAGGATGGTAAGGCTAAGTGTAAAAGCCTTATCATTAAATTAGGGCGAGCTTTGACACAAGAGCATAGCTGGCGGAGTGGTAAGAGAGCTGCAAAGAAGGCTAGAAGGCACGACTAGGCGAGGGTTCGAGTCGCGTGGAGAAAGTTTTATTTTTGGCGCTGAAGGAGTGATAGGCGAAGGAGGGTTTAAATAATAATTTTGGCAGGCTTGTGGCATATTGAATGCTCTAGCCGAGTGGCGTGGGGCATAGCAGGGAGTAGCAGCTCGCGGTCGCATGTTCGAGCTGCTGGAGCAGCGTTTGGCTTTTTATTTTTTTGGGTCAACGATCTGGGGAGACCTTAAAATTAAATGGTGGGGTAAATTGGCATGAAGGTCAGGCCGGAAGAAGTGGTTAGGGCGCTAAGGGGAACTCCCTAGGTCTTGCGTTCGAGTCACGAGAGTCTCTCAGGGCATTTAAAATTTTTGGTTTTAAGCGCTTAACCTGAAAGAAGCCTCTGGGAATGGATTAAAAGAAATTCACAACGTGTCTTTGACATGAAAGTTAATTTGGCCGAGTGGCTGGGGCGCTAAATTTGCTCCAGGTCTCGGGTTCGAAACCCCCGGGGCTAGATAGGGATGTTTTGCTGTTTTTGGCCTCTAGCATTTAATGCGTGAGGGAGCCAAGGGGGGGAAACTTAAATAGAAATTCCGACGCATTTATAACTAAAAAGGCGTTGTAGCCGAGTGGTCAGAGGCTTGGGCAGGCTTCCCCAGGTCTCGGGTTCGAGACCTGGCAACTGCATAAGGGAGATTTGAATTTTGTTTTGGCCGGCAGAAACGCAAGTGGCCTGCATGAGGCGCATGCATGCGTGGAGACAAAGATGGGTGGCTGAATTATTCTTTTTATTTTTTCTTATTATTACCTTATTTTATTTATTGATAGAAGAGAGCATATGATGGGTGAATGAATAAACCATGAGTTGTTTATTTCAATGGTTATGGAATAATTGTCAAACAATGTTCATAGGAAATTGAAGGTGGAAGGAGAAGATGTCTTGGGGTTTGTTGGCCGGCCTAGTAATTGGCAAATAAGCATGGCCGAATTTTTGGGGTCTTGGGGGGGGGGGAAGGCTATAGCTCACGGCATTGGAGTATTAGGGAGTGACACACTTCCTTTTCATTCTTTTTCCTTTCTTTCTTTTCTTCTTCTTCTTACTAATCACACCAAAACCCCCTTCCTCCCCTTGAAACTATTATCCTTCTTTGAAACATTCTATAGACATTGTGCCGAAATTTCTTGGCTTAGTTCTCTTCCCTTCCAATTCGGTTCTTGGCCAAAATCTATGGAAATGTTCTCTCTTTTTCTTTTTACATTGTGATGGCCGAATACCTCGCTTAATAGCCCTCTCCTTGCGTTTTCTTTTGGACATAACATGTGTCGAAATCAAGTGTGCTTGGGAGCCATAGCCGAATCCCTTGGCCATTCTAGGTATTCCTTTTTGAGGTAGCCGACACTTAGGGGCTTTGAAGGAGTATTTTGGGTCTCGTTTCTTCGAGGTAAGTTAGCATGAAGATTCGGCCTAGGGCCATAACTATGAATATGGTTTGCATGCCATTCTAACTAATATATTTTATTTTATTTTGGTAGAAAGCTCGGCTAGTTGGGATTTCGGTAAGCATGGAAAAAGGGTTGGGCACATTCGGCCAAAGGCCGTGTTGGTATGCATGTGGTAGCCGGAACCTGTGAACATCTATAGGGGGGAGTCAAGCGTTGGTGTTGAGGGACGAGTCAACCATCAAGGTAAGGGACGACTAACCCCTGTGGTTTGGAAATGTAAGATTGGCCGAATATAATCTTGAGATGATTAAGAGTTTTGCTCCCTTGTGTAGTAATCATAAGGAGCATCGAAGGAGTGATTTCTCCGAGACTTGTTTTGGTTTTGGTAAGGTATTTATATATATATATATATATATATATACACATATATATATATGTATTATTCGGCCAAATGCCATGTTGGGTGCCTAAGTGTAACCGAATGTGCACCGTAGGTATAGGAGTAAATCGACCGAAGGAATATCGGGAGTTTCGGAATTTCAAATCACGCGGTTTAAGACTAATAAAGGTTCGACCTGAGGCTCTATTTTGTTATTATATGACTAAAAACTTTGGATTCGCTAGTTAATCAAATGAGACTCCGTAATAATAGATATTAATGGCCGAATAATAGGAGCTATACGAGGACAAGTTCGGGACTTTTTAAATATCACGTAGATCCGGGATTTCTTGTAGACCTTCGATAAATTAGGTGTGTAAGCTCTTACACACTTTATTAGTATAAACTGTTGTTTGATAATATTATAACCTCTCATGTGGTTACTTTGCCTAGTGGGCATAAGCTTGGCATTCGGGTAAGTCCCCTACTACTCGATTTACGATATGTGTTGTATATATCATCATATGCGGAAACATGCTATGTTATATACGATTGCATGATATATGGAATCATGATACTTGTGATATGACCATGATGATGGTGGGATTGATGAGAGGGAGTAATATTCGTGTCGACGGACACCAGTGTTTTGGTAACACATTGTGACTTCGGTCACCAGAGGTTTGGTACCTCCAGAGGTTTGGCACCTCATAGCGTCTTGTCCCTGTGGCTTAGTACCACCGTGGGTTGGCCCCACATTTGAGATACGGGATCGACGCCAGTGATTTGGTATCACACGATGGGTTGGCCCCATCATTTGATTGTGACTTCGGGTCACCAGTGGTTTGGCACCACCAGTGGTTTGGCACCACACGTATTGACGGATATTGTGACTATAAGTCACCAGTGGTTTGGCACCACCAGTGGTTTGGTACCACACGGGGTAGAAAAGGAGCATGGATGGCTAGGTGGGGTTGCATAATTGCATGTCATACTAATATCTTGTGTATGAGTGTTATTTTCGGGTCGGGGATTTATACACTGAGTCTTGGTGACTCACCCCTTCCCATATCATCTTGCAGGTGAGTAGAGCACGGATGCGGAGCCGAGGAGAGCTCGAGGCGGCCATGTTGGTTTTGTGGACTTGAAATTTTATTTTGCCCCGTTTTAAGTTTAATCATTTACTACAATTCGATTGGGTTGTAATATGGCCGCTTATTATTAGTTTGGATGGTTAGGTAGTTGTTTTTACTTTACTTTCCAACTAATGAACTTACGAACGGTTATGCAAATCGATTAAAAGTAACGTTTTCAAAAAAATAAGTACTTGTACGCGTTTTCAAAAATGCTACCCTCGGGTAACAAAATTTTCTAAGCTATCGATCACACTAATGTTCAAAAATTTAAATGGTCAAATGGTTTTAAAGGAAGAAAGGATTTTCAACTCAATCGAATCAACCCACTTGAGTTTTAACAAACACCGTTTCATACCCTTAATAAAAATTTTCTTAAATTACTACTACTAATCCAAACCTTTCAAATTTCTTTATTCCGTGACACACCAGATCCGGTCATGGCTTGTGGGCCGGGTTTGGGGTGTTACAATTTTGGTATCAGAGCCCGGTTCAAAAACTCGGCTGTGAGGGCCTAAGACCCAAAAATGTTTTTGCTAGATATGCTTTTGAAAACCCCGTTGAAAATGATTTTGGTTGAACAACATGGCGTCGAGTCTCCGGCACCGATCCGCTCTTGTAAGTATTTTAATCTATGTATGAATGGTTACCTGTAAATGGGTAGAAAATGGGACGTAGATAGTATGAAAGGTATATGAACTTTAGGACTTGTTTACCCCAAACAATCGCATAAGATTCTAATTGCCTAATTAAACAAACCCATGACTAAGTCGCCGAGTTAAGGTGTGGTAATCCTTGTACGCATGTCTAGGATTGGATCCGGAAGAGCTTGGTATTTAAGTGGTCTTAGCGACTCACCTCCTCTTCGCAGGAATCCTACCTGGTGCGTAGCTTCGGTTCACCCTAACCGTGAGGACTTGTTCATGGGCTAAACCTCTATTATTAAAACCCGAAAGGGAATTAGCCGCATTTTTATAAAGACTCTAATTTTTAAAGACTTCCCTCAAACTTATGAGAATTATACTACAAAATTCCTTTGAATTATGAACATTTCAAAATACCCTTAGGGGTAAATTACGAAAATGCCCCTAGTTTTAAAAATTCTACCAAACTACCTCAAAATCTCTTTTTAAACAAAATTTTCCTATTTTACAAGCATACCTAAAATCCCTAATTTGTAAAATGTCAAAAATGTTGTGCTTTTGGAAAATTACAAAATTGCCCCTAAATTACAAATTACCAAAATGACCCTGATTTTCAAAAAAGTTTTTGCAACACTATCAAGTTGGAAGACAATCCCTCAAAACGGACCCCAAGTTTTGCAATTTATAAATTTCCTTTGATTTGTCAAACTTACACTGTTTTGTTACCAAAATACCCCTGTAGGGTGAAGGACGAAATTACCCCCGGGTTAAGAATTGGACATAGAGAGTGATGGAATAAGTGAATATATATATCTTCGAATTACGATAGAAGACTTGAAACTTGTTTGATCGAAAGAACAACTTCTAAATTTCGCCCATAAGATTCTTTGCTAATAATCAGTGGAACAGTGACTAACTCATAAAACTTTTAAGACAGATTGCGCTTTAAGAAATGAGTTCTAGAGGTCGCGGCCGTCGGGGACGCGGTAGAGGCCGGATGGCCGTGACAGAACCAGTTAGGTCGGGCCAAGGATCGGATAATGAGATACCACCCCCACCGCCACCCCCAACTTTTGGTGATGGACCTCAGGATCAGACGGGGGGTGAGTCGGTATCGCAGGCTATGCTGCGTGTGCTAGAAATGATGGCTGAGACCAATAGAGGTGCAGGCGCTCGGAAGTCTGTATCTGACCGGCTCCGATCCAATGGAGCTGAAGTATTCCGGGGTGTGTCAGGTGTCGCTCCCAGTACAGCCGAATATTGGTTAGAATCAACCGAGAGGATCATGGACGATCTCGACTTAACAGATGAGGAGAAGCTGAAAGGAGCAGTGTCGCTTCTAAAAGACGAGTCATACCAGTGGTGGCTCACGGTACGAGACGGCGCTACAGCAGACGACCTTACTTGGGAATACTTCAAAGCTACTTATCAGAAGAAGTATGTGGGCACCAGCTACACTGATACTCAGAGGAAAACCTTTCTGGGACTGGTACAAGGAAATAAGTCGGTATCTGAGTATGAGGCAGAATTTCTGAGGCTGAGCCGCTATGCCCGGGGAGTCGTGTCAACTGAGCACGATCGTTGTGTCCGCTTTGAAGACGGACTTAGAGATGACTTAAGACTGTTGATTGCTCCACAACAGGTACGTGAGTTTGCTGTTCTGGTGGAAAAAGCAAATGTAGCTGAAAGGGTCCGGGAGTCTGTGAGGCAGAGCTATGATAGGAGCAAGCAGAAACGAGGTATTGGGCCATCTGGATCGGGAATTAGTGCACAAAAGAGGGCCAGACAGAGTGGGCCAAATCAGGCTGGAAGGCCCATGGCTTCTAACCAGAGACCGGCTCAATGTAATCGCTGTGGAAAGTCACATTGGGGAGGTTGTTACACCGGTGAGAGGGGTTGCTTTGAATGTGGATCTCCGGATCACCGTGTAAGGGATTGTCCTCGGAAGTTGGCAAGGAATCAGCCAGAGGGTCAGAACCGTACTCCAGCAAGGAATGTGGGACCACCGCAGAGGGGTCGTGGTAACGGTAGAGGAGGCAATGGTCCTAATCGAGGTCGCGGAACTCAGGGCAGAGGAGCAGGCAACACAGAAGCTAGGCAGCCTGGCTTAGTTTACGCAGCGAGGCGTCGCGAGGAGGGTGACGCACCGGACGTCATCACCGGTACGTTCCTAATTTTTGGTCTCCCTTATGTTGCATTAATTGATGTGGGTTCGACGCATTCATACATTGCCAGTAGTATGGTAGAGGCTATGAACTTGGATTTTGAGACTGCTTCTAGCGAGATGACTGTAATTAGCCCTCTAGGACACTCTGTGATGGTGAATAAGCTATATAGAGATATACCCCTAGAACTCCAAGGGGTAGTGTTTGTGGCGAATCTGATGGAACTGCCGTTTGGGGAGTTTGATTTAATTCTTGGAATGGACTGGTTGGCTAAGTATCAGGCAAGATTGGATTGCGCTGCTAAGCGCATGATTCTAAGGTCGGCCGAGGGTGATGAAGTGGTCATGATAGGTAACAGAAGAGACTATCTATCCAATGTAGTGTCTGCCTTGAAGGCCGAGAAAATGATCAGAAGAGGGTGTGAAGCATTGTTGGTTCAAATTTATGCCTTGGAGGCTAAGGAGTCAACAGTTGAGAAGGTCCGAACTGTAGGGGAATTCGCTGATGTGTTTCCTGAAGAACTTCCGGGTCTGCCTCCAGATCGGGAAGTTGAGTTCAGTATAGACTTGTTGCCCGGAACGGCACCTGTGTCCATAGCACCCTACCGAATGGCACCGAAGGAGTTGGCGGAACTGAAGGCTCAAATTCAGGAACTCTTGGATAGAGGGTTCATTCGACCTAGTATATCTCCGTGGGGAGCACCTGTTCTGTTTGTCAAGAAGAAAGACGGGTCAATGCGGATGTGTATCGACTACCGTCAGCTAAACAAGTTAACAATCAAAAACAAGTATCCGTTGCCTCGGATTGATGACCTGTTTGATCAATTGAAGGGTGCATCGGTATTCTCGAAGATAGACCTTAGGTCGGGCTATCATCAACTTAAGGTGAAGGAGGCTGATGTGCACAAGACGGCATTTCGTACCCGGTATGGGCATTACGAGTTCTTAGTGATGCCGTTTGGGTTGACCAACGCGCCGGCAGCGTTCATGGACTTGATGAATAGGGTGTTTCAGCAGTACTTGGATCAATTTGTCGTGGTGTTTATAGACGACATATTGGTTTACTCAAGAACGGAGGAGGAACATGATAGACATTTGCGCATAGTTCTACAAGTGCTGAGAGAGGAGCAGTTGTATGCCAAATTCAGTAAATGCGAATTCTGGCTTAGAGAGGTGACCTTCTTGGGTCACGTAGTGTCAGCAGAAGGGATTAGAGTGGACCCCCGCAAGGTCGAAGCGGTGTTGGAGTGGAAACCACCTAGGACAGTGGCCGAAATTCGAAGTTTTCTGGGTCTGGCCGGGTATTATCGAAGGTTTGTGGAAGGATTCTCCTTAATCGCAGCACCGTTGACTAAGCTATTAAGGAAAGGAGTCCCTTTTGTTTGGTCAGAGAAGCAGCAAGAAAGCTTTGATAAGCTAAGAAAGATTTTGACGGAAGCTCCAGTTTTGGTGCAGCCTGAGGCGGGGAAATTGTTCACGGTTTATTGTGATGCGTCCCATAATGGTTTGGGATGTGTGTTGATGCAGGAAGGGAAGGTGGTGGCCTATGCATCCCGTCAGCTAAGACCACATGAGGTTAACTATCCTACCCATGACTTGGAGTTAGCAGCAGTGGTTTTTGCTTTGAAAATATGGAGGCACTACCTATATGGGGAGAAATCGATAGTCTACACAGATCATAAAAGTTTGAGGTATCTCTTGACTCAGAAGGAATTGAATCTGAGGCAGCGCCGATGGATTGAACTGTTGAAGGACTACGACTGTTCAATCGAATACCACCCAGGCAAGGCTAACGTGGTGGCTGATGCGTTGAGCCGAAAGGTCGTGACAAACTTAAGGGCGATGTTTGCTCGTCTTAGTCTATACGACGACGGAAGTCTTTTGGCAGAATTGCAAGTTAAGCCAACTTGGATCGAGGAGATTAAGGAAAAGCAATTAGGGGAGGACAGTTTAAACGCACGGAGGCTGCAAGTTCAAGATGGCGGTTTGGAAGGGTATAGTTTGACTGGTGATGGGGTGCTGTGTTTTCAAGGACGGCCTTGTATGCCGAATGACGTGGGTTTGAGACAAAGAATTCTTCAGGATGCACATAGCAGCCCATACGCTATGCATCCTGGAAGTAGCAAGATGTACGGAGATTTACGTAAGCAGTTCTGGTGGCCAGGGTTGAAGCGCGAGGTAACTGAATTCGTGGGGAGGTGTCTCACATGTCAGCGGGTAAAGGCTGAACATCAGTTGCCATCTGGATTACTTCAACCGGTGAAGATTCCTCAGTGGAAATGGGAGAGGATCACTATGGACTTTGTCAGTGGGATACCCCTCACGCCCAGCAAGAAGGACGCAGTTTGGGTGATTGTGGACCGTCTGACCAAGTCAGCTCACTTCATACCGGTAAGGGTGGATTACTCGCTCCAGAAGTTAGCTAAGTTGTATGTGGCAGAGATAGTGAGTAGTGAGGTTGCATGGTGTGCCAGTGTCGATCATCTCAGACAGAGACCCCAGGTTTACGTCGAGGTTTTGGAGAGCACTCCATCAGGCCTTGGGTACACGGCTGGATTTCAGTACCGCTTTCCATCCACAATCTGACGGGCAGTCGGAAAGAGTTATCCAGATTTTGGAGGACATGTTAAGAGGCTGCGTTTTGGACTTCGGAGGTAGTTGGGAGGAATTTTTGCCATTAGCTGAGTTCGCATACAACAACAGTTATCAGGCAAGCATTAAGATGGCACCTTATGAAGCACTGTATGGTAGGAGGTGTCGCACACCTACTTGTTGGACGGAGTTGGGTGAGCGACGGATGTTAGGACCGGAATTGGTTGCAGAAACTGAAGATAAGGTGAAGAAGATCCAAGCTCGATTGAAAGAAGCCTCGGATAGGCAAAAGTCTTATGCTGATCTCAAGCGAAGGGACATAGAATTTGCCGTAGGAGACGAAGTTTTTCTGAAGGTCTCGCCATGGAAGAAAGTGTTAAGATTTGGGAAGAAGGGCAAATTAAGCCCAAGGTTCATTGGACCATTTAAGGTGTTGAGACGAGTGGGACCAGTAGCTTATCAACTCGAGTTACCTGCAGAACTGAGTCAGATTCACGATGTGTTCCATGTCTCCATGCTTAGACGCTATCGTTCTGATCCATCACACGTCTTGGCAGTTGAGGAAGTTGAGGTGAGTCCAGATTTGACGATGGAAGAGGAACCTGTGCAGATCCTAGATCGGGATGTAAAGGTTTTGCGTAGGAAGTCAGTTCCTTTAGTGAAGGTCCTATGGCAGAACCATGGCGTGGAGGAAGCTACGTGGGAGCCCGAGGAGGTGATGCGGCAGCAATACCCCCAACTCTTCTGACCCAGGTAATTTCGGGGACGAAATTATTTTAAGGGGGGTAGAACTGTAACATCCTGTTCTAGGGGCCAATTGCCATACGAGTATTTTTGTGGGTTTTCCTAATTTAATACGCATACATTAGGGTTTAGCCAAAATCCCGAATTAGCCAGGTATAGGGTTAAGCAGGTTTCTTAAGTGTTTAGGATGGTAAGGCTAAGTGTAAAAGCCTTATCATTAAATTAGGGCGAGCTTTGACACAAGAGCATAGCTGGCGGAGTGGTAAGAGAGCTGCAAAGAAGGCTAGAAGGCACGACTAGGCGAGGGTTCGAGTCGCGTGGAGAAAGTTTTATTTTTGGCGCTGAAGGAGTGATAGGCGAAGGAGGGTTTAAATAATAATTTTGGTAGGCTTGTGGCATATTGAATGCTCTAGCCGAGTGGCGTGGGGCATAGCAGGGAGTAGCAGCTCGCGGTCGCATGTTCGAGCTGCTGGAGCAGCGTTTGGCTTTTTATTTTTTTGGGTCAACGATCTGGGGAGACCTTAAAATTAAATGGTGGGGTAAATTGGCATGAAGGTCAGGCCGGAAGAAGTGGTTAGGGCGCTAAGGGGAACTCCCTAGGTCTTGCGTTCGAGTCACGAGAGTCTCTCAGGGCATTTAAAATTTTTGGTTTTAAGCGCTTAACCTGAAAGAAGCCTCTGGGAATGGATTAAAAGAAATTCACAACGTGTCTTTGACATGAAAGTTAATTTGGCCGAGTGGCTGGGGCGCTAAATTTGCTCCAGGTCTCGGGTTCGAAACCCCCGGGGCTAGATAGGGATGTTTTGCTGTTTTTGGCCTCTAGCATTTAATGCGTGAGGGAGCCAAGGGGGGGGAAACTTAAATAGAAATTCCGACGCATTTATAACTAAAAAGGCGTTGTAGCCGAGTGGTCAGAGGCTTGGGCAGGCTTCCCCAGGTCTCGGGTTCGAGACCTGGCAACTGCATAAGGGAGATTTGAATTTTGTTTTGGCCGGCAGAAACGCAAGTGGCCTGCATGAGGCGCATGCATGCGTGGAGACAAAGATGGGTGGCTGAATTATTCTTTTTATTTTTCTTATTATTACCTTATTTTATTTATTGATAGAAGAGAGCATATGATGGGTGAATGAATAAACCATGAGTTGTTTATTTCAATGGTTATGGAATAATTGTCAAACAATGTTCATAGGAAATTGAAGGTGGAAGGAGAAGATGTCTTGGGGTTTGTTGGCCGGCCTAGTAATTGGCAAATAAGCATGGCCGAATTTTTGGGGTCTTGGGGGGGGAAGGCTATAGCTCAAGGCATTGGAGTATTAGGGAGTGACACACTTCCTTTTCATTCTTTTTCCTTTCTTTCTTTTCTTCTTCTTCTTACTAATCACACCAAAACCCCCTTCCTCCCCTTGAAACTATTATCCTTCTTTGAAACATTCTATAGACATTGTGCCGAAATTTCTTGGCTTAGTTCTCTTCCCTTCCAATTCGGTTCTTGGCCAAAATCTATGGAAATGTTCTCTCTTTTTCTTTTTACATTGTGATGGCCGAATACCTCGCTTAATAGCCCTCTCCTTGCGTTTTCTTTTGGACATAACATGTGTCGAAATCAAGTGTGCTTGGGAGCCATAGCCGAATCCCTTGGCCATTCTAGGTATTCCTTTTTGAGGTAGCCGACACTTAGGGGCTTTGAAGGAGTATTTCGGGTCTCGTTTCTTCGAGGTAAGTTAGCATGAAGATTCGGCCTAGGGCCATAACTATGAATATGGTTTGCTTGCCATTCTAACTAATATATTTTATTTTATTTTGGTAGAAAGCTCGGCTAGTTGGGATTTCGGTAAGCATGGAAAAAGGGTTGGGCACATTCGGCCAAAGGCCGTGTTGGTATGCATGTGGTAGCCGGAACCTGTGAACATCTATAGGGGGGAGTCAAGCGTTGGTGTTGAGGGACGAGTCAACCATCAAGGTAAGGGACGACTAACCCCTGTGGTTTGGAAATGTAAGATTGGCCGAATATAATCTTGAGATGATTAAGAGTTTTGCTCCCTTGTGTAGTAATCATAAGGAGCATCGAAGGAGTGATTTCTCCGAGACTTGTTTTGGTTTTGGTAAGGTATTTATATATATATATATATATACACACATATATATATATGTATTATTCGGCCAAATGCCATGTTGGGTGCCTAAGTGTAACCGAATGTGCACCGTAGGTATAGGAGTAAATCGACCGAAGGAATATCGGGAGTTTCGGAATTTCAAATCACGCGGTTTAAGACTAATAAAGGTTCCACCTGAGGCTCTATTTTGTTATTATATGACTAAAAACTTTGGATTCGCTAGTTAATCAAATGAGACTCCGTAATAATAGATATTAATGGCCGAATAATAGGAGCTATACGAGGACAAGTTCGGGACTTTTTAAATATCACGTAGATCCGGGATTTCTTGTAGACCTTCGATAAATTAGGTGTGTAAGCTCTTACACACTTTATTAGTATAAACTGTTGTTTGATAATATTATAACCTCTCATGTGGTTACTTTGCCTAGTGGGCATAAGCTTGGCATTCGGGTAAGTCCCCTACTACTCGATTTACGATATGTGTTGTATATATCATCATATGCGGAAACATGCTATGTTATATACGATTGCATGATATATGGAATCATGATACTTGTGATATGACCATGATGATGGTGGGATTGATGAGAGGGAGTAATATTCGTGTCGACGGACACCAGTGTTTTGGTAACACATTGTGACTTCGGTCACCAGAGGTTTGGTACCTCCAGAGGTTTGGCACCTCATAGCGTCTTGTCCCTGTGGCTTAGTACCACCATGGGTTGGCCCCACATTTGAGATACGGGATCGACGCCAGTGATTTGGTATCACACGATGGGTTGGCCCCATCATTTGATTGTGACTTCGGGTCACCAGTGGTTTGGCACCACCAGTGGTTTGGCACCACACGTATTGACGGATATTGTGACTATAAGTCACCAGTGGTTTGGCACCACCAGTGGTTTGGTACCACACGGGGTAGAAAAGGAGCATGGATGGCTAGGTGGGGTTGCATAATTGCATGTCATACTAATATCTTGTGTATGAGTGTTATTTTCGGGTCGGGGATTTATACACTGAGTCTTGGTGACTCACCCCTTCCCATATCATCTTGCAGGTGAGTAGAGCACGGATGCGGAGCCGAGGAGAGCTCGAGGCGGCCATGTTGGTTTTGTGGACTTGAAATTTTATTTTGCCCCGTTTTAAGTTTAATCATTTACTACAATTCGATTGGGTTGTAATATGGCCGCTTATTATTAGTTTGGATGGTTAGGTAGTTGTTTTTACTTTACTTTCCAACTAATGAACTTACGAACGGTTATGCAAATCGATTAAAAGTAACGTTTTCAAAAAAATAAGTACTTGTACGCGTTTTCAAAAATGCTACCCTCGGGTAACAAAATTTTCTAAGCTATCGATCACACTAATGTTCAAAAATTTAAATGGTCAAATGGTTTTAAAGGAAGAAAGGATTTTCAACTCAATCGAATCAACCCACTTGAGTTTTAACAAACACCGTTTCATACCCTTAACAAAAATTTTCTTAAATTACTACTACTAATCCAAACCTTTCAAATTTCTTTATTCCGTGACACACCAGATCCGGTCATGGCTTGTGGGCCGGGTTTGGGGTGTTACAGCATTCTTTTCGGGGAAGTTTGAAATAGAGGGATTAATGTGCTCAAAGATATTCTTATGGAATATGAAGTATGTTCGGGGTAGTGTGTTAATTTTGAAAAATTGACAGTGTTTTTCAGCTCGAATGTAACTGACCATGATAGGAATTTGGTGTTTCAGACTCTTAGAGTTTGGTGTTCGAACGATCCTGAGAAATATTTAGGACTTCCAAACATGGTGGGACTAAAAAGAAAACTGGCTTTCCAAGGTTTAAAAGATAGATTGAAACAGAGAATCAACAGCTGGAGTATTAAGCATATTTCATAAGGATGAAGAGAAGTTTTTAAAAAAGTCATTTTGCAAGCTGTTCCTACATATACGATGGCTTGTTTTCTTTTGCCAAAATCCTTGTGTACGGAATTAGAAAAATATAATGATCTCCTTTTGGTGGAACAAAAGTAACGGAAAGAGAGGAATGCATTGGTGTACATGAAAATCGTTAAGCGTGCTTAAGGAATAAGGTGGGATGGGCTTTCGTGATTTGAATTTTTTTAATATTGCTTTATTGGCCAAACAGGGTTGGCGTTTATTGCGTAATCCTAATTCGTTACTAGTACGTACTTTGAAGGCAAAATATTATAAAAATTTCGATTTTCTTAAGTCAGGGTTGGGTAATCTACCTTCTTTTACCTAGAAGAGTTTGTGGGCGGCAAAAGGACTCCTTTTGAAAGGCCTGGGCTGGAGGATTAATGATGGACAGAAAGTTTCTATTTGGGGTGACAAGTGGGTTCCTGGAAATGAAGCGCTTAGTGGTCAGAACTCAATCGTTAATACAAATCTAGTAAAAGTAGCAAATTTGATTGAAACTAACACAAGGAATTGAAAAGAGGAATTGGTTCTTAATACCTTTACAGAGAGGGATGTTGAGAGGATTTTATGTATTCCGCTATCCCGAAGCCCACATGAGGATTGTGCATCTGGCGTGAAGAACCAACTGGTGAATATTCGGTTCGAAGTGGGCACAAAGTCCTTTTACATGATGGACAGACTCAAATACAGGACAGTTTAAAAAAAAATTTACAAGCGACTTTGGAATCTAGATCTACCCTCTAAAATTAAGATTACAGTTTGGCAAAGTTCTCGCAATTATTTGCTTAACTATAGCAACTTATATTACAGACGAATAATGGGATCTATCAACTGCCGAAGATGCCAAATGGAAACAGAGACGAGAGAGCATTTATTCAGATATTGTCCTGTTGCAAAAGAAACATGGTAAAGGTTAGATATTGTTGGGACTGGTTCAGAAGAAAATATGGAGTTCACTGAATGGTTAAGAAAATTTTTTTAAGTTAATTCTCTGGGCATGTGTCGAAGATTTGTGTGCGCATTATGGGGGATTTGGATGTCTAGAAACAAACTCATTCATGATGGTGAAATAAAAACAAGGACTCAAATAGCAAATTTTGTTACAAACTACCTAATGGAACTTGACGGGGTGAAGCAGATCTTACCTGATAGAAGAATCCACACGAACAGATGGGTAGCTCCACTAGGGATGAGTTTGAGGATTAATTTTGATGCGGCTTTCAATAGACAAAGAAATGAATCGTGTTCTGGGTTAGTGATTAGAAATGGAAAAGCAGAAGTCATGTGTTCAAAAACTATTATAAATAAGAATATATCGTCTGCTTTTGCAGCTGAGGCATTGGCGTGTTATCAGGCACTCGATCTGGGCGTTCACCTTGGTCTTCGGGATGTGGAAGTAGGGGGAGACGCCAGGACGGTGATTCGAAAACTGCAAGGGATGAAAGAGGATAGATTTGAAATCCCAGTGTATATTGAAGATTCAAAGAAAATGGTTTTGCATTTCAGATATTGTGCTTTTCTTTTTCTAAATAGGGAAGCAAATGAGGTTGCGCATTTTGCATTTCAGATATTGTGCTTTTCTTTTTCTAAATAGGGAAGCAAATGAGGTTGCGCATGAAATAGCTACTGAAAGCTTAAAAAAGGGAGAAAACACTTATCTACTGTAGAGGGTTTCGTCTGTCGCTGCAACAGCGGTGCTAGATGATCGTAGATGGACAAAACATGTGCAGGAGATAAGGAATCGACGCTGCTGAAGAAGAAGATGGAAGGGCTGCGAAGATATCAGATAGTGTTTTGGGGGTTTCCTTTGACCAAGAGAGGGAGAATTCGAGAAGAGCTGTTGGTTTTTTCAGGGGTGGTTTATTGGAAATGATGGGAGTCATTTAATGGGGATCTGGTAACTTTACCATCACACTTTGGTTTTTTCAATATGGGGATTATTGTTGGTAACAGCTGGGACGCAGTCCCTATAGCTTCCCCATAATTTCTGATGCTGGTTTTGTTGGTATTGGGTCGGTTTTTCTGTTTTGCTTTGCTTGTTTTGTTTTTGTTTCTTTGACATTTTATTGTTTGGGCTTTTATTGTTTTTCTGTTTTTTTTTTTGGATTATGCTTCGGCCTATGTTAATGAAAATCCAGTATTTATATCAAAAAAAAATTCTTTTAAGCTAAAATTCTTTTATTAAATTATAGTATGTATGATATTTGGATGTTAAAATTTTTATGATTAAATTATTGTTATTAAATATGCTAGAAATTATTGTCTTATATCTTTTAAATTGAATTTATAAATATTTGATTAGAGCATCATAAGATTTTATAACATATATGTGGTATTGAAATTTGATACAATGTCTATTGTATTGTATTGTATTGTATTTGAAATAGCAACCTATTTGCTCTCCGTCCCAACTAGTGTTTGAACACAAGTTTAGAGAAGACTATGTAACAAAGGCAATAAGCAAATAAGAGAAAAAGAAAAGATAGACACAAAAAATTGTTAACGCAATTTGGCAAATAATCCTACTCAACGAAGCCTTGCTCTGTGAATTATTTATTCAATAATCAGTCAAATACCTATTGGCTAAAGCCCAATCTACCCTTACACAAGAACTAATTGTAACCCCAACAGATAACCCCGACTTGTTACAATCACTCACCCAAATCGCCTTACTTACAACAAAGTGCAAATTACAAAGTAAATGCTAGCTACAATTACACAAGAAAAATAAAACAAAAGCACTCCACAAAAGATGCATTGGCACTTGCATAAGTGTTGCCTATTTATAGGGAAAATATGATAGCTTCTTCAAGTAACATTGTAAAGATAAAATCACCATTTGAATTGTAACATTATCCAAGATAAAGTCATTGAGTTTCAATCTCAAATAGTCAACTCGATTACCAAGTAAAAGGCTTAAAGGATAAGGGTCAGTTCCTGAGTTAAGGAAAGCTGATCCTTCATCCTCTTCCTCTCCCAAATTTGATTAGCATCATTGAGGATAGAATAAAACATGGCTTGAGGATCATTTATTGATGGTATAACACATCATGAAGGTCAAAGTAAAAAATACCAACTACATACTACATTTAGGCTATCTTAAAGAGATGTCTAGACTATTGTCTAAAGGTTTGTCCAAACATGATGTTCAAACCAGAGATAAAACATAGTGATGCAGTTCAAAGAAATTTTTAAACACAAGGAGAAACTTCAGATGTAAGACAACTAAGAGTCTCAACAATATTGTGTTGTATTATATATTATATTATGTGATATTAGTTCAGTCTACTTAAATATTAGATATAAAAACTGTTAGCTCGATTAATCAAACTGAATTGTCAAGAGGGGAGGTGAATTGACTTTTAAAAAAATTGGTAAAAGCAAGGAAATAAAATGAAACAATGAACACAAAGATTTAGAGTGGTTTAACCCCAATTTCCTACTTCACTACCTTAGCTTTTTACAATTAAGGATTTCTTAAATTTACTAAATTGGTCAACCTTTGAGGACAAGGTTTAACCTTACAACCATCTTAAGATTTCTACCCTAAATCTTAAGATAAATCCTCTCAAAGAATTACAAATAAGCAAACAAAGAGATAATCCTAACAAAATCAAAATGTTTGCAAATTAAGCACAAACATACTAGAATACACTTGAGCAAAAGAAAGACAATGAGAGCTCACAAGTGTATACAAGAGAATTATGAAAGTATTGAGTACAAGTGTATAAAAGTGTATACAATCTTAAATATTCTTTGTTGTTGTTGTAGGAACTTTATAAGCTGGTATTTATACTCCTTAATTGATTTCCAACCATTGAGGTTGTTGTGGTTGTTAATAGAGCCATTGGGGATGTGAAAACCAGAGTATTTAATACACCTATAACAGTGAGTATCGATATCAGATAAAAATGTATCGATATTTTTTTGTAATAAATGCTAAATTTAGCGACTGTTGGAGATTAACTATCAATACCAACACAATTTTATCAATACTTTATGAAAAGATATCGATACCGTATCAATACTTTGTAGGTTTTGTGAAAAACAGAATACCATTTTGATATCGATTTTCTAATTAAACAGAATGTCGTCAGAGATATTTTATTTTTATGAATTTTTAATTATTTATTTAATTTAAATTGGATTGACCAATTAAACTGATCGGATTAAGCATTAATAACTTGATTCAATCACTAATTAGATTCATTGCAAACGTAGTTAACTATTAGAATTAAATAAAATACGTAGCTTTTGAAATAAAACAAACTATATAGAATTTAAAAGAATAAATATATATCCTTAAATCCATACAAATAGGTTTGACTAAGAAAATCAAATTGGAGCTAAAATTATTAATGTGGTTGGGTTGAATAATAAAGAATATAAAATTCAATACTATTTTAAAATTAAGTTTTATTTTTAAAGAAAACAACGTTGTCATTAAAAAGCTAATTTAATTTAACATTAAATTTAATCAAATCCATATTTAAAAAAAAAAAACATAAAAATAGAAAGGACAATGTTGCAAAGGGCAATCGAAATTGGGTAAGGAAGCAACTGAAAAAACTGTCAGAAGTGATTTTGGTTTATTAAAAAACATGGGGCCTTTTAGTGGTTAGAAGGAAAAACCAGACACTGCATTACCATAATAATAAAGGAGGCATGCCAATGATTCATCACTGCCCCACAAATCATGCCCACTCAACCCTACCATCAACTTATAAAATATTGTTTAATTTTATGATTTTATCTTTAAAAAAAAAAAAAGTGATTTTAGACCAAATCTAAGATTCATAACTTTTCTTTAACAAAAATCGAGAATTGGAAATGAATTCGGATTAATCTAAGTTTTCTTTTAATTTGATTTTTAATTAGTTTTAATTTTCGTATCATAAAATAGTTTTTATTTTTAAATTAATGAAAAAAAATTCAAACTTACATACAAAACTCTATTTTTTAAAATTTTATAAATTAAGAAAGTAATATATGATATTTGCGATTTTGATTTGATTTTTTCAAGAAACAAAAATATTATATAAAATAGAATCATCAAATTCCCTAAATCACCTTCCGAAATCTGAATTAGTGGAACATTGAGATGATGGTATTTGATACATTAATAAATAAGTGTATTGGTTTCCTCAATAAGATAACCCCAAAGATTGAATAAATAACTTAGGTTGGTTTTAATGAAATCCAATCATACAACAAAATCTACCTTCAAAAATCCTAACATAGATTATACCTACCTAAGGTTAATGATTAGCCTATTGGATTCTTTTTCTTACTTTTGATTATCATCAGCTTACTCAACTTTTAAATAATTTTAAATTAAGCAAAATAAAAGCTTCATCTACTTAGTATTTTATATATATATATATATATATATATATATATATATATAAAAGTATTATTGTTAATGTGAGAGAACACCAATTCAAATATGTTAAAACACATTATCCTTCTATTTATAAATTAAAAAAATTATTAAGTAATTTTAAGAATTGTGTCAAACATAACAGATATGATCAAAACTTATAATGAAATTGTTCAAAAATATAATATATATTGCTAACAATTTCTCTAATAAGGTAGTTACAAGACTAATAACGTTAATAATATTTATAATTGCAAAATAACCCATTAATTCCATTTCTTTCTCAATTATTTGAATTTTGCTAACTTGAAGACAAAATTTAATAAAAAAATATTTTCTATATTCTATTTTAATATTTAATAATAATAAGTTAATTAATATAATATTAAAATTCAATAAAAATGACTATTTTATAAAAATAAACTTATCTTTTCTTTTATGATAGATGTATTTTTATAGTTAAATAAGCTTCAAACCTCACTACAGCAAAACAGACTTTTAGCGGCGTTTTTTTAGGCCTTTAGCGGCGTTTTTAAGCGCCACTAATCGAGCTTGCGGCGCTTTAAAAAACGCCGCAAAAAACGCCGCTATAAGAGGCGCCGCAAAAATTAGCGGCGTTTTTGTGCGAAAAACGCCGCTACAAACCAAGACTTTTAGCGGCGTTTTAAAAAAAAGCGCCGCTAAAAGTCATGTTTGTAGCGGCGTTTGTTTTACAAGCGCCGCTAAAAACATGACTTATAGCGGCGCTTTTTTTTAAAACGCCGCTACAAACACGACTTTTAGCGGCGCTTTTTTTTAAAACGCCGCTACAAACACGACTTTTAGCGGCGCTTTTTTTTAAAACGCCGCTAAAAACACGACTTATAGCGGCGCTTTTTTCTAAAACGCCGCTAAAAACACGACTTATAGCGGCGCTTTTTTTTAAAACGCCGCTACAAACACGACTTATAGCGGCGCTTTTTTTAAAACGCCGCTACAAACACGACTTATAGCGGCGCTTTTTTTTAAAACGCCGCTACAAACACGACTTATAGCGGCGCTTTTTTTTAAAACGCCGCTACAAACACGACTTATAGCGGCGTTTTTTTTAAAACGCCGCTACAAACACGACTTTTAGTGGCGCTTTTCTTAAAACGCCGCTAAAAACAAAGATTTTTAGCGGCGCTTTTTTGAAAAACGCCGCTAACTTGTACAGATTTAAAAAATATTTAATTTATCCAATATCATACCCTCCTGCACTAAAACCAACCAATGACAACAAATATAGTATATAATTTCAACCCAAATAACAAATGTAGCATAAAAATTGCACCAACTACATTAATTCTAAATGATATTTTAAAATAAATAAAAGTTATATGATATCGTACAAAATATCCTTACAAAAATGTTAAATGTAACAAAGTTAAAATCATCTTACAATAAGAACATAAATGTCTAAGATGGCGGCGTCTGCGACTGTTTCAACATCTTCATCATAGCCTGAAGCTGTTGCTGAAGTTCTTCATACTTCCTGTTCTGCTCTGCCTCCCTCGCTGCTGCCTCGGCCTCCCTCGCTGCTGTCTCGGCTCTAAGTTGAGAAATTTGCTCAATCGTGCTAGCTTGCATTTGAGCTATCTGGTCTTTTAGCCTCTGAACTTCACCACGAGATTGACTCCCGGAAGGCATATATTGTTGGGAGTCGGATCCAAAATATTGGGTCGGAGTAACACCAGATCCTTGAAGTCGAACCCGACCGTACCTTTCAACACCCAAAACATTAGTGATAATTTTGTTAAAAATATACTCAAGAGTAACAGAACTATCAGTCGAAGCAGTCGTACCTTTCAGGACCCAAAACATCGGTAATAATTCTGTTATCGACATCCTCAAGATGAACAGAACTATCACTCGAAGCAGCCGCTTCATAAAGTGTCTTCTTCTCCTTTAGTTTCTCCTAATAAATTAATCAAAAAGTTAGAAACGAAATATACAATAAGAAGGAATGCATCATAACTTAACATTATTAATTTAAAACTACTAACGAAGAATTAAACTATTATAAGTAAACATTATAAATCTATTTTTAATAAATCAAATTTTATTAAGTAAATATACCATAATCTCTCCAGCTTCGGGTGTCATCGGAGACCCATCCTTCTTCCTATGCGTAATGTCAAAAAGCTGAACGCGTCCAACTTTTTGACCGGTGGAGAGTTCCTACAGTGTTGTATTACAAATATAATTTAATAGTATAAAGTCATTAATATTTGACAGAATTAATAAATTATAATACCTCGGCCTCAGCTACAGAAGCAAAACTTCTCGATCCTGCCGTGTGCGTGAATTTTTGTTTCTGTCTGCTGCTTGTTCCGACACGCTCACGGTCCTACATAACGATATTATTGTTACGTATATAGTAAATACTATACACCTAAAAATTTATAAGAGTTTAGAAGTAGGTAATACCTCTCCTTTCTTTGAGTTCCAGAATCTAACCGCATCTTCCCATTGATACCTCAACATTCCCGGTGGGACATTTTGCAGTTTATCCTCGAGGCTTATTTCTTTCTTAAAATATTCTTTTTTCAATATGCTTTTGTTGTCTCTCCATTTTTTTCCCAATGTCTTTTTATATAGTCATCGGATACCTCCAAATTAAACCTCTCCTAAAAAAAAACATAAATTAAAAAAGTAAATATAAATGAAACTTCAACCAAAGTATTATAAATTACATTCATGTTTTGTTACCTTAATGTTCTCCAGAGCTTGATTTTTGTTTGCGTCAGGCATGTGATGCCATGACTCGTAATTGATGGGCAACATATTTGCATTTCGTGCAATAATGCCCAAATAGCCTCCTAGAACTCGAGCTTCAGGGCCAATAGGCTGGCCATGACTGTTTCTCCTTACTTTCACACGGTCGCCGGAATTTAATTCGTATAATCCTTTAAGCAGCGAACGTCCGCGACCTTTGCGCGTCCCACCAGTCTCAGCTGACCAATGATAAATTATTGTTATATTAAAATTAAAAAATAAATCAATAAAAAAAGTCAACATCCATGTAAAATAATTTAATTTTACTTTGTAATTCTGTAGGCTCATCATTTATGTCAGGCACATTAGAGGATCCAACTACTGTTTGCTGTTCACTATTGCCCTCTCCGGAATTTATAATATCATGTACAATATTTAAATCTCGCATTCTTCTTCTACTCATTTTCCCTGCAATACACATAAAATAGTTGAAATATTAGTAACAAATAACAACAATAATGGTACATATAAAATATTTAAATTACATAAAATGACCATGATTAAAATTATAATATTACATATAAATAAAAAAAATAGTAAAATCTTACTACATCATAATTCGTAAATATCATCGTCCACATCCTGACGAACCCATTGAAATTGTGCACTAGTACTAGGGATATTTTCATTTAAGTTTTGTTCTGGAAAAGGCAGAGTTTCTGATATTTCGACGATGTCATCTCTACTTCCACTGCCCATGTCGAACAAGTCTCTAGGATTATTTCGAAGTACAATATACCAACCCTCATCAGTTGGATCTTCCGAGTAAAAAACTTGTTTCACTTGAGAAGAAAACACATACGGCTCGTCTATCAGTTGTTCTCCGGTGTGAATCAATCGAGAGAAATTCACCATTGTAAAACCATATTGATCTTTTTTAATTCCGCGAGCCGTATTCACATCAGCCCATTCACCTCGAAACAAGACAACTTTCCATTTGCCGTAATAATCCAACTCAATGATGTCAGTAATAAGTCCGTAATACTCTAGATTCCCCTCGACAGGATTACTGTCCCTAGCACTAGAATAACTCGTAATTGAAGAATTAACAACAATTCCACAATTTTGGGTTCTCCTCAACCTCTCGCGATACCTTGTATGAAATCTGTATCCGTTGATGAGGAATGCACTATATCTTTTCACTATTCGGTTTGGACCTTGTGAAAGCCATTTAACTTCATCATTTACTTCATTTCGACTCCAAACCTATTGAATCAAAAGTAAATCGAGTAATTATAAATGTTGTGCAAAAACATTATTACTTGTCAATGAAAACTTCAATTGCATACCGTTTGGCTTAACCATTCATGAAATGATTCTGTGAACATCTTATTAATTTCTCGTCGATGTAACCTTCGGGACCGTGAACGAGCTCTCAATACTTCTTTGTACTCACTATGTTAACAAATGGTGACTTTGTTAAAAGACAAAGAAATTATAAGTGATGAGTATTTATCAAATTCTAGAACTTACTTTCGTAATGGTTCCATTGAATCGTGATGAAAAAGAACGTATCGATGTGCTTGGACCCATGATCTGTCGTCTAATTCTGCAATTTCGACTTTGCCGATCGGTTCTCCGAAACTTTGAAATAAATAAGTTCCGGCCAAGTTATGATCTGTGAGCCCAGCATTTCTACTTGGTCTGTTCATTCTTGTTTCAACATCTTCCAAATACCTTGAACAGAAAGTCATACATTCTTCTGCCAAGTAGCCTTCGGCAATTGATCCTTCCGGATAACGTTTATTGCGGCAATAAGACTTCAATTTGGAGAGGAACCTAAACACGGAATTGAACATTATCAAAATTTGGAACTAAAGGCATTTAGGTGAATGAAGGAATAATTTACAAATAAATTAAGACCTTTCAATGGGATACATCCATCGATAGAACACGGGTCCACCAAGTATCGCTTCACGCGGGAGATGAATTAACAAGTGCACCATAATTGTGAAGAAGGAAGGCGGGAAGATCTTCTCCAGATTGCATAAAGTCAGTGCGGCTCGATCTTGTAGTGTCTCAAGTTCTTGAACGTCCAAAACTTTGCCACAAATGCCTTTCATTATGTTGGACAGTTCAATTACACAAGACGTCACCTTTTTTGACATACAACACCGCATAGCAACTGGCAGTAAGTCTTGCATCAAGATGTGATAGTCATGCGATTTTAAGCCATATAGTCTTCGATCTTTAAGACTAACACATCGAGATATATTTGATGCATATGCATCCGGGACCTTTATATCCTTCAACACCGTACAGAACACTTCCTTTTCCGTCTTCGACATTGAATAAATAGCAGGCGGTAACCGATATTTCATATTCGGAAGTGCTTGGGGATGAAGCTCACGCCGAATTCCAATGTGGACTAAATCAAGTCGACTTTGAAGATTGTCTTTTGATTTTCCATCGACATTCAAAATAGTCCCAATGATGTTCTCGCAGACATTTTTCTCAATGTGCATGACATCAAGATTATGGCGTAATATCTGATGCTCCCAATAGGGCAACTCAAAAAAAATACTTCTTTTTTTCCACAACTCTGCCTCATTAGGATCATCCTCTTCGTCAGATTCATCATCAGATTCATCCCTTTCTCTCCAGTTTCTTTGCGGCTTGGCCGGTTGATTCATCTTCCCATAAATAAAATTTATATCTTTCAACATGAATAATATTTCGGATCCACTGGTCTGCGATGGAGCTTCTTTGAACTCTTCAGTACCGTCAAACTGAGCACTCTGATATCTAAATCTATGATTTTCTGGTAACCACCGACGATGCCCCATATAAGAGAACTTCTTCCCATTATATAACCATTTCGAACATGTCTGCGCAGCACAACAAGGACAAGCATAACGTCCCCTAGTACTCCAACCAGATAAATTAGCATAAGCCGGGAAGTCATTAATAGTCCACATCAAAGCTGCACGTAAGTTAAAGTTCTCTTTTCTCATTGCATCGTATGTCTCAACACCAACCCATAGTTGTTTTAACTCTTCAACAAGTGGCTGCAAATATATGTCAATATCATTCCCGGGCCCTTTCTCTCCAGGTATAATCATAGATAAGATAAAAGATGACTGTTTCATGCAAACCCATGGAGGTAAATTGTAAGGAACAAGCACCACCGGCCAAGTACTATACGCTGTGCTCATGAGTTTGTAAGGGTTAAATCCATCTGATGCTAGCCCAAGCCTAACACTCCGAGGATCACGTGCAAAGCTTGAAAATTTTGAGTCAAATGATTTCCAAGCTAAAGAATCTGCGGGGTGCCTTAACAATCCATCATCGGTTCGTCCATCATGGTGCCACGTCATTGACTCGGCTGTCTTCGACGACATGAAAAGCCTTTGAAGCCTTGGTATTAGCGGGAAATACCGCAAAATCTTAACCGGCTGCTTCCTTGACTGTGTATCCTGTTCGTCCTCGTTACCATCCTCTGCATTTCTTTTAATCCAACGAGATTCACCGCAGACATCACAGCACTGTTGGTTTATCCGGTCGCCCCAATACAACATGCAATCATTACGACAACTATGAATTTTGTTGTATCCAAGACCCAAATCCTTTATCAGTTTCTTCATGTCTTTAGACGATTTAGGGATTTTCGCAAACGGGAACATTTCTTGCAGAAACTCTAACAGCATTGTCAACGAGTTTCCGGTCCATCCTCCCAAACATTTCAAGTGAAAAAGACGAATACAGAAAGACAGTTTGGAGAATTTTGATCCCTCATACAATTCTTCATTCATTTGACCAAGTAACGTGTAGAACCTTGCCGCTTCTTCATTTGGCTGTTCATTATGTACAGTTCTTCCCGTCTCGGTGAAAGTATTTCCACCAAAACTATAATCATCGGTTGCACCCACGTCAGGTGGAAATGACCCGAAACCATCACTGTGCATATTAAAAGCATCCCGCAACATGCCTTCCATGTTATAATCTCTAACATTCTGTTTGTAAGCACTATGAGGATAACCTAGATTCATCGATGATGATGCTCCACTAGATGTACACTCTCCATGAAAAATCCATTTTTTGTACCCCCGAACAAAGCCATCAACAACTAGATGTTCGTAGACAACTTCACGGTAATGCCAATTGGTATTGCAACACTTCTCACACGGGCAAAGAATCATATTCTCTTGGCTTGCATTTTGAAATGCGAAATTCAGAAAAGTTTCTACTCCATTTCGATAACCGTTGCTTACCCTTGACAAATTCATCCAAGTCCTATCCATTTCGTAGTTGTTGAAGTCTAATGTTGACAATAAATTACACGGCTAAATTGTTAATTTATAATTTATGTAAGTAATGATAATTTCATATATATAACTGAGTACTATGTAAGTATTATGTAAGTTATGTATTATGTAAGTTATTTATTATGTAAGTTATGTATTCTTTAAGATTCAACATACGTGGCATTGTTACACCTAGGGAGGATCCGTTATATCTAACAGTGAGATATAAGGCAACCCATCAGGTTTCCAGCCTATATACTTTGAATCTCTTTTTTTCTATACAAGTATTATGTAAGTTATGTATTATGTAAGTTATATATTATGTAAGTTATGTATTATTTAAGATTCAACATACGTGGCATTGTTACACCTAAGGAGGATCCGTTATATCTAACAGTGAGATATAAGGCAACCTGTCAGGTTTCCAGCCTATATACTTTGAATCTCTTTTTTTTTCTATACAAGTATTATGTAAGTTATGTATTATGTAAGTTAAATAATGTGATAAAAGCTATATAAGTTATGTAAGTTATGTACATATCAGTTACGTAATTTTATGTTAGTTATGTATTATGAATTATGTAAGTTAAATTAAAATTTCAAATCGATAATAAGTTAAGGCTGGAAAAAGTTATTATATGGTTTTTTATAATTTGAATTTGCTGTGATGTTATGTTTACAAAGTTTTTAACTTACTTCTTTTAAAAACAAATTATTTTCTATATTAAAACATATTTCAATAATGATCTATATTATTATATTGATAACAATATTAAATTTAAAAAGTTTTTAAATTACTTCTTATAAAAAATAATTTACTTTTCGTAATTAAAACATATTTAAGTAATGATCAATTATTATTATACTAATAACAAAATATTATTACCATTTTTGAAAACAATGAAAATATTAAATATTAAAAACAAACGTTATTAATATAAAAAATTAGTATTTAGTAATTACTAATAAACCAAAAAGCCATATAAATGTAAGTATTCTAAAAAAAAAGTGTTTATTTTTAAGGGAAGATAAAGTAAAAAAAATTCTTTAATATAATAAATAATATATGTAGTGACAGTTTTGTATTAAAATATGTTAATATCTTTTTAACTTGCAAATATTTATTAAAATATGACATTTATGTTAAAAATTATAACCTATTTTAACAATTTACTTTTATATTTTGTTTATGTTAATTTTTATATCGTACCGTACCCTACATTTTAAAAAATAATACACGGGAGCTTGTAAAAAATCTAAGCGGCATGAGTGGATAGCAATTTAGAGGTTGTTCAAACATTATTACTAATAAACAGCAATAATAAACAGCAATTTAGTCAGAAATTATTTAAGGTTCATCGTACGTGGCATTGTTACACCTAGGGAGGATCCGATATAAGGCAACCCGTTAGGTTTCCAGCCTATATACTTTGAATCTTTTTTTTTGGACAGCAATAGAACAAACAGCATATATACCAACCAAGTAAGATAATAATCCGCAATTTGGACAGCAATTTAGCAAGTTAAATATAAGCCTATATACTTCAAGTCCAAACGAAAGCTTGTCTAATAAACGCATATACCTGTACTTGAAGTCCAAAAGAAAGCTTGCCCAGAAGAAACCTTGTCTACTAACTTTATTGAAACAAAGGAGGAAGATAGACAATTATGATCAAATCAGAAAGTACTAAATATCAGTTCGCAAGGTGAAACATGATAGTAAGCAATGGAATTTTCGCATATACCTTGATAAATTAAGCCTTTTTCGTGAAGTCTAATAAACGCCTGTATAACAGCTCCTGCAATGATGTATACAAGGGTCAGAACACAAACTTACTTCATAATACAAACACCTAAAACAGCCATATGGCTGGATTTTTAAAGCTTAATGTTGATGCTAGCAGAGGTATAGTAATAATAAGTTGGGGCCGAGGCAGTGATTCAAGATGCAAATGGAGACTTTGTTGATGGTAGGTGCCGGTTGCAAATTGGTACTGCCAATTTATTTATGTTGGAAGCTTATGCTATCTTGTTTGGAGTTCAATGGCTTTCAGAAATGTGTATTAGAAATCATTACAGAAAGTGATTCACATGGCGACAATTTGGTACTTTACAAGCCAACTTATGATATTTAATGATAGAAATGCATTATGTTTCCAACTGCATTATCCTTTTATTCAAATTTACAGTCCCAAATATTTGAAATAATAAAATATTTGAAATAATAAAATATTTGAAAGAACATAGAGTTTGGATGGCTTAAAATTATATAAAAAGTCATGAAAATTCTGAAATAAAGAAAATTATTTGAAAGAACATAGAGTTTTAAAATAAGGGTGAAATTCACTACTATTACCTTTACACACTTTGGCCTTCTTAATTCAGTCTGACCAAAAAAGAGAAAGAAATAGAAAATTTGGAGCTCAGTAACTGCCCTGCAAAACCGTGCTATATATCAAGAACTTGCTGATGTAATCACATAACATAACTATATGTAGCTGTTTTAATCACATAAGAAACTAAAAAAGTGAACTAAAAACCAGTAACACCAAAGCTGTCACCACATATGCTTGTTCCATAAGATAAACCAAAATAAAACATATGATCTTATTCGTACCTAGAAGACAAGAGGTTTATTCAAATCAACGATGAATTTGTGTGCAACCATCTTCGCAACTGCATTAAAGAAAAAATTCTGTTTAGTAAAGGATTAATAAATTACTTATTAAAATTGATCAAAGACTAAATCCAGAAAAGTATAGCAAAACAAACTTATTTGATATTGGGCTAAGTTACCATCCACGGAAAAAAAAGGGTGGGAAATTAGGAAGTGGGTAAATTATGAATTCGGGAATTGCGCATTTTTTTATATTATAATTTGAAAAAATATATTAAATTTCAATATTGTCATGAAAAGTTGGATGGTGTGAGTAGAGAAAGGCTAGTATTTGCCGTTTTAGTACAGAAGCTATGGGAGAAAGGGGACCCAAAATCCCAATTCGATTGTGTAAAAGGAGCAGAGATCATGGGGTTAGTGTGTCGTTTAACCATAGAAAGCATGATTGTGGTTCGGCACTCAAGCTTTTACAATGACAAGCCACTGCCATGTTCCCAGTGCCAATCGACCTCACTCATCTTCTTTTCTTTTTCATATATATATAAGCTATGTACATGAATTATGGATTATATTTAGGACAAGACAGACACTCTCTTCACTACTATTCACATGTTTACGTGTATATGTTAGATTGGGCCCCTTTCATAAGTATGTGAAAGCAAAAAACAACCATAGAAAAAAAGAAGAAAAAGAAATAGCATCTAGAATCTATGGTGATAGGCTGGTGGTATAGCTTGCAAGTGGCAATCCAAACAGCCAGGCACAGTATAGCAGTAAAGAGAGAGACCTTTCAATGAATGGCGTTTATTTGTAGGGCTGCTGTGGCTGTTTTTGGATGCTGCTGATACAGCAAACATACAACAGACATCCGTAACGATATCTCGTGTAAATGCCTGTTTATCCCCCCCTTTTTTTTCAAAGTAATGTATGTACAATCTAGTCTTCGCAACAACATCGATCCAATAAGCAGTAGCAAACCGACAATTTTTCTTAATATGAAATCGAAACAAAAATGTTCAATTAAAAAATTAATAAAAACAGGCAAGATATTTAGGACTGAAAAAAGCTCATGAAAATAAAGAATTATCAAAAACCCCCATCAATCTGAAGCTAATTTACCCACATTTCAACAACAACAAAAGAATCGTCACACATAGCTGCAAGTTTCTATACAGCAGAGGGACTAAAAAGGGGGGAGACGATTTACCTTGTGGATGAGGTGCCGGGATTTGTTATGCGTACCAATGTTCCCGATGGAGGTGGATGATTACCACGACGGAATAGGTGGTGGATCTACTGGCGTAGGATGAGCAGTGAAAACGGAAAGCTGATGGAAATAGGGAAACGGGTGTTCGGGATTCAAGAAAAAAGAAAATAAAAGCAAAGCGCAAAGGGATTTCGGGATTTCGAGATAGAGATGAGAATAGGAAGAGGAATGAAAGTTAGGGATTTCGGGAAATCATAGATTGGGGGAACAGAAATCAAAAGAGATGAAAGTTAAGCAATTTTACACAAACGGTAACAATACGGCGCTGTTTTACACAAACAGATTTGCGGCGTTTTTTATAAGCGCCGCTATATACCCGCTTTTTGCGGCGTTTTCAAGAAAAACGCCACTAAATATACAAAACTACGTCGTTTTATTTACAACAGAAACATATTTGTGGCGTTTTTTACGAAAACGCCACTATTCCCAATTTTAATTTTTTCCCATTTTTCAATTTTAATTTTAATTCTAATTTTAACCTAAATTTTCCTAAGTTTTTCATTTCAAAATTTTCTTAATTTTAATTCTAATTTTGTTATCATATATTTATGGAAAAGATAAATATAAAATATTTATTAAACAAATGTACAATTAAAGGCGGTGGAAAGTTTAACAAAAAATAAATTTAACATATTTAAAATTTAATATTTAATATTTAATTAAATATTATTTTGATACTACGTATTTAGAAAATTAAATTATAAATTGCAGTGTATAATTATATTGCAAGAAAAACCCAATAAATTATGTTTTTTATTTTGGTTTATATTCTAAAAAACAATAAAAACCCAATATTCTAATAAATAATAATTTACATTTATCTTATTTTGAATTGTATTCTAAAAAATCCAATATCAATCCCTAAATCATTAACCTTAGACTTAAGCACTAACCCACAAACAGCTAGCCTTAAACCCCAAACTCAAAACCCCAAACCTTAAATACTAAACCATAAAACTCGAACCCTAAACTACTCTAAACTACAAACCCTAAATCATAATCCGAGACCAACTTTTTGGGAATTCATGTAGCCAATGTTAGTGTAGTACAAAACATATATTTAATATCTAACACATTAACCATAAATCACTCATGAGGGATTTCGATTTCAGGTCATATAGATAACACCCTAAACCCTAAACCCTAAAATCCTAAACTAAAACCATAAACCCTAACTCAGAAACCTCACACAATAACTATTTCCCCTCAAACCCGTAACCCTAAACCCATAAACCATAAACCCTAAACCTAAAACCCTAATCCATTAACCATTTCATTCTAAACCCCTAACCCTAACCCTTAACCACTAACAGTACTTAAACCTTAATACCAGTAAACACTAACATATTAAACACTATACAATAAACCCAGACAACAAACTTTAAAACACTAAACCCATACACCAAAATAACAAACCCTAAACCATGCATGAAATTAATATACTAAACATTAAACCCTAAATCAATTTTAATAGCTTAATTTATAACTTAAATGAAAACTTCTATATTGTTTAGTTAACAATTTGTAACTTTTCATAACTAAGTAACTAAAATGAAACTTTCTCATAGCTTATAAGTGAATGTATCAAAATAAAATATAATTCAAAGCGAAAAAAATGAAAAAAGAGGAAAAACTTTTAGCGGCGTTTTCCCAAAAGCGCCGCTAAAGGCCAGACTTTTAGCGGCGTTTTCCCAAAAGCGCCGCTAAAGGCCAGACTTTTAGCGGCGTTTTCCCAAAAGCGCCGCTAAAGGCCAGACTTTTAGCGGCGTTTTCCCAAAAGCGCCGCTAAAGGCCATACTTTTAGCGGCGTTTTCCCAAAAGCGCCGCTAAAGGCCATACTTTTAGCGGCGTTTTCCCAAAAGCGCCGCTAAAGACCATACTTTTAGCGGCGTTTTCCCAAAAGCGCCGCTAAAGACCATCTTTTAGCGGCGTTTTCCCAAAAGCGCCGCTAAAGACCATACTTTTAGCGGCGTTTTGATAATAAACGCCGCTATTGCTCTTTTTTTGCGGCGTTTTTCTTAAAACGCCGCTAATTGATAATATTTGCGGCGTTTTTAGTAAAAACGCCACTAAAAACGCCGCTAAAAGTCTGTTTTGGTGTAGTGCCTATAAATTTTATTGATAAAAGTCCTCCATTCTACTATTAAAATAAAAATATTTAAATAAATTAGCATTTTAATGCCTACATGAATTTGATAAAAATTATATATTAAACAAAAATAAAATAACATTTTTTAAAAGTAAAACAAAATAATATTTTTAAAAAAATTTAAAGTGATTATATACATAAGAAAGAAAACAACTTACCTACTAAAACAATGCACATAATTAAAATATGTTTAAAGGAATTCAATCAAACAACATATTATTCACCATGAAGGTTTAATTTAATTTTCAAATACAAATATGATGAACAAGAAAAAGACTTAATATTTAACTTGAATTTTTATTTAATTTAAAAATAAAAGTAATTAATTATTAAAAATAAAAAATCAAACCACGTAATGGGTGATACTACTAGTTATTTGATTATATATAGAAAGGCAAGAGAGGTGGCCTTAAAAAGAATTGAATAATGTGCAAAATCACAATACTATATAGTTATGCCTTAAACATGTTCTTTTTGCGGGTAAAATATCCAAAAATATCAAAAAAATTATTTAATTACGGAAAAGGGCCGGTTTGAAAAATATTTACGGAAAAGGGCCGTTTCACCCCAAAACGCGTCCACGTCAGCGCGTTTTGGGGGGAAACGACAGCAAAGCACGTACCTAAGGGCGCGCTTTGCTGCTGAATCACCAGGAAAACGCGCTGACGTGGACGCATTTTTGCCCCCGGTCCAATTACTGTATGATATTCTAAGGTTTCTGGGATAGGGTAAAAATATATTTAGGGTTTTGGGCAAAATATATTAGCCAAAAAAATTAATTGAATTTTGTGACAGTTGAATCTGGCAAAATAATTTTGAGAAGACGTTTCTGAACAAACAGTGACCAAAAACGCTTCAGGAAGGATGCACTGTTAGCAGGAGTACTGAAAAGAGCTCCCACGTGGACGCTCTTTTGCTACAGTAGTCTCCGGCAAAATTAATTTGAGAAGACGTTTTTGAACAAACAGTGGCAAAAACGCTTCCAGCAGGGTGCACTGTCAGCAGGAGTACTGAAAAGAGCTCCCAAGTGGACGTTCTTTTGCTACAATAGTCTCCGGCAAAATTATTTTGAGACGACGTTTCTGAACAAACAGTGGCAAAAACGCTTCCAGTAGGGTGCACTGTCAGCAGGAGTACTGAAAAGAGCTCCCACGTGGACGCTCTTTTGCTACAGTAGTCTCCGGCAAAATTAGACTATAAATCAGCCACATTTCATTCTCAGGTTGCATAAGGGAAATTGAGGCAAAAGAAAAAAAACTGAAAAATGAGTGAACGTATTAATGCTGTTATTTACTACGATGGTGAGGTTTGTGACACCGAAAATGGTGTTGTTTTCTTATCGGAGAACATATCGCGACTGAGTTTTAATCGGAACGTCTATTTGGTAGAACTTCGCAAAAGAATTAGGCGTAAAATATTCGGAACAACACCAATGAAAGTTTAGTCTATTAAGTATAGATTTTGCGCTTCGGTTGATCCGGTGAGATATGACTCATTCGACATCAAAGGTCCTCAGAGCTTTGAGGCAATGGTGGAGACTCATCTTGCCAGTGGATCACCCTATCTCGAGGTATATGTACAATTTTCATCTCCAAGTGATCTTTCTGCGACCTCAACATCTACTGCTGTTCGAGGGGAATACACGACCCCAAGTTGACACTCTGTTAGTGGGAGGCAAAACACGGAAGTGCCCGTGTTCGGTGGTAGTATGGAAAACATAACCCCTGCACGACACTCAGTTGGTGGATGGGACATGCATATCCGTCCTTCGACATCCGATGATAGAAATACGTATTGGGGGACGTCATCAACTTCTAGTGGTTACCCATGCGGGCAGTATCGTGTACACTTGACAAATAGGACCTGCGACTGTGGGAGATTTGATGCACTTCGTTACCCATGCGCTCATGTACTTGCAGCTTGTTAGAATCTCCGTCTTGATCCCATGAGCTATGTCGACGAAGTGTATAAATTAGAAAACATGTACAACATGTGGAGACATGTATTCCCACCAGTCCCAGATGAACGTAAGTGGTCGCCGGTATCGCTTGCACCATATAAGCTGTTGTCGGATAGACAATTGAGGCACAAACCAAAAGGTCGACCCTACTCGAGTAGAATACGCAACAATATGGATATCCAAGAAATGAGCATCCAAAGTAGGCTATGCGAATGGTGTAAGAACTCGGGGCATACATCTCGCTTGTGTCCAAATTGGAATAGTTGACCGTGTTCTTAGCTTTTTTGTCTCTTGGTGGCTATGTAATTACATTATTTTTTTTATGAAAACGGTGAACTTTTCTACAAGAACTTTTATTTTATTCAAGTTATTAAAATTAAATTATAAAATTACAAAAAATTAAATTACAATTAAAAAATAAAAATTCAATTCAATTAAAAATTAAAAAACTTTTATTCTATTAAATATATTAAAACTAAATTACAATAAAAAAATTAAACCATTTCTATTTTATTAAAGATATTAAAATTAAATTACATTAAAAAAATTAAAATTAAATTACATATAAAAATAAACAACTTCTATTTTATTGAAGATATTAAAATTAAATTACAAACACAAATAAAAAACAACTTTTATTTTATTAAAAAAATTAAAAAAATTATATTACAATCAAAAAATACAAAAGCCGATCTGAATCAGTGTTGATGCCGGTCGGAATCAGTGCCACACGAGGGTGGTCGGAGGTTACGCCCTGGATTCCTCCTTCTTCTAACTTCTGGCGGGGGTCGTGGAGCCTTGAGCGGGGATTCGGGTTCCTCCGGCAGTGGGTTTGTGGGTGTTGCGAGGATGACCCACCTTGATAAAATAACGACCCCGGAGGTGTTTGCATAAACCACGGCGGGGGTGTCTGAATCCCGTATGGCGAAGGAGGCTGGTAAAAGGAAGTGCTCCCCGACGACACCTCCTGTGATCCCTCACGTGACAACGGCCTCAAGATCGGCTGGCCAGTCGGAGTAGTTGGGAACGGACTCGAACCCGGCCATGGATTCCAACCTGGGGTGGGACTGGGAAAAGGAAACATATACGGGTTAGGATACATATAAGGGGTAGGGTACGCACCTAGCAAAAAGGGTAAAGGTTGTGATGTCGGTGTCGTTGGCTGAACTGATGGGCCCAGTGACTGTGTGGGCGCTGTTGCTGGGCCCGGTGACTGTGTTGGCGCTGTTGATGGCCCCGTCTCATCACCCCTTCTCCTTGGATTTAAAAAGCCCCGACGTTCCCTTCGTTCACGAAGTTGCCGTCGTCTCTCTTCTTCCGACAACAGATACGGCTTACCATGGATCCTAAACCATGGCATGTATTCCGGCACGCACGCTAACTCAGGAACAATGATCGGTTCTCGGATAGGTAAATAGTCATACCGATTCTCCCATGTCTCGATATGTGCTGACCAAAATCTTGGCCAATCCGTGTGCAGCTGCCGTAAGTCCACTTTGTGCTCATCATCGAGCACCTCAGGTGACACGGGAATTGGTTACCGGAATCCAAATTGTCGCAGAACCCGATCTGACTGGTGCTTCTCCACGGTCGCATAGGTGATCAATGGAACCTTCACGTGCCAACTGTTCAGATTTTGGAACAACTCCTCCGGAATTACTGCCCGAATCTCCGGATCTTCGTACGGTGTCCATTGAAACTATATTAACATTACCAAAATATTAATTATATACATAATAGTAGACACTAAATACGGAATACTAAATTATAAATACGAAATTCGAAACTTACTTGTGATTCCGACCGTTGGTCCAATAGAAGCCGTATATCTTCAAGCGAGGTAGGTATTCCAACATGACTCGCTGAATGGTTCCACCTAATTAAATAAATTTTTAGCATACAATTATACTATAAATCTATGAAATAATTGTAAAATATAACATTAAATTTACCTCGTTATCAGTGGGAATGAATATGGGTGGTCGAGTCGAGGACGTAAAAATGGAAATCGATACCATGCCCATGACTGCAGTAATGATAGGCAACCTCCGATTTTTGCTTTACTCGGCCGCGTCGCCCCGCAAATCTCTCGATACAACCTCGATAGCACGACTGACCCCCAACTCAATTCACCGGCTGCTCTGAAATCAACAAGTTTCAGCAGCCATCTCAGGTGTACGAGGTTTCTAGAAAGATCCGGCATCAGATAGCCTCCAATTATCTGAAGAATGTATGCCCGAGCATACCGTATTCTTTCTATTTCGGTCGAACCCTCTTGCGGCTCCGGGAATGTGTCTCGTAACCAGGCCATATTGATCCGAGCTCCTTGAATTTTATCCGGAACGGCACCCAGAAGCTCGTAGCATATGGCTCCCCAATCACCAGAAGTTGCGGACCCGGTGACTACCGACCCGTCCACCGGCAATCCCAACTGCAACTGCACATCTTCCAGAATGATGGTACACTCTCCGCATGAAAGATGGAAAGTGTGCGTCTCGGGTCTCCACCTCTCTATCAACGCATTGATCAAAGGCGGCTCCAACTTGAACCCCCGGCCTATCGTGGCCACGTGCCAAAAACCCGCTTCCCGCAGGTAATTCTCGATTAACGGCGATGGGGGACCATGCATGTTGCGAGTATAACATTCCAACACCCGATCTACAGACTGTTTAAAAAATTATAAAATAAAAATTAATTAAAATTGCATAGACCTAAAAAGTATTAAATAAATATTGAAAAATTAAAATAAAAAACTTACCATTTTCAATTGCTCGACGGAGACGTGCTTGCTGTCCAAACGAAGTAATTCCCCGGCCATTTGTTATACGATCAAAAATTTTAAAAGTTTCAAAAAATATATTAAAAAATTAAAAAAGGGCTTTTTTATAAATATTAAAGGACTATTTTGAAATTTTAGAGGAATTTTGAAGGATTAAAGAGAATTTTGAGAGGAATTTGAGAAAAGAATGAATAAGGATTAAAGTGTGGAAAAATTTGGCCCTTTTTTCTGATCGTTGCAGGCTAAAGCGCGCCCCTGGGGACGCGCTTTGTGCCACCTCAGCAAAGCGCGCTTACGTGGGGCCCCCAACGGCCAAAAAAAATTTGGCCTTCTGACCGTTGCAGGCTAAAGCGCGTCCCCAGGGACGCGCTTTGCTATCGTTTCCCCCCAAAACGCGCTGACGTGGACGCGTTTTGGGGTGAAACGACCCTTTTCCGTAAATATTTTTCAAACCAGCCCTTTTCCGTAATTAAATAATTTTTTTGGTATTTTTGGGTATTTTACCCTTCTTTCTGCAGTTTCAACATTGTCAATGTTTCGGTACCCAAAAAGAAAGCACCCAATTACATCAACAAGTTCAAAGTTTTAACCAAAATAATTAAAAATATATCCAGCAGCAGACCACATCAAAAGGCACCAAATGAGCCCTAAAAATCAACATTGTTAATAATAATAATAATAATAATAATAATAATAATAATAATAATAATAATAATAATAATAATAATAATAATAATAATAATAATAATAATAATAGAACCTTCTTACTTTCTGTGAAAATAAAATAGAATGTCGGTAATGACAATATATTGCAAAAAAAAAAAAGAGAAATAAAATAAAGAACACACAAATTTTACGTGGAAACTCTTCCGGGAAAAAACCACGGGCAGAGGAGAAGAAAATTCACTATGTCGAATTCAAATTAAATACAAGAGGAATAGACTATGTCTATTTATAGGCTTGTAAAGCCATATTCTAATAGGAGTGCAGTAAGATTGAAACACCTTATTCTAATCAATATAAAATAGATGGAGTTTAATAAAGTTTAAAAAACCTTATTCTAAAATAAAATAAAAGAAATGCAGTTCTATAGGGATTTTTCTTTTATTTTTTCTTTTATTTTACCACTGTATTTTATTTAAATAAGGATTCGTGTCACTTAATTCTAACAATCTCCACCTTGACACGAATTCTCAATAAACAAGTTCTCCATCACGAACTCTCAACGAATAGGTTCTCCACCTCTTCCATAAAACCCCTTAAGGGTTTAACTTCAACAATGAACACCAACCAAGTCTAAGCAATGCTCAAACTTGGTTATAGGAAGTGACTTAGTCATCATATCTGCAGGATTTTCATGAGTACTAATTTTGTTCACAACAATATCACCACGAGCAATAATATCACGAACAAACTGATACTGAACATCAATGTGTTTTGCTCTCTCATGAAACATTTGATCTTTTGTAAGGAAGATTGCACTCTGACTGTTACAAAATACTATATTGATTTGAAGGTCTTCATTGAGTTCACTAAAGAGTCCCTTCAACAAAATAGCTTCTTTACAAGCCCCAGTAATTGCCATGTACTCAGCTTTAGTGGTAGACAAAGCGACAATAGTTTGCAAAGTGGCTTTCCAACTAATTGCACAACCTCCGATTGTAAAGACATAACCTGTGAGAGATCTTCTTCTATCAAGGTCTCCAGCAAAATCAGCATCAACATACCCAATGACTCCATCTCTAGTTCTTCCAAACTGTAAGCAAACATCAGTAGTACCTCGTAAGTATTTTAAAATCCACTGAACTGTTTTCTAATGTTCTTTACCTAGATTCGCCAAGTATCTACTAACTACACTGATTGCATATGATAAATCTGGACGTGAACAAACCATAGCATACATGAGAGATCCCACTGTACTGGAGTATGGAGCATGTGACATGTACTCAATCTCATCATCTGATTGTGGAGACAAAGCCGATGAAATTCTGAAATGGGCTACTAAAGGAGTACTAACAGGCTTAGCGCTTTGCATATTGAACCTGCAAAGAACTTTCTAAATGTATCCCTTCTAACTTAGGTACAATTTACTTTCTTTTCTATCTTTGAGAATCTCTATACTAAGTATCTTCTTTGCTGGTCCCAAATCTTTCATCTCAAATTCTTCACTTAGTTGGGCTTTGACCTTTCTTACCTCTCATTTATCTTTTGTTGCTATCAACATATCATCAACATAAAGAAGTAGATACACAAAAGAATCATCATTGTTTTTCTTAAAATAAACACAACTGTCAAAACTACTTCTTTTGAAATCATGAGAAGTTATAAAAGAATCAAACCTCTTGTACCACTGTCTTGGTGATTGTTTCAAACCGTAAAGGGACTTTTTCAGCAAGCAAACATAGTCCTCTTTTTTTGAGACTGTAAAACCCTCTAGTTATTGCATGTAAATATCCTTCTCAAGTTCTCCATGCAAAAATACAGTTTTTACATCTAACTGCTCAAGCTCCAAATCATGCATGACCACAATACCAAGAAAAGGTCGAATCAAACTATGCTTCACAACTGGGGAGAGCACATCTGTGAAGTCCACTCTTGGAATTTGACTATAACCCTTTGCAACAAGCCTCGCTTTATATCTGGGTTCTTCAACTTCTACAGTCCCTTCTTTCTTTTTAAACACCCATTTACAACGAACAGCCTTTTTACCTTTAGAAAGTTTCACAAGATCCCATGTTCTGTTTTTGTGGAGTGATTTCATCTCCTCTTGCATAGCAAACATCCACTTTTCTGAGTCTTCATATCTAACCGCCTCAAAATAATTAGATGGCTCTTGGTTTGCATCTATATCTTCATCCACATTTAAAGCATAAGCAACTAGATCAGCCTCGACATACTTCTTTGAAGGTTTAATTTCTCTTCTAGTTCTGTTTTTGGCGATAGATTATTGTGGTGAAGAAGCAACTCTATTCTCAATTTTTGTACTGGCTTGAGAAGTCGACTTTGTTGTAGGTTCTGTATTAATCTGATGCTCCACCTACTTTTGATTTTCTTTATTGGAAGAGTCTTTAAGAGATAAGTTAGGTAGCATAGCAGTTTCATCAAAAACAACATCTCCGCTAATCACAACTTTTCTATTTTCAGGACACCATAACTTATACCCTTTTACACCAGCTGAGTCAGCACATCAGTCCTAACACTTCCACGGCCTCGGCCGCGGCCTCTTCTTCCTCTTCTAACGCTCATCGTTGATTCTCGTATTATCTGAATTAGAAATTTTATGAATTATTAATTTCTCACTGATTAACCACGAACAGTCTTATGAATAGTAATTTTAGAGGTAGTTTTTTTTCGAATTCGAACCTATCTATAGTTTCAGTCTCAAGTTTACCTTCTAATTCCAGGAAGCACACACATTCAGTCATCAGACATTAGCATACAAGTACATCCACAAACCTACATTCATCATGGAGGGGTATTTTCGTCATTTCACTACCTAGGGGTATTTTCGTAATTTATCCTACAGGGGTATTTTCGTAATTTTTAGAATAGAGTTCCTTGTTGATTTCATGAAATAAGGGTATTTTGGTAATTTTGTAATCCAGGGGTATTTCGGTAATTCTGTAATCCGGGGGTATTTCGATAATTTTGTAATCCGGGGGTATTTCGGTAATTTTACAAATCAAGGGTATTTTGGTCATTTCACAAATTTGGGGTAATTTGGTAATTTTATAAATCAGGGATAATTTGGTCATTTTGTAAATCAAGGGTAATTTGGTAATTTTACAAATCAGGGGTATTTTGGTCATTTCACAAATCAGGGGTAATTTGGTAATTTTATAAATCCGGGATAATTTGGTCATTTTGCAAATCAAGGGTAATTTGGTAATTTTACAAATCAAGGTTTGGTCATTTTGCAAAACAATGGTAATTTGGTAATTTTACAAACCATGGGTAGTTTGTTGTTGTTGTTTTTTTTTAAACAGGGGTACTTTGTAAACATGAGATTTTTCGGGTAAGTTTTCAAAACATAAGTATTTTTTTATAAATTCATGACTGTTTGGAAGTTTTCACAAATCAAAAGTATTTTGAAAATTTTGCAAAACTTGGGGATTTTTTTTCAAGTAGGGTGGCTGGTCCCTTTCGGGTTTTAATTATAAGGTTTAGCCCATCAATAAGTTCTCGTAACTAGGGTGAATAGTCACTGCGCACCAGGTAAGATTCTAGTAGAGAGGAGGTGAGTCACCAGGACAGCTTAATACAAAGCTCTCCCTGAATCCACTCCTAGACATGCGTATGTCTATTACCACACCCTAATTTGGCTAAGGTGAACAGCTACTACGCACCAGGTAGGATTCCAGCGAAGAGGAGGTGAGTCACTAGGACTGCTTAAATACCAGGCTCTTTTGATCCAATCCTAGACATGCGTATGCCCGTTGCCACACCCAAGCCTTACGACTCGTTCACGGGTTTGTTTAGTGAAATTAAGTCTTATGAGATTTTAGAAGTTGTTCGACTAGACCTAGAGTCCATCAAGTTCTAATCTAACTATTCTACGTCCCATAAAGCCCATTAAGCCCACATAAATATATCACACAGTGGTTCAGAATACTTACCTGGCGGACTTGGACCGGAGACGCAGGTGCCATGCCGAGCTGACAAACCTGTGTTATTTATGAATATGCATGTTTCAAAAACCCAACTTTAGAAAACGTTTTGAGCCCAAAAACCCCCAGAGCCGAGTTTTGAACCGGGCTCTGATACCAATTTGTAACATCCCAAACCCGACCCAAACGCTACAACCGGATCTGGTATGTCACTTAAGGGATTTTATAAAACATGTCGCATTTTGGAAAACAACTACTAGGTTTAAACATTTATACCGAAAACTTAATAATTCAGTAATTCATATAAAATATAAAGTTATAAATTACCTTGGTGAATTTTAAACAAAAACTATAATTTCATACATGTCTTAACTTAATTTAAAACATAAAACTTAAAAGCCCAGTAATAAAAGCCCAACATAAAACCAAAACATAAATAATAGTCTAGTGGCCCATGGCCTTATTACAATAAAATTTAAAACCCATTAAATAAAAATATAAAATAATAAACTGGAGTCTTCTTGTTAAATCCAAGAGTTCTTTTGCATGGCCACCTTGCGCTTCTCTCCAGCCCGGTCCGATGCACTAGGTGCTACCTGAAAATGTTAAGAAATTGGTTGAGTCGCGAGACTCAGTGTGCAACCCTTATGAACCATTAGATTTGGGCCTTAGCCCCACAGAACAAAATAACAGTTTAATATATATATAACAAAAAAAATTATGCAAGCCCAACCCAAATCCTAAGTTTCCATCCGCTACACGCCTCCCGTACCAGCCGTTCACACCAATGGGGATTTCTACAATCAACCCGCACCGCCACACGCCGTTGATGGCAGTCGTGCTGCTCATCGTCAGAGTTGTGACAGAGTCACCAGGCTGAAATGGCAAAAAGCCACCAGAAACAGAGTTTGTGACAGAGTCACCAGGCTGAAATGGCAAAAAGCCACCAGAAACAGAGTTTGTGACAGAGTCACCAGGCTGAAATGGAAAAAGCCACCAGAACAGATCACTTCCCCTTTTCATCAATTTCCCAACCCCAAGCATACAATGAAATCGTCATACAAAGCATATCGTTTTAACAGGAATAATCACTGAAATAGGACAGAAGTCACTAACCTGTTGATCAGCTTTTACCCTTCAAGGGTTTTCACTTGTTATGCCGGGATTTCGGCATTTAGCAGAGTATAGCAGATTTATACCTATGAATATATATTAGCAAACAGTCTAACTGTAACAACCCAAACCCGGCCCAAACACTATGGCCGAATCTAGTTTGTTACGAGGAAAACTTTTTGAAAACCATTTTGTAACCCATTAAGTTCTGTTGAAAATTTCCCGTATTTGATTATCTTGGTAAAATCATACTTAGTGTTTATTTTTTTTAAAAAAAAAACATATTTAAGTCAAGTTATAAAAACAAATTTCAACTGTGCCCGATGGCACTTTTAATAAAAATTTTCGTTTTAGTTTGGAAAACATGTGATTTAAATTCAATAACAATAACATAGTTTAAAACAATATCCAACATGAGAGAAATAACAAAAGTAAAGTGTCAGGAGGCCTTATTACATCCAAATAAAATAAAACCCGAAATGAAAATATCACAACTAAAATTTAAGTTCATTTAAATTAAATCCACTGTGTAACATCCCCAAACCCGACCCATTCACTACGACCGAATCTGGTTATGTCACTGGAAAAAAAAGACGGTTGAAAATCTTCTTCACTTTTGAATAAACCTTGAAGAAATTAACTTTTGAAAGCCTTGTTTATTTATTACCTTATGAGAAACTTTGAAGTTATAAATTAGCTGAATTAGAAAAAAAACTTTATTAAACATATTCTTCATAAATAGGTTGCTAGGATTAACATCATTTTCACATAGCAATTTATTTTAAATAAACCATAGTTAAAGTAATACCAAAAACATAAAATGGCCTTTATTACAACCCAACAATTCAAATAAAGTACTTATATCTAAATCAAGCATGAAATAATTGAACATCATCTTCGGCATGGGCCACCTTGTCCTCTCCGATCCCGGTCCAGCTTTATGCACTACCTGAAATGGTTAAAGGAAAAAGGTGAGTCACCAAGACTCAGTGTGCCACCCTTTTTCCCGGATTAGCAAAATATCATATACAAACGTGATCATCATGCATCCAATTAATATGCACCCAACCTAGCCATCCACAACACCTTTCTCTACCCCGTGTGGTACCAAACCACTGGTGGTGCCAAACCACTGGTGACGTATAGTCACAGATGTGATGCCAAATCACTGAAGGTGCCAAACCTCTGGTGTCCGAAGACACAAAGTGTGTTACCAAAACACTGGTGACCGAAGTCACAAAACAATTGATGGGGCCAACCCATCGTGTGATACCAAATCACTGGCGTCAATCCCTCAATACCGCCTTGTGGGGCCAACCCACTGTGGTGCGAAACCACGGGGACGAGACGCTGAGGTGTCAAACCTCTGGAGGTGCCAAACCTCTGGTGACCCAAAGTCACAAAGTTGTGTTACCAAAACACTGGTGCTCGTCAGCACAAAATATCACTGCCCCCTCCTCTCATATCACCCATCATCATACCAACTCATGTATAGTATTCAAATCATGCAAACATGTTTAACGTTGCATCTCATAGCACATACATCATAAATCATGACATCATGTATCAATAACAGTACTCATAATGAAACGGACTTACCTGAATCCGTGCACATACCCCACAGGGTATCATATCACTCAACCATACTATTTCGGTTTTACCAATCAACCAGTTTATCAAACATATACAAAGCAAGAAGTGTGTTAGTTTACACACCTGGTTACTAATGCGACTATCAAATCCCGTAGATCAAGATCTAACGCACTAGATCCCCCATTCCTTAACACTTTTCGAGCACTAGCCACAACCCGAGATATGCGAGATCAAGCCTTCCCCTACAATCGGCCAGAACTAAACAACATAATCATGCTAATCAACCTCTAAGGGTATAATCGTAATTTTACCTACTAAGGGTATTTTCGTAATTTTGCACCTGCAATGGCCTTTCCGAAGGCCTAATGTCGCCACTAGCGACTCAGCTACCATTTCCGGTTGTACCGGACGATTGGGCCTAAAACTCGATTTCGGCCCATCCGGGCCCACACGCTCGTGTGGCCCACCTAGCACGAATCTAGCCACGTATATAACTTCCACCTAGTCTAGTTCAACATATACTAACCAATCATGCAATTTACTCATATGGGCCCACGGGCCCATTGGGCCCAATTCGGCCCATCGAGGCCCAAGCAGCCCCAACCCACGAGAATACTATTGATGGCCTCAACTATCGCGTCAAAGCCCCACACGTGCGCTCGCACGCTCGTGTGGCTACTAATGCCGTGTGACCGGCATTTCGGCATTTGCCGCTCTACAACTAGAGTAGAGAGAGTTACACACCTGATAGGACTCTGGGCTAATCCGCGCTCCGACCACTCTTGTGCCCAAACGCCCTCCAAGATGTGTTAACTCTCCTCCTGGAATGCTCTTTATATAGCTAGCTCTTCACCTTCATTCTTTGTGTCTTTCCGATGTGGGATCCCTTCGTCAGTAGAGTTTAAATTCAACTGAAACTCTTGCCGTCCAATCCGCAAAATAAATACTCCCTTGCTTCTCATGAGATTCGAACCCAGGCTCCCTTGCAACATAATCCACGCCACTAACCACTTGGCCACAAGCTCCTCTTGTGTCTTAAACCATGCGCAACTAAATATAAACTATGGGCCAAATTCTAAGGTCCAAGCAAAAAGAAACCAAAATGCAAAAGCCAAGACTTGAACCTTGGACCTCCTTCCTTCCCTGTGGCGTCACTTCCTTGTCTCCCATGTGGCGTCACTTTGCCACTACACCACAAGCTCTTTTTGTGTTATTTTCTCCATATTTTATTCTTAAGGCCTATCTGCCAACTTCCAGGGTTTTTTTCACCTATAACCAAAATTTCCCCAAAGCCAATATTTGATCCCGGGACTTCATAGAAGCCCTCTAACCTTCCAAAATCACTTATCCAATGGGTCTAACTAGCATTTAAGCCGATCTCTTGTTCTCCAAAAATTTAAACGCTACTACGCCTAAGGCCCATTGGGCTCAATTCTCCTAGGCCCAATTTTGGGATGTTACAAATCTACCCTCCTTAAAGAAATTTCGTCCTCGAAATTTCCAACTAACTAACAGTCGCACATCCTAACCTACCACACTACGCTCTTGCTGCGCACTCTGATCTTAATAAAGCTGTTATTCCACCTTGACCACGTCCGCGACAACCACGTCCCCTAGAACTCATATCTAGCGTCGCGATTTAATCTGATTAAAAGTTTTATGCATTAGAAATTTTGTTCCACTGTTTTATCCACGAGCAAATTTTATGAACAGAAGTTTCTGGAAGTCGTTCTTTCGAGCAATCAAAGTTTCATCTCAAGTTCTCTGTTCTAATTCAAACATTCACATACTTCTCTAAAGACACATTCATTCATCCATGTCACTTTCTTGAGCATTCCCAACCCAGGGGTAATTTTGACATTTTCCTATAGGGGTATTTCGGTAATAACTCAGGGTCAATTTGAAAATAGTTTTCAAATTAAAGATATTTCAAAGTTTACAAAATCTCAGGGGTCATCTTGGAAAAATTTGTTTTTCAAACCAGATGTGTTGCAAAAATTTCAGAAATCGGGGTTATTTCAGTAATTGGGGACGTTAAGGGCATTTTCGTAAATTTCCCAAATCAGGATATCTCAATATTTGTAAAACAGAAGTTTTTGATATTTTCATAATGTAAGAACATTTTAGTAAAAATCGAGGGAATTATGAAAATTTTGAAACCAAGGGCATTTTGGTAATTATGTTCATCAGGGGTAATTTTGTAAATTTTCAAATCAGGGTATCTTGAAAATATCGTTTTTGTATACTTTTGCAAAGTAGGGAAATTTTATTAAAATTGGAGTTAAACCGGAAATCTTGAAAGTCAGGGGCATTTTAGTAATTTTTCAACATAGGGGTATTTTTGTAATTTCCCCATACTAGAGTATCTTAACATTTTGAAATTTTGAGATTTTGGTATTTTGCAAAGTAAAATCATTTTAACAGAAGTTGAGGGTAGTACCGTAATTTTACAATACAAGGGCATTTTTGTAATTTTGCCACTAGGGGCATTTTGGAAATTTTGGTAAATCGAGAAAACGTCTTTCAAAATCAAATTTAGGGTTTACAAACCAAAGGGGTAAGTTTGAAAATTTTAAAACTAAGGGTTTTAAAACAGTAAGGCTAATCCCTTTCGGGTTTTAATACTTGGTTTAGCCTATGAACAAGTCTTCTTGGTTAAGGTGAACCGTAGCTACGCACCAGGTAGGATTCGAGTAAAGAGGAGGTGAGTCGCTAGGACTGCTTAAATACCAAGCTCTTACTGAATACCAATCCTCGACATGCGTACAGTGGTTGCCACACCTTAACTCGATGACTTACTTCACAGGTTTGTTTAGTAGCCTTAAGTCTTATACATGTGTTTGAGTAGACTAGTCCTAGGGTTCAACAGATCCTAGTTCACTAATCTACGTTCCCATAAAAGCCCATAATATTCACATATAAATCAATTCATCAAGTAGAATTACTTACCTGGTGGACTGCGTGTCGGAGATACAGGTGCCATGCCAGAATAACCTGAAAAATATTTCATAAAAACCCCTATTTTTTGAAAATCCCATTTTGAAAATGTTTTTGGGCCCAAAACCCTCAAAGCCGAGTTTTGAACCGGGCTCTGATACCAAACTGTAACATCCCCAAACCCGGCCCATTCACTACGACCGAATCTGGTTATGTCACTGGAAAAAAAAGACGGTTGAAAATCTTCTTCACTTTTGAATAAACCTTGAAGAAATTAACTTTTGAAAGCCTTGTTTATTTATTACCTTATGAGAAACTTTGAAGTTATAAATTAGCTGAATTAGAAAAAAAACTTTATTAAACATATTCTTCATAAATAGGTTGCTAGGATTAACATCATTTTCACATAGCAATTTATTTTAAATAAACCATAGTTAAAGTAATACCAAAAACATAAAATGGCCTTTATTACAACCCAACAATTCAAATAAAGTACTTATATCTAAATCAAGCATGAAATAATTGAACATCATCTTCGGCATGGGCCACCTTGTCCTCTCCGATCCCGGTCCAGCTTTATGCACTACCTGAAATGGTTAAAGGAAAAAGGTGAGTCACCAAGACTCAGTGTGCCACCCTTTTTCCCGGATTAGCAAAATATCATATACAAACGTGATCATCATGCATCCAATTAATATGCACCCAACCTAGCCATCCACAACACCTTTCTCTACCCCGTGTGGTACCAAACCACTGGTGGTGCCAAACCACTGGTGACGTATAGTCAGAGATGTGATGCCAAATCACTGGAGGTGCCAAACCTCTGGTGTCCGAAGATACAAAGTGTGTTACCAAAACACTGGTGACCGAAGTCACAAAACAATTGATGGGGCCAACCCATCGTGTGATACCAAATCACTGGCGTCAATCCCTCAATACCGCCTTGTGGGGCCAACCCACTGTGGTGCGAAACCACGGGGACGAGACGCTGAGGTGCCAAACCTCTGGAGGTGCCAAACCTCTGGTGACCCAAAGTCACAAAGTTGTGTTACCAAAACACTGGTGCTCGTCAGCACAAAATATCACTGCCCCCTCCTTTCATATCACCCATCATCATACCAACTCATGTATAGTATTCAAATCATGCAAACATGTTTAACGTTGCATCTCATAGCACATACATCATAAATCATGACATCATGTATCAATAACAGTACTCATAATGAAACGGACTTACCTGAATCCGTGCACATACCCCATAGGGTATCATATCACTCAACCATACTATTTCGATTTTACCAATCAATCAGTTTATCAAACATATACAAAGCAAGAAGTGTGTTAGTTTACACACCTGGTTACAAATGCGACTATCAAATCCCGTAGATCAAGATCTAACGCACTAGATCCCCCATTCCTTAACACTTTTCGAGCACTAGCCACAACCCGAGATATGCGAGATCAAGCCTTCCCCTACAATCGGCCAGAACTAAACAACATAATCATGCTAATCAACCTCTAAGGGTATAATCGTAATTTAACCTACTAAGGGTATTTTCGTAATTTTGCACCTGCAATGGCCTTTCCGAAGGCCTAATGTCGCCACTAGCGACTCAGCTACCATTTCCAGTTGTACCAGACGATTGGGCCTAAAACCCGATTTCGGCCCATCCGGGCCCACACGCTCGTGTGGCCCACCTAGCACGAATCTAGCCACGTATATAACTTCCACCTAGTCTAGTTCAACATATACTAACCAATCATGCAATTTACTCATATGGGCCCACGGGCCCATTGGGCCCACTTCGGCCCATCGAGGCCCAAGCAGCCCCAACCCACGAGAATACTACTGATGGCCTCAACTATCGCGTCGAAGCCCCACACGTACGCTCGCACGCTCGTGTGGCTACTAATGCCATGTGACCGGCATTTCGGCATTTGCCGCTCTACAACTAGAGTAGAGAGAGTTACACACCTGATAGGACTCTGGGCTAATCCGCGCTCCGACCACTCTTGTGCCCAAACGCCCTCCAAGATGTGTTAACTCTCCTCCTGGAATGCTCTTTATATAGCTAGCTCTTCACCTTCATTCTTTGTGTCTTTCCGATGTGGGATCCCTTCGTCAGTAGAGTTTAAATTCAACTGAAACTCTTGCCGTCCAATCCGCAAAATAAATACTCCCTTGCTTCTCATGAGATTCGAACCCAGGCTCCCTTGCAACATAATCCACGCCACTAACCACTTGGCCACAAGCTCCTCTTGTGTCTTAAACCATGCGCAACTAAATATAAACTATGGGCCAAATTCTAAGGTCCAAGCAAAAAGAAACCAAAATGCAAAAGCCAAGACTTGAACCTTGGACCTCCTTCCTTCCCTGTGGCGTCACTTCCTTGTCTCCCATGTGGCGTCACTTTGCCACTACACCACAAGCTCTTTTTGTGTTATTTTCTCCATATTTTATTCTTAAGGCCTATCTGCCAACTTCCAGGGTTTTTTTCACCTATAACCAAAATTTCCCCAAAGCCAATATTTGATCCCGGGACTTCATAGAAGCCCTCTAACCTTCCAAAATCACTTATCCAATGGGTCTAACTAGCATTTAAGCCGATCTCTTGTTCTCCAAAAATTTAAACGCTACTACGCCTAAGGCCCATTAGGCTCAATTCTCCTAGGCCCAATTTTGGGATGTTACACACTGCATGGCCTCCTCGAGTCTACCCGGCTCCACATCCGCGATCTATGTGTCACCTGAAAAATGTAAAGGAGAAGGTGAGTCACCAAGACTCAGTATGTAACCCTTCCCCCGTTTAAAAACAATTTTTCATACACAACATATAACAATTAATATGCAAAATATTATGTGTCCCGACCTAGCCAGCCATACGCCACTGTCTACCCCGTTGTGGTACCAAACCACTGGTGGTGCCAAACCACTGGTGACATATAGTCACAATGTGTTACCAAAACACTGGTGTCCGTAGACACAGATCGAGTGATGGGGCCAACCCATCGTGTGATACCAAATCACTGGCAGACGATCCCATATCTCAAGTGGGGCCAACCCACGGTGGTGTTAACCACAGGGACAAGTCACTGTGAGGTGCCAAACCTCTGGAGGTACCAAACCTCTGGTGACCGTAGTCACAGTGTGTTACCAAAACACTGGTGCCCGTCGGCACGAATAATCCTGCCTCCTCCACTCATTTAACCCACAATAGTCAAATAGTCATGAATAGATCTCATACATTTATCACATGTAACATATAAGCCATGCTTCCCAAAAGCATAATAATCTCGTATTAACAGAGACTTACCGGAATCCTCGCTTGTACCATTGAGGTACTAAATCCGTATCTATATCAAGCAGATTTACAAGCAACATATATTTAACACAAACATTAACTGCTATAAGTGTGTATGTACACACCTGTCACCCTTGGATGCTCTAAATCCCAAAAAGAAGAGTTGACCACCCTAGATCTACTTGCCCCTATATTCGGCCAACCATGGGAGTTAGTGATATGGGCCATTCGGCCAAACCAAATAAAAGGGTTCTCTTTTTTTTTTTTGAACCCGAATACTTACCTTCACACTTTTGGACACCAATCGCAACACCAACTCCCGAATCTGCTTCTGATTCCATGAATCGGCACTCAATAAGTTAGAAGCCTTCGGCTAAAACGAATATCAACTGACTAACTAAAGTAGATCTTACCGTTACTTACCAAAAATCGAATACTAGAGATCGGGTTGTGAGTCGACTGCTTTACTCCCCTGAGTACCTAGCAGAAATCGGTTACTACACGTTTAGAAGACTTAACCATTACCGAAATCGGCCCTTTCCCTTGTAAAAATCGACAAAATATGTAAAAGAGTACCCATAAGTATTCGGCCACCACTTACCTTGTTCCAAACCGATTGATCACCAAAATCTGAAGAGATTTATCCCTTTTTAATGTTCGGCCAAGGGGTTAAAAACACAAGAAAGGAATTCGGCACTTCCAATGGGTATATTCGGTCAAAAGAATAGAGGAGAAATAATGGGGAAGTCAAGTGTTAGAGGTTTCGGCTTGGCAATAATGGAGAAGAAAAGGGAATGAGAATTTCGGCAAAAGGGGTTTGAGAGAATAAAAGAAAAATAAGGTGGAGAAGGGTTAGAATTTTCGGCTAAGCAGAGATGGAAAAGAAAAATAAGGTGGTGGATGGTGGTATTTATAAGCATTCGGCACCCTCCCCCCTTAGCTTGCCGTCCACACTACTCCACCAGGGAGTTCAAATTTCGTCCATCTACCCCAATTGCTCCTGACCATTCATTTAATTTAATTCAAATAATTTGAATTAATCCCTATTAATAAATAATAATCTCTTAATAATCCATATAATATCCTCATTTATCTCCCATTATCCTTGATTATCTTCTTATTATCACTATAATTAAACAAATAAAGAAAATCCAATAAAAAAAATGCTCATATTATCCTTTATTATCTAAATAGATAATTAATAAAAAGAATTTAAGGAGAGAATTTCTCTCCCCTTGTGCCGTCCAAATAAAGAGCAAAAGGGAGGATTTCTGTGACTCGAACCAAGGTTCTCCCTTGCTCCTTGATGGCGTCACATGCTAGCTCTTAAGTGGGCTTACTTTGCCACTTTACCAAGGCCTCATTTGTGTCAAATTATCCACATTTATTCTTATAACCCCCCTCCTGCTAAGGCTCCCTGCCTTTAAAGTTAACAACTGAAATTTTCTACCAAATCGTGCCAACTCAAAGCCTTAATTAAGCTCTATTATTCCATAGATAATATCACAGCAGTTCATACATAAGAAAAATAATTAAATTCCAAATAACCCCATTTTTGGGATGTTACACTAACAGTGAGAAAGGTTACACACCTGATTAATGTCGGTACCCTTGCTAGACCGATCTACAACTTTGCTCAAAAAGCCGAAAAGATGTGAAAATAAGGCCTCTCCTATATTCGGCCAAGGGTTAGTAAATCCTGAATTTACACATTGAAACTAATAGATCTTCTTAACTTGAAATCTCGAAAGTAACACGATTCGAGTGCTACCGATCTATAACTCAGAGATCTATGCGATTGACTCCACTAAAGTTCCCTTCAGATTTCGGCACAAGTAGGCACCACAGAAGTAATTCGGCAATCACAGGAGATGAGATCTAGGGATTTTGGCTTTTAGGAAAATCCCGGAAAAAGTATGAACAAGAGAAGGCTGATGTGTCTTTGGCTTTTAAAATACTTGAGTGAAGATTTTCGGTTTCTGACAGGAAAAGAGAAGAAGAAAAGAAAACAAGGAAGAGACTTGAAGATTTCGGTTAGGAAGAAAAAGAATGGAAAGAGTTTCGGCTTTTGAATCAAAGTGAAGATGAGGGAATTGGCTTAGAGATTTTGGCTTTTGCAGAGAATGAAGAGGAAGATGGAACTTTAGGAGTTTTCGGCTTTTACTGAGAGAAGAAGAGAAAAGAATGAGAGAAAAACCCAAATGCCGAAATTGAAGAAATATTCCCCCTATTTATAAAAATTTCGGCACTTACCTAACCTTGCAGATAAATCCTATCTTTTCTCCTTTATCTTAATCTACTAGCTCATCTAAAACAGATTTAATTATCTCTAACTCCTCCATCTTTTATCAGCATATTATCCACATATTTTAATCATTAAAATCCCTAAATTTTAGCCTTTATCTGCTTATTATCCACATAAAATAAATTCCTAAATAATAGCCTTTATCTGCTTATTATCCACATATTTTAAACATTAAAACCCCTAAATTTTAGCCTTGTTGCCATCCATTCCACCAAATCCTAATGCCCAAAATTTAGCTAACTTAAATTAAAAGAATTGGGCTCCATGAAACTTAAATTTGGGCCCCTTACTCCCTTGTGTGGCGTCACCTCCTAAGATTGGGCCACAAGCCCATTTTGGTATTTTAAACATAGATACTACCTTTTAAACCCTATAATGCCCAAACAGATAATTTTAATCAAGGCCTCTGCCTAAGCCTGAGCCCAATTTGGACCCCTAACACTTAAATTAACACATTAAACATATCCACCCATTAAACGCATAGGCCCAAAAATTCAGGATGTTACAGTAGCAAAATTGAAACACCTTATTCTAATCAATATAAAATAGATGGAGTTTAATAAGGTCTAAAAAACCTTATTCTAAAATAAAATAAAAGAATTGTAGTTCTATAGGGATTTTTGTTTTATTTTATTTTACCACTGTATTTTATTTAAATAAGGATTCGTGTCACTTAATTCTAACACTTTCCAAGAAAACATAAGATTCATATGATATACAAAACAGGAAATAGGATGGCAAAATATTTAACAAGAATTTCCAAATAAACATTTTTGTCCCCTACTAATTACTTTTTCTCTACTTCAAATTCTCTAGTTGTAGGACTAAGTAATTCCCACTTATTAGAGTTATATTCTTAAATAATATTTTGTCCACTCTCTTACTGATTTCAACAAGCTAATAGCTCACTTAGTAATAACATTCACATTTCAAATCAAATTCAGCCCATTGAATAAATCTATCTTCACTTAGTAATAGTTATATTTTCTACACTTTCATCTTGCTTCTTATCATATGTATGTTGCAAAAATTTCTGTTCAGTAAGACGAGGAAACCTTGTAAACCAGTAAAACAAGATGTTGCAAAAAGACATAAATGAAGACTAAAAGGAACAAGTGTGGTGATGAAGGTTGTACGTTCCCAAGGCCAGTTAATCATGATGATCGTACCAATCGTATAGAATATCTTGAGAGCCAAAACTTCATCTCTGGGACAACTGTATAGCCTCTTCGAGTGAAGTTAAAAGGGCTGGAAATTTATTAGGAAAGCACTAATATGAAAGTAACACCAATCATGAGTTGTGAGAGAGACCGAGGCTATCAAAAGTAATTTGGAGGGGATAGAAGTCAAGTAGAAGTTACAACCTAAGTAATAGTTTGGTCATAGGTAAGCCTGCTCACAAGTCGAGCCTAAATAGGATACTAACACCTTTCACGTTTGGCTAGGCCCCTGACCCAGCACAAAATATGGGCAATATCATTCGACTAGACCCAAACCTAATTACAAAATGGGAGCCATGCTTGACCCAACACAACCCACCCAAATTCTTTTTCTAATTTTATTTAACTGGCAGTCAAGCTTTACTTTGTTTACTTATTTCAAGGTTATCATAGTCCTTATCAATATTGGCATTTTTACGTGTGGTATCCATCACCGACAAAAGGACATCATTTTACTAAATCTTCACTTCCCTATAGGTAATGATCTCGCTCTGGTATTTTCAAATTTAATGGCAAATATCAATGAAAACAAAGTATAGTTGCAAATTCTATATTCATCTATAATAAGATCGTAAATTTACAAATTAACTCAAATATTTTTTAAATTTAATAAAATCATGTTTTTATACTTTTTCAAATATGTATTATATTAAACTCTCAAATAATTTATTCATGGGGACTAGTGTATGCATTTCATTTTTACCATTTGCATAATAAATCAACTAAAAATCCAAAATTTCAATGTAATATCATTGAGCAAAGAATAAATGCTATTTTTGTATTTGAAGAAGTAGAAATGAATTTTATTTATCTTTTTGGTACATTTAAAAGTTAATATAAGAATCAATAAAATTAAAGTTTGAAATGAAATTTATTAAATTTTGTGTATCAAAACCAAATTTTGGTACATTAATATTCAAAATTAAATTCTAAACTTTTTTTCTTTCTTTGGAATATTTAGTGGGAATAAATAATTCTACAAAAGAAAATGATTGATCGATTCTTTTTGTTAAATCATATGTGAATTTATGCATTGACAAGAGTATTTCTTTTCTAATTTGGTTTCTAGTGTCATATGGAGATGTTGGGCACTAAAGGTAGTGTTTTCGACCTTTTAGGGTGGATATGGATGGGCGATAGGGTGCGATGTGTTTAGTTTACTTTTTATCTCACGCTATATTATCGTTACGATATCTAATCTCACTACCACCACTGCTTTTATACTAACTACAAGTAAACCCACCCTTAATTTTGGAGTTTTTTTACTCGAGTAAGGGGGTTGTTGTTATACATCGCCATTAGTAAGTCTTCATACCATGATTAAACCCACTTCGTTAGAAGGAGTCCATCATCATATCATCTCCAACCACACCTTAAAGAACGTTTCCCTTAATTTTAGAAGTAACCTAACAGTCGATAGGATAACCATGCAAAAGGATTGCATCATGTCCCCTCCAATATATAAACTCCTCTATAAGATGTAAATATTGATGGATATACTAGAACTCTGCCCAACTCTCAATCTAGCTCATCCCTAAGGGACTTTAGTTTACTATTTATGGATATCTTTTGGGCTGTCAAGCTGATTTACAATCATGATATTTGGCTTTCTTATGGTTTGCTTGATTTAATATCACGACCTTTGACTTTCTAAAAACTTATGGACCTACGCTCTCAGCTAATTATTAAGGTTAGCAAAGTTAAGCTCGTAACCTTCAATCTTTTAAGTTAGCAGAGTTAATCTCGCAACCTCCGATCTAATTTACAAACAAATTCTATCTTACGGGAAATACAGTTCTCAATATTCTGCCCTATAATTCTTGACTCCTGTATCACACTATCAAACAACAAAACCCACTCGATAAAGCTTCAAGTTAAATCTTGTATGACAAATCATAAATTACACAAATTTCAAAAATGTCAAGTTGTCTAAAAAGAGTCATTATATAACTGTTATTCGATCAGGTGGGAGACAAATTGTTATATATTTATAATCAAAATGACCCAACTCAAAATCTAACCCGGGATCCGACCCGATATAATAAAAGCTAACTAACATCCTAAAGAGAAGCAGCTTCTCTTATCCATTTTCAGATCCTCTACCATGCTGAACATCAGTTGAACGACTCAATTCCTCAAGAAATTGGTCAACTCAAATTTCTCACTGACCTTGCCTTGTGTAGCAACAAGCTAAATGGTTCCATTCTTGCTTCTCTCAGTAAACTAAGTCGACTTGTTTCCTTGCTTCTCTATAATAATTCCCTTTCTAGTCTCATTCCTCCAGAATTGGGAAACCTTAGGAATTTGGTTGAAGTTTACCTGGAGAGCAACCTTCTAACTGGTCTCATCCCTTCCACATTTGGAACCATTAAAAAACTGAGCGTGCTAAATGTTTAACAATAGTCTATCAGGTCTCATTCCCTCTGAGTTATGGAATATGGAATCTGTTTCTCAAATAAGCATGTATCAAAACAATCTATCTAGCTTGATCCCATTTGGTGACTTGAGACTTCTTACACTTACCCATATTTATGAAAATCAACTCTCTGATCCCATTCCTGAAGAGATAGGAAACTTGAATTCTTTTTTCGAACTATAGTTGAGTGAAAACCAACTGAATGGCTCTATTCCTGCTTCACTTAAAGTTTGAGAAATTTGGAAATTATGTTCCTCCGAAACAATTGGCTTTTTGGTTCCATTCCTCCAAAATTGGGAAATCTTAGGAATTTGGTTGAAGTTCACCTCGACACCAAGTGTCTAACTGGTCCCATCCCTTCCACATTTGGAAACCTGAAAAACCTAAGCATGCTTTACATGTTTAACAAAAATCTTTCAGGTCCCATTCCTAAAGGGATAGGAAACTTGTATTCTCTTGTTAAGCTAGGTATGAGTCAAAACCAACTCAATGGCTCTATTCCTGCTTCACTTGGCAGTTTGAGCAACTTGGAAACTTTTTTCCTCCGAGACAACTGATTGGCTCGAAACTAACTATTATTTCGACAAAGGCAAGCTCACATATCAAACAGTAGTATAGTTATGGTGTTCGGAATATCGTATCCTCAAGGACCAAGAGTACTAGTATTAACTATCTTTTTATTATCTAACTTAATAATTAAGGAAATTTATTTTTAATCTAAATTTAACTAACTAATTTAACTAACCAAACTATTATGAATGTGACAGAGAGTGAATTGGGAAAATACTTTTAAACAACTTTATGAGATAGGCAATACCTAAGGAAGAATCCACCTACACTTCACTTATTACTTTTGATTCATACGATTTATTCACTTGACTTTATCCGTAGAAATCCCAGATTCATGTTAATATTTCTTTCAAGACTAAAAACAACTAACTGTAGGTTGATTAATTGAAATATCTTTCTAATTAAAACCCCTATTGTAACATTTACTCGATCTATGGATCCCCTTATTAGATTTGACTCTAATCCGGCAGATTTTCGTCGCCCTATTTCTAAAGTTGCAATCAACTCCGCTTAATTGTGTTGATCTACTCTTAAATAAGGACTTTTGCTCCACTAAGTAAGCACATTCGACTTGGATTAATAACCTGAATTATTAAAACAAGAATAAGAACTCACAATTACGAATAAGAACAAGTATTTATCTTATAAATCAAATAATAATAAGATCTGTCTTAGGTTTCATCCCCTTAGGTATTTAGGGGATTCAGTTCATACTAAAAGGGGGAAAACATATTAGAACAGGGAAAACAACAAAACATAAGAAAACCCAAAAACTTCTAAAGAACTTGATGGGAGATCCTTAGTCTTGATGGAGATCCTTCTCCTAAGCTGTTCCCGATGACTATCTTGGAGTATTTTCTGCCTTCTACTCGGCATCCCCTTTTAGGTTACCTCCTAGGGTGTTTATATAGGCTTTAAGATGCCTTTCTTGGCCCAGAAGTAGCCTTTTCCGAATAGAATCAAACCTAGGGTCGGCAGGGACACGCCCATGTGACATGCTCGTGGTCGATTCTGCTCGCCGCACATGGTCGTGTGATCCGTCCGTGGTCGATAGCCCAGGCCGTGTGATTTTTTATGTTGGCCCATTTTGTCCCTTTTTGGCCCGTTTCTCGTTCTTTTCGACTCCCTAAGCTCTCCTGAGTATAAAACAAGAAATTAAGAGATTAAGAGCATCGAATTCATCAAATTCAATGGAAAATCATCCAAAATTAAGCCAAGCATGGGGTTAAAATATGTGTAAATTATGGTTTATCAACAACCAACTCTCGGCTTCCAATCCTAATGAAATCGAAAACTTGATGAAGTTGACCATGTTAGAACTAGACCACAACAATCTGACAGGAAATTTGTCGTAAAGCATTTGCCATGGTGGATCACTTGAATACTTCACAACAGATGACAACCAACTTACTGGGCCAATCCCTCAAGGGTTGAAAATTTGCACTAGCTTGAAGAGAGTCTGCTTTGAAAAAAACTGACTCAAAGAGAATATATCTAAACATTTAAGTGTTTACCAAAACCTAAAATTCATTGACTTGACAATGAATTTCAAGGTGTAGTATCTTCCTATTGGGGGTTGTGCAAAAGTTGAGAGCCTGTCTATTGCAAGGAACAATCTTAGTATGCCTTTGGAACTAGGCCTTATGTCCAAGCTTTTGTATCTAGACTTGTCTGCAAACCAATTGAACAAGTCCATCCTTGAAACTTTCAAGTTAAAATAATCAGCTAAATATCTTTATTAGTACTTGTGTTTTATGAAAGTTGCAGATTCAGTCTCAATACTTTAAATTGGGTAGGGTTTATAAATTATACTAGATAGGTTTATATTGGGTGGAACTTAAGAGTGCTGGAGTCTGGTTGGGGCTTAGGTGGGTAGTGGGCCAAGCCTAATACATATAATATATGATTTTAGTTATTAAGTTCGATTAATTTGGTTAATTACTCGCTTTCGAGCCAAATTAACCGATAACTGAACTTTCAAAAAATTATTAATCAATCTCTGTTCGAATTAGATTAGTTAACTGACGGATAAATTTTAACCGAAATTTAAACACTCCCTAAATCTGTTACTCTAATATGATGATCTTTAAATTATTTTTTATAAATGTATTTGTTACATTTTTTAAGTCGTTGAGTGCCATAATCTTGTATATATATAAAGCATTGCATGGCATATAGGAAATTAACTTGGGAGAACATAATGGAAATGGAACTTTGGATTATTAGGTTTTGGTCAGTAATGTTCATTTTTGGGCAGGATATATGGCCTACCCCAGCCAAGTAAGGGGACTACAATTTTTTTTTACCCATTTGGCTAAAGAAGTTTAGTCCTCTACCAGGTAGAGGTCTTAAGCCAGACCCAACCAAATATCAGTCCTGTTTGGTAAACCCGAGCCCTGTTCAAAAAATAAACTTAATTTTTTGTTCAAACTCAATCCAAATTATATATATTAAACAGGGCTCAGCCATTTTTTTTAAAACTACATATACCAAATCAACAGTGAATTCAAACCTTTAAATAACTGGGAATTCAAACTTTAAGACACTTTGAATTCTAAACTTAAGACATAATGCAGCTTGGCTATTTACTTTTAAATTATTGATTTTTCATATTCAATAAAGAAATTTTACACTAGAGTTTCTTCTTATATGAATTCATTCTATTATTTGAATGAGGCTTTTTTTTAATCTTATCTTGAATGTGTACTACATAATTGAGGTTGCATACTACAGAAATCCCGGGGCTGTGATTTTCTTCTATATTGACTACAGTATAGAATAGTTAATGCCACTGCTTCTTCTGCCATTGCTTTCATTACTATTGTAATAGTGGCCTATATGGCATGTTCCAACAGTTACCAATGTGTTAGGACTTTCAATAAATACATATGTGGTTTACATTTGGTCTAAAACCTGATCCAAATTATATATTAAACTCAGGCTCGGCCCAATTTTTTTTAAAACTACATATACCAAATCAAACTATGTATTTGACTTGGACCCGTTATTATGAAATGCAACGAATATGATTTGGTCTGGTTATAACTCAACAGCTTTGTATTATGCTAGACAATAGCTGGTGGCTTTATAACTATTTCAAGACTTGACAATTAATCCATCTTCTCTCTTCACATTCCTCTTTTCCTATCTTTCTTCCACCAAATTGCTTATCTTGTTTTCAAGCTGAGCATTTTACAACACGATCCTCATCAATCAGGTTTTAGCAAATTTTAAATTTTTCAATGAGAATAAAGCATAAATTTGCCACTACCACTTAATCTTCTATATAGCACATAGTTCATGTAACATCTAACATAAACTAGAGAGAAGAGTTTGGCACTTTGGCTTGTCAAAAGTAGGCAATTCCATTTGCTATCACAACATTACATATACTGTCCATTCACCAGTCTTCCCACATGTGTTCCAATGAAAACAGAGAATGTCAAATGAATTCAAGCAATAGTAGCTTGAGTGCTTAAATTCAAAGTCTATTCTGAACTTCCTAAAAATATCTGGGTAAATTAAACAGAAAACACAAACAAAATAATTTCAGAAAGAGTCTCATTTTATTTCAGCAATCAAGCATCTTGTTTAAAGAAATCACTGTAAAGATCTTATCACAAAGGGATCAATTAAACACAATACAGTGATTAAACTACACCAGTGTCCACTATCCATATCCAAATAATTTATTCTTTTGAAAGAAGTTTTGAACTAATGATTGCAAGATTTATAGGGACTGCAAAAGAAAAATAAAGCACTCTACATGGCAATGGATAACTGCGGATAATAAATGCATGATCTTAAATCTGTCAAAAATGCCTTCATTTAGAACTTTTAACATGAAAAGTCAGCATTAAATATCAATAAGAAGACAAAAAAAATGCATTAAATTAGTTCTCAAAATCACAGATAAACAAAATAAAAACTATGCATTCATGTTCGGACATGCACTTTTTCTATTCAAATCTCTTCATACCCTCTCTTTCAGCTTTCAGGCTTTCTTGTTGAATTTTCTGATAAAGCAGCATGAAGGTCTTATTCATTTTGTGGAAACTGCACAGGGGGAAATGTCTTTGCTGTTGTTGGTTTAGTCCCAATGGAATAAAGAAAGACAACTAAAGAAGAAACACATACAAAAAGATATTCACATTAATGCTACTAGGCAGAACAACATAAATGGGATAAACAAAGATCATACTTGCAATAGGTAGATTAAAAAGAAAAAACATAATACTCAACTACCGAAAGTATGTAAAATTACTCAAGTAACAAGTTTACCAACCTAGTTACATACCGTAACACTCAACATACAAAATATCAACGAAATGACTTTCGAGTTGAGCTGAAGAAAATGGATGCTTGACCATTTATTTACTAAAACTCCCATCCAAGACCTACGTACAAAAATAAACATAATTGTTCGCTGAGTAATATATACTCAATAGTACTAACATAATTTAAATTCAATTATAAACATAATAAAATTAAATAAATAAATAAGTAAGAAGATTAAATATATTATTAACATGCATGAAATTAAATCTTTAACATAGTCTAATTTGTAGCGACTTGTTTTAAGAAATTGAATTTCTCGATTTCAATTGAAATAATTTGCTTCAATTTGATCCTCGATTTCAATTCTAATCTCACGTAAGCTAATCCGAAGTTCTACTTACTACTCTCTAACTCGTATTTCTCTTACCCAGATTTTCTAAACTCGTATTTTCTTATCTTCCTCTTAGTCACGTGATTTTTTTATTCTTTTCTTTTTCCTACTTCTAGTCCCGACTTTGAGGTGTGACAGTTTCTAAATATATTTAAAGAGAAAACCAACTTGCTTACCTTTCATATATTTTCAGAAATAATTGATTTCGAAAAAACTGGGTACCTATATCAAAACATTAAAATAATAATATTCATTTAATATGAATTAAAAAAAATTTACAATGATAATAAAATTTTTCTATATTCCTTACCTGATATTAGTGCTTCTTGCATAACGGATTAAACCTTCAAATAAATGAAGATATAGTTCTAGCAGTAGCCTACTCAACTCATTCTCAATGTTAATGATGCTAATCTATAAAATAAACAATTTAAGTAAAAGTTAATAACAAAAGTAAATAAAATATCATAATAAAAAATATTGAAATCTTACTTTTTGTGTTATATTGTCATTGTAATGACGGTAAACATTAGAGCAGTACTGTACTACAGAGGCATAGTTATTGCTTGAGTTACCAAAAATCTTGATGTTCGAATATAGAATTAAGCACCGGATGTTGACTCACCACCAACATCCAATCATATGAATATTTTTTTCTCAAGTAATATAGGCAACTGTTAAGATATGACACCCTAATCTCTCCACGCTTCATGATGTGATCCAAATTGATAATAAAATGGAACTTATCAATATGTCTCCAAAATAAAGGCGCATCCAGTAAAAATGCAAGACTCATGGATTTCCTATCCATTTGGACATAGGCAAATAAGTAAACAAAAAAAATTATGAAATTAATTAAGTAGAACATATGAGTTATCTAACTTTAAAATAAATATATGAAAGATAACTTACAAGTTTCGAAAATTGAGCTGGGTAAGAAAACATGATAGTTCATTCGGCATATTGAATTTCTGATAATTTTGGATAACAGACCCTAAAAATCATCTTCATATGTAATTCTTGTATTCCTTACCTGATATTAGTGTTTCTTGCATAACGGATTAAACCTTTAAATAAATGAAGATACAGTTCTAGCAGTAGCCCACTCAACTCATTCTCAATGTTAATGATGCTAATCTATAAAATAAATAATTTAAGTAAAAGTTAATAACAAAAGTAAATAAAATATCATGATAAAAAATATTGAAATTTTACTTTTGATGTTATATTGTTTGTTGTAATGATGGTAAACATTAGAGCAGTACCGTACTACAGAGGCATAGGGACTGGCTGAGTAACTATATTTTTTATGCTTGAATATAGAATTAAGCACCGGATCATGACTCAACACCAATTTAAGAAATTAGCTAGACTTTCTTACCGTTTAAAAAGAATAGAAAGTTTTGAAATAATACACACATTTAGTGGAGCATCACGATAATCGGATATTATTTTGCCATTACCTTGTACAGTATCAAGATGAATAGTTGCAATAGAATATTCTAAAAATATTGAAACATATTTTAGAGAAAAGATTGAGAGGTTGGAAACTAGTAACCGAAATAAGCGTGAATTATTTAGTTATATTAGTGAAGATTTCGGTAAAATCTTAAAAGATTTGTCTTGTATATGGGCTAAAAGTAATAAAAGTATATACACGCAAGATTCGATAAAGTTAATATTAATCACTAATTTCGGTGATAGGGTAAAGTTTTTACCCACTTTAATCGATATTAGTAATTAATATAGATTTTATCGGATCTTGCGTGTAGATGCTCTTATTACTTTTAGTTTATATACAAGTCGCATCCTTTAAGATCTTACCGAAATCCTCACTAATATAATTGAACCATTCACGCTAATTTCGGTTATTACTTTTCCACCTCTCCATCTTTTCTCTAAAATATTTTTCAATAATTTTAGAATATTTTACTGCAATCATTCACCTTATTACCGTACAAAATTATGGCAACATAATATCCGAATATCGTGATGTTAAACTAAATGCTTGTATTGTCACAAAACTTTCTATTCTTTTTTAAACGGTAAGAAAGTGGAGCTAATTTCTTTTCTTGAAATCTTTAACACTCCACAAAACACACTATTATCCCGTTCTATAATAGCATAATCTAGTTCCAACATAACTGTTGCAAACCAAAAATAAAAATTAAGGTTACACTTTCTTGTCGTTGAAGAACCTTTAAATAATAGGGAATTCAAACGGGATGATAGTGTGTATTATAGAATGTTAAAAATTTCAAGAAAAGAAATTAGCTACACTTTCTTACCGTTTAAAAAGAATAGAAAGTTTTGCAACAATACACATATTTAGTGGAGCATCACGATAATCGGATATTATTTTGTCACCATCTCATACGGTATCAAGATGAATAGTTGCAATAAAATATTCTAAAAATATTGTAACATATTTTAAAGAAAAGATTAAGAGGTGGGAAAGTAGTAACCGAAATAAACGTGAATTATCCAGTTACATTAGTGAAGATTTCGGTAAGATCTTAAAGGATGTGGCTTGTATATGGGCTAAAAGTAATAAGAGCATATACACGCAAGATCCGATAAAGTTTATATTAATAACTAATTTCGGTGAGAGGCTAAAGTTTTTACCCAATTTAACCGAAATTAGTGATTAATATATACCTTATCGGATCTTCCGTGTAGATTCTCTTATTACTTTTAGCCCATATACAAGCCACATTCTTAAAGATCTTACCGAAATCCTCACTAATGTAATTGAACCATTCACGCTCATTTCTGTTACTACTTTCCCACCTCTCCATCTTTTCTCTAAAATATGTTACAATAATTTTAAAATATTCTACTGCAATCATTCACCTTGATACCATACAAGATGATTGCAACATAATATTCGATTATCATGATGTTAAACTAAATGTTTGTATTGTCACAAAACTTTTTATTTTTTTTAAACGGTAAGAAAGTGAAGCTAATTTCTTACCCTAAAATCTTTAGCACTCCACAAAACACACTATCATCCCGTTCTATAATAGCACAATCTAGTTCCAATATGACTGTTGCAAACTAAAAATAGAAATTAAGGTTACACTTTCTTGCCGTTGAAGAACCTTTAAATAAGAGGGAATTCAAACGGGATGATAGTGTGTATTATGGAATGTTAAAAATTTCAAGAAAAGAAATTAGCTACACTTTCTTACAGTTTAAAAGGAATAGAAAGTTTTGGAACAATACACACATTTAGTGGAGCATCATGATAATCGGATATTATGTTGCCATTATACGGTATCAAGATGAATGGTTGTCATAGAATATTTTAAAAATATTGTAACATATTTTAGAGAAAAGATGAAGAGGTGGGAAAGTAGTAACCGAAATGAACGTGAATTGTTCAGTTAAATTAGACTCAGATCTTCAAATAGATGATCACAAAATTGTTGAAAATACAACAAGAATATTAGGTGATAAAATAGAAAATATAGCTACTAATGATATAAAACTGGAAACACCAGGAGAAACTAGTCAACCTACACCTATACCTTACAGTGTAGGAGACCTTAATAAAAGAAATGTTGCTCAAGGAGGAATATATTTAGATTTAACAAATATTCCTTTGTCAGATTATGAAAAAATCATAGATGATTGGGCACAATCCATGACTATTGTTGTAAACAACAACAGTACGATCTGGTCAAAAGAAAAGTTTTTAAACTATTTTGTTGGAACTTTTCAAGGTGATGTTCTACAATTTCTCAGACGCTGGGAAGAATCTGAGAAAGGAAGAGAACAAAAGGGTCAACTTATTAATCAAATAAGTTCACCTAAAGACCTATTAAAAGGATTAACCTCAATTCTAAAAATAGAATTTTGTGGTTATACTAATAAAAAAGATCAGGATAGTCAATCCAGCTATACCTTGTCAAAATTAAAATTATGTGATATTAGATATTTAGACGAATTCTCTAAGAAATTTCTACATGAATATCAAAAATTAAAAAACGAAAGTGTAGATTTTTAGAGAAATCAATATTTCCATAAATTACCCCCACCTTGGGATGAAATTTGTATAAACAAATATGCATCTTTCATTATAAAACATAGTAATGATAATAAAGAAATAGGAGATATAGATACAATAGGTAATAGGATTAATTTTGCTAAAGAAAGAATTCTATTACATTGCTTACAGAGTAAAGCGGCTAAACAAGTCAAGAATAAATTAAGTCATAAATATTGTACAAAAATATTAGAAGGAGAATGGGAATTTGGATGTAATTCCATACGTCCGAAAACCTATAAAAAATATAATAAAAGATATAAATTAGCTAAATGGAAACCAGGAAATAAAAAATATACTAATAATAAAAAGAAAAAATTTGTTAGAAGAAAAACTTCTAAAAATACTAAAAAACAAATTTGCAAATGTTTTATTTGTGATGAAGAAGGTCATCTAGCAACAAGTTGTCCTAACAAAGGTAAGAATGCTAGAAAAATGATTAAAAATGTAACACCCCAAACCCGGCCCACGAGTCATGACCGGATCTGGTATGTCACAAAATAAGAGAAGTTTGGAAGGTTTGGATTAGTAGTAGTAGTTTAAGAAAATTTTTGTTAAGGGTATAAAACGGTGTTTGTTAAAACTCAAGTGGGTTGATTCGATTGAGTTGAAAATCCTTTCTTCCTTTAAAACCATTTGACCATTTAAATTTTAGAACATTAGTGTGATCGATAGCTTAGAAAATTTTATTACCCGAGGGTAGCATTTTTGAAAACGCGTACAAGTACTTATTTTTGAAAACGTTACTTTTAACCAATTTGCATAACCGTCCGTAAGTTCATCAGTTATAAAGTAAAGTAAAAACAACTACCTAACCATCCAAAATAATAAGCGGCCATATTACAACCAAATCGAATTGTAGTGAATAATTAAACTTAAAACGGGGCAAAAATAAAATTTCAAGTTCACAAGACCAACATGGCCGCCTCGAACTCTCCTCGGCTCCGCATCCGTGCTCTACTCACCTGCGAGATGATATGGGAAGGGGTGAGTCACCAAGACTCAGTGTATAAATCCCCGACCCGAAAATAACACTCATACACAAGATATTAGTATGACATGCAATTATGCAACCCCACTTAGCCATCCATGCTCCTTTTCTACCCCGTGTGGTACCAAACCACTGGTGGTGCCAAACCACTGGTGACCCGAAGTCACAATATCCGTCAATACGTGTGGTGCCAAACCACTGGTGGTGCCAAACCACTGGTGACCCGAAGTCACAATCAAATGATGGGGCCAACCCATCGTGTGATACCAAATCACTGGCGTCGATCCCGTATCTCAAATGTGGGGCCAACCCACGGTGGTACTAAGCCACAGGGACGAGACGCTATGAGGTGCCAAACCTCTGGAGGTACCAAACCTCTGGTGACCGTAGTCACAATGTGTTACCAAAACACTGGTGTCCGTCGACACGAATATTACTCCCTCTCATCAGTCCCACCATCATCATGGTCATATCACAAGTATCATGATTCCATATATCATGCAATCGTACATAACATAGCATTTTTCCGCATATGATGATATATACAACACATATCGTAAATCGAGTAATAGGGGACTTACCCGAATACCAAGCTTATGCCCACTAGGCAAAGTAACCACATGAGAGGTTATAATATTATCAAACAACAGTTTATACTAATAAAGTGTGTAAGAGCTTACACACCTATTTAATCGAAGATCTAACTAGGATTCTCGTATCTATGCGATATTACAAAAGTCCCGAACTTGTCCTCGTAATGCCCCTATATTCGGCCATCATAGATTATTAATAAGGGGTCTCGTGTGATTAACTAACAAGTCCAAAGTTATAGGTCATAGCATAACCAAAATAGGGCTCTAGGTCGAACCTTTATCGACACAAGGCAAAGTGATCGGAAACTCGAACCTCCGGTTTCTGGGCCGATTTGCCTCCCCCTAAAATCATAGTATAAATTCGGTTACTAAAAATAAAAAAAAATGTGCCAATAATGGCTCGTGGCCGAATATGCTTAAATATTCACTTTCTCACCGAAACCCGAAGTGGTCACTGGTTAAAAACGGCTATGAACGAAACTATGAGAGATGATCCAAGGCCGAACACCTTAAAGGCTTTCTTTACAGACTTGAAACTTACGAAAGGCTCTTTCTTTCTCTCTTAATGCACCTCGTCACTAGCTACAACAAAAGAAAAACCACTTGTGATTCCATGCATAATCGGCCATCCAAGAAAAAGAAACGACTTGATTACCCTAACGAAATAAATGCTTACCACTACGAGCTCAAGAAGACTACTAGAAGAAGAGGTTCGGCCATAGTAACGACGGCATGCTTCGAAGTAAGACTAAAAGTATCATAAAAGGAGTAGGGGGTTTCGATTGGGTCAAAAATGGAAGATGAAGAAAGGGACATAAGCTAGCTGAAATACCCCTCAATATTCTTTCAAAACCGCAACTTGAGTAACCTTCATGGGGTCACTATTGCATGCTTCAATCGGCCAAGGGGAGTTTGAAAGAATAGCCAAAAACCAAAAATGTAAAAGAGGAGGAACAAAATAAATAAAAAGGAATATCACAAATTTTAGGCCATGCTTCTCTTTGCTAGACTCTATGGCCGGCCAACACCTTTTTTCCATCATGATAACCTCTATCACCATTTACTAAAACTTTGTTTATTGCCTCCCATCACTATAGAAATAATAAAAAGGGTTTATTAATAATCCCATCAACGTGGGAACTAACAAATTCTCCTATGCTCAATAAGAAAATAATGGTAAGGATCTTACCCATACACCATATTGGAATAATAAATAGTAATAAATAATAATAATAAATAAATAAATAAATAAAAAAAACTATGGTTGAACCCATAATGTCAGCACACCCCACGGCAGCAGGCCTAGAGCATGCGCGCATGCATGTCCCATGCGCAGGCCACTTGCGTTCTGCTGGCCGAAGCAAAAAAATTTAAATTTCCCCCTATGCAGCTGCCAGGTCTCGAACCCGAGACCTGGGGAAGACTGCCCAAGCCTCTGACCACTCGGCTACAACGCCTTTTCAATTATAATTGCGACGGAATTTCCTTTTAATCTTCCATCTCTGGGCTGCTAGAGGTCAAAAACAAAACACCCCACTGCAGCCCCGGGGTTTCGAACCCGAGACCTGAGGAAGTTTCCCCTCACCTCCTACCACTCGACCAATGCACGTTTCATGCCAATAAACGCATGGAATTTCTTTTAAACCTTAATTCACTGGCGCTTTATGTTCTAGCGCTTAAAAGAAAAATAAAATGCCTTATGCACTAACCTCAGGACTCGAACGCGAGTCCTCCGAGTCTTAGTTCTCACGCAAAGTCCTTGGCCACTCGGCCACTTCGAATTTCATGCTAACAAACGCATCGGAAATCCTTTTAACCCTTACCTTGCCAGAATGCTAAAATGAAAATAAAGGGCACTACGCGTGATCCCTGGGGCTCGAACACTCGACCTCGAGAGGGCCCCATGCTGCAAACGTCCTAGCCACTCTGCCAGGCGCCTTTTTGTGATACGAACCATCTCGCATTTCCTTTAAAGCCTTCCCTGCTATAGCGCATACTTTAAAAATAAAATGCTTTGCGCCCCAAGCTACTCGAACCCCTGACTTATACTGGCGCACCCTCAAGCTCCCTTGGCAGTGCCCTTAGCCACTAGACCACTCACTTCCTTGTGTCAAGCATTTGCACCATCAAAATATATATATATCCTATTTCAGGATATTACAATTCTACCCCCTTAAAATAATTTCGTCCCCGAAATTACCTGGGTCAGAAGAGTTGGGGGTGTTGCTGCCGCATCGCATCCTCTGGCTCCCACGTAGCTTCCTCCACGCCATGATTCCGCCATAGGACCTTCACTAGAGGAACTGACTTCCTACGCAAAACTTTCACATCCCGATCTAGGATCTGCACAGGTTCTTCTTCCATCGTCAAATCTGGACTCACCTCAACTTCCTCAACTGCCAAGACGTGTGATGGATCAGAACGATAGCGTCTAAGCATGGAGACATGGAACACGTCGTGAATCTGACTCAGTTCTACAGGTAACTCGAGCTGATAAGCGACTGGTCCCACTCGTCTCAGCACCTTAAACGGTCCAATGAACCTTGGGCTTAATTTGCCCTTCTTCCTAAATCTTAGCACCTTCTTCCATGGCGAGACCTTCAGAAAAACTTCGTCTCCTACGGCAAATTCTATGTCCCTCCGCTTGAGATCAGCATAAGACTTTTGCCTATCTGAGGCTTCTTTCAATCGAGCTTGGATCTTCTTCACCTTATCCTCAGTTTCTGCAACCAATTCCGGTCCTAACATCTGTCGCTCACCCAACTCCGTCCAACAAGTAGGTGTGCGACACCTCCTACCATATAACGCTTCATATGGTGCCATCTTAATGCTTGCCTGATAACTGTTGTTGTATGCGAACTCAGCTAATGGCAAAAATTCCTCCCAGCTACCTCCGAAGTCCAAAATGCAGCCTCTTAACATGTCCTCCAAAATCTGAATAACTCTTTCCGACTGCCCGTCAGATTGTGGATGGAATGCTGTACTGAAATCCAGCCGTGTACCCAAAGCCTGATGTAGTGCTCTCCAAAACCTCGATGTAAATCTGGGGTCCCTGTCTGAGATGATCGACACTGGCACACCATGCAACCTCACTATCTCTGCCACATACAACTTAGCTAACTTCTGGAGCGAGTAATCCACCCTCACTGGTATGAAGTGAGCCGACTTGGTCAAACGGTCCACAATCACCCAAACTGCGTCTTTCTTGCTGGGCGTGAGGGGTAGCCCACTGACGAAGTCCATAGTGATCCTCTCCCATTTCCACTGAGGAATCTTCACCGGTTGAAGTAACCCAGATGGCAACTGATGTTCCGCTTTTACCCGCTGACACGTGAGACACCTTCCCACGAATTCAGTTACCTCGCGCTTCAACCCTGGCCACCAGAACTGCTTTCGTAAATCTCCATACATCTTGCTACTTCCAGGATGCATAGTGTATGGGCTGCTATGTGCATCCTGAAGAATTCTTTGTCTCAAACCCACATCATTCGGCATACAAGGCCGTCCTTGAAAGCACAGCACCCCATCACCAGTCAAACTATACCCTTCCAAACCGCCATCTTGAACTTGCAGCCTCCGTGCGTTTAAACTGCCATCCCCTAATTGCTTTTCCTTAATCTCTTCAATCCAAGTTGGCTTAACCTGCAGCTCTGCCAAAAGACTTCCGTCGTCGTATAGACTAAGACGGGCAAACATCGCCCTTAAGTCTGTCACGACCTTTCGGCTCAACGCATCAGCCACCACGTTAGCCTTGCCTGGGTGGTACTCAATTGAACAGTCGTAGTCCTTCAGCAGTTCGATCCATCGGCGTTGTCTCAAATTTAATTCTTTTTGCGTCAAAAGATACCTCAGACTTTTATGATCCGTATAGACGATCGATTTCTCTCCATACAAGTAATGCCTCCATATTTTTAAAGCGAAGACCACTGCCGCCAACTCCAAATCGTGAGTAGGATAGTTAACCTCATGCGGTCTTAGCTGACGGGATGCATAGGCCACTACCTTCCCTTCTTGCATCAACACACATCCCAAACCATTATGGGACGCATCACAATAAACTGTGAACAATTTTCCCGCCTCAGGCTGAACCAAAACGGGAGCTTCCGTTAGAATCTTTCTTAGCTTATCAAAACTTTCTTGCTACTTCTCTGACCAAACAAATGGGACTCCTTTCCTTAACAACTTAGTCAACGGCGCGGCGATTAAAGAGAATCCTTCCACAAATCTTCAATAGTACCCGGCCAGACCTAGAAAACTTTGAATTTCCGCCACTGACCGAGGTGGTTTCCAGTCCAACACCGCTTCAACCTTGCGAGGGTCCACTCTAATCCCTTCAGCTGACACCACGTGACCCAAGAAGGTCACCTCTCTAAGCCAGAATTCGCATTTACTGAATTTGGCATACAACTGCTCCTCCCTCAGCACTTGTAGAACTATACGCAAATGCCTATCATGCTCCTCCTCCGTCTTCGAGTAAACCAATATGTCGTCTATAAATACTACGACAAATTGATCTAAGTATTGCTGAAACACCCTATTCATTAAGTCCATGAACGCTGCCGGCGCGTTGGTCAACCCAAACGGCATCACTAAGAACTCGTAATGCCCATACCGGGTACGAAATGCCGTCTTGTGCACATCAGCCTCCTTCACCTTAAGTTGATGATAGCCCGACCTAAGGTCTATCTTCGAGAATACCGATGCACCCTTCAATTGATCAAATAGGTCATCAATCCGAGGCAACGGATACTTGTTTTTGATCGTCAGCTTGTTAAGTTGACGGTAGTCGATACACATCCGCATTGACCCGTCTTTCTTCTTGACAAACAGCACAGGTGCTCCCCACGGAGATATGCTGGGTCGAATGAACCCTCTATCCAAGAGTTCCTGAATTTGAGCCTTTAGCTCCACCAACTCCTTCGGTGCCATTCGGTAGGGTGCTATGGACACAGGTGCCGTTCCGGGCAACAAGTCTATACCGAACTCTACTTCCCGATCTGGAGGCAGACCCGGAAGTTCTTCAGGAAACACGTCAGCGAATTCCCCTACAGTTCGGACCTTCTCAACTGCTGACTCCTTAGCCTCCAAGGCGTAAATCTGAACCAACAATGCTTCACACCCCTTTTTGATCATTTTCTCGGCCTTCAAGGCAGTCACTACATTGGATAGATAATCTCTTCTGTTACCGATCATTACCACTTCATCACCCTCGGCCGTCTTTAGAATCATGCGCTTAGCCGCGCAATCCAACCTTGCCTGATACTTAACCAGCCAGTCCATTCCAAGAATTAGGTCGAACTCCCCAAACGGCAGTTCCATCAGATCAGCCACAAACACTACCCCTTGGAGTTCTAGGGGTATATCTCTATATAGCTTGTTCACCATCACGGAGTGTCCTAGAGGGCTCATTACAGTCATCTCGCTAGAAGTAGTCTCAAAATCCAAGTTCATAGTCTCTACTACACTATTGGCAATGTATGAATGCGTCGAACCCACATCAATTAATGCAACATAGGGGAGACCAAAAATTAGGAACGTACCGGTGATGACGTCCGGTGCGTCACCCTCCTCGCGACGCCTCGCTGCGTAGACTAAGCCAGGCTGCCTAGCTTCGGTGTTGCCTGCTCCTCTGCCCTGAACTCCGCGACCTCGATTAGGACCATTGCCTCCTCTACCATTACCACGACCCCTCTGCGGTGGTCCCACATTCCTTGCTGGAGTACGGTTCTGACCCTCTGGCTGATTCCTTGCCAACTTCCGAGGACAATCCCTTACACGATGATCCGGGGATCCACATTCAAAGCAACCCCTCTCACCGGTGTAACAACCTCCCCAATGTGACTTTCCACAGCGATTACACTGAGCCGGTCTCTGATTAGAAGCCATGGGCCTTCCAGCCTGATTCGGCCCACTCTGTCTGGCCCTCTTTTGTGCAGTATTTCCCGATCCAGATGACCCAACACCTCTTTTCTGTTTGCTCCTATCATAGTTCTGTCTCACAGACTCCCGGACCCTTTCGGCTACCTTAGCCTTTTCTACCAGAACAGCAAACTCACGTACCTGTTGTGGAGCAATCAACAGCCTTAAGTCATCCCTAAGTCCGTCTTCGAAGCGGACACAACGATCGTGCTCGGTTGACACGACTCCCCGGGCATAGCGGCTCAGCCTCAGAAATTCTGCCTCATACTCAGATACCGACTTATTTCCTTGTACCAGTCCCAGAAAGGTTTTCCTCTGAGTATCAGTGTAACTGGTGCCTACATACTTCTTCTGGTAAGTAGCTTTGAAGTATTCCCAAGTAAGGTCGTCTGCTGTAGCGCCGTCTCGAACCGTGAGCCACCACTGGTATGACTCGTCTTTTAGAAGCGACACCGCTCCTTTCAGCTTCTCCCATCTGTTAAGTCGAGATCGTCCATGATCCTCTCGGTTGATTCTAACCAATATTCGGCTGTACTGGGTGCGACACCTGACACACCCCGAAATACTTCAGCTCCATTGGATCGGAGCCGCTCAGATACAGACTTCCGAGCTCCTGAACCTCTACTGGTCTCAGCCATCATTTCTAGCACACGTAGCATAGCCTGCGATACCGACTCACCCCCCGTCTGATCCTGAGGTCCATCACCAAAAGTTGGGGGTGGTGGTGGAGGTGGTATTTCATTATCCGATCCTTGGCCCGACCTAACTGGTTCTGTCACGGCCATCCGGCCTCTACCGCGTCCCCGACGGCCGCGACCTCTAGAACTCATTTCTTATGGCGCAATCTGTCTTAAAAAGCTTTATGAGTTAGTCAATGTTTTACTGATTATTAGCAAAGAATCTTATTGGCGAAGTTAAGAAGTTGTTCTTTCGATCAAACAAGTTTCAAGTCTTCTATCGTAATTCGAAGATATACATTCACTTATTCCATCACTCTTTTCGACCCATTTCTTAACCCGGGGGTATTTCCGTCATTTACCCTACAGGGGTATTTTGGTAATAAAACAATGTAAGTCTAACAAATCAAGGGAAATTTATAAATTGCAAAACTTGGGGTTCGTTTTGAGGAATCATCTTCCCAACTTGATAGTGTTGCAAAAAAAAATCCTTTTTGAAAATCAGGGTCATTTTGGTAATTTGCAATTTAGGGGCAATTTTGAAATTTTCCAAAAGCACAACATTTTTAACATTTTGCAAATTAGGGATTTTAGATATGCTTGTAAAATGAGGAAAATTTTGTTTAAAAAGAAATTTTGGGGTAGTTTGGTAAAATTTTTAAAACTAGGAGCATTTTTGTAATTTACCCCTAAGGGTATTTTAAAACGTCCATAAATCAAAGGAATTTTGTAGTATAAATCTCATAAGTTTTAGGGAAGTCTTTAAAAATTAGAGTCTTTATAAAAATGCGGCTAATTCCCTTTCGGGTTTTAATAATAGAGGTTTAGCCCATGAACAAGTCCTCACGGTTAGGGCGAACCGAAGCTACGCACCAGGTAGGATTCCCGCAAAGAGGAGGTGAGTCGCTAAGACCACTTAAATACCAAGCTCTTCCGGATCCAATCCTAGACATGCGTACAGGGGTTACCACACCTTAACTCGGCGACTTAATCATGGTTTGTTTAATTAGGCAATTAGAATCTTATGTGATTGTTTGGGGTAACTAGTCCTAGAGTTCATATACCTTTCATACTATCTACGTCCCATTTTCTACCCATTTATAGATAACCATTCATACATAGATTAAAAATACTTACAAGAGCGGATCGGTGCCGGAGACTCGACGCCATATTGTTCAACCAAAATCATTTTCAACGGGGTTTTCAAAAGCATATCCAGCAAAAACATTTTTGGGTCTTAGGCCCTCACAGCCGAGTTTTTGAACCGGGCTCTGATACCAAAATTGTAACACCCCAAACCCGGCCCACGAGTCATGACCGGATCTGGTATGTCACAAAATAAGAGAAGTTTGGAAGGTTTGGATTAGTAGTAGTAGTTTAAGAAAATTTTTGTTAAGGGTATAAAACGGTGTTTGTTAAAACTCAAGTGGGTTGATTCGATTGAGTTGAAAATCCTTTCTTCCTTTAAAACCATTTGACCATTTAAATTTTAGAACATTAGTGTGATCGATAGCTTAGAAAATTTTGTTACCCGAGGGTAGCATTTTTGAAAACGCGTACAAGTACTTATTTTTGAAAACGTTACTTTTAACCAATTTGCATAACCGTCCGTAAGTTCATCAGTTATAAAGTAAAGTAAAAACAACTACCTAACCATCCAAAATAATAAGCGGCCATATTACAACCAAATCGAATTGTAGTGAATAATTAAACTTAAAACGGGGCAAAAATAAAATTTCAAGTTCACAAGACCAACATGGCCGCCTCGAACTCTCCTCGGCTCCGCATCCGTGCTCTACTCACCTGCGAGATGATATGGGAAGGGGTGAGTCACCAAGACTCAGTGTATAAATCCCCGACCCGAAAATAACACTCATACACAAGATATTAGTATGACATGCAATTATGCAACCCCACTTAGCCATCCATGCTCCTTTTCTACCCCGTGTGGTACCAAACCACTGGTGGTGCCAAACCACTGGTGACCCGAAGTCACAATATCCGTCAATACGTGTGGTGCCAAACCACTGGTGGTGCCAAACCACTGGTGACCCGAAGTCACAATCAAATGATGGGGCCAACCCATCGTGTGATACCAAATCACTGGCATCGATCCCGTATCTCAAATGTGGGGCCAACCCACGGTGGTACTAAGCCACAGGGACGAGACGCTATGAGGTGCCAAACCTCTGGAGGTACCAAACCTCTGGTGACCGTAGTCACAATGTGTTACCAAAACACTGGTGTCCGTCGACACGAATATTACTCCCTCTCATCAGTCCCACCATCATCATGGTCATATCACAAGTATCATGATTCCATATATCATGCAATCGTACATAACATAGCATTTTTCCGCATATGATGATATATACAACACATATCGTAAATCGAGTAATAGGGGACTTACCCGAATACCAAGCTTATGCCCACTAGGCAAAGTAACCACATGAGAGGTTATAATATTATCAAACAACAGTTTATACTAATAAAGTGTGTAAGAGCTTACACACCTATTTAATCGAAGATCTAACTAGGATTCTCGTATCTATGCGATATTACAAAAGTCCCGAACTTGTCCTCGTAATGCCCCTATATTCGGCCATCATAGATTATTAATAAGGGGTCTCGTGTGATTAACTAACAAGTCCAAAGTTATAGGTCATAGCATAACCAAAATAGGGCTCTAGGTCGAACCTTTATCGACACAAGGCAAAGTGATCGGAAACTCGAACCTCCGGTTTCTAGGCCGATTTGCCTCCCCCTAAAATCATAGTATAAATTCGGTTACTAAAAATAAAAAAAAATGTGCCAATAATGGCTCGTGGCCGAATATGCTTAAATATTCACTTTCTCACCGAAACCCGAAGTGGTCACTGGTTAAAAACGGCTATGAACGAAACTATGAGAGATGATCCAAGGCCGAACACCTTAAAGGCTTTCTTTACAGACTTGAAACTTACGAAAGGCTCTTTCTTTCTCTCTTAATGCACCTCGTCACTAGCTACAACAAAAGAAAAACCACTTGTGATTCCATGCATAATCGGCCATCCAAGAAAAAGAAACGACTTGATTACCCTAACGAAATAAATGCTTACCACTACGAGCTCAAGAAGACTACTAGAAGAAGAGGTTCGGCCATAGTAACGACGGCATGCTTCGAAGTAAGACTAAAAGTATCATAAAAGGAGTAGGGGGTTTCGATTGGGTCAAAAATGGAAGATGAAGAAAGGGACATAAGCTAGCCGAAATACCCCTCAATATTCTTTCAAAACCGCAACTTGAGTAACCTTCATGGGGTCACTATTGCATGCTTCAATCGGCCAAGGGGAGTTTGAAAGAATAGCCAAAAACCAAAAATGTAAAAGAGGAGGAACAAAATAAATAAAAAGGAATATCACAAATTTTAGGCCATGCTTCTCTTTGCTAGACTCTATGGCCGGCCAACACCTTTTTTCCATCATGATAACCTCTATCACCATTTACTAAAACTTTGTTTATTGCCTCCCATCACCATAGAAATAATAAAAAGGGTTTATTAATAATCCCATCAACGTGGGAACTAACAAATTCTCCTATGCTCAATAAGAAAATAATGGTAAGGATCTTACCCATACACCATATTGGAATAATAAATAGTAATAAATAATAATAATAATAAATAAATAAATAAATAAATAAATAAATAAATAAAACTATGGTTGAACCCATAATGTCAGCACACCCCACGGCAGCAGGCCTAGAGCATGCGCGCATGCATGTCCCATGCGCAGGCCACTTGCGTTCTGCTGGCCGAAGCAAAAAAATTTAAATTTCCCCCTATGCAGCTGCCAGGTCTCGAACCCGAGACCTGGGGAAGACTGCCCAAGCCTCTGACCACTCGGCTACAACGCCTTTTCAATTATAATTGCGACGGAATTTCCTTTTAATCTTCCATCTCTGGGCTGCTAGAGGTCAAAAACAAAACACCCCGCTGCAGCCCCGGGGTTTCGAACCCGAGACCTGAGGAAGTTTCCCCTCACCTCCTACCACTCGACCAATGCACGTTTCATGCCAATAAACGCATGGAATTTCTTTTAAACCTTAATTCACTGGCGCTTTATGTTCTAGCGCTTAAAAGAAAAATAAAATGCCTTATGCACTAACCTCAGGACTCGAACGCGAGTCCTCCGAGTCTTAGTTCTCACGCAAAGTCCTTGGCCACTCGGCCACTTCGAATTTCATGCTAACAAACGCATCGGAAATCCTTTTAACCCTTACCTTGCCAGAATGCTAAAATGAAAATAAAGGGCACTACGCGTGATCCCTGGGGCTCGAACACTCGACCTCGAGAGGGCCCCATGCTGCAAACGTCCTAGCCACTCTGCCAGGCGCCTTTTTGTGATACGAACCATCTCGCATTTCCTTTAAAGCCTTCCCTGCTATAGCGCATACTTTAAAAATAAAATGCTTTGCGCCCCAAGCTACTCGAACCCCTGACTTATACTGGCGCACCCTCAAGCTCCCTTGGCAGTGCCCTTAGCCACTAGACCACTCACTTCCTTGTGTCAAGCATTTGCACCATCAAATATATATATATATATCCTATTTCACGATATTACAAAAAATCTTGAAGAACAAGATTTAGAAATATGTTTTAGTGAGGAAACAAATCCTACTGAAATAATATATGAGTTATTATCAGAAACAGAGTCTGATACAGATTCTGATGAATATATTTTTATGATAGGAAATAGTTCTAATAATAAGTTAGAAGAAATTCCTAATTCTGAATAACAGAATATTAAATTAGGAAGTTTAATTGGAGAAGAAACAGATCTTTCCGATGACATAATAGAAAAAATTAATAAAAATCATATTTCTAAAGAAGAAATTTATAAAATATCAAAGTTTAAACTATGGTCAAAAAGACACATAGAAAAAATTAGTGGCAACACAGTCGCTAAGGATACTAAAGGTGGATTAACAGAAATTCCCTTATTTACTAAAGAAAAAATAAAAAGGATTAGAAGAAACTATCCTCAGGTCAGATATATATACATTTAGGAGTTATCATGATAACAATTAGAGCATTATTTAGAAGAGGTCATGATGTTCCTATTTTAGCAGTATTATTAGATAAAAGATTTGAAAATCCAATAAAAGCACTTATTGGAGGAATTCAATCTAATTTACATACAGGTGTTATAGGATTTAAGGTAAAACCAAATTACTTTATCTCTATAACAGACCCTCTAATAGAAGAGTGTCTATGCCTTAGAATTCAGACAAAAAATTCTGATATTAGTGATTTAGCAGAAGATTTAGCAATCAGCTGGACTTCTATTAATGAATATACTAATACAGCAGAGGTTGAAATAAAAGAAATTAATAATAAAATTATTGAGCTTTTTGAGCCCAATAAATTTACTACAGAAATTCAACCAAAGCTATTACATTTAAAAGATTTATCGATTCCAAAAGACTGGATAATCGATAAAACCAATAATGCTAGTACTTCTAAACCAGTAAATACTATTGAATACATGTCATCTGGTGACAAGTTATATTTTAGAAATAATCTGATTACTAATACAGATGATAATTTAGTATTACCTTCTAGTTCTCAACCAGAGGAAGAAGAAGATATAAGTACTTCTACACCAATAGGTATGAAAACAGTTCATATTCCTATTTTTCCTACTACACCAAGTAGAAATTCTAGAAACACTAGAATGAAAGATATAAATTATTCAATTGATAATATTACAAATTTCAATAAATACATTGAAATTACATTACATAGTAAAGATTAGGTATTATATAATCATCTGGATCTGTGGGTTCAGTATCCATAGGTTCAGGGATTTCTATATTTTCTTCTGTTGAAGTGTTTTCTTCATCAGAATTATGACTCGTGACATTAATATTATCTTCTGAATTATCAGAATTACTAGTAGTATCATCATATTCTAACATATAATGATAATTATATTTTTTAAACAAATCTTTATGTTTTTCATAAAGTTCTTCTATTAACTTTAGATATTCAACTCTTTCAAGATTATCTTCCGTTTTAGAAAATTGGTTTTTCCAATGTTCTATTAAAGTTTTATAAGAGTCAAAATCATATTTTTCTTGTTTTTTATCTTTTTCTCTTTTTTCTTTTGTTTTTTGTTTTTTATTATTATTATTATTAGTTGAAGATTCATCCGAAGACTCATCCTCATCTGATAAAGTTAAAATAACATTACTATTACCGTAATATAAAGGTCCTAAATTTAAGTCTGATTCTATATTATTATTACTAATAATCTGATCTAATTTATTATTTACATCGGATAATAACTCTTTAGACTTGCTATCCAAATCTAAATTCGTTACTTCTCCCATATTATCTATTTTTTCTTCTACCTTACTAACCTTAGTATATAATCTATTAAAATATATAGACGTCATATCTATTAAACTATTGATACCTTTACTAAGAGCCGAAATATTATTTTCATTCTTAGAGTCTATATGCATAGTATGATTACAAGTTTTATCTTGATATAAACAATCCATTTTTTCCATTATTATTATCCCTGGTACCTAAAACCTTCTGTGTCTATACGTCCTCACAACGCCAACAACGTCCCACTCGGACTCAACGGCAACGAAGACTAACGACAGATATATGGGTTTTGAGATAATAACAGTGAAATAAACAGAATTGCAGATACAAAGATAGAAACTTACAATGATAACTACGATATGAGAACTCCAGAAATCGTTACTCCGGGGCTCGTCTGATACCAATTACCGGGGGGAGGGAGGGATATATGTGCACTAGCGGAAGGATATATATCGTAGAATAATATTTCACAAGAAGAAAATAGATAATTTACAAAAGAGAAAACTAAAGAAAACTAAAACTAAGTATTTTTCGAGATGCCTTTCTAGGCTTACAAGAATGCCTATTTATAATCGAAAATTCTAAACTAGAATCTAATTACAGTTGAAGTCCGAAATAATTGATCGGATAAGAATTAAAGAATAGACTCTAATTTAATTACAATTGGAATCCGAATAGTATCCTGATAGGGACACATTAATTGTCAGCTTCTTGGTGGCTTCCAAGTTGCTTCCGTCAATTGGTGGATGCTATGTTGGTTTTTCCACGTAGCTTCCTTGAACAGTGTGTTGATAAGGATGCTTTTGGGTTTTCCACGTAGCTTCCTTTTCTTGACAAAATTGTTGCCCTCTTGGTTGCTTCCAGGTGGCTTCCTTTTCTGGCAATACATGCTGTTTGCATCATTGCTTGCGTCATCTTTTATGTAGCATTGATGGTTGATTACCTCATTGCTTACATCAATTGGATGCTGACGGGTTGTCATCTTCCAAGTTGTCTTCATCCTTCTTGGATGTTTCTCAGATTCATTTCCTCGATCTCGTCAAGGTGTAATGATTCTGGTGACGGTGCTGGTGAGTTCCAACGTTCCCATATATCTCGGATCTCCTCTGCTAACGGATAATCTTCGATCTCCATTTCCGCTATTTGTTTTAATAACGAAACGGCTTCTTCATTGCTTTCTTCCTGGTTTCTTCTAGTGCCATTGTAACATCCCAAAATTGGGCCTAGGAGAATTGAGCCCAATGGGCCTTAGGCATAGTAGCGTTTAAATTTTTGGAGAACAAGAGATCGGCTTAAATGCTAGTTAGACCCATTGGATAAGTGATTTTTTAAGGTTAGAGGGCTTCTATGAAGTCCCGAGATCAAATATTGGCTTTGGGGTTTTGGTTATAGGTGAAAAAAACCCTGGAAGTGGGCAGGTAGGCCTTAAGAATAAAATATGGAGAAAAATAACACAAAAAGAGCTTGTGGTGTAGTGGCAAAGTGACGCCACATGGGAGACAAGGAAGTGACGCCACAGGGAAGGAAGGAGGTCCAAGGTTCAAGTCTTGGCTTTTGCATTTTGGTTTCTTTTTGCTTGGACCTTAGAATTTGGCCCATAGTTTATATTTAGTTGCGCATGGTTTAAGACACAAGAGGACAAGGTGGCCCATGCCGAAGATGATGTTCAATTATTTCATGCTTGATTTAGATATAAGTACTTTATTTGAATTGTTGGGTTGTAATAAAGGCCATTTTATGTTTTTGGTATTACTTTAACTATGGTTTATTTAAAATAAATTGCTATGTGAAAATGATGTTAATCCTAGCAACCTATTTATGAAGAATATGTTTAATAAAGTTTTTTTTCTAATTCAGCTAATTTATAACTTCAAAGTTTCTCATAAGGTAATAAATAAACAAGGCTTTCAAAAGTTAATTTCTTCAAGGTTTATTCAAAAGTGAAGAAGATTTTCAACCGTCTTTTTTTCTCCAGTGACATAACCAGATTCGGTCGTAGTGAATGGGCCGGGTTTGGGGATGTTACAGTTTGGTATCAGAGCCCGGTTCAAAACTCGGCTTTGAGGGTTTTGGGCCCAAAAATATTTTCAAAATGGGATTTTCAAAAAATAGGGGTTTTTATGAAATATTTTTCAGGTTATTCTGGCATGGCACCTGTATCTCCGACCCGCAGTCCACCAGGTAAGTAATTCTACTTGATGAATTGATTTATATGTGAATATAATGGGCTTTTATGTGAACGTAGATTAGTGAACTAGGATATGTTGAACCCTAGGACTAGTCTACTCAAACACATGTATAAGACTTAAGGCTACTAAACAAACCTGTGAAGTAAGTCACCGAGTTAAGGTGTGGCAACCACTGTACGCATGTCGAGGATTGGTATTCAGTAAGAGCTTGGTATTTAAGCAGTCCTAGCGACTCACCTCCTCTTTACTCGAATCCTACCTGGTGCGTAGCTACGGTTCACCTTAACCAAGAAGACTTGTTCATAGGCTAAACCAAGTATTAAAACCCGAAAGGGATTAGCCTTACTGTTTTAAAACCCTTAGTTTTAAAATTTTCAAACTTACCCCTTTGGTTTGTAAACCCTAAATCTGATTTTGAAAGACGTTTTCTCGATTTACCAAAATTTCCAAAATGCCCCTAGTGGCAAAATTACAAAAATGCCCTTGTATTGTAAAATTACGGTACTACCCTCAACTTCTGTTAAAATGATTTTACTTTGCAAAATACCAAAATCTCGAAATTTCAAAATGTTAAGATACTCTGGTATGGGGAAATTACAAAAATACCCCTGTGTTGAAAATTACTAAAATGCCCCTGACTTTCAAGATTTTCGGTTTAACTCCAATTTTAATAAAATTTCCCTACTTTGCAAAAGTATACAAAAATGCTATTTTCAAGATACCCTGATTTAAAAATTTACAAAATTACCCCTGATGAACAAAATTACGAAAATACCCTTAACGTCCCCAATTACTGAAATAACCCCGATTTCTGAAATTTTTGCAACACATCTAGTTTGAAAAACAAATTTTTCCAAGATGACCCCTGAGATTTTGTAAAGTTTGAAATATCTTTAATCTGAAAACTATTTTCAAATTGACCCTGAGTTATTACCGAAATACCCCTATAGGAAAATGACGAAATTACCCCTAGGTTGGGAATGCTCAAGAAAGTGACATGGATGAATGAATGTGTCTTTAGAGAAGTATGTGAATGTTTGAATTAGAACAGAGAACTTGAGATGAAACTTTGATTGCTCGAAAGAACGACTTCCAGAAACTTCTGTTCATAAAATTTGCTCGTGGATAAAATAGTGGAACAAAATTTCTAATGCATAAAACTTTTAATCAGATTAAATCGCGACGCTAGATATGAGTTCTAGGGGACGTGGTTGTCGCGGATGTGGTCAAGGTGGAATGACAGCTTTATTAAGATCAGAGTGCGCAGCAAGAGCGTAGTGTGGTAGGTTAGGATGTGCGACTGTTAGTTAGTTGGAAATTTCGAGGACGAAATTTCTTTAAGGAGGGTAGATTTGTAACATCCCAAAATTGGGCCTAGGAGAATTGAGCCCAATGGGCCTTAGGCATAGTAGCGTTTAAATTTTTGGAGAACAAGAGATCGGCTTAAATGCTAGTTAGACCCATTGGATAAGTGATTTTGGAAGGTTAGAGGGCTTCTATGAAGTCCCGGGATCAAATATTGGCTTTGGGGAAATTTTGGTTATAGGTGAAAAAAACCCTGGAAGTGGGCAGGTAGGCCTTAAGAATAAAATATAGAGAAAAATAACACAAAAAGAGCTTGTGGTGTAGTGGCAAAGTGACGCCACATGGGAGACAAGGAAGTGACGCCACAGGGAAGGAAGGAGGTCCAAGGTTCAAGTCTTGGCTTTTGCATTTTGGTTTCTTTTTGCTTGGACCTTAGAATTTGGCCCATAGTTTATATTTAGTTGCGCATGGTTTAAGACACAAGAGGACAAGGTGGCCCATGCCGAAGATGATGTTCAATTATTTCATGCTTGATTTAGATATAAGTACTTTATTTGAATTGTTGGGTTGTAATAGAGGCCATTTTATGTTTTTGGTATTACTTTAACTATGGTTTGTTTAAAATAAATTGCTATGTGAAAATGATGTTAATCCTAGCAACCTATTTATGAAGAATATGTTTAATAAAGTTTTTTTTCTAATTCAGCTAATTTATAACTTCAAAGTTTCTCATAAGGTAATAAATAAACAAGGCTTTCAAAAGTTAATTTCTTCAAGGTTTATTCAAAAGTGAAGAAGATTTTCAACCGTCTTTTCTTTCCAGTGACATAACCAGATTCGGTCGTAGTGAATGGGCCGGGTTTGGGGATGTTACAGCCATAAGCTAAAATTCTTCTTCCATCAGTCCAAAACATATAAGTGTCTTGGTGGAGAAGGTGACGAGCCATGCTCATGAGATCAATTCCAGCTTGGACTTGATATTTGTTGAAATTATTATAACATTCATCAATGATTTTTGACAAATGCTCTTGATTTTCTTTGACTACTGCCAGGGCTTTTCCCGAAAACATAGTATTTATATTCCAAATTTGATAAGGCTGATGAAATTTTTCTTCCTCAGCAATACCAATGAGACTGTTTATCTCAATATGGAAGTAATAGACAAAATCGTCTATGTTTACAAAATTTGATAGCCGGGATTTGACTATCGCCGGAAAATCTTTTAATAAATCAAAAGAGAGATTTTGGACTGTTATTTCTTTAACAAATCCCCATTCAATACTGGTTATATCAAATGGCTCATGATTTAATCGAAATTTGATAGCAGGAGTTTTTTCTCCCATATCATTTGTAAAAACATATGCCTGTGAAAAATATTTCGAAAACGTTTCTAAAAATAGAGCTTGCTGTTTGCAAATGGCTCCTTTTATTTTCGAAAATATTTCTGAGGGTAAAATTTGTCTACATTTGTTATATAGACAATTTCAAAACATCTTATTAATAATAGGAGTGTTTCTCCCTTTATCAATAAAATATTGAAATGTATCAAGAAGATTGTTTATCTCCTTAATATCCATATATTCAATTAGGACATCGTCCCAATCTCTGTACAATATAGATTTTAATAATAATTCTTCAGATTTTTCTTGAGTTGTTTTTTCAACTAAGAATTCTGAGAATTGGGTAAGAGCTTTTCTGAAACTAGCTCTTTGTTCCAAAATATGGTTTTTCCATATCTTGTTTATGAAATGGTAATATTCTGGGGGTAAGCCTGGATTATAAAAATCCTTTAGATTCGAGAATTCAGAGTTTTGTTGTTTTTTCAACAAAGCATCTGCATATTTGAGAATTTCAGAATCGGTAGGAGGCTTTTGAGAAAATTGAGAATAATCCACCTGTGTTGGTGAATGTGATCCAATTGGTTGGTTTACCAATGGTTATGGTAAATAATATCCTTGGTTAGGATAAAATTGTACTTGTGTTGGTGCAGCCATAAATCCTTGTTTAGGAATTATTTTTGCAGGTGCAGCCATAAATCCTTGTTTAGGACTTATAGGTGATTTTCCCTTGTTGGGTTTTTTATGGACAGTTCTCCATCCATCATTTTCTTTTAGAGGTTGTTTACCTCTATCCATAAGGTCTGCTAAGAAAATCAGCAATCATATTGTTAGTACCTTTTATGTATATAACTTCAAAATTGAATTGGCATAATTCATTATACCATCTAATCCTTCTAGGTACTGTTTCTAAACTTTTGTTAGTAAGAAACTGTTTAACAGCTTGATTATCGGTTTTAATAATAAAATTTTCTTGTGCTAAATATATTAGGAATTTTTTTATTCCTTTTTTTATTGCTAATAGTTCTTTTTCATAAATAGCATAATTAATTTCGTTTGGTTTAAACTTTCCAGAACTATATCCACAAATTAATTCTTCATTAGCTATTGTTTTAGCTTTTAATACACATCCCCAATTTCTTTCTGAGGCATCTGTTTCTAGAATTAATTTATCACCTTGTTTAGGTAAATAAACTTTTGGAATATAATTTATTTCAGACTTTATTTGTTTTATAATGTCTGAATCTTTGTTAGACCACTCAAAAGGTTTGTCCTTTTTGAGTTTTTCATATAACTCATCTAGTTTTTTAGACAAATTAGGGAAGAAATTTCTGCCATAATTAACAATTCCTAGAAATTGTTGAAGATGTTTCTTATCAACAATTTTTTCAGGAAATTCTTTTATTTTAACAATAATATGATCTTGGAGTTTAAGACCATCAGATGATAATATTAATCCTAAGAATCCTATTTCAGTTTTTTCTAATTCTATTTTCTTAGGGCTTAATATTATTCCATGTTTTATAAACTCTCTAGCTATAATATTTAGAAGTTTTTCTTCTAACAAATTTTTTCTTTTTATTATTAGTATATTTTTTATTTCCTGGTTTCCATTTAGCTAATTTATATCTTTTATTATATTTTTTATAGGTTTTCAGACGTATGGAATTACATCCAAATTCCCATTCTCCTTCTAACATTTTTGTACAATATTTATGACTTAATTTATTCTTGACTTGTTTAGCCGCTTTACTCTGTAAGCAATGTAATAGAATTCTTTCTTTAGCAAAATTAATCCTATTACCTATTGTATCTATATCTCCTATTTCTTTATTATGATTACTATGTTTTATAATGAAAGATGCATATTTGTTTATACAAATTTCATCCCAAGGTGGGGGTAATTTATGGAAATATTGATTTCTCCAAAAATCTACACTTTCGTTTTTTAATTTTTGATATTCATGTAGAAATTTCTTAGAGAATTCGTCTAAATATCTAATATCACATAATTTTAATATTGACAAGGTATAGCTGAATTGACTATCCTGATCTTTTTTATTAGTATAACCACAAAATTCTATTTTTAGAATTGAGGTTAATCCTTTTAATAGGTCTTTAGGAGAACTTATTTGATTAATAAGTTGACCCTTTTGTTCTCTTCCTTTCTCAGATTCTTCCCAGCGTCTGAGAAATTGTAGAACATCACCTTGAAAAGTTCCAACAAAATAGTTTAAAAACTTTTCTTTTGACCATATCGTACTGTTGTTGTTTACAACAATAGTCATGGATTGTGCCCAATCATCTATGATTTTTTCATAATCTGACAAAGGAATATTTGTTAAGTCTAAATATATTCCTCCTTGAGCAACATTTCTTTTATTAAGGTCTCCTACAGTGTAAGGTATAGGTGTAGGTTGACTAGTTTCTCCTGGTGTTTCCAGTTTTATATCATTAGTAGCTATATTTTATATTTTATCACCTAATATTTTTGTTGTATTTTCAACAATTTCGTGATCCTCATTTATTTGAAGATCTGAGTCTAATTTTCTTTTACCATAAAGATCTTTTTTATCAATTTCCCAAGGTTTAGGTATTATATAATCATCTGGATCTGTGGGTTCAGTATCCATAGGTTCAGGGATTTCTATATTTTCTTCTGTTGAAGTGTTTTCTTCATCAGAATTATGACTCGTGACATTAATATTATCTTCTGAATTATCAGTGTAATATCCCGGGTTAGGGGCTATTTTGTTGTTGCATGATATTGCATGTGTTGGTGTGCTATGTTGCTATTTCTATGTCTTAGGGGCTTAGTTGTAGGCTAGGAGTATGCCTGAGTGAATAGGAAAAATTTAGTTTTTGAGCCTTAGGTGTAGGGAGCTGTTGGAGCTGAGGGATATGTATTTTATTTGGTAGTTTGTTACACAACAAATGAGGTTGGCAAAGTGGCAAGGCATGTGCCACTTGGAGCTGAGTGTGGCGTCATCTACAAGGGGGAGAGATCCTGAGTTCAAGTCGCAGAGATCCCCTATTTTGTCACTCATTTTGGACGGCATGGAGGAAGAGGTAGAAGGCAATTCGAATTCTTCCTTGGACTTTGTCAACACATTCAAAGGAGGGGTGGAGAGTGAAAGTAGGAGGGAGACTTGGTAAACTCATTTGAAATGAGTGGTGGTGAGTGCTTGTGGGGTTTATGGCCGAATTTTAGGGAGTTGGAGTGGGGGAAGTGACGGCTTAGTGTGGGGAGGTACTAGCCGAAATGCATTTTTGGCATTCTCTTAGGCATTTTCGGTCATAGGGAGTGTCAAACAAAGTTTTTCTTTTTTGTCAAGTAGCCGAAAGTTCTAAGGAGTGTTTCTCTCATTTTCTGCATTTCTTTGAAACCGAAAGTCAAAGCATTTGGTTGCCGAATCTAGCTTGGTTTTTCTCTCAAATTTCTTGGTGGCCGAATATCCTTCTCTTCATCTTCGTTTCTTTTGTTCATTGTGTGAAGCCGAATTAGCCATTCTCTTACTTTCATATTTTCTTAAGTTCTCATTAGTGCCGAAACTTACCTTGTCCCTAAACCGAAATCTTCATTCATCTATTTCATTTCTTTTTCTCCAAAACCGAAAAGCACCTATCTCTTTTCCATTTTCTCTCTTCTTCTCAGAACCTTGGCCGATTCTCTCTTTCTTCTTGAGCACATATTCTTTGCTTTAATTTTTAATTTTAGCCGAATCTCTATTCTCCTCTATTAGTTTTCATTTTGGCCGAACATCAATAGAGTGTTGGGGTTCTTGCTTCAATCGTTTGGAGGTTGGTAAGTTTTTGGTCGGATGGCCATTTCTCTTTCCACTCTAGTGTTATGTCGATTTTGGTTTGGCTTGGTGCCGATTTTGGTTGGTGGAAGAGGGTTAACCATTTGTTTAATCATCTCTTATAGGGTCCTTGGATATTGAAAAGTAATCAAGAAGAGTTTTCTACTCTATTAACCGATTAGTAAGTGAAGGGTAAGTGATTGGTATATTATTGTTAGTTCAATCTTTTGATTTCGGTTAAGTCAAAGGTGATTAGAGATTAACTATTTGTCTTTATAGGGTGCCGATTGTTGGAAGGAGAATCACTGCTTGATTCGAGATTTGGTAGGAAACCAAATCAAGTATAAAGGTAAGGGTTTGATATTGACCCCTTTGGTTTATGGTCTTCGCCGAATGAGATAAGTTGTCTAATGCTATTATCTGGCCGATTATAGGAGCAAGAAAATCAAGGCTGGCTTAGATCAGTTCGAGGGGTTTAAGGCTTTTGTTTATCAGGTGTGTAACTAACACACTTTGTATCTAGTAATATGTGTTAATAATCTGTTTGATTAATAAGTCAAGACAGTTTGAAGGATTGATATGATACCCTATTGGTGTGATCTCGGACTCGGGTAAGTCAGTGTTATTGTGAGCTTACTGATGATCTATATGATACCATGATTATGGATGTATGTGATATGATGTTAAACATATTGGCATGAGTGCATGACTTACATGATACGCATTAGTATGACATGTATGGGTGATATGAGTGGAGGGGGATGATGATATCCGTGTCTTTGGGACACTGTGTCTTTGGGACACCAGAGGTTTGGCACCTCCAGTGGTTTGGTACCACAGATTGATTATTGTGACTTTGGGTCACCAGAGGTTTGGCACCTCAGCGTCTCGTCCCAGTGGCTTAGTACCACGGTGGGTTGGCCCCATGGTTGATTATACGGGATTGACGCCAGTGATTGGGTATCACACGATGGGTTGGCCCCATCATCGGATTATGACTGCGGTCACCAGTGATTTGGTATCACATGTGTCATTGGGACACCAGAGGTTGGGCACCTCATTGCGACTCGTCGCTGTGGTTAACACCACCGTGGGTTGGCCCCACTTATGAGATACGGGATTGTCGCTAGTGATTGGGTATCACACGATGGGTTGGCCCCATCATTGGATTATTCATGACTTTGGGTCACCAGTGGTTTGGCACCACCAGTGGTTTGGTACCACACGGGGTAGAAAAGGCGATACGGATGGTTAGGATCGGGGTGCATTGACCATGTTGTTATGACTTGATGTGTGTTAGCATGTTGTTTTATCGGGAGGGAGATTTATACACTGAGTCTTGCGACTCACTCTCTCCTTTGACCTTTCAGGTGACTCTTAGACGCGGACATGGAGCCGGGATGGACTCGGAGTGCTCATGCCATGCTTAATAAAGATTTGCTCAGACTTAATAAATTTGGTACTTTAGCTTATTATCATTATTATTTGGTTTTATTTTGGGTTGTAAAAGGCCTTTAAGTTATATTTTGCTATGTTATGTTTAAAGTAGATTTGCAATATGTCTTAATAAACGATTTGAGTTTAAATATGCCAAAAACTTAGGAAGACAATGATTTCAAAATTATAGCGCAATGTGTTTTTAAACCATACCATCGGGTATCATACTATGGTTTGATATTACAAAAAAAAAAAAAAAAAAACTCAAATGATTTTCAAGTCAAAACTCGATTTTCTACTAAATCAACAATATGTTTTAAGTAACAATAAGAGACAACTCGAAATTCCAAATGAAATAAACTTTTTGAACTTCTTAAAATGTTTTCAAAATGTCACATGAAGTTTTCAACAATCCTGCCCAAGGTTTTCTACAAGTTCAAAATTTTTCTCAAGGAGTTTTATCGAACTTTTAAACGAGAAACTTAACCTCTCAAATACGTTTTTCCTCGTAACATACCAGATTCGGTCGTGGTGTTTTGACCGGGTTTGGGGTGTTACAATCAGAATTACTAGTAGTATCATCATATTCTAACATATAATGATAATTATATTTTTTAAACAAATCTTTATGTTTTTCATAAAGTTCTTCTATTAACTTTAGATATTCAACTCTTTCAAGATTATCATCCGTTTTAGAAAATTGGTTTTTCCAATGTTCTATTAAAGTTTTATAAGAGTCAAAATCATATTTTTCTTGTTTTTTTATCTTTTTCTCTTTTTTCTTTTATTTTTTGTTTTTTATTATTATTATTATTAGTTGAAGATTCATCCGAAGACTCATCCTCATCTGACAAGACTAAAATAGTATTACTATTACCGTAATATAAAGGTCCTAAATTTAAGTCTGATTCTATATTACTATTACTAATAATCTGATCTAATTTATTATTAACATCGGATAATAACTCTTTAGACTTGCTATTCAAATCTAAATTTGTTACTTCTCCCATATTATCTATTTTTTCTTCTACTTTACTAACCTTAGTATATAATCTATTAAAATATATAGACGTCATATCTATTAAACTATTGATACCTTTACTAAGAGCCGAAATATTATTTTCATTCTTAGAGTCTATATGCATAGTATGATTACAAGTTTTATCTTGATATAAACAATCCATTTTTTCCATTATTATAATCCCTGGTACCTAAAACCTTCTGTGTCTTAACGTCCTCACAACGCCAACAACGTCCCACTCGGACTCAACGGCAACGAAGACTAACGACAGATATATGGGTTTTGAGATAATAACAGCGAAATAAACAGAATTGCAGATACAAAGATAGAAACTTACAATGATAACTACGATATGAGAACTCTAGAAATCGTTACTCCGGGGCTCGTCTAATACCAATTACCGGGGGGAGGGAGGGATATATGTGCACTAGCGGAAGGATATATATCGTAGAATAATATTTCACAAGAAGAAAATAGATAATTTACAAAAGAGAAAACTAAAGAAAACTAAAACTAAGTATTTTTCGAGATGCCTTCCTAGGCTTACAAGAATGCCTATTTATAATCGAAAAATTCTAAACTAGAATCTAATTACAGTTGAAGTCCGAAATAATTGATCGGATAAGAATTAAAGAATAGACTCTAATTTAATTACAATTGGAATCCGAATAGTATCCTGATAGGGACACATTAATCGTCAGCTTCTTGGTGGCTTCCAAGTTGCTTCCGTCAATTGGTGGATGCTATGTTGGTTTTTCCACGTAGCTTCCTTGAACAGTGTGTTGATAAGGATGCTTTTGGGTTTTCCACGTAGCTTCCTTTTCTTGACAAAATTGTTGCCCTCTTGGTTGCTTCCAGGTGGCTTCCTTTTCTGGCAATACATGCTGCTTGCATCATTGCTTGCGTCATCTTTTATGTAGCATTGATGGTTGATTACCTCATTGCTTACATCAATTGGATGCTGACGGGTTGTCATCTCCCAAATTGTCTTCATCCTTCTTGGATGTTTCTCAGATTCATTTCCTCGATCTCGTCAAGGTGTAATGATTCTGGTGACGGTGCTGGTGAGTTCCAACGTTCCCATGTATCTCGGATCTCCGCTGCTAACGGATAATCTTCGATCTCCATTTCCGCTATTTGTTTTAATAACGAAACGGCTTCTTCATTGCTTTCTTCCTGGTTTCTTCTAGTGCCATAAGCTAAAATTCTTCTTCCATCGGTCCAAAACATATAAGTGTCTTGGTGGAGAAGATGACGAGCCATGCTCATGAGATCAATTCCAGCTTGGACTTGATATTTATTGAAATTATTATAACACTCATCAATGATTTTTGACAGATGTTCTTGATTTTCTTTGACTACTGCCAGGGCTTTTCCCGAAAACATAGTATTTATATTCCAAATTTGATAAGGCTGATGAAATTTTTCTTCCTCAGCAATACCAATGAGACTGTTTATCTCAATATGGAAGTAATAGACAAAATCGTCTATGTTTACAAAATTTGATAGCCGAGATTTGACTATCGCCGGAAAATCTTTTAATAAATCAAAAGAGAGGTTTTGGACTGTTATTTCTTTAACAAATCCCCATTCAATACTGGTTATATCAAATGGCTCATGATTTAATCGAAATTTGATAGCAGGAGTTTTTTCTCCCATATCATTTGTAAAAACATATGCCTGTGAAAAATATTTCGAAAACGTTTCTAAAAATAGAGCTTGCTGTTTGCAGATGGCTCCTTTTATTTTCGAAAATATTTCTGAAGGTAAAATTTGTCTACATTTGTTATATAGACATTTTCGAAACATCTTATTAATAATAGGAGTGTTTCTCCCTTTATCAATAAAATATTGAAATGTATCAAGAAGATTGTTTATCTCCTTAATATCCATATATTCAATTAGGACATCGTCCCAATCTCTGTATAATATAGATTTTGATAATAATTCTTCAGATTTTTCTTGAGTTGTTTTTTCAACTAAGAATTTTGAGAATTGGGTAAGAGCTTTTCTGAAACTAGCTCTTTGTTCCAAAATATGGTTTTTCCATATCTTGTTTATGAAATGGTAATATTCTGGGGGTAAGCCTGGATTATAAAAATCCTTTAGATTCGAGAATTCAGAGTTTTGTTGTTTTTTCAACAAAGCATCTGCATATTTGAGAATTTTAGAATCGGTAGGAGGCTTTTGAGAAAATTGAGAATAATCCACCTGTGTTGGTGAATGTAATCCAATTGGTTGGTTTACCAATGGATATGGTAAATAATATCCCTGGTTAGGATAAAATTGTACCTGTGTTGGTGCAACCATAAATCCTTGTTTAGGAATTATTTTTGCAGGTGCAGCCATAAATCCTTGTTTAGGACTTATAGGTGATTTTCCCTTGTTGGGTTTTTTATGGACAGTTCTCCATCCATCATTTTCTTTTAGAGGTTGTTTACCTCTATCCATAAGGTCTGCTAAGAAAATCAGCAATCATATTGTTAGTACCTTTTATGTATATAACTTCAAAATTGAATTGGCATAATTCATTATACCATCTAATCCTTCTAGGTACTGTTTCTAAACTTTTGTTAGTAAGAAACTGTTTAACAGCTTGATTATCGGTTTTAATAATAAAATTTTCTGGTGCTAAATATATTAGGAATTTTTTTATTCCTTTTTTATTGCTAATAGTTCTTTTTCATAAATAGCATAATTAATTTCGTTTGGTTTAAACTTTCCAGAACTATATCCACAAATTAATTCTTCATTAGCTATTGTTTTAGCTTTTAATACACATCCCCAATTTCTTTCTGAGGCATCTGTTTCTAGAATTAATTTATCACCTTGTTTAGGTAAATAAACTTTTGGAATATAATTTATTTCAGACTTTATTTGTTTTATAATGTCTGAATCTTTGTTAGACCACTCAAAAGGTTTGTCCTATTTGAGTTTTTCATATAACTCATCTAGTTTTTTAGACAAATTAGGGAAGAAATTTCTGCCATAATTAACAATTCCTAGAAATTGTTGAAGTTGTTTTTTATCAACAATTTTTTCAGGGAATTCTTTTATTTTAACAATAATATGATCTTGGAGTTTAATACCATCAGATGATAATATTAATCCTAAGAATTCTATTTCAGTTTTTTCTAATTCTATTTTCTTAGGGCTTAATATTATTCCATGTTTTATAAACTCTCTAGCTATAATATTTAGATGTTTTCTATGATTTTCCAGTGTTTCTGAAAAAATTAGAATATCATCTATATATACAACACAGAATTTTTTATATTTTTTAAATATAGAGTCCATCCATCTTTTGAAGACTTGAGGTGCATTACAAAGTCCAAATGGCATTACTCTCCATTGGTAATGACCATTAGGTGCACTGAAGGCTGTTAATGGTCTAGATTCTTCTGTTAACATGATTTGCCAGAAACCAGACTTACAGTCAAATTTACTAAAATATTTTGCTTGTTTAGCTTGATTTATTAAAACTTCCTTTCTTGGAATAAAATATCCATCAAAAATAATATTTTGATTTAATCTTTTATAATTTATGACCATCCTAGCTTTTCCTCTTTTTATCTCTGCATGATTTCTTACCATGAAAGCAGGACTAGAATGTGGACTAGTAGTTTCTTCTATTAATCCTTTATCTAGTAATTCCTTTATTTGTGTATCAAATTCATCTATATCTTGTTTAGTATAGATCGTAGGTTTTACTCTAATAATTTTATTGGGGTTTTCCAATTTTATGGTACAATATCTAGGACTATTTTTCCATAATTTTAATGGTTCTTCACTAAAATTATTTTCTAATATCTTAAACAACCAGTGATTAGTATCTAGTTGTTTTATTTGTTCATTCTTAGGAGGTGTAAAGTCCTGATCACATATATATTTATGATTTTCTACTAAGGGTACTTCTACCGAAGTGTTTTCAGTAGTTAGTACAACAAAATTTTTATCTATGGAAAATTATTGGTTTTTCTAAATGAACTGGTTTTAGTTCAATTAGATATTTATTTTCCCAATATTTCTTTGGTTTGAATTTACCATAAGGATCCTGTTTATCTATTTCCTTAGGTTTAGATATTTTATAATCATATGGATCTGGGGGTTCAGTTTCCATAGGATCTAGTTTTTTTTTCTTTTCTTCTGTTGAAGTTTCTTCTTCATCAGAATTTTGTTTCTTTAAATCTATAACCATATTATTAGAATTACTACTTTCTATTTCTAATATATGATTTTCACTTTCATTATTATTATTAATAGTGTCATTATTACTATTATTATTATTATTATTATCATCATACTCTAACATATAATGATAATTATATTTTCCAAACAGATCTTTATGTTTTTCATAAAGTTCTTCTATTAACTTTAGATATTCAACTCTTTCAAGATTATCTTCCGTTTTAGAAAATTGGTTTTTCCAATGTTCTATTAAAGTTTTATAAGAGTCAAAATCATATTTTTCTTGTTTTTTATTTTTTTCTCTTTTTTCTTTTGTTTTTTGTTTTTTATTATTATTATTATTAGTTGAAGATTCATCCGAAGACTCATCCTCATCTGATAAAGTTAAAATAACATTACTATTACCGTAATATAAAGGTCCTAAATTTAAGTTTGATTCTATATTATTATTACTAATAATCTGATCTAATTTATTATTTACATCGGATAATAACTCTTTAGACTTGCTATCCAAATCTAAATTCGTTACTTCTCCCATATTATCTATTTTTTCTTCTACCTTACTAACCTTAGTATATAATCTATTAAAATATATAGACGTCATATCTATTAAACTATTGATACCTTTACTAAGAGCCGAAATATTATTTTCATTCTTAGAGTCTATATGCATAGTATGATTACAAGTTTTATCTTGATATAAACAATCCATTTTTTCCATTATTATTATCCCTGGTACCTAAAACCTTCTGTGTCTATACGTCCTCACAACGCCAACAACGTCCCACTCGGACTCAACGGCAACGAAGACTAACGACAGATATATGGGTTTTGAGATAATAACAGCGAAATAAACAGAATTGCAGATACAAAGATAGAAACTTACAATGATAACTACGATATGAGAACTCCAGAAATCGTTACTCCGGGGCTCGTCTGGAACCAATTACCCGGGGGGAGGGGGGATATATGTGCTCTAGCAGAAGGATATATATCGTAGAATAATATTTCACAAGAAGAAAATAGATAATTTACAAAAGAGAAAACTAAAGAAAACTAAAACTAAGTATTTTTCGAGATGCCTTTCTAGGCTTACAAGAATGCCTATTTATAATCGAAAAATTCTAAACTAGAATCTAATTACAGTTGAAGTCCGAAATAATTGATCGGATAAGAATTAAAGAATAGACTCTAATTTAATTACAATTGGAATCCGAATAGTATCCTGATATGGACACATTAATCGTCAGCTTCTTGGTGGCTTCCAAGTTGCTTCCGTCACTTGGTGGATGCTATGTTGGTTTTTCCACGTAGCTTCCTTGAACAGTGTGTTGATAAGGATGCTTTTGGGTTTTCCACGTAGCTTCCTTTTCTTGACAAAATTGTTGCCCTCTTGGTTGCTTCCAGGTGGCTTCCTTTTCTGGCAATACATGCTGCTTGCATCATTGCTTGCGTCATCTTTTATGTAGCATTGATGGTTGATTACCTCATTGCTTACATCAATTGGATGCTGACGGGTTGTCATCTTCCAAGTTGTCTTCATCCTTCTCGGATGTTTCTCAAATTCATTTCCTCGATCTCGTCAAGGTGTAATGATTCTGGTGACGGTGCTGGTGAGTTCCAATGTTCCCATATATCTCGAATCTCCTCTGCTAACGGATAATCTTCGATCTCCATTTCCGCTATTTGTTTTAATAACGAAACGGCTTCTTCATTGCTTTCTTCCTGGTTTCTTCCAGTGCCATAAGCTAAAATTCTTCTTCCGTCAGTCCAAAACATATAAGTGTCTTGGTGGAGAAGGTGACGAGCCATGCTCATGAGATCAATTCCAGCTTGGACTTGATATTTGTTGAAATTATTATAACATTCATCAATGATTTTTGACAAATGCTCTTGATTTTCTTTGACTGCTGCCAGGGCTTTTCCCGAAAACATAGTATTTATATTCCAAATTTGATAAGGCTGATGAAATTTTTCTTCCTCAGCAATACCAATGAGACTGTTTATCTCAATATGGAAGTAATAGACAAAATCGTCTATGTTTACAAAATTTGATAGCCGGGATTTGACTATCGCCGGAAAATCTTTTAATAAATCAAAAGAGAGATTTTGGACTGTTATTTCTTTAACAAATCCCCATTCAATACTGGTTATATCAAATGGCTCATGATTTAATTGAAATTTGATAGCAGGAGTTTTTTCTCCCATATCATTTGTAAAAACATATGCCTGTGAAAAATATTTCGAAAACGTTTCTAAAAATTGAGCTTGCTGTTTGCAAATGGCTCCTTTTATTTTCGAAAATATTTCTGAGGGTAAAATTTGTCTACATTTGTTATATAGACATTTTCGAAACATCTTATTAATAATAGGAGTGTTTCTCCCTTTATCAATAAAATATTGAAATGTATCAAGAAGATTGTTTATCTCCTTAATATCCATATATTCAATTAGGACATCATCCCAATCTCTGTATAATATAGATTTTAATAATAATTCTTCAGATTTTTCTTGAGTTGTTTTTCAACTAAGAATTCTGAGAATTGGGTAAGAGCTTTTCTGAAACTAGCCCTTTGTTCCAAAATATGGTTTTTCCATATCTTGTTTATGAAATGGTAATATTCTGGGGGTAATCCTGGATTATAAAAATCCTTTAGATTCGAGAAAATTGAGAAAATTCGAGAAAATTGGGTAAGAGCATTTCTGAAACTAGCCCTTTAGAGTTTTGTTGTTTTTTCAACAAAGCATCTGCATATTTGAGAATTTCAGAATCGGTAGGAGGCTTTTGAGAAAATTGAGAATAATCCACCTGTGTTGGTGAATGTGATCCAATTGGTTGGTTTACCAATGGATATGGTAAATAATATCCCTGGTTAGGATAAAATTGTACCTGTGTTGGTGCAGCCATAAATCCTTGTTTAGGAATTATTTTTGCAGGTGCAGCCATAAATCCTTGTTTAGGACTTATAGGTGATTTTCCCTTGTTGGGTTTTTTATGGACAGTTCTCCATCCATCATTTTCTTTTAGAGGTTGTTTACCTCTATCCATAAGGCCTGCTAAGAAAATCAGCAATCATATTGTTATTACCTTTTATGTATATAACTTCAAAATTGAATTGGCATAATTCATTATACCATCTAATCCTTCTAGGTACTGTTTCTAAACTTTTGTTAGTAAGAAACTGTTTAACAGCTTGATTATCGGTTTTAATAATAAAATTTTCTGGTGCTAAATATATTATATTACCATTTCATAAACAAGATATGGAAAAACCGTATTTTGGAACAAATGGCTAGTTTCAGAAAAGCTCTTACCCAATTCTCAGAATTCTTAGTTGAAAAAACAACTCAAGAAAAATCTGAAGAATTATTATTAAAATCTATATTATACAGAGATTGGGATGATGTCCTAATTGAATATATGGATATTAAGGAGATAAACAATCTTCTTGATACATTTCAATATTTTATTGATAAAGGGAGAAACACTCCTATTATTAATAAGATGTTTCGAAAATGTCTATATAACAAATGTAGACAAATTTTACCCTCAGAAATATTTTCGAAAATAAAAGGAGCCATTTGCAAACAGCAAGCTCTATTTTTAGAAACGTTTTCGAAATATTTTTCACAGGCATATGTTTTTACAAATGATATGGGAGAAAAAACTCCTGCTATCAAATTTCAATTAAATCATGAGCCATTTGATATAACCAGTATTGAATGGGGATTTGTTAAAGAAATAACAGTCCAAAATCTCTCTTTTGATTTATTAAAAGATTTTCCGGCGATAGTCAAATCTCGGCTATCAAATTTTGTAAACATAGACGATTTTGTCTATTACTTCCATATTGAGATAAACAGTCTCATTGGTATTGCTGAGGAAGAAAAATTTCATCAGCCTTATCAAATTTGGAATATAAATACTATGTTTTCGGGAAAAGCCCTGGCAGTAGTCAAAGAAAATCAAGAGCATTTGTCAAAAATCATTGATGAATGTTATAATAATTTCAACAAATATCAAGTCCAAGCTTGAATTGATCTCATGAGCATGGCTCGTCACCTTCTCCACCAAGACACTTATATGTTTTGGACCGATGGAAGAAGAATTTTAGCTTATGGCACTGGAAGAAACCAGGAAGAAAGCAATGAAGAAGCCGTTTCGTTATTTAAACAAATAGCGAAAATGGAGATCGAAGATTATCCGTTAGCAGCGGAGATCCGAGATACATGGGAACGTTGGAACTCACCAGCACCGTCACCAGAATCATTACACCTTGACGAGATCGAGGAAATGAATCTGAGAAACATCCAAGAAGGATGAAGACAACTTGGAAGATGACAACCCGTCAGCATCCAATTGATGTAAGCAATGAGGTAATCAACCATCAATGCTACATAAAAGATGACGCAAGCAATGATGCAAGCAGCATGTATTGCCAGAAAAGGAAGCCACCTGGAAGCAACCAAGAGGGCAACAATTTTGTCAAGAAAAGGAAGCTACGTGGAAAACCCAAAAGCATCATTATCAACACACTGTTCAAGGAAGCTACGTGGAAAAACCAACATAGCATCCACCAATTGACGGAAGCAACTTGGAAGCCACCAAGAAGCTGACGATTAATGTGTCCCTATCAGGATACTATTCGGATTCCAATTGTAATTAAATTAGAGTCTATTCTTTAATTCTTATCCGATCAATTATTTCGGACTTCAACTGTAATTAGATTCTAGTTTAGAATTTTTCGATTATAAATAGGCATTCTTGTAAGCCTAGAAAGGCATCTCGAAAAATACTTAGTTTTAGTTTTCTTTAGTTTTCTCTTTTGTAAATTATCTATTTTCTTCTTGTGAAATATTATTCTACGATATATATCCTTCCGCTAGTGCACATATATCCCTCCCTCCCCCCGGGTAATTGGTTTCAGACGAGCCCCGGAGTAACGATTTCTGGAGTTCTCATATCGTAGTTATCATTGTAAGTTTCTATCTTTGTATCTGCAATTCTGTTTATTTCGCTGTTATTATCTCAAAACCCATATATCTGTCGTTAGTCTTCGTTGCCGTTGAGTCCGAGTGGGACGTTGTTGGCGTTGTGAGGACGTATAGACACAGAAGGTTTTAGGTACCAGGGATAATAATAATGGAAAAAATGGATTGTTTATATCAAGATAAAACTTGTAATCATACTATGCATATAGACTCTAAGAATGAAAATAATATTTCGGCTCTTAGTAAAGGTATCAATAGTTTAATAGATATGACGTCTATATATTTTAATAGATTATATACTAAGGTTAGTAAGGTAGAAGAAAAAATAGATAATATGGGAGAAGTAACGAATTTAGATTTGAATAGCAAGTCTAAAGAGTTATTATCCGATGTAAATAATAAATTAGATCAGATTATTAGTAATAATAATATAGAATCAGACTTAAATTTAGGACCTTTATATTACGGTAATAGTAATGTTATTTTAACTTTATCAGATGAGGATGAGTCTTCGGATGAATCTTCAACTAATAATAATAATAATAAAAAACAAAAAACAAAAGAAAAAAGAGAAAAAATAAAAAACAAGAAAAATATGATTTTGACTCTTATAAAACTTTAATAGAACATTGGAAAAACCAATTTTCTAAAACGGAAGATAATCTTGAAAGAGTTGAATATCTAAAGTTAATAGAAGAACTTTATGAAAAACATAAAGATCTGTTTGAAAAATATAATTATCACTATATGTTAGAATATGATGATACTACTAATACTAATAATAGTAGTAAAGGTAATAATAATAGTGATAATAGTGATAATTGTAATACTGATAATTCAGAAGATAATATTAATGTTACGAGTCATAATTCTGATGAAGAAAACACTTCAACAAAAGAAAATATAGAAATCCCCGAACCTATGGATACTGAACCCACAGATCCAGATGATTATATAATACCTAAACCTTGGGAAATTGATAAAAAAGATCTTTATGGTAAAAGAAAATTAGACTCAGATCTTCAAATAAATGAGGATCACGAAATTGTTGAAAATACAACAAAAATATTAGGTGATAAAACAGAAAATATAGCTACTAATGATATAAAACTGGAAACACCAGGAGAAACTAGTCAACCTACACCTATACCTTACACTGTAGGAGACCTTAATAAAAGAAATGTTGCTCAAGGAGGAATATATTTAGACTTAACAAATATTCCTTTGTCAGATTATGAAAAAATCATAGATGATTGGGCACAATCCATGACTATTGTTGTAAACAACAACAGTACGATATGGTCAAAAGAAAAGTTTTTAAACTATTTTGTTGGAACTTTTCAAGGTGATGTTCTACAATTTCTCAGACGCTGGGAAGAATCTAAGAAAGGAAGAGAAACAAAAGGGTCAACTTATTAATCAAATAAGTTCTCCTAAAGACCTATTAAAAGGATTAACCTCAATTCTAAAAATAGAATTTTGTGGTTATACTAATAAAAAAGATCAGGATAGTCAATCCAGCTATACCTTGTCAAAATTAAAATTATGTGATATTAGATATTTAGACGAATTCTCTAAGAAATTTCTACATGAATATCAAAAATTAAAAAACGAAAGTGTATATTTTTGGAGAAATCAATATTTCCATAAATTACCCCCACCTTGGGATGAAATTTGTATAAACAAATATGCATCTTTCATTATAAAACATAGTAATGATAATAAAGAAATAGGAGATATAGAGACAATAGGTGATAGGATTAATTTACTAAAGAAAAAATAAAAAGGATTAGAAGAAACTATCCTCAGGTCAGATATATACATTTAGGAGTTATCATGATAACAATTAGAGCATTATTTAGAAGAGGTCATGATGTTCCTATTTTAGCAGTATTATTAGATAAAAGATTTGAAAATCCAATAAAAGCACTTATTGGAGGAATTCAATCTAATTTACATACAGGTGTTATAGGATTTAAGGTAAAACCAAATTACTTTATCTCTATAACAGACCCTCTAATAGAAGAGTGTCTATGCCTTAGAATTCAGACAAAAAATTCTGATATTAGTGATTTAGCAGAAGATTTAGCAATCAGCTGGACTTCTATTAATGAATATACTAATACAGCAGAGGTTGAAATAAAAGAAATTAATAATAAAATTATTGAGCTTTTTGAGCCCAATAAATTTACTACAGAAATTCAACCAAAGCTATTACATTTAAAAGATTTATCGATTCCAAAAGACTGGATAATCGATAAAACCAATAATGCTAGTACTTCTAAACCAGTAAGTACTATTGAATACATGTCATCTGGTGACAAGTTATATTTTAGAAATAATCTGATTACTAATACAGATGATAATTTAGTATTACCTTCTCGTTCTCAACCAGAGGAAGAAGAAGATATAAGTACTTCTACACCAATAGGTATGAAAACAGTTCATATTCCTATTTTTCCTACTACACCAAGTAGAAATTCTAGAAACACTAGAATGGAAGATATAAATTATTCAATTGATAATATTACAAATTTCAATAAATACATTGAAATTACATTACATAGTAAAGATTATAAAAAATATTCTTTACATGCTTTATTAGATACAGGAGTTACAACCAGTAGTTGTAAAAAGAATATTCTTCCTAAAGAATATTGGAAACCTGTAAAAAAGATAATAAATATTAGTGGAATAAATGGTAGCAAAACTACTGTTTATTATAAAGCTAAAAATATACCAATCTACATAAACAATGTTAAATTTATAATTCCAAAATTATTATGTTTACCTGATATGTATGGAGACATATTATTAGGTAATAATTTTCTAAATCAATATTTACCTTTTATTATTAATAAGAAATCGGTTATATTATCTATAGAAAATACTTCTATAGAAACACCATTGGTAAATAATAATAAAATTATTCGCTAATGATTGCTGATTTTCTTAGCAGGCCTTATGGATAGAGGTAAACAACCTCTAAAAGAAAATGATGGATGGAGAACTATCCATAAAAAACCCAACAAGGGAAAATCACCTATAAGTCCTAAACAAGGATTTATGGCTGCACCTGCAAAAATAATTCCTAAACAAGGATTTATGGCTGCACCAACACAGGTACAATTTTATCCTAACCAGGGATATTATTTACCATATCCATTGGTAAACCAACCAATTGGATCACATTCACCAACACAGGTGGATTATTCTCAATTTTCTCAAAAGCCTCCTACCGATTCTGAAATTCTCAAATATGCAGATGCTTTGTTGAAAAAACAACAAAACTCTGAATTCTCGAATCTAAAGGATTTTTATAATCCAGGATTACCCCCAGAATATTACCATTTCATAAACAAGATATGGAAAAACCATATTTTGGAACAAATGGCTAGTTTCAGAAAAGCTCTTACCCAATTCTCAGAATTCTTAGTTGAAAAAACAACTCAAGAAAAATCTGAAGAATTATTATTAAAATCTATATTATACAGAGATTGGGATGATGTCCTAATTGAATATATGGATATTAAGGAGATAAACAATCTTCTTGATACATTTCAATATTTTATTGATAAAAGGAGAAACACTCCTATTATTAATAAGATGTTTCGAAAATGTCTATATAACAAATGTAGACAAATTTTACCCTCAGAAATATTTTCGAAAATAAAAGGAGCCATTTGCAAACAGCAAGCTCTATTTTTAGAAACGTTTTCGAAATATTTTTCACAGGCATATGTTTTTACAAATGATATGGGAGAAAAAACTCCTGCTATCAAATTTCAATTAAATCATGAGCCATTTGATATAACCAGTATTGAATGAGGATTTGTTAAAGAAATAACAGTCCAAAATCTCTCTTTTGATTTATTAAAAGATTTTCCGGCGATAGTCAAATCCCGGCTATCAAATTTTGTAAACATAGACGATTTTGTCTATTACTTCCATATTGAGATAAACAGTCTCATTGGTATTGCTGAGGAAGAAAAATTTCATCAGCCTTATCAAATTTGGAATATAAATACTATGTTTTCGGGAAAAGCCCTGGCAGTAGTCAAAGAAAATCAAGAGCATTTGTCAAAAATCATTGATGAATGTTATAATAATTTCAACAAATATCAAGTCCAAGCTGGAATTGATCTCATGAGCATGGCTCGTCACCTTCTCCACCAAGACACTTATATGTTTTGGACCGATGGAAGAAGAATTTTAGCTTATGGCACTGGAAGAAACCAGGAAAAAAGCAATGAAGAAGCCGTTTCGTTATTAAAACAAATAGCGGAAATGGAGATCGAAGATTATCCGTTAGCAGCGGAGATCCGAGATACATGGGAACGTTGGAACTCACCAGCACCGTCACCAGAATCATTACACCTTGACGAGATCGAGGAAATGAATCTGAGAAACATCCAAGAAGGATGAAGACAACTTGGAAGATGACAACCCGTCAGCATCCAATTGATGTAAGCAATGAGGTAATCAACCATCAATGCTACATAAAAGATGACGCAAGCAATAATGCAAGCAGCATGTATTGCCAGAAAAGGAAGCCACCTGGAAGCAACCAAGAGGCCAACAATTTTGTCAAGAAAAGGAAGCTACGTGGAAAACCCAAAAGCATCCTTATCAACACACTGTTCAAGGAAGCTACGTGGAAAAACCAACATAGCATCCACCAATTGACGGAAGCAACTTGGAAGCCACCAAGAAGCTGACGATTAATGTGTCCCTATCAGGATACTATTCGGATTCCAATTGTAATTAAATTAGAGCCTATTCTTTAATTCTTATCCGATCAATTATTTCGGACTTCAACTATAATTAGATTCTAGTTTAGAATTTTTCGATTATAAATAGGCATTCTTGTAAGCCTAGGAAGGCATCTCGAAAAATACTTAGTTTTAGTTTTCTTTAGTTTTCTCTTTTGTAAATTATCTATTTTCTTCTTGTGAAATATTATTCTACGATATATATCCTTCCGCTAGTGCATATATCCCTCCCTCCCCCCGGTAATTGGAATCAGAAGAGCCCCGGAGTAACGATTTCTGGAGTTCTCATATCGTAGTAATCATTGTAAGTTTCTATCTTTGTATCTGCAATTCTGTTTATTTCGCTGTTATTATCTCAAAACCCATATATCTGTCGTTAGTCTTCGTTGCCGTTGAGTCCGAGTGGGACGTTGTTGGCGTTGTGAGGACGTTAAGACACAGAAGGTTTTAGGTACCAGGGATAATAATAATGGAAAAAATGGATTGTTTATATCAAGATAAAACTTGTAATCATACTATGCATATAGACTCTAAGAATGTAAATAATATTTCGAGTCTTAGTAAAGGTATCAATAGTTTAATAGATATGACGTCTATATATTTTAATAGATTATATACTAAGGTTAGTAAAGTAGAAGAAAAAATAGATAATATGGGAGAAGTAACAAATTTAGATTTGAATAGCAAGTCTAAAGAGTTATTATCCGATGCTAATAATAAATTAGATCAGATTATTAGTAATAGTAATATAGAATCAGACTTAAATTTAGGACCTTTATATTACGGTAATAGTAATACTATTTTAGTCTTGTCAGATGAGGATGAGTCTTCGGATGAATCTTCAACTAATAATAATAATAATAAACAAAAAAACAAAAGAAAAAGAGAAAAAAATAAAAAATAAGAAAAATATGATTTTGACTCTTATAAAACTTTAATAGAACATTGGAAAAACCAATTTTCTAAAACGGAAGATAATCTTGAAAGAGTTGAATATCTAAAGTTAATAGAAGAACTTTATGAAAAACATAAAGATCTGTTTGAAAAATATAATTATCACTATATGTTAGAATATGATGATACTACTAATACTAATAATAGTAGTAAAGATAATAATAATAGTGATAATTGTAATACTGATAATTCAGAAGATAATATTATTGTTACGAGTCATAATTCTGATGAAGGAAACACTTCAACAGAAGAAAATATAGAAATCCCCGAACCTATGGATACTGAACCCACAGATCCAGATGATTATATAATACCTAAACCTTGGGAAATAGATAAAAAAGATCTTTATGGTAAAAGAAAATTAGACTCAGATCTTCAAATAGATGATCACAAAATTGTTGAAAATACAACAAGAATATTAGGTGATAAAATAGAAAATATAGCTACTAATGATATAAAACTGGAAACACCAGGAGAAACTAGTCAACCTACACCTATACCTTACAGTGTAGGAGACCTTAATAAAAGAAATGTTGCTCAAGGAGGAATATATTTAGATTTAACAAATATTCCTTTGTCAGATTATGAAAAAATCATAGATGATTGGGCACAATCCATGACTATTGTTGTAAACAACAACAGTACGATCTGGTCAAAAGAAAAGTTTTTAAACTATTTTGTTGGAACTTTTCAAGGTGATGTTCTACAATTTCTCAGACGCTGGGAAGAATCTTAGAAAGGAAGAGAACAAAAGGGTCAACTTATTAATCAAATAAGTTCTCCTAAAGACCTATTAAAAGGATTAACCTCAATTCTAAAAATAGAATTTTGTGGTTATACTAATAAAAAAGATCAGGATAGTCAATCCAGCTATACCTTGTCAAAATTAAAATTATGTGATATTAGATATTTAGACGAATTCTCTAAGAAATTTCTACATGAATATCAAAAATTAAAAAACGAAAGTGTAGATTTTTGGAGAAATCAATATTTCCATAAATTACCCCCACCTTGGGATGAAATTTGTATAAACAAATATGCATCTTTCATAATAAAACATAGTAATGATAATAAAGAAATAGGAGATATAGATACAATAGGTAATAGGATTAATTTTGCTAAAGAAAGAATTCTATTACATTGCTTACAGAGTAAAGCGGCTAAACAAGTCAAGAATAAATTAAGTCATAAATATTGTACAAAAATGTTAGAAGGAGAATGGGAATTTGGATGTAATTCCATACGTCCGAAAACCTATAAAAAATATAATAAAAGATATAAATTAGCTAAATGGAAACCAGGAAATAAAAAATATACTAATAATAAAAAGAAAAAATTTGTTAGAAGAAAAACTTCTAAAAATACTAAAAAACAAATTTGCAAATGTTTTATTTGTGATGAAGAAGGTCATCTAGCAACAAGTTGTCCTAACAAAGGTAAGAATGCTAGAAAAATGATTAAAAATCTTGAAGAACAAGATTTAGAAATATGTTTTAGTGAGGAAACAAATCCTACTGAAATAATATATGAGTTATTATCAGAAACAGAGTCTGATACAGATTCTGATGAATATATTTTTATGATAGGAAATAGTTCTAATAATAAGTTAGAAGAAATTCCTAATTCTGAACAACAGAATATTAAATTAGGAAGTTTAATTGGAGAAGAAACAGATCTTTCCGATGACATAATAGAAAAAATTAATAAAATCATATTTCTAAAGAAGAAATTTATAAAATATCAAAGTTTAAACTATGGTCAAAAAGACACATAGAAAAAATTAGTGGCAACACAGTCGCTAAGGATACTAAAGGTGGATTAACAGAAATTCCCTTATTTACTAAAGAAAAAATAAAAAGGATTAGAAGAAACTATCCTCAGGTCAGATATATACATTTAGGAGTTATCATGATAACAATTAGAGCATTATTTAGAAGAGGTCATGATGTTCCTATTTTAGCAGTATTATTAGATAAAAGATTTGAAAATCCAATAAAAGCACTTATTGGAGGAATTCAATCTAATTTATATACAGGTGTTATAGGATTTAAGGTAAAACCAAATTACTTTATCTCTATAACAGACCCTCTAATAGAAGAGTGTCTATGCCTTAGAATTCAGACAAAAAATTCTGATATTAGCGATTTAGCAGAAGATTTAGCAATCAGCTGGACTTCTATTAATGAATATACTAATACAGCAGAGGTTGAAATAAAAGAAATTAATAATAAAATTATTGAGCTTTTTGAGCCCAATAAATTTACTACAGAATTTCAACCAAAGCTATTACATTTAAAAGATTTATCGATTCCAAAAGACTGGATAATCGATAAAACCAATAATGCTAGTACTTCTAAACCAGTAAGTACTATTGAATACATGTCATCTGGTGACAAGTTATATTTTAGAAATAATCTGATTACTAATACAGATGATAATTTAGTATTACCTTCTAGTTCTCAACCAGAGGAAGAAGAAGATATAAGTACTTCTACACCAATAGGTATGAAAACAGTTCATATTCCTATTTTTCCTACTACACCAAGTAGAAATTCTAGAAACACTAGAATGGAAGATATAAATTATTCAATTGATAATATTACAAATTTCAATAAATACATTGAAATTACATTACATAGTAAAGATTATAAAAAATATTCTTTACATGCTTTATTAGATACAGGAGCTACAACCAGTAGTTGTAAAAAGAATATTCTTCCTAAAGAATATTGGAAACCTGTAAAAAAGATAATAAATATTAGTGGAATAAATGGTAGCAAAACTACTGTTTATTATAAAGCTAAAAATATACCAATCTACATAAACAATGTTAAATTTATGGAGACATATTATTAGGTAACAATTTTCTAAATCAATATTTACCTTTTATTATTAATAAGAAATCGGTTATATTATCTATAGAAAACACCATTGGTAAATAATAATAAAATTATTCGCTAATGATTGCTGATTTTCTTAGCAGGCCTTATGGATAGAGGTAAACAACCTCTAAAAGAAAATGATGGATGGAGAACTATCCATAAAAAACCCAACAAGGGAAAATCACCTATAAGTCCTAAACAAGGATTTATGGCTGCACCTGCAAAAATAATTCCTAAACAAGGATTTATGGCTGCACCAACACAGGTACAATTTTATCCTAACCAGGGATATTATTTACCATATCCATTGGTAAACCAACCAATTGGATCACATTCACCAACACAGGTGGATTATTCTCAATTTTCTCAAAAGCCTCCTACCGATTCTGAAATTCTCAAATATGCAGATGCTTTGTTGAAAAAACAACAAAACTCTGAATTCTCGAATCTAAAGGATTTTTATAATCCAGGATTACCCCCAGAATATTACCATTTCATAAACAAGATATGGAAAAACCATATTTTGGAACAAATGGCTAGTTTCAGAAAAGCTCTTACCCAATTCTCAGAATTCTTAGTTGAAAAAACAACTCAAGAAAAATCTGAAGAACTATTATTAAAATCTATATTATACAGAGATTGGGATGATGTCCTAATTGAATATATGGATATTAAGGAGATAAACAATCTTCTTTATACATTTCAATATTTTATTGATAAAGGGAGAAACACTCCTATTATTAATAAGATGTTTTGAAAATGTCTATATAACAAATGTAGACAAATTTTACCCTCAGAAATATTTTCGAAAATAAAAGGAGTCATTTGCAAACAGCAAGCTCTATTTTTAGAAACGTTTTCGAAATATTTTTCACAGGCATATGTTTTTACAAATGATATGGGAGAAAAAACTCCTGCTATCAAATTTCAATTAAATCATGAGCCATTTGATATAACCAGTATTGAATGGGGATTTGTTAAAGAAATAACAGTCCAAAATCTCTTTTTTGATTTATTAAAAGATTTTCCGGCGATAGTCAAATCCCGGCTATCAAATTTTGTAAACATACACGATTTTGTCTATTACTTCCATATTGAGATAAACAGTCTCATTGGTATTGCTGAGGAAGAAAAATTTCATCAGCCTTATCAAATTTGGAATATAAATACTATGTTTTCGGGAAAAGCCCTGGCAGTAGTCAAAGAAAATCAAGAGCATTTGTCAAAAATCATTGATGAATGTTATAATAATTTCAACAAATATCAAGTCCAAGCTGGAATTGATCTCATGAGCATGGCTCGTCACCTTCTCCACCAAGACACTTATATGTTTTGGACTGATGGAAGAAGAATTTTAGCTTATGGCACTGGAAGAAACCAGGAAGAAAGCAATGAAGAAGCCGTTTCGTTATTAAAACAAATAGAGGAAATGGAGATCGAAGATTATCCGTTAGCAGCGGAGATCCGAGATACATGGGAACGTTGGAACTCACCAGCACCGTCACCAGAATCATTACACCTTGACGAGATCGAGGAAATGAATCTGAGAAACATCCAAGAAGGATGAAGACAACTTGGAAGATGACAACCCGTCAGCATCCAATTGATGTAAGCAATGAGGTAATCAACCATCAATGCTACATAAAAGATGACGCAAGCAATGATGCAAGCAGCATGTATTGCCAGAAAAGGAAGCCACCTGGAAGCAACCAAGAGGGCAACAATTTTGTCAAGAAAAGGAAGCTACGTGGAAAACCCAAAAGCATCCTTATCAACACACTGTTCAAGGAAGCTACGTGGAAAAACCAACATAGCATCCACCAATTGACGGAAGCAACTTGGAAGCCACCAAGAAGCTGACGATTAATGTGTCCCTATCAGGATACTATTCGGATTCCAATTGTAATTAAATTAGAGTCTATTCTTTAATTCTTATCCGATCAATTATTTCGGACTTCAACTGTAATTAGATTCTAGTTTAGAATTTTTCGATTATAAATAGGCATTCTTGTAAGCCTAGGAAGGCATCTCGAAAAATACTTAGTTTTAGTTTTCTTTAGTTTTCCTAGTTTAAATGGAGAGTAATGCCATTTGGACTTTGTAATGCACCTCAAGTCTTCCAAAGATGGATGGACTCTATATTTAAAAAATATAAAAAATTCTGTGTTGTATATATAGATGATATTCTAATTTTTTCAGAAACACTGGAAAATTATAGAAAACATCTAAATATTATAGCTAGAGAGTTTATAAAACATGGAATAATATTAAGCCCTAAGAAAATAGAATTAGAAAAAACTGAAATAGAATTCTTAGGATTAATATTATCATCTGATGGTATTAAACTCCAAGATCATATTATTGTTAAAATAAAAGAATTCCCTGAAAAAATTGTTGATAAAAAACAACTTCAATAATCTTCTAAATAATGCTCTAATTGTTATCATGATAACTCCTAAATGTATATATCTGACCTGAGGATAGTTTCTTCTAATCCTTTTTATTTTTTCTTTAGTAAATAAGGGAATTTCTGTTAATCCACCTTTAGTATCCTTAGCGACTGTGTTGCCACTAATTTTTTCTATGTGTCTTTTTGACTATAGTTTAAACTTTGATATTTTATAAATTTCTTCTTTAGAAATATGATTTTTATTAATTTTTTCTATTATGTCATCGGAAAGATCTGTTTCTTCTCCAATTAAACTTCCTAATTTAATATTCTGTTGTTCAGAATTAGGAACTTCTTCTAACTTATTATTAGAACTATTTCCTATCATAAAAATATATTCATCAGAATCTGTATCAGACTCTGTTTCTGATAATAACTCATATATTATTTCAGTAGGATTTGTTTCCTCACTAAAACATATTTCTAAATCTTGTTCTTCAAGATTTTTAATCATTTTTCTAGTATTCTTACCTTTGTTAGGACAACTTGTTGCTAGATGACCTTCTTCATCACAAATAAAACATTTGCAAATTTGTTTTTTAGTATTTTAGAAGTTTTTCTTCTAACAAATTTTTTCTTTTTATTATTAGTATATTTTTTATTTCCTGGTTTCCATTTAGCTAATTTATATCTTTTATTATATTTTTTAAAGGTTTCGGACGTATGGAATTACATCCAAATTCCCATTCTCCTTCTAACATTTTTGTACAATATTTATGACTTAATTTATTCTTGACTTGTTTAGCCGCTTTACTCTGTAAGCAATGTAATAGAATTCTTTCTTTAGCAAAATTAATCCTATTACCTATTGTATCTATATCTCCTATTTCTTTATTATCATTACTATGTTTTATAATGAAAGATGCATATTTGTTTATACAAATTTCATCCCAAGGTGGGGTTAATTTATGGAAATATTGATTTCTCCAAAAATCTACACTTTCGTTTTTTAATTTTTGATATTCATGTAGAAATTTCTTAGAGAATTCGTCTAAATATCTAATATCACATAATTTTAATTTTGACAAGGTATAGCTGGATTGACTATCCTGATCTTTTTTATTAGTATAACCACAAAATTCTATTTTTAGAATTGAGGTTAATCCTTTTAATTGGTCTTTAGGAGAACTTATTTGATTAATAAGTTGACCCTTTTGTTCTCTTCCTTTCTCAGATTCTTCCCAGCGTCTGAGAAATTGTAGAACATCACCTTGAAAAGTTCCAACAAAATAGTTTAAAAACTTTTCTTTTGACCATATCGTACTGTTGTTGTTTACAACAATAGTCATGGATTGTGCCCAATCATCTATGATTTTTTCATAATCTGACAAAGGAATATTTGTTAAGTCTAAATATATTCCTCCTTGAGCAACATTTCTTTTATTAAGGTCTCCTACAGTGTAAGGTATAGGTGTAGGTTGACTAGTTTCTCCTGGTGTTTCCAGTTTTATATCATTAGTAGCAATATTTTCTATTTTATCCCCTAATATTTTTGTTGTATTTTCAACAATTTCGTGATCCTCATTTATTTGAAGATCTGAGTCTAATTTTCTTTTACCATAAAGATCTTTTTTATCAATTTCCCAAGGTTTAGGTATTATATAATCATCTGGATCTGTGGGTTCAGTATCCATAGGTTCAGGGATTTCTATATTTTCTTCTGTTGAAGTGTTTTCTTCATCAGAATTATGACTCGTGACATTAATATTATCTTCTGAATTATCAGAATTACTAGTAGTCATCATATTCTAACATATAATGATAATTATATTTTTTAAACAAATCTTTATGTTTTTCATAAAGTTCTTCTATTAACTTTAGATATTCAACTCTTTCAAGATTATCTTCCGTTTTAGAAAATTGGTTTTTCCAATGTTCTATTAAAGTTTTATAAGAGTCAAAATCATATTTTCTTGTTTTTTATCTTTTTCTCTTTTTTCTTTTGTTTTTTTTTTTATTATTATTATTAGTTGAAGATTCATCCGAAGACTCATCCTCATCTGACAAGACTAAAATAGTATTACTATTACCGTAATATAAAGGTCCTAAATTTAAGTCTGATTCTATATTACTATTACTAATAATCTGATCTAATTTATTATTAACATCGGATAATAACTCTTTAGACTTGCTATTCAAATCTAAATTTGTTACTTCTCCCATATTATCTATTTTTTCTTCTACTTTACTAACCTTAGTATATAATCTATTAAAATATATAGACGTCATATCTATTAAACTATTGATACCTTTACTAAGACCCGAAATATTATTTACATTCTTAGAGTCTATATGCATAGTATGATTACAAGTTTTATCTTAATATAAACAATCCATTTTTTCCATTATTATTATTAGCCCTGGTACCTAAAACCTTCTGTGTCTTAACGTCCTCACAACGCCAACAACGTCCCACTCGGACTCAACGGCAACGAAGACTAACGACAGATATATGGGTTTTGAGATAATAACAGCGAAATAAACAGAATTGCAGATACAAAGATAGAAACTTACAATGATGACTACGATATGAGAACTCCAGAAATCGTTACTCTGGGGCTCGTCTGATACCAATTACCGGGGGGAGGGAGGGATATATGCACTAGCGGAAGGCTTAATATCGTAGAATAATATTTCACAAGAAGAAAATAGATAATTTACAAAAGAGAAAACTAAAGAAAACTAAAACTAAGTATTTTTCAAGATGCCTTCCTAGGCTTACAAGAATGCCTATTTATAATCGAAAAATTCTAAACTAGAATCTAATTACAGTTGAAGTCCGAAATAATTGATCGGATAAGAATTAAAGAATAGACTCTAATTTAATTACAATTGGAATCCGAATAGTATCCTAATAGGGACACATTAATCGTCAGCTTCTTGGTGGCTTCCAAGTTGCTTCCGTCAATTGGTGGATGCTATGTTGGTTTTTCCACGTAGCTTCCTTGAACAGTGTGTTGATAAGGATGCTTTTGGGTTTTCCACGTAGCTTCCTTTTCTTGACAAAATTGTTGCCCTCTTGGTTGCTTCCAGGTGGCTTCCTTTTCTGGCAATACATGCTGCTTGCATCATTGCTTACGTCATCTTTTATGTAGCATTGATGGTTGATTACCTCATTGCTTACATCAATTGGATGCTGACGGGTTGTCATCTTCCAAGTTGTCTTCATCCTTCTTGGATGTTTCTCAGATTCATTTCCTCGATCTCGTCAAGGTGTAATGATTCTGGTGACGGTGCTGGTGAGTTCCAACGTTCCCATATATCTCGGATCTCCTCTGCTAACGGATAATCTTCGATCTCCATTTCCGCTATTTGTTTTAATAACGAAACGGCTTCTTCATTGCTTTCTTCCTGGTTTCTTCCAGTGCCATAAGCTAAAATTCTTCTTCCATCGGTCCAAAACATATAAGTGTCTTGGTGGAGAAGGTGACGAGCCATGCTCATGAGATCAATTCCAGCTTGGACTTGATATTTGTTGAAATTATTATAACACTCATCAATGATTTTTGACAAATGCTCTTAATTTTCTTTGACTACTGCCAGGGCTTTTCCCGAAAACATAGTATTTATATTCCAAATTTGATACGGCTGATGAAATTTTTCTTCCTCAGCAATACCAATGAGACTGTTTATCTCAATATGGAAATAATAGATAAAATCATCCATGTTTACAAAATTTGATAGCCGGGATTTGACTATCGCCGAAAAATCTTTTAATAAATCAAAAGAGAGATTTTGGACTGTTATTTCTTTAACAAATCCCCATTCAATACTGGTTATATCAAATGGCTCATGATTTAATCGAAATTTGATAGCAGGAGTTTTTTCTCCCATATCATTTGTAAAAACATATGCCTGTGAAAAATATTTCGAAAACGTTTCTAAAAATAGAGCTTGCTGTTTGCAGATGGCTCCTTTTATTTTCGAAAATATTTCTGAAGGTAAAATTTGTCTACATTTGTTATATAGACATTTTCGAAACATCTTATTAATAATAGGAGTGTTTCTCCCTTTATCAATAAAATATTGAAATGTATCAAGAAGATTGTTTATCTCCTTAATATCCATATATTCAATTAGGACATCGTCCCAATCTCTGTATAATATAGATTTTAATAATAATTCTTCAGATTTTTCTTGAGTTGTTTTTTCAACTAAGAATTCTGAGAATTGGGTAAGAGCTTTTCTGAAACTAGCTCTTTGTTCCAAAATATGGTTTTTCCATATCTTGTTTATGAAATGGTAATATTCTGGGGGTAAGCCTGGATTATAAAAATCCTTTAGATTCGAGAATTCAGAGTTTTGTTGTTTTTTCAACAAAGCATCTGCATATTTGAGAATTTCAGAATCGGTAGGAGGCTTTTGAGAAAATTGAGAATAATCCACCTGTGTTGGTGAATGTGATCCAATTGGTTGGTTTACCAATGGATATGGTAAATAATATCCTTGGTTAGGATAAAATTGTACCTGTGTTGGTGCAGCCATAAATCCTTGTTTAGGAATTATTTTTGCATGTGCAGCCATAAATCCTTGTTTAGGACTTATAGGTGATTTTCCCTTGTTGGGTTTTTTATGGACAGTTCTCCATCCATCATTTTCTTTTAGAGGTTGTTTACCTCTATCCATAAGGCCTGCTAAGAAAATCAGCAATCATATTGTTATTACCTTTTATGTATATAACTTCAAAATTGAATTGGCATAATTCATTATACCATCTAATCCTTCTAGGTACTGTTTCTAAACTTTTGTTAGTAAGAAACTGTTTAACAGCTTGATTATCGGTTTTAATAATAAAATTTTCTGGTGCTAAATATATTAGAAATTTTTTTATTCCTTTTTTTATTGCTAATAGTTCTTTTTCATAAATAGCATAATTAATTTCGTTTGGTTTAAACTTTCCAGAACTATATCCACAAATTAATTCTTCATTAGCTATTGTTTTAGCTTTTAATACACATCCCCAATTTCTTTCTGAGGCATCTGTTTCTAGAATTAATTTATCACCTTGTTTAGGTAAATAAACTTTTGGAATATAATTTATTTCAGACTTTATTTGTTTTATAATGTCTGAATCTTTGTTAGACCACTCAAAAGGTTTGTCCTTTTTGAGTTTTTCATATAACTCATCTAGTTTTTTAGACAAATTAGGGAAAAAATTTCTGCCATAATTAACAATTCCTAGAAATTGTTGAAGATGTTTCTTATCAACAATGTTTTCAGGAAATTCTTTTATTTTAACAATAATATGTTCTTGGAGTTTAAGACCATCAGATGATAATATTAACCCTAAGAATTCTATTTCAGTTTTTTCTAATTCTATTTTCTTAGGGCTTAATATTATTCCATGTTTTATAAACTCTCTAGCTATAATATTTAGATGTTTTCTATGATTTTCCAATGTTTCTGAAAAAATTAGAATATCATCTATATATACAACACAAAATTTTTTATATTTTTTAAATATAGAGTCCATCCATCTTTGGAAGACTTGAGGTGCATTACAAAGTCCAAATGGCATTACTCTCCATTGGTAATGACCATTAGGTGCACTGAAGGCTGTTAATGGTCTAGATTCTTCTGTTAACATGATTTGCCAGAAGCCAGACTTACAGTCAAATTTACTAAAATATTTTGCTTGTTTAGCTTGATTTATTAAAACTTCCTTTCTTGGAATAAAATATCCATCAAAAATAATATTTTGATTTAATCTTTTATAATTTATGACCATTCTAGCTTTTCCTCTTTTTATCTCTGCATGGTTTCTTACCATGAAGGCAGGACTAGAATGTGGACTAGTAGTTTCTTCTATTAATCCTTTATCTAGTAATTCTTTTATTTGTGTATCAAATTCATCTATATCTTGTTTAGTATAGATCATAGGTTTTACTCTAATAATTTTATTGGGGTTTTCCAATTTTATGGTACAATATCTATGACTATTTTTCCATAATTTTAATGGTTCTTCACTAAAATTATTTTCTAATATCTTAAACAACCAGTGATTAGTATCTAGTTGTTTTATTTGTTCATTCTTAGGAGGTGTAAAGTCCTGATCACATATATATTTATGATTTTCTACTAAGGGTACTTCTACCGAAGTGTTTTCAGTAGTTAGTACAACAAAATTTTTATCTATGGAAAATGGTAGATGTTGATATATAAAATTATTACCTAACAATATATCTCCATGCATTTCATGAAAACATAATAATTTAGGAATTACAAATCTTACATTGTTTATGTAGATTGGTATATTTTTAGCTTTAAAAAGGATTAAAGTTTCAATACCATTGACTCCAACAGCTCTAATAGGATTTTTCATAAGTTCCCATTTTTCTGATGGAATCGCATTTTCTCTACAGCTACTGGTTGTAGCTCCAGTATCTAATAAAGCATTTAAAGAATATGTTTTATATTCTCTAAATTGAAATATAATTTCTATATAAGTATAATATTTCCTTGATTGGAAATGTGAAAAGGTAATAATATCCTTTTTTCCAATTTTCATTTGTTGAATTATTGGTTTTTCTAAATGAACTGGTTTTAGTTCAATTAGATATTTATTTTCCCAATATTTCTTTGGTTTGAATTTACCATAAGGATCTTGTTTATCTATTTCCTTAGGTTTAGATATTTTATAATCATATGGATCTGGGGGTTCAGTTTCCATAGGATCTAGTTTTTTTTTTTCTTTTCTTCTGTTGAAGTTTCTTCTTCATCAGAATTTTGTTTCTTTAAATCTATAACCATATTATTAGAATTACTACTTTCTATTTCTAATATATGATTTTCACTTTCATTATTATTATTAATAGTGTCATTATTACTATTATTATTATTATCATCATCATACTCTAACATATAATGATAATTATATTTTCCAAACAGATCTTTATGTTTTTCATAAAGTTCTTCTATTAACTTTAGATATTCAACTCTTTCAAGATTATCTTCCGTTTTAGAAAATTGGTTTTTCCAATGTTCTATTAAAGTTTTATAAGAGTCAAAATCATATTTTTCTTGTTTTTTATTTTTTCTCTTTTTCTTTTGTTTTTGTTTTTATTATTATTATTATTAGTTGAAGATTCATCCGAAGACTCATCCTCATCTGATAAAGTTAAAATAACATTACTATTACCGTAATATAAAGGTCCTAAATTTAAGTCTGATTCTATATTATTATTACTAATAATCTGATCTAATTTATTATTTACATCGGATAATAACTCTTTAGATTTGCTATTCAAATCTAAATTTGTTACTTCTCCCATATTATCTATTTTTTCTTCTACTTTACTAACCTTAGTATATAATCTATTAAAATATATAGACGTCATATCTATTAAACTATTGATACCTTTACTAAGAGCCGAAATATTATTTTCATTCTTAGAGTCTATATGCATAGTATGATTACAAGTTTTATCTTGATATAAACAATCCATTTTTTCCATTATTATTATCCCTGGTACCTAAAACCTTCTGTGTCTATACGTCCTCACAACGCCAACAACGTCCCACTCGGACTCAACGGCAACGAAGACTAACGACAGATATATGGGTTTTGAGATAATAACAGCGAAATAAACAGAATTGCAGATACAAAGATAGAAACTTACAATGATAACTACGATATGAGAACTCCAGAAATCGTTACTCCGGGGCTCGTCTGATACCAATTACCGGGGGGAGGGAGGGATATGTGCACTAGCGGAAGGATATATATCGTAGAATAATATTTCACAAGAAGAAAATAGATAATTTACAAAAGAGAAAACTAAAGAAAACTAAAACTAAGTATTTTTCGAGATGCCTTCCTAGGCTTACAAGAATGCCTATTTATAATCGAAAAATTCTAAACTAGAATCTAATTACAGTTGAAGTCCGAAATAATTGATCGGATAAGAATTAAAGAATAGACTCTAATTTAATTACAATTGGAATCCGAATAGTATCCTGATAGGGACACATTAATCGTCAGCTTCTTGGTGGCTTCCAAGTTGCTTCCGTCAATTGGTGGATGCTATGTTGGTTTTTCCACGTAGCTTCCTTGAACAGTGTGTTGATAAGGATGCTTTTGGGTTTTCCACGTAGCTTCCTTTTCTTGACAAAATTGTTGCCCTCTTGGTTGCTTCCAGGTGGCTTCCTTTTCTGGCAATACATGCTGCTTGCATCATTGCTTGCGTCATCTTTTATGTAGCATTGATGGTTGATTACCTCATTGCTTACATCAATTGGATGCTGACGGGTTGTCATCTTCCAAGTTGTCTTCATCCTTCTTGGATGTTTCTCAGATTCATTTCCTCGATCTCGTCAAGGTGTAATGATTCTGGTGACGGTGCTGGTGAGTTCCAACGTTCCCATGTATCTCGGATCTCCGCTGCTAACGGATAATCTTCGATCTCCATTTCCGCTATTTGTTTTAATAACGAAACGGCTTCTTCATTGCTTTCTTCCTGGTTTCTTCCAGTGCCATAAGCTAAAATTCTTCTTCCATCGGTCCAAAACATATAAGTGTCTTGGTGGAGAAGGTGACGAGCCATGCTCATGAGATCAATTCCAGCTTGGACTTGATATTTGTTGAAATTATTATAACATTCATCAATGATTTTTGACAAATGCTCTTGATTTTCTTTGACTACTGCCAGGGCTTTTCCCGAAAACATAGTATTTATATTCCAAATTTGATAAGGCTGATGAAATTTTTCTTCCTCAGCAATACCAATGAGACTGTTTATCTCAATATGGAAGTAATAGACAAAATCGTCTATGTTTACAAAATTTGATAGCCGGGATTTGACTATCGCCGGAAAATCTTTTAATAAACCAAAAGAGAGATTTTGGACTGTTATTTCTTTAACAAATCCCCATTCAATACTGGTTATATCAAATGGCTCATGATTTAATTGAAATTTGATAGCAGGAGTTTTTTCTCCCATATCATTTGTAAAAACATATGCCTGTGAAAAATATTTCGAAAACTTTTCTAAAAATAGAGCTTGCTGTTTGCAAATGGCTCCTTTTATTTTCGAAAATATTTCTGAGGGTAAAATTTGTCTACATTTGTTATATAGACATTTTCGAAACATCTTATTAATAATAGGAGTGTTTCTCCCTTTATCAATAAAATATTGAAATGTATCAAGAAGATTGTTTATCTCCTTAATATCCATATATTCAATTAGGACATCATCCCAATCTCTGTATAATATAGATTTTAATAATAATTCTTCAGATTTTTCTTGAGTTGTTTTTTCAACTAAGAATTCTGAGAATTGGGTAAGAGCTTTTCTGAAACTAGCCCTTTGTTCCAAAATATGGTTTTTCCATATCTTGTTTATGAAATGGTAATATTCTGGGGGTAATCCTGGATTATAAAAATCCTTTAGATTCGAGAATTCAGAGTTTTGTTGTTTTTTCAACAAAGCATCTGCATATTTGAGAATTTCAGAATCGATAGGAGGCTTTTGAGAAAATTGAGAATAATCCACCTGTGTTGGTGAATGTGATCCAATTGGTTGGTTTACCAATGGATATGGTAAATAATATCCCTGGTTAGGCATAGACACTCTTCTATTAGAGGGTCTGTTATAGAGATAAAGTAATTTGGTTTTACCTTTAAATCCTATAACACCTGTAAGTAAATTAGATTGAATTCCTCCAATAAGTGCTTTTATTGGATTTTCAAATCTTTTATCTAATAATACTGCTAAAATAGGAACATCATGACCTCTTCTAAATAATGCTCTAATTGTTATCATGATAACTCCTAAATGTATATATCTGACCTGAGGATAGTTTCTTCTAATCTTTTTTATTTTTTCTTTAGTAAATAAGGGAATTTCTGTTAATCCACCTTTAGTATCCTTAGCGACTGTGTTGCCACTAATTTTTTCTATGTGTCTTTTTGACCATAGTTTAAACTTTGATATTTTATAGATTTCTTCTTTAGAAATATGATTTTTATTAATTTTTTTCTATTATGTCATCGGAAAGATCTGTTTCTTCTCCAATTAAACTTCCTAATTTAATATTCTGTTGTTCAGAATTAGGAATTTCTTCTAACTTATTATTAGAACTATTTCCTATCATAAAAATATATTCATCAGAATCTGTATCAGACTCTGTTTCTGATAATAACTCATATATTATTTCAGTAGGATTTGTTTCCTCAATAAAACATATTTCTAAATCTTGTTCTTCAAGATTTTTAATCATTTTTCTAGCATTCTTACCTTTGTTAGGACAACTTGTTGCTAGATGACCTTCTTCATCACAAATAAAACATTTGCAAATTTGTTTTTTAGTATTTTTAGAAGTTTTTCTTCTAACAAATTTTTTCTTTTTATTATTAGTATATTTTTTATTTCCTGGTTTCCATTTAGCTAATTTATATCTTTTATTATATTTTTTAAAGGTTTTCGGACGTATGGAATTACATCCAAATTCCCATTCTCCTTCTAACATTTTTGTACAATATTTATGACTTAATTTATTCTTGACTTGTTTAGCCGCTTTACTCTGTAAGCAATGTAATAGAATTCTTTCTTTAGCAAAATTAATCCTATTACCTATTGTATCTATATCTCCTATTTCTTTATTATCATTACTATGTTTTATAATGAAAGATGCATATTTGTTTATACAAATTTCATCCCAAGGTGGGGGTAATTTATGGAAATATTGATTTTTCCAAAAATCTACACTTTCGTTTTTTAATTTTTGATATTCATGTAGAAATTTCTTAGAGAATTCGTCTAAATATCTAATATCACATAATTTTAATTTTGACAAGGTATAGCTGGATTGACTATCCTGATCTTTTTTATTAGTATAACCACAAAATTCTATTTTTAGAATTGAGGTTAATCCTTTTAATAGGTCTTTAGGAGAACTTATTTGATTAATAAGTTGACCCTTTTGTTCTCTTCCTTTCTCATATTCTTCCCAGCGTCTGAGAAATTGTAGAACATCACCTTGAAAAGTTCCAACAAAATAGTTTAAAAACTTTTCTTTTGACCATATCGTACTGTTGTTGTTTACAACAATAGTCATGGATTGTGCCCAATCATCTATGATTTTTTCATAATCTGACAAAGGAATATTTGTTAAGTCTAAATATATTACTCCTTGAGCAACATTTCTTTTACTAAGGTCTCCTACAGTGTAAGGTATAGGTGTAAGTTGACTAGTTTCTCCTGGTGTTTCCAATTTTATATCATTAGTAGCTATATTTTCTATTTTATCACCTAATATTTTTGTTGTATTTTCAACAATTTCGTGATCCTCATTTATTTGAAGATCTGAGTCTAATTTTCTTTTACCATAAAGATCTTTTTTATCAATTTCCCAAGGTTTAGGTATTATATAATCATCTGGATCTGTGGGTTCAGTATCCATAGGTTCAGGGATTTCTATATTTTCTTCTGTTGAAGTGTTTTCTTCATCAGAATTATGACTCGTGACATTAATATTATCTTCTGAATTATCAGAATTACTAGTAGTATCATCATATTCTAACATATAATGATAATTATATTTTTCAAACAGATTTTTATGTTTTTCATAAAGTTCTTCTATTAACTTTAGATATTCAACTCTTTCAAGATTATCTTCCGTTTTAGAAAATTGGTTTTTCCAATGTTCTATTAAAGTTTTATAAGAGTCAAAATCATATTTTTCTTGTTTTTTATCTTTTTATCTTTTTTCTTTTGTTTTTTGTTTTTTATTATTATTATTATTAGTTGAAGATTCATCCGAAGACTCATCCTCATCTGATAAAGTTAAAATAACATTATTATTACCGTAATATAAAGGTCCTAAATTTAAGTCTGATTCTATATTATTATTACTAATAATCTGATCTAATTTATTATTTACATCGAATAATAACTCTTTATGTAATAGCTCCTTTTATTTTAACAAATGAAAAAAGGAAAAAAGGATATTATTACCTTTTCACATTTCCAATCAAGGAAATATTATACTTATATAGAAATTATATTTCAATTTAGAGAATATAAAACATATTCTTTAAATGCTTTATTAGATACTGGAGCTACAACCAGTAGCTATAGAGAAAATGCGATTCCATCAGAAAAATGGGAACTTATGAAAAATCCTATTAGAGCTGTTGGAGTCAATGGTATTGAAACTTTAATCCTTTTTAAAGCTAAAAATATACCAATCTACATAAACAATGTAAGATTTGTAATTCCTAAATTATTATGTTTTCATGAAATGCATGGAGATATATTGTTAGGTAATAATTTTATATATCAACATCTACCATTTTCCATAGATAAAATTTTTTTTGTACTAACTACTGAAAACACTTCGGTACGTTGAAAGTTCGAGTCGTAATATGTGCCCGATCGTAAATTAGAGTAAGTTCAAGATTTCAAGAAAAAGAGTGGTTTATGAAAGAATAAACTTAAGTTCGATTGAATGTTGTTGAATGAAAGGACACAAAGAGATTAGTTGACAATAAAATTAAGGTTCAAGCCGAACTAATACAATTAAATGTATTAACCCGAGCCTTAGGTGAACGCTTAGGTTGGGTGAGGGTTCGGTGGAAGGATATGGTAAAAGATGGAACCTCGACCCACTATTAATAGATGATAGGAACCTCGGTACAGTGAACGCCACACTTTAGGGTTACAAAGTGATAAGTTCGATAAACAAAAAACGAGGATGACGCCACAAGTGTATGCTTGATAAGTCAACAAGTCTTTGGAGAGAATTGAGAGTTGAAAACAATCTCACAAATGAACAAAGTTATATCCATCTTCATTGCCTTCAATGAGAAATACATAGCCTTTTTATAGGCTAAACAAAGGCCAACCACAACCTTGGCCTTTAACCCTTAAGTTTTTGAAAGGGCACCTAGTAATCTTGTCCCTTAACCCTTAGGTTTTTGAAAAGGCACCTAGTAACCTTATCCCTTAACCTTTAAGTTTTTGAAAAGGCACCAGTAATTTTGTCTCTTCATATTCCCTAAAAGGCACCTAAAAAGTATGTCCTAAAGCTAGACACAATTAACTCATGTCTAATTAGGGACATATTAATGACACACATTAATATACAACATATTTAAATGTTCAGATTTATTTAATTAACTTGAACTGAACTAAGCTAACACAACTAAATCGGCTTGAAGAAAGGTGCAAATTAAGCTAATTGAGCTAGCCACTTTGTGTTCGGCAACTCCATCTTCCCATACTCGACCAATGTAGCTTGCTACATTTTCTTGGAATTTCTTAGCACGAGCTCGAGTGATGGGTCCCAAATGCAGTTCTAAGGATTCGATTCCTTGCTTGTTAGGCGAGCTCACATCATCCCTCCCCTCTTCAAAGCGATTCGTCCTCGAATCGTCACCTACATCAAATAGAGAAAGATCAGCAACGTTAAAACTTGCACTAACTTCGTACTCACCCTGTAGGTCAATTTTATAAACGTTGTCATTGATTCGTTCCAGCACTTGAAAGGGACCATCTCCCCTTGGTTGAAGTTTAGATTTTCGTTGCTCGGGAAATCGTTCTTTGCGCATGTGGATCCAAACCCAATCTCCTGGTTCGAATGCAACTCGTTTATGTCCTTTGTTTGCACCTTGAACATATTGTTCAATCCTCCTCTCGATATTATCTTTAACATTCTTATCCAATTGTTTAACAAACTCAGCTTTCTTTTTACCATCTACATTTACTAATTCGTTAGAAGGCATGGGTGCTAAATCAAGAGGGGTAATCGGATTGAAACCATATACTACCTCGAATGGAGAGTACTTTGTGGCCGAGTGAACTGACCGATTGTATGCAAATTCCACGTGAGGCAGGCATTCTTCCCACAACTTCAAGTTTTTGCGTAGGATTGCTCGAAGTAAAGTTGAGAGGACACGGTTAACTATTTCACTTTGACCATCTGTTTGGGGATGGCAAGTTGTTGAAAATAGCAACTTAGTGCCTAGCTTCCCCCATAAAGTCCTCCAGAAGTGACTTAAAAACTTCGTGTCTCGATCGAAAACTATGGTTCGAGGAATCCCGTGCAACCTGACAACTTCTTTGAAAAACAAATTAGCAACATTAGTAGCATCATCAGTTTTATTGCAAGTAATAAAATAGGCCATTTTTGAGAAACGATCTACGATAACAAAAATAGAATCTCTTCCTCGTTTGGTTCTAGGAAGACCTAGAACAAAGTCCATTGATATGTCGACCCATGGCGCATCAGGAATGGGTAATGGAGTATACAACCTATGCGATTTAGTTCGTGACTTTGCTTGTTTGCAAGTGATGCATCTATTACACTTTCTAATGACATCGCGCTTCATTTTAGGCCAAAAGAAACGCTCGTGCAACATTGCTAGGGTTTTCGCAACTCCGAAGTGACCCATAAGTCCCCCACTATGTGCTTCTTCAACGAGCACATCCAGTACAGATCCTTAAGGTACGCAACGTTTACCTTCACGAAAAAGATATCCTTCGTGTCTGAAATACTTCTCATGTGCGCCGTGTAAACATTTCTCATAGATTTCTCCAAAATCAAGATCAGATTTATATAATTCCTTTATAAACTCAAAACCAAATAACTTGGAATCCAACAAGTTAACAAGTGCGTACCTACGTGACAAGGCGTCGGCTACAACGTTTTCCTTACCTTTCCTGTATTTGATCACGTATGGAAACGACTCCAAAAATTCCACCCATTTAGCATGGCATTTGTTGAGCTTTGTTTGGCCTTTGAGATGTTTGAGAGCCTCGTGGTCCGAGTGAATAACAAATTCTTTCGACCATAGATAATGCTACCATGTTTCTAAAGCTCGAATCAATACGTATAGTTCTTTATCATATGTTGGGTAGTTCAACGTCGCCCCGTTGAGTTTCTCGCTAAAATATGCAATAGGCCTTCCATCTTGTATCAACACAGCACCGCTACCAAGACCTGAAGCATCACACTCAATCTCGAATGTTTTGTTAAAGTCAGGCAACGATAACAATGGAGCATTAGTTAAACATTCCTTAATCTTATTAAAAGCATTCTCTTGTTCATCAGTCCACACAAAAGGAAAATTTTTCTTGATTATACCTGTCAATGGTGCAGCTAAGGAGCTAAAATTAGGCACAAACCTACGATAGAAGCTCGCCAACCCGTGAAAATTCCTCACTTGACTGATGCTAGTTGGTCGTGGCCATTCGTTTATCGCTTTGACCTTTTCTTGGTTAACTTCCAAGCCTCGAGCACTCACAACAAAGCCTAGGAAAACAACTTCATTAGTGCAAAAGGAACACTTTTTCAAATTGGCATACAATACCTCTTTCCGTAGTACTTCAAGTACGGCTCGCAGGTGTTGAATATGATCGTCCAAACTTTTGCTATACACCAAGATATTGTTAAAGTACACCACACAAAATTTCCCAATAAATGAACGTAAAACGTGATTCATTAAGCGCATGAAAGTACTAGGGGCGTTGGTAAGTCCGAATGGCATTACAAACCATTCATACAAACCATACTTGGTCTTGAACGCCGTTTTCCATTCATCTCCCACCCGCATTCGAATCTGATGATAACCACTTTTTAAATCAATCTTTGAAAAGAGTTGTGCTCCACTAAGTTCATCGAGCATGTCGTCTAAACGGGGGATGGGATGGCGATATTTGATGGTTATTTTGTTAATAGCACGACAGTCAACGCACATACGCCATGTTCCATCTTTCTTCGGAACCAACAAAACTGGAACTGCACATGGACCTAAGCTTTCACGAATATAGCCCTTATCCATCAGTTCAGCTACTTGCCTCTCTAACTCCTTTGTCTCTTCGGGGTTACTTCGATAGGCTGGTCTATTGGGAATGGTCGCACCGGGAACGAAATCAATTTGGTACTCGATGCCTCGAATAAAAGGCAATTCGTTCGGCACCTCTTCGGGAAATACATCTCCGAACTCCTGCAACAAAGAAACAATAGGAAAAGGCAAAGAAACGTTAAGCTTGTTAGTTTCCAATAAACATTCTTTGTACATGAGTACAAGAACAGGTTGTCTTGCCAACAGCATCTTTCGAATCTCTCTTTTTTTTGCAAATATACTCGTTTTTTTATTTCCGTTCATTCTTTCTTTTCTTTGTTCTCTTGTGTTTTTACCTATTTCTCCTCACTTTTTTCTCTCTTTTTCTTTTCATTATCAATCGATTGTTTCATCTTGAGTTGATCTTCATACACTTGCTTAGGCGTGAGTGGAGCAAGTGTAATATTCTTTCCAAGGTGTTTGAAAGAATACCGGTTCGTGTAGCCATCGTGGATTACTCTCCTATCAAATTGCCAAGGACGCCCGAGCAGCAAATGGCCCGCGTGCATCGGCACAACATCACAAATCACTTCATCTTGATACTTGCCTATGGAAAACATCACCTTGGCTTGCTTTGTTACCTTAAGCTCACCTTCGTCGTTTAGCCATTGCAACTTGTAGGGATTCGGGTGCTTAGTGGTAGCTAAGCCAAGCTTTTCAACAAGCATAGATCTTGCGACATTGGTGCAGCTCCCTCCGTCGATAATGAGACTACATACCTTGCCTTGAACATGACAACGGGTGTGGAAGATATTTTCCCGTTGTTCCTCCTCTACTCCTTGAATTTGTAGACTTCGCTTGACAACGAGGGTTTCTCATTCGACAGGAAGTTGAAGCTCTTCATCGTCACTCGGGGGATCTTCAGGATCTTCCTCTCGCTCGTCCTCATATTTGATTTCACCATTGGACTGCATTATCATCACACGACGGTTTGGACATTAACTAGCAATGTGGCCTCTTCCTTGACATTTAAAACACCGTATATCTCGAGATCGGTTTGGAACGGACTCACCTTTATTTTTGCTAGTCTCGCCACTTGATGCGTTTGGCTTGGTGGCAACTGGTGGCTCCTTCTCTCGAAAGGGGGTTTTGCTAGTACCTTGAGACCATTTACTGGTAGAACCCGTCAGATATGTCCGTGAAACTCCTTTTTGCTTTAATTGTTTCTCAACCTTGATTGCCATATGCACCAAGTCGGTGATTTCAACGTAGTGTTGTAATTCGACAACGTTGGCAATATCTCGGTTGAGGCTGGCTAGAAATCTTGCCATTGTTGCTTCGCATTCCTCCTCCACATTAGCTCTTATCATTGCAATCTCCATATAGTAGTCTTCGACGCTCCGATTGCCTTGGGTTAGATTTTGTAACCGTTGATACAATTCCCGATGGTAGTAAGAGGGCACAAATCGTTTCCGCATAACAACCTTCATTTCAGCCCAAGTCAAGATAGGCCGCTCTCCGTTCCTTCTTCGGCTAGTCACCAACTGATCCCACCACACGATAGCATACTCCGAGAATTCGATGGCTGCATGCTTAACCATTTTATTCTCTGAGTAGTTATGGCACTCGAAGACAAGTTCTATTTTTTTTCCCACTCTAAGTAGGCTTCGGGGTCGTTCTTGCCTTGGAATGAAGGAATAGTTATCTTGATATTTTTAAGATTATCATCGGGCCGATCTCTATCTCGTTGGCCACAATCTCTTCGATCTTGTTCCCGTATACTTTGAACAGATGCATGATCACTCTCGTGGTCGCTCGGCTCGTACAAGTCTTCTTGGTTTGGCCTAGGTCTATCTCGATCTCGCCTTTGATTTTGTGGAGTTCTTAAACGCTGGATCTCTCCATTAAGTTGATCCAATTGGTCTTGTAAGGGTTCAATTGTCTCACGAAGCATTCGTTGTAATTCCCGTATTGAGGCTTGTTGATTTAAATCGGGAATTCCTCCACTTTGAGCAGCATTGCGAACAGGGCGCAAACCTCCTCCATCCATTTGTTGTCTATCAGAACTTTCAGACATGATTTTTTTTTTTAAATCACTTACAAAACTCACAGATCACTCGCAAAGAGAAAAAAAAATCACTCAATTTTCAGCTTTTATTTCTCTATAATAATCTCACAAACTCTCTTGCCTTTTTTTTTTATACTAGGTCTTCACCTCTCAAAGTTCTTCGCAGACTAGGAAGACGAATCAGCACCATTTTGGGGCCGGTTTACAAACTTGATTTGGTTTGGTAGGAGACTATTGTCGGGATTAAGATAGGCTATCAAATAAAAGTTGGTGATCGATTTGAATGTGGCGATTAAGAAAGGGTATAGTGAAAGGATAGAGAAAATGGATACTTACTCGATTAAGAAAGATCGAACAACTTGACACCTTTTTTTTGAATTTTTTTTATAAACTAATCTCGAAACTTCCAAAAAAAATTGATACTTACTCGAATTTAACTAGCTCTGATACCAATTTAATACGACCTCGGTACGTTGAAAGTTCGAGTCGTAATATGTGCCCGATCGTAAATTAGAGTAAGTTCAAGATTTCAAGAAAAAGAGTGGTTTATGAAAGAATAAACTTAGGTTCGATTGAATGTTGTTGAATGAAAGGACACAAAGAGATTAGTTGACAATAAAATTAAGGTTCAAGCCGAACTAATACAATTAAATGTATTAACCCGAGCCTTAGGTGAACGCTTAGGTTGGGTAAGGGTTCGGTGGAAGGATATGGTAAAAGATGGAACATCAACCCACTATCAATAGATGATAGGAACCTCGGTACAGTGAACGCCACACTTTGGGGTTACAAAGTGATAAGTTCGATAAACAAAGACGAGGATGACGCCACAAGTGTATGCTTGATAAGTTAACAAGTCTTTAGAGAGAATTGAAAGTTGAAAACAAACTCACAAATGAACAAAGTTATATCCATCTTCATTGCCTTCAATGAGAAATACATAGCCTTTTTATAGGCTAAATAAAGGCCAACCACAACCTTGGTCTTTAACCCTTAAGTTTTTGAAAGGGCACCTAATAACCTTGTCCCTTAACCCTTAGGTTTTTGAAAAGGCACCTAGTAACCTTATCCCTTAACCATTAGGTTTTTGAAAAGGCACCAGTAATTTTGTCTCTTCATATTCCCCAAAAGGCACCTAAAAAGTATGTCCTAAAGCTAGACACAATTAACTCATGTCTAATTAGGGACATTAATAACACACATTAATATACAACATATTTAACTGTTCAGATTTATTTAATTAACTTGAACTGAACTAAGCTAACACGACTAAATCAGCTTGAAGAAAGGTGCGAATTAAGCTAATTGAGCTGGCCACTTTGTATTCGGCAACTCCATCTTCCCATACTCGACCAATGTAGCTTGCTACAGTTTCTTGAAATTTCTTAGCACGAGCTCGAGTGATGGATCCCGAAGGCAGTTCTAAGGATTCGATTCCTAGCTTGTTGGGAGAGCTCACATCACAGTAACTACATACAAGATCCGATAAAGTTTATATTAATCACTAATTTCGGTGAGAGGGTAAAGTTTTTACAAAATTTAACCAAATTTAGTGATTAATATAGACTTTATCGGATCTTGCGTGTAAATGCTCTTATTACTTTTAGCTCATATACAAGCCACATCCTTTAAGATCTTATCTAAATCCTCACTAATGTAATTTAACCATTCACGCTTATTTCGGTTACTACTTTCTCACCTCTCCATCTTTTTTCTAAAATATGTTAAAATAATTTTAGAGTATTTTACTGCAATCATTCACCTTAATACCGTACAAGATAATTTACAACACAATATCCGTTCATCGTGATACTCCATAATATACACTATCATCCTATTCTATAATAACACAATCTGGTTCCAATATTACTGTTGCAAAACAAAAATAAAAATTAAGGTTTTACTTTCTTGCTGTTGAAGAACCTTTAAATAACATGAAATTCAAACGTGATGATAGTTTGTATTGTGGAGTGTTAAATATTTCAAGGAAAGAAATTAGCTCAACTTTCTTACCATTTAAAGAAGAATAGAACATTCGGTGAAAACACACACATTTAGTTTAGCATCACGAAAATCAAATATTATATTGCCATCATCTTTTACGGTATCAAGATAAATGATTGCAGTAAAATATTCTAAAATTATTATAACATATTTTAGAAAAAAGATGGAGAGGTGGGAAAGTATTAACCGAAATGAGCGTGAATGGTTCAATTACATTAATGAAGATTTCGGTAAAATCTTAAAGGATGTGGCTTGTATATGGGCTAAAAGTAATAAGAGCATCTACAGTCAAAAGTAGGCAATTCCATTTGCTATCACAACATTACATAAACTGTCCATTCACCAGTCTTCCCACATGTGTTCTAATGAAAACAGAGAATTTCAAATGGATTTAAGCAATAGTAGTTTGAGTGATACCTTAATCTCTCCACGCTTCATGATGTAATCCAGATTAATAATAATATGGAAGTTATCAACAGATCTCCAAAATAAATGCGCATCCAGTAAAAATGCAGGACTCATGAATTTCCTATCCATTTGGACATAGGCAAATAAGTAAACAAAAAAATTATGAAATTAATGAAGTAGAACATACGAGTTATCTCGCTTTAAAATAAATATATGAAAGATAACTTACAAGTTTCGAAAATTGAGCTGGGTAAGAAAACATTATAGTTCATTCGGCATATGTAATTCTTGTATTTCTTACCTGATATTAGTGCTTCTTGCATAACGGATTAAACCTTCAAATAAATGAAGATACAGTTCTAGCAGTAGCCTACTCAAGTCATTCTTAATGTTAATGATGTTAATCTATAAAATAAACAATTTAAGTAAAAGTTAATAACAAAAGTAAATAGAATATCATAATAAAAAATATTAAAATCTTACTTTTTGTGTTATATTGTCGTTGTAATGACGGTAAACATTAGAGCAGTACTATACTACAGAGGCATAGTTATTGCTTTAGTTACCAAAATCTTGATGCTCGAATATAAAATTAAGCACCGGATGCTGACTCACCACCAACATCCAACCATATGAATATTTGTTTCTCAAGTAATACAGGCAACTGTTAAGATGGGACACCCTAATATCTCCACGCTTCATGATGTAATCCAGATTAATAATAAAATAGAACTTATCAACAGGTCTCCAAAATAAAGGCGCATCCAGTAAAAATGCAGGACTCATGGATTTCCTATCCATTTGGACATAGACAAATAAGTAAACAAAAAAATTATGAAATTAATAAAGTAGAACATGAGTTATCTCACTTTAAAATAAATATATCATAGATAACTTACAAGTTTCGAAAATTGAGCTGGGTAAGAAAACATGATAGTTCATTCGGCATATTGAATTTCTGATAATTTTGGATAGCAAACCCTAAAAATCATCTTCATATGTAATTCTTGTATTCCTTACCTGATATTAGTGCTTCTTCAATAACGGATTAAACCTTCAAATAAATAAAGATACAGTTCTAGCAGTAGCATACTCAACTCATTCTCAATGTTAATGATGCTAATCTATAAAATAAACAATTTAAGTAAAAGTTAATACCAAAAGTAAATAGAATATCATAATAAAAAATATTGAAATCTTACTTTTTGTTTTATATTGTCGTCGTAATGACGGTAAACATTAGAGCAGTACTGTACTACAGAGGCATAGTTATTGCTTAAGTTACCAAAATCTTGATGCTCGAATATAGAATTAAATACCGGATGCTGACTCACCACCAACATCCAATCATATAAATATTTTTTTCTCAAGTAATATAGGCAACTGTTAAGATGTGACACCCTAATCTCTCCACATTTCATGATGTAATCCAGATTAATAATAAAATAGAACTTATCAACAGGTCTCCAAAATAAAGGCGCATTCAGTAAAAATGCAGGACTCATGGATTTCCTATTCATTTGGACATAGGCAAATAAGTAAACAAAAAAATTATGAAATTAACGAAGTAGAACATATGAGTTATCTCACTTTAAAATAAATATATCATAGATAACTTACAAGTATCGAAAATTGAGCTGGGTAAGAAAACATGATAGTTCATTCGGCATATTGAATTTCTGATAATTTTGGATAACAGACCCTAAAAATCATCTTCATATGTAATTCTTTTATTCCTTACCTGATATTAGTGCTTCTTGCATAACGGATTAAACCTTCAAATAAATAAAGATACAGTTCTAGCAGTAGCCTACTTAACTCATTCTCAATGTTAATGATGCTAATCTATAAAATAAACAATTTAAGTAAAAGTTAATAACAAAAGTAAATAGAATATCATAATAAAAAATATTAAAATCTTACTTTTTCTTTTATATTGTCGTCGTAATGACGGTAAACATTAGAGCAGTACTGTACTACAGAGGCATAGTTATTACTTGAGTTACCACAATTTTGAATATAGAATTAAGCATCGGATTTCCATGATATTTAAAGCTTTAAATTGAATGTTGGTGGTGAGTCATGATCCAGTGCTTAATTCTATATTCAAGCATAAAAAATATAGTTACTCAGCCAATCTCTATGCCTCTATAGTACGATATTACTTTAATGTTTTCCGTCATTACAACAGACAATATAAATCAAAGTAAGATTTCAATATTTTTTATCATGATATTTTATTTACTTTTGTTATTAACTTTTACTTAAAATGTTTCTTTTATATTTTAGCATTATTAACATTGAGAATGAGTTGAGTAGGCTACTGCTAGAAATGTATCTTCATTTATTTGAAGATTTAATCCGTTATGCAAGAACCACTAATATCAAGTAAGAAATACAAGAATTACATATTAAGATGATTTTTAGGGTCTGTTCTCTAAAATTATCAGAAATTAAATATACCGAATAAACTATCATGTTTTCTTACCCAGCTCAATTTTCGAAACTTGTAAGTTATTTTTCATATATTTATTTTAAAGTTAGATAACTCATATGTTTTACTTCATTAATTTAATAATTTTTTTGTTTACTTATTTACCTATGTCCAAATGGATAGGAAATCCATTAGTCCTGCATTTTTACTGGATGCGCCTTTATTTTGGAGACCTGTTGATAAGTTCCATTTTATTATCAATCTAGATCACATCATGAAACGTGGAGATATTAGGTGCCACATCTTAACAGTTACCTATATTACTTGAGAAAAAAATATTCATATGATTGTATGTTGGTGGTGAGTCAGCATCCGGTGCTTAATTCTATATTCGAGTATCAAGATTTTGGTAACTCAAGCAATAACTATGCCTCTGTAGTACAATACTGATCTAATGTTTACCGTCATTATGACGATAATATAACACAAAAAGTAAGATGTCAATATTTTTTATTATGATATTCTATTTACTTTTGTTATTAACTTTTACTTAAATTGTTTATTTTATAGATTAGCATCATTAACATTGAGAATAAGTTCAGTAGGCTACTGCTAGAACTGTATCTTCATTTATTTGAAGGTTTAATCCGTTATGCAAGAAGCACTAATATTAGGTAAGGAATACAAGAATTACATATTAAGATGATTTTTAGAGTCTGTTATGCAAAATTATCAGAAATTCAATATGCCGAATGAACTATCATGTTTTCTTACCCAGCTTAATTTTCGAAACTTGTAAGTTATCTTTCATATATTTATTTTAAAGTTAGATAACTCATATGTTCTACTTTATTAATTTCATAATTTTTTTTGTTTACTTATATGCCTATGTCCAAATGGATAGGAAATCCATTAGTCCTACATTTTTACTGGATGCGACTTTATTTTGAAGACCTGTTGATAAATTCCATTTTATTATCAATCTGGATCACATCATTAAGTGTAGAGAGATTAGGGTGTCACATCTTAACAGTTGCCTATATTACTTAAGAAAAAAAAAAATATTCATATGATTGGATGTTGGTGGTGAGTCAACATCCGGTGCTTAATTCTATATTCGAGCATCAAGATTTTGGTAACTCAAGCAATAACTATACCTCTGTAGTACAGTACTGCTCTAATGTTTACCGTCATTACAACGACAATATAACACAAAAAGTAAGATTTTAATATTTTTTATTATGATATTCTATTTACTTTTGTTATTAATTTTTACTTAAATTGTTTATTTTATAGATTACCATTATTAATATTGAGAATGAGTTGAGTAGGCTACTGCTAGAACTGTATCTTCATTTATTTGAAGGTTTAATCTATTATGCAAGAACCACTAATATCATGTAAGAAATACAAGAATTACATATTAAGATGATTTTTAGGGTCTGTTATCCAAAATTATCAGAAATTCAATATGCCAAATGAACTATCATGTTTTCTTACCCAGCTCAATTTTTGAAACTTGTAAATTATCTTTCATATATTTATTTTAAAGTTAGATAGCTCATACGTTCTACTTCATTAATTTTATAATTTTTTTGTTTACTTATTTGCCTATGTCCAAATGGATAGAAAATCCATGAATTTTGCATTTTTACTGGATGCGCCTTTATTTTGGAGATCTGTTGATAAGTTCCATTTTATTATCAATCTAGATCACATCATGAAGCGTGGAAAGATTAAGGTGTCACATCTTAACAGTTGTCTATATTACTTGAGAAAAAAATATTCATATAATTGGATCGTGGTGAGTCAACATCCGGTGCTTAATTCTGTATTCGAGCATCAAGATTTTGGAAACTCAAGCAATAACTATGCCTCTGTAGTACAGTACTGCTGTAATGTTTACCGTCATTACAACGACAATATAACACAAAAAGTAAGATTTCAATCTTTTTTATTATAATATTTTTTTTTACTTTTGTTATTAACTTTTACTTAAATTGTTTATTTTATAGATTAGCATCATTAACATTAAGAATGAGTTGAGTAGGCTACTGCTAGAACTATATCTTCATTTATTTGAAGGTTTAATCCGTTATGCAAGAAGCACTAATATCAGGTAAGGAATATAGAAAAATTATAGTCATTGTAAATTTGTTTTTTTAATTCATATTAAATGAATATTGTTATTTTAATATTTTGATATAGATACCCAATTTTTTCAAAATCAATTGTTTCTGAAAAGATATGAAAGGTAAGCAAGTTAGTTTTCTCTTTAAATATATTTAAAAACTGTCACACCTCAAAGTAGGGACTAGAAGTAGGAAAAAGAAAATAATAAAAAAATCACGTGATTAAAAGGAAGAAAAGAAAATACGAGTTTAGAAAATTTGGGAAAGAGAAATACGAGTTATAGTAGTAAGTAGAACTTCAGATTAACTTACGTGAGATTAGAATTGAAATCGAGGATCAAATTGAAACAAATTACTTCAATTGAAATAGAGAAATTCAATTTCTTAAAACAAGTCGCAAGAAATTAGACTATGTTAAAGATTTAATTTCATGCATGTTAATAATATATTTAATCTTCTTACTTATTTATTTATTTAATTTTATTATGTTTATAATTGAATTTAAATTATGTTAGTACTATTGAATATATATTACTCAGCGAACAGTTATGTTTATTTTTGTGCGTAGGTCTTGGATGGGAGCTTTAGTAAATACATGGTCAAGTATCCATTTTCTCCAGCTCAACTTGAAAGTCATTTCGTTGCTATTTTGTATGTTGAGTGTTACGGTATGTAACTAGGTTGGTAAACTTGTTACTTGAGTAATTTTAGGTACTTTCGGCACTTAAGTATTATGTTTTTTTTCTTTTTAATCTACCTATTGCAAATTTTCCCTTGCTCGGTATGATCTTTGTTTATCCCATTTATCTTGTTCTACCTAGTAGCATTAATGTGAATATCTTTTTGTATGTGTTTCTTCTTTAGTTCTCTTTTTTATTCCATTGGGACTAAACCAACAACAGCAAAGACCTTCCCCCTGCGAAGTTTCCACAAAATGAATAAGACTTTCATGCTGCTTTATCAGAAAATTCAACAGGAAAGCCTGAAAGCTGAATGAGAGGGTATGAAGACATTTGAATAGAAAAAGTGTAAGTCCGAACATGAATGCACAATTTTTATTTTGTTGCTGTGATTTGAGAACTAATTTAATGCTTTTTTTTGTCTTCTTATTGGTATATAATGCTGACTTTTCATGTTAAAAGTTCTTAATGAAGGCATTTTTGACAGATTTAAGATCATGCATTTATTATCCGCAGTTATCCATTGCCATGTACAGTGTTTTATTTTTCTTTTACAGTCCCTATAAATCTTGCAATCATCAGTTCAAAACTTCTTCCAAAAGAATAAATTATTTGGATATGGATAGTGGACATTGGTGTAATTTAATCACTGTATTGTGTTTAATTGATCCCTTTTGTGATAAGATCCTTAGAATGATTGCTTTAAGCAAGATGCTTGATTGCTGAAATAAAACAAGACTCTTTCTGAAATTATTTTGTTTGTGTTTTTTGTTTAATTTACCCAGATATTTTTAAGAAGTTCAGAATAGACTTTAAATTTAAGCACTCAAACTACTATTGCTTAAATCCATTTGAAATTCTCTATTTTCATTAGAACATATGTGGGAAGACTGGTGAATAGATAGTCTATGTAATGTTGTGATAGCAGATGGAATTGCCTATTTTTGACTGTAGATACGCTTATTACTTTTAGCCCATATACAAGTCAAATCCTTTAAGATTTTACCGAAATTTTCACTAATGTAATTGAACCATTCACGCTCATTTCAGTTAATACTTTCCCACCTCTCCATCTTTTTTCTAAAATGTTATAATAATTTTAGAATATTTTACTGCAATCATTTATCTTGATACCGTAAAAGATTATGACAATATAATATTCGATTTTCGTGATGCTAAACTAAATGTGTGTGTTGTCACAGAACTTTCTATTCTTCTTTAAACGGTAAGAAAGTTGAGCTAATTTCTTTCCTTGAATTCTTTAACACTCCACAATACAAACTATCATCACGTTTGTATTCCATGTTATTTAAAGGTTCTTCAACAGCAAGAAAGTGAAACCTTAATTTTTATTTTTGGTTTGCAACAGTAATATTGGAACCAAATTGTGTTATTATAGAATAGGATAATAGTGTATATTATGGAGTGCAAAAATTAGCTCCATTTTTTTGCCGTTTAAAAAAGAATAAAAAGCTTTGGAATTATATACACATTTAGTGGAGTATCACAATGAACGGATATTGTGTTGTAAATTATCTTGTACGGTATTAAGGTGAATGATTACAGTAGAATACTCTAAAATTATTTTAACATATTTTAGAAAAAAGATAGAGAGGTGAGAAAGTAGTAACCGAAATAAGCGTGAATGGTTTAATTACATTAGTGAGGATTTAGGTAAGATCTTAAAGGATGTAGCTTGTATATGAGCTAAAAGTAATAAGAGCATTTACACGCAAGATCCTATAAAGTCTATATTAATCACTAATTTCGGTTAAATTTTGTAAAAACTTTACCCTCTCACCGTATAAGATGATGGCAACATAATATCCGATTATCGTGATGCTCCATAAATGTGTGTATTGTTCCAAAACTTTCTACTCTTTTTAAACGGTAAGAAAGTGTAGCTAATTTCTTTTTCTGAAATCTTTAGCACTCCATAATACACACTATCATCCCGTTTAATTTTCCTGTTATTTAAAGGTTCTTCAACGGTAAGAAAGTGTAACCTTAATTTTTATTTTTGGTTTGTAACAGTCATGTTGAAACTAGATTGTGCTATTATAGAACGAGATGATAGTATGTATTGTGGAGTGTTAAAGATTTTTAGGAAAAGAAATCAACTCCACTTTTTTACCGTTTAAAAAAGAATAAAAAGTTTTGTGACAATATAAACATGTTACAATATGTTACATAGTAACATATTTTAGAGAAAGATGGAGAGGTGAGAAAGTATTATCACAAGGCTCGAGTCTTGAGAATTACAATAATCTCATTCTGACCCTTAACAATTACCCATTTCTCTAAAAACTTAAATCACATGTAAATTAGTATGAATCTCCAACACCCAACATCAATGGCAAAAAAAAAAATTAATAGCTTATGAGACACTATAATAGTGAATTCAAGCTTTAAATAATTGGGAACCTTTAAACAGTGAATCCCAACACCCTACATCAATGGCAAAAAAAGAGTTCAAGTTTTAAAAAAATTTGTTAACTCTAGTAAAGTTGAAAAACCTTTAAATAACAGTGAATTCAAAACTTAAGGTATAATGCAGCATAGCTATTTATTTTTAAATTATTGATTTTCCATATTTGATAAAGAAATTTTAAACTAGAGTTTCTTCTTATATGAATTCATTCTATTATTTGAATGGGTTTTTTTTTAATCTTGTCTTGAATGTGTACAACATAATTGGGGTCGCATACTACAGAAATCCTTGGGCTATGATTTTCTTCTATATTGACTACAGTATAAAAAAGTTTATGCCATTGCTGTCATTACTATTGTAATAGTAGCCTATATGACGTGTTCCAATGGCTACAAATTTGTTAGGACTTTTAATAAATACATATGTCGTTTGCATTTGGTCTAATGGTATCTCCATGTATTATATCCTATGTTGCAGTTTACCAATACAATAGCATAGGAGATCCTTACGGACATTCATACCAGTTCAAACCAAGATTGCTACAATCTTATGCTAATACTACTAAAGCAGAATATCTTCTAAACAGAAGAGGAAAGGAAAATTTTGAGGAAAAACCCAAAAAGAAAATTTGACTTACTGGCAACTTCAAGAACAAGTAAGATTGAATATAGAAGGGATTGAAAAAAAAATACCTGGAATTGGATGAGATTGACCAGCGGCAGGAGGGAAACAGTTGAAGGTTGGAGCGAAGAACGACAGTAGTGAGTAGCACAACGAAACCTAGGGATTTTTGGTGAAAATAGAAAGTGATCATTAAAAATATTTAATCCCAGGCTAAAAAATGCTTACCCACTATCGATAAATTGAATCATTAATTGGTAGAGAAAACAAAATCCATTCCAAGAGCCGAGGTGGAAAACAACAAGTTTTGTGTTACCGTACACTATTGATGTGTTGATGAAAAGGTACAAATCGAACCCACTTTTTGTCTCATTATTTTCGTCATTAAATTTCAATCGAAGGAAGAGACTTACGAGGTGGGAGGTGTCCTAGGCTCCACCACTGATCCTAGACGAGGAGGTCGGCCACGAGAACCGGACTGAGCCTGAGGGAAACGACGTACGATGATGACTGCAGCAACTGGTTAATTTTTTAGAAAACTGCAGCTTTTGAAAATGAAGACCATCGGAGCATGCTTGGGAAATGGTTTAGGGTCCTTGGCTATATCTGACTGGAGGTTTTTTTTGTTTTCTTGGGCTTCTTTTCTTTTGTTATTTTGCTTCTCTGTTTTTTCTTTTACTGTTATTTCTTTTATACTTTGTTAACATTTTGTTTTATTTAATGAAATTCCAGTCTAGTATTATTTCAAATATATATATTTCAATCCTAATCTCACTGATTTACTGTGCAGAGTTGGGCTACAATAGCTGAGCAAGTTAGATCAGGGCTGAACCACTACCCTAGGCTTAAATTAACTCAAGGGAGGAAGGTATAATCATAATCATAATATATGTTCTTTTACTTTAACCCATTTTTCTTAAATCACACAATGCAAATCCGACGCCTAATTCGTCTACTCTGTAACTTAACATTACTCAAGTTTTATACAGGAAGTTCCAGGCTCACTATCAACTTCTAAGTGACAACAAGAGCAAACAAAATGCAATGACAAGCAGTATTGGCAAATGAAAAATCCGTCAATTTACAAGGATGGGAATAATTAAGATGTGGTAGTGATGTGAAGGGGGCACTAACCTTCATTTAGGGCAAATCAAATGTAATGGCAAGCATCATTGGCAAATGAATAATTATGATGTAGTAGTGATATGGAGGGGGCTCTAACCTTCATTCAGAACAACATTATATCAGAAATACCTTTGGGATATGGAACAGTGATGGCAGATTGATGCTCTGCAAATGCATGAATCGCTCCCTGCTCGTTGCACCAAATATTAAATCTTATGTACCCAAAACTCATATGGTTATGGTTGACCCAACCCAAAATACACTTGACATTGCCCAAAATATACAGAGTGCCATTCATTGGTGGATCCACTGAAAATTCTGATGACCATTTGACAGGGCAAATGTTTCTTATCAAGCAAATTATACGCCTCCAAAGAACGGAACTTACCAGAACAATTATAAATGACAGTATACAGCACATCGTCCACTATCATAGTAATAAGCGTAAAGAGTATCATTGGCATTGCAGTGCACCAAAATCCGAGATCGGGAAGAATCTAGAACAGGATCACATAGATCGATAAATCTTTCCTTCAGCAGCAAGAACCAGGGGAAAAGACCGAGGGAACAACATAAAAGTAGTTTTTCTCTGTCATAGCCCAATTTTGCCCGGGCTAGCAATCCCATAGAACCAAACCAATACCAATAGCCCAACATTAAACCAACCCAATCAAAGCCCATTAAAGCCTAAACACAAACCAAAAACATTTAACCCAATTCCAAAGCCCACTACAACACCAGCCCAATAGATGACCCTAATCAGAAAAAGAAAATAAACGGAAGAAAACCCTAGCGCCGCAGCCACTTGCTCAGCCCTCTGACACCGACATCCTATCCACCGCCCAGCACCGCCCAAAGTCCCTGCAAACATTAAGGAGAAATGACAGAAAGCAAAAGAAAAGTGGTAAAAATTCGGGCTATAAAAGTTGATCGATTTCTTTGTAAAAAGGGGGGGATTTCGGAATAAAAAAAAAACAAATATATGAATCTCCAGCATGCAAAAACACAATAGAAATATTAAAGGTTGATTTCATTTTTATTACCCATTGTCATTTACCGTTGTTTTTATTTTATTTTATTTTATTATTTCAAAACCTTTACAAACGAGGGTCGAAAATCAAAAAAACAAAAAGTTTCAGAAGGTGATTTTTAGTCTTTCATTTTTCTGTTGTCTAAATACTGCTTATTTTTATTTTTCTTTTAATTTTTTTTACACAATCAAGAATAACAAAAAGAGGGAAGGAAACATACCTAAATCAGTCCATTTCCCTGTCGTCAGAGGCTTGAAAGGCCGCCTTACGCAACGCCGCCACCGGCCACCGGCCACGGCAGTCGCGCGGCCAGTCGCCGATCGGATTCACGCCGGCACAAAAAGCGGGTTCAAAGAAGACCTTAGCAGAGAAAATAAGGTCTACTTGTGTTTTTTCTAAAGGAACATGGGCAGAAATGATTATTGAAAAAATTTTGGGCTTAAATATTATTACCAACGGCGCCGTTTACATAAGGCCTCCCCAGACGCCAAAACGGCGTCGTTTTGGGAAGGCCGACCCGAACCCGACCCAGTAAGCCAGGATCCGCGTGTTTTGGGTACAATGGGATATTTTGTCTTTGGTCCTTCCGCATTTTTCCATTGCTTCAATCTGGTTTTTCTTTTATTTTAGATTTTCCCGCGAAGTTTATTTCAATTCCAATTTAGCCCTGCGCAAAACGCAGCGCATAGAGGCTGAGATATTTTGCCGTGCGGTCCTCCTAGTTGTTTGCGCATTACGTTTTAATCCCTGTTCGCCTTTTTATTTTAATTTATTGCAATTTTAGCCCCTTTTTTTTTCTGATTTCAGTGTAGCCCTTACTTATTGGTTTTGTTATGATTTTTACCTTTAACTTCTTTTACATTTTGATTTAGTTCCGAATTTGTTAGATTTCAATCCATTTTCGCAAATTTGCCTTTTATTTATTTTAAAAACTTTTATATTATCTATCTTTTATTCATTATTTCTTTCTTTCTTTCTTAAATTTATATATGTCATCTATTTTAAATTATATATATTATTATTTTACATGTTATTATGTTTTATTCATATTCTTTACTCCACTATTATTTAACCTTATTATTATTGTTGTTTATCACTATTATTAATATTATTTTAATATCATTACTATTATTTTGATATTGCTATTTCTCGTTACTACTATTTTTGTTCTTATTACTATCTATTATTATCATTACTATTATTGGTTTACTCATTTTTTTGTAATTTCTAACATTAAATCATTTGTTATTTTTACTTAATATATCATTTTTTATTTACTTAATTATACCCTTTTCATAATTTTAAACCTTATTATATTATACTATTACTATTTTTATTATTATTATAATTATGTTTTCTCTTTGTATTTATACTTATGAATATTTTTTATTATTTTCTTATTTTATTTCTCATTATCTTTGTTTTTGACTCGTACATTTTATTCTATTTCATTTTTGTTCTTTATATTATCATTCGTACTAAACACGTTTATTTCCGTTTTGCTATGCATATCCATGTTGTAATTTGTTTTTGCATTTCATTATAAACTTGTCACGTTAATCAATATTCGATACATTAAGTTTCAAAACGATTGATATTCTGTATTTAGAAGTTCGTGGAATCGTGCCCAATCGTGCTGGGTTTCAATTTCCTGTTCGTCTAAAGGACTAAATATCCTTCTAAGATTTTGACCGTGTTTTCTTAAATAAGGCAATATTTCGTGTTTGGACATCCAAGGAATCGTGCCCAATCGTGCGGGATTTCGCTATTTTGGTTTGGCCAAATAATAGAATATCCTTTTTAAAATCGCAACATACGAATTTTGGAAATCATGAAACGATCTTGGTATCGAGGGTTGAAACATCATGTCCTATCGTGCAGGATGTGATATTTCATCTTTTTGGAACAAGAAAATTTCCATATCCAATTCAAATTATTCAAGCGTTTTAAAAAGAAGTGCAATGTATGAATTTTGGAAATCTTGAAACGATCTTGGTATCGAGGGTTGAAACATCGTGTCCTATTGTGCAGGATGTGATATTTCATCTTTTCGGAACAAGAGAATTTAGATATCCAATTCGAATTACCCAAACATTTTCTAAAAGATTCGTATTTTAAAATCTTTTTCCAATTTTTGACATTAGGACATTAATTAATCAATTAGGTACCAATTTTGGGCGTATCGAGGGTGCTAACCATTTCTCGTGCGTAACCGACTCCCGGACCCGTTTTCTCAAATTTCGTAGACCAAAAGCACTGTTTTAGTAAACCAAGACGTTTTATTAAAACAAAAGTGATCCGATCATACCAAATAAAGATCGGTGGCGACTCCCAAGTTTTTCGTTTTCATTTTCAAAAATCCCAGTCGACCCCCGTTGTTTCCAAAAAAATGGTTACGACATTCTCCACCCCCGTTCAAGGTCCTTCAAATCAAATTGGAAAACATCGTTTGCATCATCATAACCAAAAATAGCAGCATCATTTTTGCATATTCCCCCAATAACGTAAACGTGGTTGCCACAAGCAACGGCAGTGGAAGATAAAGGAGCATCAGGTGGCATCGCCCAAATAAAGACTTCATCATTTTCCAGATCCAAAAAGTGCAAACCGAGCGTCATTTTACCATCGATACCCGGCCATTTCTCGACGAGGGCCCTGATCAATTCATCAAAGTAACTGGAGGAATCACTAGTATCGCCGCTCATGGTTTACCCTCAGCTTCGCCTTTCCAGATCCAAAATTGCTTTTAATTTTAGGGTTTCTAGCTTCGGGGTTATTTCCTTCTTTTTTTTTATTATTTGGTTTGGGTTTAGTAGTCATTGACAAAAAAACATTTATAGTTAAATAAATTTGTTGACAAGGTATTCAATTATCTGTTCCAAGAAGTAAAAGGTTGATATTTTTTAAAAAAAAAAATTGTAATTCACTTGTTTTAGTTGTTAATTTCTAAAATTGAAATATTGTCAATATGTGACTGTTTGTATTTTAAAATTATTTATTAATTATGATTATTTTAATGAATATAAAATAATATTATTTCGTATCAAATGTTAGAGATTTGTTGAAATTTGATAAATTTGATCAATCATTGGATCAATTGAAACAGGAGTTAATAGGTATATTAATTTGAATGAGACAAAAAATCAGTTGACATGTTTATATGAACAAGTTGAATTGGATTAAATTGATGATTAAACTAAGTTTTATAATTCTTTATTATTTACTTAATATGATGGTTTAGAGTATTAAAAAAATGGTGGGAATGTGAAGCTTGAAGTTTTGGGTTTTTTGTTTATTCAGTAAATAAAAATGTTGATTTTTTAAGCTGATAGCTTTGTGTGTGTATATATATATATTGCTTGCATAATTATATTTGTAGGTGTTTGGCTAGCTCCCAAAATCCAACATTATTTTTTATACGAGTTTCCTTTTGTGACTTTCACTGCACTTTGTCTCTATTCACATGGTTTCCCTCAATTGGTTAGATGCGTTGAAGTTGGACTCCCAGCTTTGATAGCAGTGATATTCCTTTCTCAAAATTTTGACAGCAGCTGGTGCTTATGATAATAGTGTTTAAAAAACTGAGTTCACCTATCGTACCTATTGTTCTGGCCTCATTAGTGTTGCATCTTGTCCTTCAGGAAAGCTAGTTCAATAAGATGAGGAAACCTTGTAAACCAGTAAAACAAGATGTTGCAAGAAGATAGAAAGGAAGACTAAAAGGAACAAGTACCGTGATGAAGGTTGTACGTTCCCGAGGCTAATTAAATCATGATGGTCATACCAATCGTACAAAATTTCTTGAGAGCCAAAACTTTGGGACAACTATATAGCCTCTTTGAGTAAAGTTAAAAGGGCTGGGAATTTATTAGGAAAGCACTAATATGAAAGTAACACCAATCATGAGTTGTGGGAGAGACCGAGGTTATCAAAAGTAATTGGGGGTGGGGAAGGAAGTCAAGTAGAAGTTACAACCTAAATAATAGACAGGATACTAACACCTTTCACGTTTGGCTAGGCCTTGACTCAGCACAATACATGGGCAATATCATTCGACTAGACCCAACCCTAATTACCAAAAGGGAGCCATGCTTGGCCCAACACAACCCACCCAATTTCTTTTTCTAACTTTATTTAACTGGCAGTCAATTTGTTTACTTATTGTTCAAGGTTATCATAGTCTTTATCAATATTGACATTTTTACGTGTGGTATCCATCACCGACAAAAGGGCATCACATAGCATATGGTTAGTGCTGTAACGACCCGAAATCCGTGGGCACCAGAAAAAAAAAATGTGTTATCGGGCCTCTGTCTTAGTAAATCGAGTTAGTAAATAATCATTAGGAGTAATTATGAGTCTAGTAGTGTGCTTAATTAGATTTTTATTTAGTGAATTTAGCTTAATTGAGAGTAATTAGGAAAAAGGATCAAATTGAATAAGGAGTAAAAGTCTAATTGTAGATTAAAAGAAAATAAAAAGGACCAAAATGGCAATTATGCCATTTAGCATAAGTTGAGGCGGTATAAGCTTAAAAAAAATCTGAGATTTTATGTGTTAAAAATATATTATTACTATTATTAAATAATTATATTAATATAATATTATATTATATAATAAAGTAAATAGTAAATGAAATAATAAAAAAAAAAAAAAAAAAAAAAAAAAAAGAAACAAAGAAGAACAGAAAAAGAACAGAGAGCATACGAAACAAGCAGGAAAGAAAGAAGAAAAAGAAGGAAAAAGGAAAAACTAAAGATTCAAGGTTTTAAACTTTAAAAGCTAAAAAGGAACTCGAGGCATCAACCCATAAAGGAAAGGAGAAGGTTACCGAGGAATGATCAAGCAAATTCGGGTTTGTATTACTATAATTCAAGCTATTTATTTATTCATTAAATATTAGATTAATTTATGGATATGGTAAGTAAATTATAAGGTAAGTGTTTTTATTGAATTGAATGGAAATTGAGTTGAATGATGAATATGTATTGAAATTGAATTGTATGTGGTTTGAAATGGAAAAGTGTAATTAATATTGAAATTGAATTTATTATGAAAATGAAAATGAAATTGAGAACTGAAATACCCTATTAACTAGTCGGGCTGAGTCGGATATAATTGGCATGCCATAGGACATGGAAGAGTACGGGATTTTGCCGGCTTACTGATCAGGCACTTACGTGCCGACTACTGTTACTGTTACTGTTACCGATTCGACACTTTGTGTGTCGTATACTGTTACTGTTACCGTTACAGGTTCAGCACTTTGTGTGTTGAATACTGATATTGTTACTGTTACCGATTCGACACTTTGTGTGTCGTATACTGTTACCGTTAAGGCACATTGTGCCGTACTGGAGTGTTGGGTTGGAATCCGTGTATCCGTTAAGGTCCGAGTCTGTTAATAGGGGTAAATAAGGAAAGGTTAAATTGAATAAAATGAAATGGTTGAGCCATTGAAAGAAATGCGAAAATAGAACATGAACTGAAAAATGTGATTGGAATATGAGTATGAAAATGGAAAGTATGAACCATTGGTTCAAGAAATGGATAGTAGCTTAACCTGATTGTGTATTGTTTCAATTGTTGAATAGCAAAAATTGAAATTGTATGAATATATTGGGAATGACAAACTTATGTTGAATTGGTTTAGTAAAATTAAAGTTATATGATTTAATGATATGATTATTATGTTTATAATTTGAATTATGGTAATACCACTGAGTATATGTATACTCAGCGTACGGTTGCTTCCGTGCGCAGGTTGTAGAAGTCAAATACTGAACCAGCATCCGAAGCCAGACCCGACTTCAGCAAACCTTTGGTGATGTATATTTCCTTTTTATAATGTGGCATGTACGTAGGTTGTGTATAAATGTTATTATGTTTTGAATGTGAATGGTTAAAAATGTTAGTATTACAAGTTTAAGAATTATAATGAAAGGAGTATATTTATTTTAATCTAACTAATATTTTGATAAATTTAAGTTGATATTATATTGATTGAGTTTGATTAGAAGGTATTTAGAATAGAAAATGAATTTATCAAATGAATTGGTTAAATTGGTTATTTATTGAAATGAATACGATTTATTTTACAGGGGGTTTTTATATATTAATAAGCAGAAATGCTGTCGAAATTTATATTAAACAAAATTTATATTTGCAAATTGTCTGATATGTCCGGTAATGCCTCGTAACCCTGTTCCGGCGATGGTTCGGGGTTAGGGGTGTTACAAGTGCCCAGGCATATAGTTCACAAAAGATTAAAGGCTCCTTTGGATTGGCTTTTGAAGCCAGTGTGGTGCAGTTGGGTAGCTAACTGCTATCAATCTCACTAAAATGCTGTTTGGTTCAGCATCACGTTTCAGCCAAAATCCAATTTTAAACGCACTGATCTGTATAAAATAAACTGAAGGTTTCAACAGCAGTTATCTCCAGTTCAGTTGAAGCTATTTTTACCAGACAAAAAAGCCCTCTATCAGCAAGCTGTAACTTTGATCTCCTTGGTGCAGGGCTGTCGCCATTTGCATACCAAACAAGAGTGTTTTCTGGTATTTTATTATACCAGATAGCAAGCAAGAAGAGATTCTTGTTATTGCTGAGTTGGTGAAAACCAAAGGCAAAATCGTCTGAAGGAGAAACCCATGGATGGGAGTTTTCATGAGCAGAGAGAGAAGCACCCACCGTTACATTACCAACAGTTTGAGCATCAGCCCAAACAGGCAGCATAAGTAGAAAGGAAATGAGAGGAAAGATTCCCAAAGCCATAAGAAGAAACAAGTGTTTGGATAGATGGATTCGTAAAATTAGTGAAGCTAAAGAATGATAGATATTTTAAGCTTATAACTTGACAAAAGTTGTGGAATTTGCTTACATCAAGTGAAACTCCCCCGTCCTGTCATAGGCTTGCTGAAATAGAGATGGATGGTAGAAATTTCAACATTTTCCTTTGCTTTACAGGTTGTAAATGTTTGCTTTACAGGTTGTAACTTATCAACATCATAAAGGTTCTACTATGACGAATATAATTTTGTCAATATTAATTATTATTGCAACCCTCATTTTACATATAAATTATAAATAATTTTATTAAGAGTTTATAAATTATAAATAATTTTTGCAATAATAATTAATATTGATAAAGTTTATATATCAATTCTAATCTGATGTCCTTAATAGTCATTTTATATTCTCACCTCACCGCTACAACTGCGTTTGAATCCAAACACATACTCCACCATTGTTTCTAATCTCACTGCTACAGTATCCAATCTCACCACTACAGTAACTAATCTCACCGCCACCGCTATTTTTAATCTCACCGGAAGTAAACACACCACCCATCCAAACTAGCCCTAAGTCCCACACCTGAATTTGCTAAACTGAAGCACTATTGACAACACGAAACGCGCCACGATTCAAACTTGCCTCGATTTCTTCCCCGATCTATACCTTGCAGACAAAAAGTATACATGAAGAATTCGACCACCAGAGAATTAAAGAAGGAGAGCAAAATTTGATTAGATCACCACAAACTTACACTGCCAGAGAGCAAAACGATGCAACAATGAGATCCTTGAGTAGCCAAAACATTCAACAATGGAGGAACAAAATCAGCAGAAGGAAGAAAGAAAATCAAGCAACGAGTTGTAAATAAATAGAAGGGGAGACACAAAAAGAACAAGGGTTTCGGGGCATGATTGTGGTGACAATGAAAAGAAATTTGAAAAGGAAGAGAGGAGGAAGGAAAAGAAACGACAGAAAGGAAATCCTAGCAACAAAAAAAAAAAACAAACGTGAAAGCCAAGATGGAGAAAGCGGGAAAAAAAATGAAGTGAGTAAAGTGTGGAACTACAAAAACAATTTTATTTATTTTATTTTTATTATTCTTATCCTCTTATAAAAAACATAAATTCCAAAACAATTTAATTAATATCTAATTTATCAAGAACCCTCCAAAAGTGTAACATATATTTTAAGGAGTTAAAATTGTAAATAAAAAAATACTTAAAAAGAGAAAAAAAAATTCCCACATTGTTCACTCCTAGACTCAAACTCTAGGCCAAAGGGTTAAGCCACCAAACACCTAGCCACTAACCCATATGGTTGATTTTGGCATTAAAACGCAAACATCAACTTAACAGTCCTACCTAATCGCTGATCCAACCAACTAATCTGAATAATTCTAACCCAATTTTGGGGCGTTACATAGGTCGTGTAACTTATTAACTTGCACCCTAAGGAAATTATCAGATGACACATGATCGTGTCGCCAAGTCATATATTTTAATCATAATCTCACTGATTTAATGTGCAAAAATTTAGACTTAAAATTTTGGTTTGGGTAAAAAAAAAAATAAAGCCCAATTAAAAATGAGTTGTCAAGTAAGCTTTTTTTGGCCCAAACCTAACCCGACTTAAATTTTCAAAAAAAAATTATGTTATTTTGTCACTGTTTTGCTACCATTTCACTATTATATTACTATGTATTATTGTCTGGATATTGTATTAGTCTTGTTTTATTGTTAATTTTGTTACTATTTTATTTTTAGAGGCACTTATCTTAGTGCTATTTAAGTATAAATATTTCTTTTTAATTTACTTTCAATTTGATGATAAACATTTATTTTAATTTTTGATTTATTATATTTTTTAAATAATAATAATAATAATAATAATAATAATAATAATAGGGGCGGATCGAGTCGGGCTCGAGTTTTAACTTTTTTATCCAGACCAAGTTTGAACAAAAATTTAGGCCTATTTTTGGTATTAGGTCGAGCTGGGTTGGGCTTATAAAACAGACCTGAAATTTTGTTACAACCTGTCCCATAATCACCTCTAGTGCAGGTCAAGTCAAACTCAAATTCTTTCAAACTTATTTGAGTTAAATTTGGGTAGAAAAGTAACGTTACGCTTTGAGTAAAGTCAAGTTCAGTCAAATAACATGCTATATTTTATTTAAACTCGACCCAAAAATAAATCTAATGTTTCAAGATTGGAGTGAAATGGTTGAATGTAGAGGTGAGCAAAATTTGATTCGACTCGAAAAACTCGATAAAAAATTTAAATTTTGAGTTAAACAATTCAAGTTAATTGAGTTATTTAGATCAACTCGACTAAAAATATCAATTTTTTTTGTTTAACTTGAATGTGAATTATACAATTCGGGTTATCCGAAAATCCGACTAAGAAAATGCAAAACTACGTCGTTTTGATAAATTTTCACATTTTCTAAGTTAAAAGTCAAAACCATTAAGTTAAAAGGCAAAACTATTTCGTTTTGATAAATGTTTACCTGTTAAGTTAAAAGGCAAAATCATTATATTGTTTATTTAGTTAAATAATCATGTACTTTGTCTACTAGTTAAATAATTGGTCCATATAAACACAACATTGAGCATAAATAATAGGATTTGTTAACAAAAACTCGAAATTTTTTTACTCAACTCGACTCGACTGAATACTCACCCCTAGTTGAATGAACTCTAATAAAATGCAATAGAAGTTTATGCCTAATAAAATTAAATTTGTTAGTTTGGTATCCTATAGACTCCAATTGAAATTGCTTTTAAAAGAAAATGTTTTAAAATTGTTGAGGCACTTGTAAGAGCAACAACACCAAGTATTTGTTAGAACATTTTCAAATATTTATAGTGTTCCAATAACTATAAATGAATGGGTGTAATTAATCAAAAGATTATATTTTTTTATTTTTTGAAAAAGAATTATAACTATTTAAATAATGTTATTTGAATAGTTATAATTAAATGAATAATTATGTTTTTATTTTAAAAAAATTATTATTCAGAAAGGCACCTATTGATGAAAGATGTTTCTATGAAGAGACATGAAAATTCCTATAAAATGCGTTTAGCTTACTTTTTATCTCATGCTATAGTATCGTTAAAATATCTAATCTCACTAACACCGTTGTTTTTATACTAACTGCAAGTAAACGTACTGTCCATCTAAACCCGTCCTTAATTTTGGAGTTTTTTACTCGAGTAAGGGGGCTGTTGTTACAAATCACCATTAGTAATTCTTCATACCATGATTAAACCCACTTCGTTAGAAGGAGTCCGTCATCATATCATTTCCGGCCACGGGAAAGGATTGTATGAAACAGTGATGTCACGTCATCTGTATCCCTTTCCAATGTTTTATGCCACATCAGTATTCTTATCCTGAATTTCAGGATTTTAATTTGGATTTGATTTTTTTTAGGATAAAAATGCTAAAATTCAGAATGAAAATGTTGATGTTGTTGGGAAGAAACCGAACAACCGAACGGAAGCGAAGCACAACCGGTGTTCTTTCTCTTCCTATAACTCTTGTCAAATATTATGGCAAGCACAATAGCACAAAAATATTTGTTCTCTAGCAACCTATCAACCACAAATCAACCAATGCAACCACAACAAAAATAATAAATAGAGACACCGATATTTTTACGTGAAAAACCCCTTTAAATCAAGGGTAAAAACCACGGGACTTTAGAGCCCGATCAAAAGCTCCACTATAATCAAATGTTCAGCTACAAGATCACAATATCAAGCCTACAACAAGCATTCAACTCTAACAACGCTAACAATATGTAATCTTTAGCAAAAGAGAGAAAAATAGGAGAACATCACCAAAATAGTAGCTGCTGTAAAACAGGTATTTCTGATGCTACAGGACTCGGATGAAAAATCCGACCGTACAAAGTCAAAAACACTTTGTCGCCTAGCTACTGTCAAAAAATCAGCTCAATCGAACCACGGATGGACCTCCGATCGAAGAGTTGATCACTGCTGCAAATTTTCTTTCCAAGAGAAAAAATTCTGCTATTCTCACTCTGTTTCTCACTCGTTTTCTCCTCTTTAAAAAATCTGATATTTGGGCTCCCTCACACATTAAAATATTACTGCCCACACTCTTAAAAAAAGAGACAAAAGAATGGCTGCCTATAAATGCTGCTCACGCCACTCTTAAAAAAACAAAAAGAAAAAGAAATGAAAGTGCCATAAAACATGGCAGAAAAATATGGGTTCCCCACTTAGTGGGACCCTCACCCAACAGATATGACATAAAACTATTGGAAAGGGATATAGATGACGTGACATCACTATTTCATACAATCCTTTCTCTTCCGACCACACCCTAAAGAACTTTTCCCTTAATTTTAAAAGTAACCTAACAGTCGATAGGATAATCATGCAAGAGGATTGCATCATGTCCACCATCCAATGTATAAACTCCTCTATAAGAGGTAGATATTGATAGATATACTAGAACTCTGCCCAACTCTCAATCTAGCTAATCAGCATCACCACGATGTGAACCACTCGTATCCTACATCACCAATAATAATCCACAACTTCCATCACTAAATATTACATCAACAAACTTAAAGCCAACAGAATGAAAAGTCGTTATGTAAGAAAGCTTTAATTCCAAAAATATGGTTTTGTGTATGAATTTGTGTAAGCTTTAATTAACATATATTCCCATCATGATGATTTGATTGGGTTGGAGTTGTTCCTATTTTCTACATTCAGGCGTTTACACAGTTTGGGAAGTATTACTCTTTTAAATGTCATACCCAAAGAATGAGATGAATATTGGTAAACCTAGTTCATCATGGATTGAGTTGGTATGAAATTGTCGCTGCTTCATCCGCCAATAATAGGTACAAAATATGGAAATCTGCGCATCAAGAGTCAAATTGCATGCTAGCTTCTCTACTCAAAAAATAAAAATATTAATCTTTGTACTTTACATCAAATATATTATTAAAAAGATAATCACGTACTTATAAAAATTTTCATGAACGGTAAAATAAACATGAAAATTTAATAATTATACCAAAATAATGAACTCCAATACAATATACTTGGTCGGTGGGTGATGAAATATGGCATCCAATAGGAGAAGGTTGGGAAAGACTTATGGGGTCTTTCCCTGATTCTTTTCACATGGTATTCCACAATCATACCCTCCTTCCATTACTGTTTTGAAATCATCAAACCGATCAGTAAGATATAATATCTCAATTGCACTAAGTTTACGCCACCCTTACCACAACTTTTGATCGAGATGCCTTCGCTTTTCAGTAAATCGAGTTTAATATTTGATAATTAAGGTTACCTTCAATATTATACCACATCTAGTATAATTTAGATGTACGGGTTGAGTGTCTAAAATGTATTATACTTTTATTTATAGATTAAGGAGGAGCTATGAGCAGTTTTAGGCATTGTATCGTAAAAAATATATATATGATTAAAATCTATAATGAGATTATTCAAAAAAAGAAAAGAAAATAACAATGTAGCCTATTTCAATGGTGACATAAGATTTTAATATTAGATATGGAAACAGTATTGAATAAAATTAGTTAACCACAACTAAAATATGAACAAAGTTCGAATTTTAATATTCAAAACTTAAGTTTGTGTAATTTATATGGTATGAAAATTGTATTATACTATAATATAAAAGGGAGATGTCCACTTATATTATTATAAAAGTAATTTAGGTTTATACCCTTATGAATATTTTGGTATGATTCCATTAGATCATGTATGTCAAATTTAACCTAAATTTAAAATTTCTAACTACTTGTTTAATGTAAAAAAACAAGTTTAAATCGTCCAATAAATATTAATATATAAACTACTTTATATCGATGCGAAAAGTATATTGAATCGATTTGAAATTTTACAAGTATGACAAATACAATTATATCGATTAATTCAACGATTGTATATTTGAAATAGAGGTGTTCATGGGCCGGACCGGGTCGGGTTTGGGCTGGGCTCAATTAAAATTTTAGGCCCATTCATCGGGCTCGGGCCGGGCCCAAAAAATGGGCCTAAATTTTTTCCCAAACCCGGCCCATATAAAAATGCTAAAGTCCGGGCCCAGCCCGCCCGTATTAAATTTTTATATTATTTTATATAATTTTAATATATATAATACATCAAAAATACTAAAAAAATCAAAATAAATATTTTCCAACAAATTGAAAATAAATTTTAAAAAAATATGTAGAACTAAATAACACTAAGATAGATATAACTTAACAAGCAAATACCTCTAAAATAATAATAAATTAACAAATGCCTTTAAAATAATAACAAAATTAACAATAAAATAAGTTTTATACAATATTTAATCAATAGCAACAAAATAGTAGCAACATAATAGTAATATGGTAGCAAAATAGGGAGAAAACAATAAGAAAATAACATTCAAAAATAAAAAAAAATAGCAATTTTTTTTGTCATTTAGTGAATTCGAGCCAGCTCGGGCCAGGCCCGGGCCAAAAATACCTTACCTGAGGCTCGGCCCATTTTTTAAACGGGCCTTTTTTGTCCAAGCCCATTTTTCGGGCTTATATTTTTGCCCAAACCCTCCCAAATTTCGGTCGGACCTTCGGACCGGGCCGCCCGGTGATGCGTCGTTGAATGCACCAAAAATATATCCTATTCCCTGCAAAATAATGAAAATAACAGTAAAGGGGAAGTAGGGTCGAATCCACAGGGATCGGACTATACAAATGCCTGTTTATCGAAATCCTGGGTAGAATCGTGCCCAAGAAATCTTGCGTTCCTGGAAAAATTAAAAAAAAAAACAAAATTAAAAATTTCGTTTGGGAATAATAAAAATAGAATTTAAAGTGAATTGAAATTGTGAAATTAAATAAATTACGAAAAAGGAAAATAAAAGAGTTTAGAGAAGAATGAGTTTCTTATTTGGCGAGATTCTAGCCTCCGGTTGTCTCGTTCCACCTTGGGTTCAATCTTCGACTTTAGATGACCTTCCTCTTTCCAAGTAAGCCAGTTATAGTGGAAGAGGACGCCTACGACCACCAGCTCCAAGAATTTAGACTTACAGATTTAGGGAACCTGACTCTAGTTTGCAACGGCTTTCGTGGAGTCATCTATGCTAGATCAACGCTTCTCAATGGCGAATCCCACGCCATTTTGTCTCTTGGGCTCGCCAACCTCTGATGCAGTAAGCTAACGAACCGACGGTGCAATCCTTCCAAATCATACAAAGCGACCGCCTTTGCATACGTTGAAAACTTTACTTTTAAAGGGACATGGACGGAAGCATCAGCCCCGTAATGCGGAGAAACGATGAATACTTGGGTGAGAAAGTTAAGCGCGAATTCTAAGCCTCAAGAACCTTTTTGGGGAATTCGACAACCTTCAGCTAGATAGATTTTAGTGGCTCATGAATGGGGTGTGAAAGAAAATAAATATATAAGAATGGAGAAAAGGATTTTTATTCCAAGAAAATATGGGAAGCACAAAAGACTTATAGGGGAAGAGTGTACAGAAAAATATGAACCCCCAAAATGAGTTACTTCATCCCCTATTTATAGTGCTAAGATAGATGGACTAGTCCTACTCAAATTTCCAAAAATAATTACAATTAATCAAAGATAAATAGAGATAAATAAAGAAATTAAATAATCCTAAATAATTATCCTAATATTAATTATCCTATTATAATTAAAATAGAGTCTAATAAAGCAAAGTCTCTTCTTTTTGCATTTCAATCATTCTGTCCTCCATATTTGCACTTTTGGCACCATCTTTTCCCTTTGTTGCACATTGGTCCATTTTTATCTTTAATTTCACATTTTTGGCCCTTAATTTCGCTTTTGCCTCCAATTTAGTCCCTACAAGATAAAAAACCATAAATAGCCCAAATTAGTAGAATCATACTCAAAATAAATATACAATTAGCACATAAAAATATGTCATTCTAGAGTATTATCACCCGGCCCATGAACACCTCTACTTTGAAATATGTTTTACTCGTATAAAAATATGGGTTAGTATTTGGTACAGTGACAACATATTTTTTTTTTATTCCACAAGCTACCTATAAAAATTATCATGTGTCTATTCTTTTAAAATATTTTTTAAACATTTTACTATAACACTATAGGATACTTGTCAATCCCGAAACTTTACTTACGGGTTTAAAAACTCCTTGTCGTTGTACCAATTATTATTCCTAAGAATATAAAAAGAAGTGTAGAACTAAATTCCCTAATATAAATATTTTTTAAAATAATTTTATTATAGGTTCTGATCATATCTATTTTTTTTATACAATACCTAGAACTACCCATGACCTCTTCCCAACCCATAAATAGGAGAATAATGCGCTTCAACTCACTCAACCCATTTACTCCTGCATTGACGACAATACCTATACCAATCGAGTTAAGACTCAACCGGGCCCAATATGAAAGGTTTTAGAGGTTTTGTTTATGTTTAGAATTTCAATAGAATATATATAATTATTAATAAAATTTATTATATATAAATATATTTTAATAACTATGGATTATATTATGGTATGTATAAACTGGATGGAAATATAAAATCATCCAATCATGAACACCTAGGGAGATATGTGATTGTGAGGCAAAGGAAAAGTGGAATTGCAATCATAAGACAATCTAGGTTAGCTGCTGGGTAAACGCTTTACTTGAAAGCCAAGTCTTCAGAAATTGTGCCCAACTCAAGCCTACGGTAGATTCATTGAACAAAGTTTTAGAAACACTACAACTTCCCTGCAACATTCACCCATGTTTTGCTTAAAATATACTGTAAAAACACAACATATAGTATGTTACTTCCGTTTTCGTCCACTTGGAGTTGAAGATACCAAGAAAAAAACACACCCCTTGTGTCAATCTCGTGAACTCAAACCCAATTTCCGGATTTAAACGCTTTTCAAGACATCAAATGTCCACCAATTCTCAAAGATATATTGATTTTAGACAAGAACCCTGTGGTTTCTACAGTCCATTAGATCCTGTGGTGGTTAATTTGATGCTGTGATATTCACAAGTTTCCATCATGGCATGTTCTAAAACAATGAAAGTAGACAAAGGAAAAGGACTATAAATAACATTAACAGGATTCAAATTACAGAAGCTATGGAACTTTTATGGACGCTAACAAATTTCTCCCTTTCGGTCCAGCAAGAAAAAACGAGCTGACAACCATGGAGAATATCTTTTAAATTCTTATAAACATTAAGACTTACACGATAATACTAAGAACCCTAAACTCATAAACAGACTTTAATAATAACCTAAAGCACCTGTCACTGCAACTACCAAAAACTCGATTGCAGTGAGCTTTACAAAAAAAAAAAATTACACAAAGAAAAACATCTGTTACATCAAACTAAGCTTTTAGAATAGAATCCCAATCGATCTCATATGATGGGTATTTGGATAACATAAAAGACTCCGAGGAAGTAACAACTTCAGGCCATGGCTGCTCGTTGAAGTCCGAGAAGGTAAGATCCGACAAAGGTGAAGATTCTGTCGACCCCTCATTCTCCGACAGAACCGGAGATAAAGATGAGGGGGAGTTCTCCACCTTCACTGTCTTTTCCTCAGGCTCAGCCAATTGGACTTTGCTCTCCTTCGATGTTTTCTTCTTCTTGTTGTTGTTCCCTTGCTTTTGGTTGAGTTCCAAACTTTCACAGATAGCTTGAAGCTTAGCATCAACAGAGGAATGCAAAGGCTTGTATTCACCGAAGTCGCCACCGATATGGGAACCTTGGTGACGAAGGTTAGGGAAGTTGAGTCTCGCAAAATCACCCCTAAGTTTATAGGCTGCTTTATCATAAGCCAAGGCTGCTTCCTCGGCTGTATCGAAAGTGCCTAACCAAAGACGTGTCCGGTTCTTAGGTAGCCGGATCTCAGCGACCCATTTCCCCCAGTGACGTTGCCTAACTCCTCTGTAGAGCTTGGTGGGTTTTGGTGGTGAACCCATCTGTTTCATCGGTACTGGTTTGGGACTAAGAAAGCTGAGCATATGGTTGGTGTTGGGGTTGGCGTTAAGTTGAGGATTTTGGTAAAGGTAGCTTGGTTGATTGTTTTGGAAGTGGAATTGAGCCTGAATTTGGTTGATCTGAGCTTGGTTTAAGTTGTTTAGCCCAATGGTTGAACAAAGTTGAGGCTGTTGAACACCTGAAAATTGATCAACTGCTGGGAAATAACAACCACCATCTGCGTAAAAAGTGGGTTGTGTTTGGGAAGAAGAGAAAGAGAGGTATGAAGTAGAAGGAGAAGGAGAAGGAGAAGGAGGATAAGAAGAGGGGGAAGGGGAAGGGGAAGAAGAGGAAGAGGAAGAAGCACTTTTCATAAAAGGTTCAAGTGCTTCCATCAACTCTCCACCATATAAATCTGAACTGCTACTATAGAAATCCATTGTAGCTGCCATTTCTTTCAAACAAAAAAGATTGAAACTTGAATATGAAAATAAATAAATAAAAAGAAAAAAGAAAAAAAAAAGGTAACCTGTTTCTTATCAAAACTTAAGGAACAGGTTTCAAAAACCCAGAAAAGGATTAAGGAGGTTCTTGTTTAAAATAGACAACCCCTTCAAATCCAAGATAACCCTAAAAAATCAAGCTTTTGAGGTATCAAAAATCACCCCTTCAGCTGATTTTATCTACAAAAAACAGAAAATTAAAAACAAAAAACCTGGATCTCGATTCTGAAAACACCTGGCTTTTGAAGAAAATCCTGTAATCTAAGTTTGCTTTCAAACCACTGTCAATAACTGAAAACAAAAAACAAACCCAAAAATCAGAATTTTTTTCAAAAATAGAAACAGATGATTAACAGAAAGGGATTCAGAGAAGCGGGGATTAACAGAGAAAAGGGGGGGGGGGGAGGGAGATCTTAAAACAAAAACCACAAATCAATTCTTCTATCTTTTTTCTCTCTTAAATTTTTGGTGTGAATAACTCTCTAAGCCTCACTCTGGCTTTTCGTCACAACCTTCCTTCAGTTTATATAGTGGTTCAACTCAGTTAACCATCTGGTTTTAACCCCAAAAGTAAATCCTTGTAATTCTAATCAGCTGACGTAAGACTCATTTCAATAAGTTATTTGTAACCATTAAAATGGTGACACGTGCACCCAACTGATTCCTGTGCCTGAAACTTGTCCTTCGTATTAGCTGTCGGTTGACAAATATTTTTGTAGTTTAATGAAAAATGAAAAGCGGGAGTCACGAGAAGTTTCACATGTAATGTGATTTATCAAAGGTGGTTAGTTTTTTTCACCTAAAATGTGTCGGTGATTTCTTAGTGTGGGTTTCTATTCACCGTTCCGTTTATTTTTAGTTAGTGTAAAAATAATTATTATAATAATATTAAATATTATAATAATATTATAATGTAAAATAAAAAAATAAATTAAATTTATCATATTGTACCGTTTATCTAAAAGAGTACTTAGTTTTATATTAATTTGTGGCTTAAGGCTAAAAAAAAATTGATTTTTTCTTTAATCTCTTACAAGAAAATTGAATAAAATAAAATATTTATATTTTTTAAATTTTAAAATTTTAGTCTTAACTAAACAATAACAGTTAAATTTATTTAGTTAAATTTTATTATTAATCTTATATTATATGTAAAATTGTACATTTAGTCCGGGTTTCTTAACTAGATAATTTTTAGTCACTGCATTTTTCAAAAATTAAAATTTCAGTCTTGATATAAACAATAGTCGTTAAATATATTAACTATTTTTTATAAATAAATATAGAAATAACTAATTGACATGGCATAACAAATGCGATAATATATTTATCACGACAAATTTTATTAATAATATAATTTAATCAAATGTTTTGTAAGAATATTGAGATGGATGTAATTTAAGATAAGGTTTTAAAATGGAAGGAAAGCCTAGAAAGGGTGGTTGATAAATGGTTGTGACCTTTTTAATGCATCACCAACTTGCTTCCACTCTGACCAATTGATGAACATCTCATTAATTACCATAGTTTTGTGCAACTAATAGTGGGGACACTCCATCATCCCACGATGGACCAACAAATGTAGGCATTTGAAAAATGGGGAGGAAGTGGGCACTCTATCATTAATCATCATTCATTATATATCACCAATGTCTAGGCCAAATTTCATCCCACGATTCTTCATGTTTAATCATAATTATTATTAAATTAAATTTAAACAAATGTTCATAGATATCACTCAACATCGACTAAAATATAATAAAAAACACATTTTTAATTTAATAATGTATTAAGTGTAATATTTTAGGCTAATATTGTATTGTACTGCTTAGGATTATTTAAAATAATCTATTTTATTATAAGAAAATGAACCACTTGCATTAAACAATTAACCAAAAAAAAACAACATTTTAAGTTAATATAACAAAAGTGAAAAATAATATGATATTAAAGATGATGAGTTGATAACTTTCTTTATTATTTTGATGAAAAGATTAGTCTATATTAATGAGTTAATTAAATAGATTGGACCCACCCAAAGAATATGATGCCAAAGGAAACGAAAACCGTCGGATATTGACACAAAACCTTGATGTCATTATTCTTATATCTAACGGTTATTATCAATCCACTTGACGTCAGATGAAATAAGAAAACAGAGAGTCACGTCGAAATGGGAATTTCCATCGTCGCAGAATTTTTTTATTTTCTTTGTTGAAAGACTTGACCGAGGTTAATTTAAGTTGACCATGGTTGAGTTTACAGCTGAACAAGTCACGTGCGAAGGCAGTGGGGGTGGGGGAAGAGTACGACAATCTCAACAATTGCGGCGACAGTTACTGGAGCAGGCTCAGTATTGGAGTATATTTGACTCACGATTGTTTACAGCGCGTGTTGTGCAATACGGGTATTTCGTCGCTGTTGAACCGTGAGGCTGTGAGTCTCACGCGGATTTTGGAAATGGGGTTTGGTTAGAAACGAAGGAAGAGTGCAAATCAGGGGCTCATAATTGTTACTAAATTAATAAAGGAGTGGGGGAAAATCTTAGACTTAGATCGGAAGATAAGAATAGAACCATGGGATGGGATGAAGTGTTGGTTAAGTTAGTTAACCCAACTAGCGGGTTTAGGACAACCTGAGCTGCAATCTTGGTCCTTGTCGGGTGGGGAAATTCAGAACCCGAAACGCCTGTGTTCAAGTTAATGCTTTTGTCAAGAGTTTTAGCTCTGAAATTATTTGATATAGCGATGAGATTAATTTGAGTTTAAATTAATGATAAAATATGTGTTTAGATTTAAAGATAATTGTGGTGACAAGACTAAAATAGAAAATGATCATTAAGCATATTAGGTAAAAAATCTTATACAAAATATGTTATATCCCTTCGTTACCTAGACACATATCAACAAGATAGAAAACGTTAATTTTCCCTTTTGACTCCACTTGAAGTAGTTTCCTAATTGATCGCTCAACCAAACTAGAGGAGCAACACCTTTCGTTATCAAGACCATCCGTTAGAAAAGCACTCTTGACAAACCCTCCCACCTTTCAATAATGAGATAACCATCTGCTTCTAGATGCAAATACATTACCAATACAATAAATGATTTATTTAGGCATAACAACATCGTATTGTTTAAATGCATAACAAAATAGATTTCACGATGCACGTCGTTCATGCCCATGAATATCTTTCACACATTTAGCGAGGTTGAGTACTTATCCTACCATGTCACATTAGTGAACAATATGACATTTCTTATAAATACCCTCCTAATGATGAAGAAGGAATCGACCATTTAAAAATCCTAAAGTTATTCTAAGCTATTCCCTCATCTCTCTCTTTCCCAACTAGTCTGACTTTTTGTTCATTTTCGGCTCACCGCTCTCTAAGTGAACCGATCTCCACAAAACCACCACTATTTTCTCATTACTCTCCTCTCTCATTATACTTTGTATCAACGATACAAAATTTCGAGTATTTGAATTTAAAAATATTAAAATATGTAAATTGTATTTATTAATAAAATTATAATACAAATCGACTAAGTTTTAAATTGGTTGGCATCAATATTATTACTAGTGAAAGAAGATATAGTTCGAATGTGCTAAAACATATTTATTTTTATCCTCCCAACTTTAAGGGATGAAGATTTCTAAGCTTTATATCAACAATAATAATCATTAATACTTTTTATCATTATTGTTATTACTGATGTAATTTATTACAATAATGCACTGGTCTTTTGTGATTCAAATAAAAACTAGCACAGCAATCGAGGTAGAGATGCAGCTAAATCCACTGATGATAATTGGGCATCCAAAGGAATACAGCAATTTTATTAGAGAAAAGATAAAAAATAAACAACCTTTATAAAATAAAAATAATAATTTTCAGGGTTAACCAAATAATTTAATATTTTTAGAAAACAAGCCAACAATCTCTTGATTCAGTAACAACAGTAGTATATTTCAGACATTAGAATTTAGGTTTGATTTCAAGTAATTTTATTCTTTTTCTTAATTATTAAAAAAATATATATTTTTGAAGAACACACAAAAAAAAACCCACTTTTCCTAATATTTCTCTTGAATTTTTTTAATATCTCTATATCGACTTATTTAATTATTATTTTTTTCACATTTATAATAGAATTCTTATTTTTTTCCACATTTATAATAGAATTCTTAATTTTATAATCAAATTAAGGATGGGAGTCGCATTGCATTTTTAAAAAGAGATGTAGAGTCAAATTTTAAAGACGAAATTATTAATAATAACAACACTAAATTTTAAACATAGACGATAAAACGAATATGTATATTATGTAATTAATTAAAATCTCTTTTATAAACAATTAATTAAAATGTAATAAATTTAACCACCACAATATATATATCAGTTGATTTTGTATTATTTAAAAGAAATAGAAATTTTATTACTGAGAATCCCTTCATCAGTAAAATTGGAAATATATATATGAAAGCAATGCAGAAAAATAGAAGGATGGACATAATTTATTATTCAATTATGTTATTAGTAGGTATAGTGTGAAAAATAAAATGTCATTAATGACAATATATATTGCAAAGAAAAAAGATATAAAAATAAAGAACACATAGATTTTTACGTGGAAACACTTTCGGAAAAAAAAAAACCATATTCTAATGGGAGTGTAATAAGATTAAAATACTTTATTCTAATCAATATCAAATAGATAGAATTTAATAAGGTTTAAAAAACATTATTTTAGAATAAAATAAAAGAAGTATAATTCTATATATATTTTACTTTTATTTTATTTTACCATTATACTTTATTTAAATAAGAATTCGAGTCACTTAATTTTAACACATAGATTAAATATTTATATATAATACATGAATGAATCAAGTATACATACATGTTTCAGATATATTTTATAAAAATTTTAATATAAGAGTTGAGCCAAAATGGCTGCTCCATCCCATGGTTAATTAGTTGAGAAGGCACGATGGCTGCATTTGATGGAAGAATAATGTTGTTTAATTAATCACAGATTTATTGGTAGACAAATCCCACTTTTATCGTACAATTTTTTTTAATAAACAAATTTTAAAAAAAAAATAACTCGTTAGAGTAGCAAGTGGGAAAACAAGTGTTATTAGGATTAAAAAAGAAACTTATGAGTAACATCGAGTTAGGACAGTTATTTTTATAGCAATAAAGAATATATAAATTCAAGCACATTTAAATGTATTTTTCTTTTAATTTAAAAACTGGAGGGGAGTTAACTATATTTAAATTTAAAAATTTCGTTGACCTTTGCTGGAAAAAAAATCATTGACCATAAATGATAAAAATTCTCTTCTTTCATGTCCTAAATACAAATATAAACTTTATTGTTTTAATTGGTTGGCTTTTGTTTAATGGTGGTATTAAATTCAACTTGACGAAAGTGCATTATTTCCCCAAGAAAATATTGTTTATCAAAATATATCTAAGTAATCTTTTTAATTTCAACTACTCATCACGAATTTCATAAATACAATTTCCTTTTTTTTTTCATATAAAACAAAATAAAATTATACATAATTAGCTGGTTTCATTTCTCCACCACTCGTTACCATTTATCGGCGCTGACATCAATAATTGTACATTTCTAGAAACAATTATACTGAAGGGTGAATTTTAAAAATATTAAAATTTTAAAATGGTTATTTTTGTTTACTTCAAATTATATTTTAATTTTTTATGTTTGAAATGTTACATTTTAGTTACGTTATCGCATTGTATTATTTTAGTCATTGAGTTGTTAATTGTCGTTAATGGTGTAACGGTAAACTGACGTGATACATTAAATAATCATTTCAAACAAAAATTTTAAGTTAATTTATACAATTGGTCCCATTGTTTGTTCGATTAGAGCAATTTATTTTTTTTCTTTTATGTTTTTTAACTTTACCTTTTTTTTTCCATTCTCTTTTGTTTCTCTTTCTGTTTTCCTCCATTCTCCATTTCTTTTAACGTAGTTTTTCTATATTTTCCATTTGTTAAAACCAGTCCTTATACTTTTTATTTTTTTGAACAATTTAAATTTTTTGAGTGAGGCGAGCTTGTGGACTAGTTTAAAAATGGAAAACATAGAAAAACTAAATTAAAAGAAATGAAAAAAAGGAGGAAAATAGAGGGAGAAGCAGAAGAGAATGGAAAAAAAAGTTAAAAGAACATAAAAGAAAAAATTAAATTGCTCAAAATAGAAAAATATAGGGAGCAATTGTAGAATTTAACCTAAAATTTCCGTTTGAAATGATGATTTAACGTGTCACGTTGACCTACCATTACACTGTTGATGGCAGTTAACAGCTCAGTGACTAAAATGTTTACAACACGATAACGCAAGTGACTAAAACGTAACATTTCAAACATAAACAACTAAAATGTAATTTGAGGCAAATAAAAATGACTATTTTTGTAGTTTACCCTTTTAATAAATCAAGTTGCACTTTATTGCAAATTTGCCTTACATAATATATAAAAATAAACTTTTGAACGGTGATTAAACCCCAAAAATATTAGGTAAACAATAACGAGAAAGCTGATGATGAAAGAAGCTAGTAACTTAGGTTATATTATCTTGGTATACCTTCATTTTGGAGAAACAAAGTGAGAAGCAATGGGGTATGTTAAAGGAGAGAGTATTGAGGAAACACTACAATAAATTTGAAACACTTGGTGATTGTTTTTGGAGATGTCACAAAAGGTATGATTTTCCATGACTTTTCTAGTGAGTATTATGGTATTGTCCCCTAGCTATTATTATAGACCCTTAAGGTTTTGTCCTTTGAGTTTAAAGTGAGCCTAGAGTGGAAACCATGACCACTGAAAAATAATAAAGCATGGTGTAGCACTGAAGAGTACAAGGTGGTTGATACTTGAGATCTCTAGGGTATAGAAATAATTTGGACATGGATTTCTACCCTACGTTAACTTTTTGGAAACATAAAAAAAAAAAACCCTTCATTCACGATGATATGTTAGCAACGGAATATACTCCCATTTCTCTCAACATTGATTCCTCATTATTATTTGAACATATTATTAATGAAAGATGTACATTATTGAATTTGTGATGAATAATTGGGTGTTTGTAAAACTTTGACAACCCGTTAACATCTCATTTCCCATGATTGATTGCATCCCTAATTTATTATTTTTTTTAAAAAAAAAAAACTAATCCAAAGTCAAATCTACCTATCTTGTCCTAAATGCATGCATTGCCAAATTCGGACTCAAAGTCAAGGGATGCAAATTTCTAAAATAATAATTTAAAAATTTGGTATTGGAATTTTAATATAGCAATAATTTCTCCTTTAACCCCACTTCACAAGAAATCAAAATGCATGATTCAGGGCATAAGGTGAACGCTAAAAACATGTTTTGAAACACCCAAAAGTCAATCTATGATTTTGGGAGATAGCTGAGGTAGCCTAACATGTTTTCTTTCTTGTGCTTTAGATAACATGACGTACGATTTCATAGTTGCTACGTGTTTCAAATGAGTACCATAGAATTTTTAGGGTTGGTGACATAAGAGTAACATGTGGGTTTAGTAGGTTAAGTTATGCTTAGATTAATCCTTGTGTAACTATCTTTGGGTGGTGGGTCGATGATTTCCAGGATTTCAATATTCATATAAATGGATGAAAATGATTGAATTTCCGATATTTTTGAACTTTTTTATTTATTTATCTAAGTTATGTTGACAAAAATAATTGAAACTAAAGCTTTGGTAATACCATTTTTAGGTTGGATTTATAAAAATTAAAAAAAAATGGTTTTAAGTTATGGAAATCAATTATAAGAAAAGGCTTAATGAGATTTAGCAATAATCTTGAATTTTAAAAATGTAACTTTTTCTCTAAAATCGGTTTTAAAAAATAATGTCTTGGTGTGCCTATTATGAATGGATTAACGAGGAAGGCATCCTTTGGACGGGGAAAAACGTTTTGAATGGGATTGGCTAAAATAATTTTTTAAGGTGTTGATCAATTTAATATTTAATATTTTTATAATTTTAAAATAATTAAATTAAATTTTTAATATTTTATAATTTTACCTTTATTAATTTAAAATTTTAAAAAATTTAAATGAAAAATTTTTTATTTTAAGGAGACCGAGGCCCTTGCTAGCCCTCTAATTTTACCCCTGATGGTGCGACTTATAATTACTACAAATTCTATTATCCACACTTAAAAATTATGTATTTAATATACAATAAATGAAAGCATACAATTTATGATTAATAGTAATACGTAATAATATATGGAAAATGAATGCAATATAAGAATTTGCGTGTAATATTATTAAAATAAACAAAAACAAAATAGAATGAAATATTGGTGGTAGTGGTAAAGTTAAAAGGATTTATGTTGGTTGATGGTATGAGTTAAAATATTACCATTTTTATTTTTTTTATTGATTTCATTTCAAATATGTAAGGATAGTATAATTTTTCCAATTGAGTTAGTCATTTGTGACACTAAAATAGACAAAGATTTAAATAATAGTATATATATATTTGTTATAATTATATTTAAAATATATATTTTTTTGTTATGATCTTTTGAAAATGTCTTCAATAATATTGATACCAACTAAATTTATATTTATACTGTTAATTTAATATAATTCTATGAAAATAAAATGCATTATATTAGTTTTATTATTTTCGTGTAGTAGTATTTAATATTTATTTTGGTATGTATGGGTAAGTAGCAAATGCTTTGGGTTGGTCAAAAACGTGTGTATCTCACTTGAGAAGAAATTTATTGCGTATTTATGATTGACCAGGGACTTTGTATTTTCTTAGTTATTATCTAATTCAATATCGTCTAAGTTATTTCCATTGGTAGGATGGTTCACCTAATCTCTTAAGTTTGGCATTGCTACATTGGAACTTGGATGAGATATTTTGCACCTCCAACTCACTTAATTTGCCGAAAATTTAACTTAAATAATAATTATTAACTTAAATTTAAATTTAATTATAACAATTATTATATATTTATAATAAAAATAACTTGACTCGAAATCTGACTCCAAAAAAACCCACAATATAAGTAATCCTAGATACTCTATTTGGGGAGGGAGGAGACATGCAAAAGAGTCCATGGCTTATATTCTTCTTCTCCAAAAAGTCTTCTGTCTCCCTACTCAAAAACCTTGTTCAAGACCACCTTGTCTTCCTTTTTTTCACTCATGTTGACAGTGTGTATCAACAAAAATATATAATCAATATTTTATTAATATATAAATAATGAAACAGATAGTCAGATCAGACTGAATTAAGTTTAATTCAAGCATCGACTTGAAAGATTTGATTGAATTCGGCATTAAAATTGATTGAACATATTTTTGTATTATGGTTAATAAAATATTTGATATCTATATTTGACATTTTTTTAATTTGGTACTTAAATTTGTCAAATGTTATACTAATTACTCCAATATACTAATGGTGTTATTTTTTATGAGGTAGCAAAAATCATTAATGTATGATAGACATGTGAGAGATGACATGAAATTTCTTTTTGATATTTTAAATGTTCAAATACTTTTAGCTTAATTTAATTTATTTCATTTCATTTTATTAATTTAACCTAATGAATTTCTTTTATTTGGAATTTTAACATTCTTGTTTTCTTCTTCAAGATTCATTAGTTAGTTATAACTCAATCACAATTTTTGAACAGGAACTTCCTCTAACATTGACTATGTTTTTGTTGAATTGAAGGCTTTGTGAAGACGAAGCCATAGTTTAAGCATATATGTAGTCCATCTTGAATCATTCATGCCATTAAAAGCCAAAGTAATCTCAATCTCGATAATTTTGAGTATATTATTTAGTGAAACAGAGGAAACTCTAAATAAATGTGATTATTCCTACCATTGAGTTTTATGTCATCTACCATGTTAGTCATATATTAGCTATTTTCCCCACATAAATAAAACAATTAGTGTTTTGAGAGTAATTTGTATAACAATTGACAAGTTTAATACCAAGTTAGACCAAAATAAAGCTTGAATACCAATTTAAGAAAAATTGTCAACTTTAAGTATCAAATTGGAAAAGTAATTAGTGTTTTCTTTTTCAGTTGGAAGCGTTTTTCATAAAATTGGTCTATTCTTGTAAATTTTCTAGGAATCGACCTATTCACGTAATTTTTTTTTAAAATTTTCAACAAATTTCATTTTAATTACACTTTATAGTATTAGTTCTGATTATAATTATTCGGACACATCACTCTATTTATTAAAGATATAATTCGTAATATGTACAAAAAGGAAACTAGAAGAAGAAGAGAAGTTAAAGTGTAGCAACTTTAGCAATTCCAAATTGTAGAGTGAGTGTGAGCGTGAACACATCTTCCAATATATTCTGTGATTAGCACTCCATATATCAGTTTGATACGCATGGGATGCATATACATGGAGAATCTGACTTTGATGCTGCACCCAAATAGTTTTAAAAAAGAAGTATATATACAAATTTGTGCTTAAAAAAGAAGCAAGGGGAAGGTCAAGTTAAGCAATGTGAGGTTGAAACTTTGAAAAGATGGGAAAACCCCATTAAACACCTTTTTGTGTGTTCCTTCTTTTAACGCGGTTTCAAATTGAAAACCAGCTGCCGACGACGTTTTCCAGTCAAAAGGGAAACTTGAATTTGTAGCCAAGTGTGGCTCCACCCGCACTGCAATAATATGCTTTACGTGGACAAATTAATGGTTGGTTATTCACATTCTCATCACTACTATTACACCTACTGTGTCTGCATCTGCATTTGCTGTCGCCCTTGGTAAGCTGTGGGCTCATCAAATAATGTGAGTTTCTAAAGTAAAAGACCATGTGTTTTGCTCGTGAATTGCTAGCCAGTAAGCTCCAAAAGTTATCTAGTGCTAAATACCGCATTAAATATTTGATGAACATATAGGTACCAAATACGAAATTAACTTATTTATTTATTTTATAAATCTGTGATTTTTTACATAAATAATATTTAATTATGAAAATGTATGGGAAACAGATTAATTATGAAAATAGGCATTTGCTATAGTGTTCCAACTGTGCTGTCTGACATATTGGTGTTGCCAGACTAAAAAGTGATGACCCAAAATATTCAAGGACCTAATATATAAAATTTCCATTTAGATTAAGGGTGCCGTGTGACTGCACTAAACTTCAATAGGGTAAATTGTTTCATAAACCCTCCTTATTTATTATTTTCTTTTATTCCCCTTCAACACCATAAATAGAGAGGCCAAATTTATTATCAATTTGATTTATGAACACAATATAAAATTATAATTATAAAAGATTTAGAAAAAAAATTATTATGTATAAGTTATAATTATTAGTTAAATTTATAGTTTTCAGATATAATGTGAGTAAAAAAAAATACTATAAAAATCATTAACTGTTATGTCAGATATAATTTAAAAAAATATTTTTTGAAAAATAAATACAATTTATTTCCGATTGGAATCAACCTTTTTATAAAAAATGCTTTTTAGTAAAAAAAATTGGACTAATTGGAAAGAGGCCTCTCTATTTTCAGTGTTGAAAGAGAATAAAAATAAAATAATAAATAAGGAGGGTTTACAAAGTAACTAACCCTATTTAAAGTTTGGTGCCGCTACGAATCAATCAAAATAAAAAAATTACATATCAAGTCCCTAAATATTTTAGATCATCACATTTTAGTCTGGCGTCGCTAATATGTCAAATGACATTGGTGAAACTTCGTAGCAAATGCCTATTTTTGTAAATAATATGTTTTCTATACTAATTTCGTAATTAATTATTATTTTTATATTATTTGGGTAAAAAAACTTAAACCTGTTCCTATCTCTCAATATAGTCGGCAGGTCGGGATGATGGAGTTGGGACTTTCGGTATTGAACATGTTTTTTGACATTTTTTCTGCTAATGTGAAAAAAAAAAAGCGTGTATTGTATTATTCAAGGAAGCAGAGTTATTGGATCAATGAACGATGTAGTAGTTGAAATGGTTAAAACTCAAAAATGTTATAAAACAGGTCGCAATAATATCATATGATAAACATTTTGGGTAGTTTTATACGTGTGCTTTGTTGATTGAGTGTTAGCTTGATTGGTAATGATATTGTTGCTAGTGTAAGAGATCATGGGTTCGAGTGTGTTAAAACATATTATTCTTCTATTGAAAGGTCAAGAACTACATATAACCTCTCGAGTTTATCTCTCGTTTGAAGATTAGAATTATAAAAAAGAATTGGTGATCCAAATTTAAAGCTTATCTCTCCTATATATATTTTTCATTTCAGATTTATAATTTGGATTTACATCTTTTAATAATATTATTTTTAATATTTGAATTTACATGCAATTTTTTTTTTAAAATACAGTATGTATATTTTACTCTTACACTTAATACTTGTCAGTATACATATGTTTTTTTTTTTCTAATTTTCTGGTAGAACCTTCGTTAAACTCCTTTACACAAAAGTAGCTAAACACTATAGTCCTTTAGTATTCGACAAAAGTTACATCTTGAATTTCAACTGATGCACATGTTCGAATATCAACTGCCAAGTTTAGTAAAAGAAACTTTGTTCTTCCTTCCGTAATTAACTTTAGTGAAACTTGTGGAATAAGTAAAGTGTTGAAGTCGTGATTCTGTTCCATGAATTGGTTATTCTTAAACGAGTCATGAAAGGTATAACGAACATACTTTATTTTCACATTGAATCAAAAACGGGAATATATAGTCATTGAATAGACACAACTAGTAATCAGAGCCGTATGCATTATATGAATAGAAAGCAAGCGATCGGGATCATTTAATACGACAGTATGAACACGATACCAAGGCATACCCATGGAAATACCTCTTTATCAACAAAAAACAGACACTACGTAATTTATTACATTGGAATATCTTCCCTTTTTGGTGGATTCTTTCGGAGAAAGGATTAATATTTGTTCTATTCCATTAGTAATTAAGGGAAGAATTCGAGTGAGTCTCATATTATCTAAATATATAGAGTTTTCTCGTAAATTTATTTTAGTAGAATTGAATTAATAATTAAGTTAATTATTTATTTCAGTTCTTATAACACAAACACAAATAAAACATGTGTGGAAGGAGTTAATTTAAAACATCTAATTCGGTATAATATCAAACTCAATAAAATGTTTTGTACTTACAGGAGCTAAGGATAAAAATATTATGTTGGGATTGAAATAAAATTATAAAATTTTAAGGGGTGAAGATTAAAATTTTTTAAATTGAGGTGAAAAAAGTGGATGGATTTAGTATGGCTTAATTGCATAATTATTTGCATAACTTATTCAATGATGCAACTGCTTTCTAAGCCAAATTCCTTACTTTAATTGGTATTAGGGAAAGGTAAATCATTTGGAAACTACCACCACCCATAACTATCTATACTTATATAGAATAAGGTCCAAGTCATCTTCACATATCATATACCTATCATCACATTCTATACAGATGGTTAATTTTCAATTTTACTTTCTAATATAGTTTAGTTTTATATTTTTATAATGTTATTAATTAATTTAATATTTTTATAATGCAATTAATTAGTTCAAGTTGATATTTTCAGTTAAAATTTTATTGGTTATATATAATTTGAAAGTAGATTTATAAATCTAAAAAGTAGAGGGATTAAAATTTTAAAAATAAAAGTAGGAGGACTAAATTCTAAATGTACAAAATGTAGAGACTTAAAGTCACGATTGTTTGAATCGGCCAGAGTATCGGTCCGAAGAGAAGCATTAGACTAGTTGACTTGTGAACTAATACGAACCGATTGAACCAAACTAAAACATAAATATTTTTTTATTTTTAATAATTTATTCAATAGGACCATATGAACTAATGATCTGACCAATTTGACTATCGATCTGATTCTGAAAATTTTAAAGTATACTTTATGATTTCATATAAAAAATAATCTAACTTAACTCAAAATGTATGAATATTAATAAGGTTGGCCTGGTATGAATTTCTGGAAGACAGCGAAATACTTGTCATTTTCATTACAAATGAATGTGAGTGTTGGGGTGATTTTCCAAATTTCAACTTTTTCAAGACATTGCACGTTTTCCTTGTATTTGATCTGCCACGCTTTTCACAAAAACAGGAATTTGATACGTCCACCAAAACTGTTTCCTTCTTGGTTGTGTCAAAATCTTTGATAATCAAATTCAGGAGGGAAATTTTAGAAAAACATATGGGGTCTTAAATTTGTAGGAAAACTATCTGTCACATTTACATTCATATAGTTTGCTTACGAAGAAAAAGATTGTATGAAATTGTGATATCACGTTATCCTTATTCTTTTTTTACTAGGAGAATAACAAATCAGATTTTTTCTTCTAATTCAAATCCAACTAAAAATGCTAAAAATTTGGAGAAAAAAAATCTAATTTGTCATTTTGTTATTTGAAAGTGATAAGTATGGCGTAGAATTAAAGTTTCATATATACAATCTCTTCTTTTATCCATAGATGAATCTTTTAATTACTAAAATCTACCGTCACTTTTGTTGTTCAATTCATAATTTGGTGTTGAATAAAAGTAAATTAATTATGCTGTTTCATGATATTTTGATATATTTGAGTTTAGAAATCCATATATACATATTGAGAAGGAATTGTATGAAATTGTGATTTCACGTCATCCTTATTTCTTTCTCACAGGAGAATGACAAATCAAATTTTTCCTTTTTATTTTTAACATTTTTAGCTAGATTTAAATTTCTTCAGGAGAAAAAGCTGAATATCAAGAGGAAAAATCTAATTTGTTATTTTCCTATTGAAAAGTAATAGGGATAACGTGGAATCACAATAGTTTGATACAATTCTTTTTCTATGCATATTACGTTATTTGTCTACTTTTATGATATATATACACACTTGTTTTTATTGTCTTTAGGCTTTAGTATTCATTGATGAAGATATCGTAAATCTATAACTAGAACATTCTCTAATCAACGTGTGTACTCTTTAGTCATACCCTTTTATTTTATTTTTTTATTATTAAGTAAGAGTGGTCAAATTTTTAAGGTTTAATTTTTATATTTTATTCTATATATAAAAGAAAGGTCGATAGGTAAACTATTGGTGTTTTTTATTATTATAGAAAGATAGTTAAATTTCATTTTTGGTCTCTCTATTTGGGTTAAATTTGATATTAGTATAATGTCAAATTTAATCTTTAACGTTTATATCTTCTCGTCAATTTAACACTAATTATTTTTTTAACAAAATTTAACCCTCAATGATGCAAGAGCTCAAAATTTAGAACTAATTTAGATTTAAAAGCTTTCAAGTTTCTAGTGAGAAATTAAATTAGGTGAGATATAAACATTTACTTTGTTTGGAAAAAAAAAACAGAAAGTAGTTGCAGTGGAATCAAACTAAGACTTAAGCTATGAAATAAAAATAAATAATTTGAGGTTGTTTCATTATATAAAACTTTTCATAAGGGTGAAGATTGAAGTTTCCCAATAAATATTTCATCTTTATGTGATAATTAAGAAAGTAATTAACATTTTCATCGTTGAATTACAAAAAGATAATGATTTAATCACGACATTATAAAAAAATATTTTTTATCATTCAACTTTGAAATTTTCTTTATAAAAAGTCCATATTTGAAATTTTATGTTTCAACAAGAAAAATATGCATGCTTTTGAATTTTGACCACGAAAATTTCAAATTCATACCAAGATGAAATTTTAAGTTATATTATAAAGTTGTAAAGGGAAATGACTCAATGAGTTTGATATATCAATCTTTAGATTAAAATTCTAATGTTAAAAGGATCTTTATTCTAACTTAAATAATTAAACATAAATATAAAAGTATTTCACATTAAAAAAATAAAAAAAAGATTGCATACAAAAAAAAAAAAAAAAAAAAAACAAGAAGGTAGAATAAAAAGTATATGTTAAATATGGTAATGATTTAAGTTTTCTTATTTGTTTGGACATATATAATGGGAAGGGTAAATTACAAGAATAATCACCTAACTATAAAATTTGTTTTATGTTGGTCACCTAATTTTTTTTCCGATTTAGCCATTCAATTTTTTGAAATTAAATATTTTAGTTACTCTCTCGTTAGTTACCATTAGCGGAGGAATGAAAAGTTGATGTGACCTTTTTTTATTGGTCTAATAACAAATTGAACACTCAATGTTTGTACAGTTTTATCAATTTGATCTTAAATCTAAAAATTTTCAACAAATTCTATTAAGAAACATTTGGACTCTCTTCCACTCCCTACAATACACCCCCGACTCTCTCATCAACAACCATACAATGACACATCGTTGTCTTCGACTCACCTTCACTAGCTATTGGCACCATCGATGATCTCCTCTCTACATACTCTTGTTAAATGAAAATTAGTGAAAGAAACAATTATTTTAGCAACCATAATGTGATAATGTGATATTTTAAATGAAAATAGCAAAAGAAACACTTTGTTTTAATATCCATAATGTGATATTTAAAAAAAAAACATGATAAGTGTCAAAAGTAACATATTTTAACCTTATTCTTAATGAGTTTTTGAGTGATTATCCAATGTTTGATTGTGAATTTTATGCTCTAATCCTTTAAATTCATGTTTTAATGCTTAATAGAGCACTTAGGAACAAAATGAGCGAAAAACAAGTGAAAACTAGAGCATCAAAGCAAGCTACTAGAATCATACGGGCTGAACCATTCCTCATGGCCAGATCACACGACCATGTGACCCACACGGGCGTGTGGTAGGCCGTGTCGATTTCACGGGATTGGATACCGAACATCATAAAATCACAATTTTTAGGTTTTTTAGGCATTCTAAGACGTATATATGACAAAAATAAGAAAATAGGAGGGAGCTATCATAGAATATTCAAGAAAACAACTCTAAAAACACCATTGAAGCAGACTTTGAAGTAGATGCCCATCGAGATTGAAGATTCTCATTTGATTTCTTAGGAAGTTATCATGAATTTCTTTATTTCTTTCAGTTATACTATCTTTTGGATGTTTTTATTTTCAAGCATGAACTAATTTTCTAAACACCTAGGGAGATGAACCATATGATGAATTTTGCCATTTGATTTTTATTTTACGTAATAAATACTTAGTTTCTTGTTCTCAATTATGTGTGCTTAATTCTTGGTTTAATTTTTCTAGAGTTCTGCCATCTGATTTTTATTTTACGTAATAAATACTTAGTTTCTTGTTCCCAATTATGTGTGCTTAATTCTTGGTTTAATTTTTCTAGAGTATTGATCCATATTTGATGTTCTTAATTCAGTGGTTGAATAGACCCTATTTAAAAGTAGCTCTTGCATAGTTGAGTAGAGTCGCATACAATCCTAGAAATAGAATGACATAAATTTACCAGATTAGAGTCAAATCCAAAAGGGGAATTCATAATACGAGTTAAAGAGGCCCATTTTTATCCGGCCCAAAAATAACCAAATAAATAAATAAATAAATAAACACAAATAAATTAATTAAAGAGTCCAGTCCATTAAAAAAAAACCCTAACAGCTCAAAAGCTTAAAACATTAAAAATTTTCAAAAACCCTAGCCCCCTTAACACCATCAGCCGCCGCTCCCTTCGCTACGTCAGTAGACGTGCCATCTGAGGCCTGACACCGTCGCCTCGTCCTTATCACCATCATCTGCAAAAGACAGAGAAAAAAAAGCAAAAAGGAAAAAAGAAGAAGAAAAGAAAAGAGAACAATAAATATATTGTATTTCGGCTATAAAAGGCCAAAGAACCATTTGTAGTTTTTTCTCTTCTCTTTTACGAAGAAATTGAACGGAGAATCCAAAAATAAAAAAAAAATGTTCTTTTTATTTTCAATCTACCATTCTTTTTTTTTTTCTATTTTATTTTCTTTTTATAAATAACATAAAAAAATAAAAAACAAGATTTAAAAAAAAACTTACCGCGCCGCTTCTACTCCCATCTCCATCGGTGGCGGCTCTTTGCCGATTCAAGGGGTCTTCGAACATATTGGGGTTCGTCGATGGCTTCATCAGAGAAAAGAAACCGAAGGGTTCCTTGAGTTTTTTAGAAATTTCGATAAAGTTTTAGGGGTATTTAGTCTTGGATTTGGGTAAAGGAAATCGAAAGGATCAAAAGGGGGCGTTTTGGGTATTTTTCGGCCACCGGAGGCGGCGGTCGCCATCGCTGATGATCGGTGGTCGCGGCTGCCCTTGTGATCGGATAGAAAGGCCTATTGAGAGAAAAAATAAGAGGGAATGGAGTTTTTTTTAAGGGGATGTAAAAATGAATTTTTTTAAAATTTTTTTAACTTACATAAGCTCTTCAAAACGACGTCGTTTTGGTCTTGGCTTAAAAGGCCTGACCCAATGACACGATTCGGATCCCTTGGGGATCCGCGTGTTTTCATAGAAGGGGTTTAATTGCTGCCTAAGTCCCTCCGCTTTTAGGCAGTATTTAATATGGTCCTAATTTTTATTTTTTTCCCTTTTTAATTACGCCATTTAATTTCAATTTGTTTCCACTTTAGTCCTCTGACTGTTGACCCATTTTGGGAATGACACGTGTGTTGGGCTGGGGGAAAATAACATCCTGGGTCCCTGAACATTTTCATTTTGTTTTAATTTAATCCTTTATTCATTTTTTTTATTTTCTTGCAATTCGGACTTCATTTTTTTTGGGGGTTTCAATTTAGTCTTTATTTTTAGATTCATTCCCTTTATTTTCTATTATTTAAATTCCAGCATGGTTAAATTTTATTTATGTATTTATTTTGCTCTTTAAATTGCGGATTTTATAATTTTACCCTTAAATTTCCCAATTATTTTCTTTTAGTCTTTTATTTACTTCTTTGTTTTTTTAATTTTCCCTTTAAATTGCGTTAAAGTTTCAATTTAGTTATCTATTTATTTCATTCAGCATGTTTATTTCTTTTTAATTCCTTGCACTTTTTAATCTTTGTTATTTATATTTCTGCTTTATGACATCATATAAAATATTTAAACATGTTCATATATCTTATGTAATGTTTTATGTTCGAATAAGTCCATAGCATGTCATATTAGAAGTTTCATTTTCACACATTGTCTATTTAGCAATTTGAACCAAGGCGATATTCTTTATTTCGAGGATTCGAGAAATTGTGTCTCTAACTTACAGAGTACGATTTTTTCCTTGAACCAAAATAATTGAATGTCCCTTATTATTATTTAAAAAAATAAATAAAATGAATAATAATAATTAAAAATATAAGATTTGGACAATAATTAAACGGTGAGCGTTATTATTTTCGAGAATTCGAGATTTTGTGCCCCAACTTATGGGACATGATTTTTTTGTCTTGGTCAACCCAAAATGAGAATGCCTCCTCACTAAAAATTCAATTTAAATCAGATTTTTTATACCATCAAATAACACCATGCAAGGAGGGATCGTATTTTAAATTCTCAACATCAAGACTTTAAGTAATTAACTAGGTATCAATTTTGGGGTGCTAACCCTTCCTCATACGTAACCAACTTCCGAACCCATTTCATTGATTTTGTAGACCAAAAAGTATCGTTTTAATGAATCTAACAATTTATTACAATGACCAAGTTTTGAGGTGATCCAATCACACCTAAATAAAAAGGATTGGTGGAGACTCCATTTTTGTTTTAAAATAAAAGTAGATTTTAAAAAAGGTTTTGACATGAATTAATGTGATAATAGGGGTTTTAATTAGAAAGAAATTTTAATTAATCAACTTAGAGTCAGTTGCTCTTATGCTCGAAAGAGATATTTGCATAATTTAGGGATTTTTACAGATCAAGTTTCTAAGTAAAGAAATTGTGTAATTTAAATTGATAGTGACAGATAAAATCTAGGTAAATTCTTTCATGGGTTTTGGTTATTGATTGTTACTCAATTATTTTTGAGATTTGTTCTTTGTCATGTTTGTTAGTTAAGTAAATTAGTTAGTTTTAGTTTTTAAATCAATCACTCGAATTATTCAATTAAATAATAGAAAGACAGTAATTACTAGTGCCTTTAGTTTTCGTGGGAGCAATATCTTTGCTCACCGTAGCTATACTATTAATTGATAGGTGCACTTGCTTTAGTCAAATTTTTAGTTAGTTCCATGGATACCGAAGCATTTAAATGGCGGTAGATGGGTGAGGTTTGGTGCATGGTAAGTCTCGGGTAGGTGGCTGGCAGGAGGTGAGGGGAAAATGGTGATGGTGATAGTGTAGGGCAAAGGAGTGAGATGGTGAATTCGTGAGGCTAGTATTGTTTCAATCGAATTTGGCTACTAGTTTTGGGTCGAAGGAAGGGTGGTAAGATGAGGGAAGCCTTGGTGTTTGTTGGGTGTTGAGAGAAGAGGAAATGATGATGGTGAGGGTGAGTCAAAGATGGTGATGCATCGTGTATGGTGGTTGTCGAGAGGATCGAGAGTGTGTATTGTCGAGAGTGAGAGAGGGTCAAGAGTGTGTATTGTCAAGAGTGAGATAGGGTGTAGTTGTTTCTTGATAAAATTTATTAGATTTTCTAGATTCTGGATTAAATTGCTAGAATGTGTAAATATTGAAAAGTTAAATTTTGTTTTAGGTGAATAAAAAAAGCGACATCAACTTTCTGTTATTCCGTTTAACTAACTACAATTAACAGGAAAATGACTAAAATATTTAATTTTAAAAAGTTAAGTAAATAAATTAAAAAAATAAATAATTGAGTGACCAAAATAAAACAAAGTGCATAATTAGGTAACTATTCTTATACTTTACCCATCGCACACCATCACTTTCGCGAAAGCCAACAACCCCTAAACTTTCCTAAACCAACGCCCATTGCTATTCTTGCTAGACCCAAACCCAGAAAATGAACGAAACCAACAAAGCCCGCCAGGAATCAGACAAAAAAGGAAGGTAGGGTTTCAGTTTAAATATAAAGTCTTTTAAGGGAGAAGAGAATACTTTTGGTCGTGAGGAAAAAGAGAAATAAAACATAAAATTATAAAACAAAGCCATGCCATAAGCCGTTAATATTTAAGTGCAGAATGACAAACAATCAATTTCCTAGTGATTAAATTGAATATTTTCATAGTTGAATGTTCAAAATAAAAATAAACTTAAAGTTGAATGACTAAAATGGTAGGTTGCCCAATTTTTATTATTATTCCATGTTGATAAAGTAATGTAATGTGTCACATTGTTATTGGTTAAAAGTATTAATTATTTTTCTAAATTTGATGTCAGATTGAGGTATATCATATAGGCCTTAAAAGAACATAGAAGTTGAACAAAAGCATAGTGGCTCCAAGTTGCATGCTTTCAGACTCACAAATAAATGGTTTTCTTTAACCTAAAACTAAAGTTAATTTTAATCTTATCATGGGCTAATTGGTTTATTCGTTGTCACATTAATAACCATAATTTAAGATAAGATTGTCCATATCCAATGGTATCAACAGCCCAATTAATTTGTTGATAAGCATGCATTAATAACACTAAACGCTGGTGAACAAACTAGAAATTATCCTTGTCTTACTTTCTTAATCTATTGGGAGTTTAAAGTATTATAAAGGATTCTGTATTAGAAATTAGATTAAAGAGTAAATTATTTTTTATTAAAAAATATTTATTTGTATTGTTAAAAGTTGGTGTGCTTGACGAAATAATTACGTGTATGTCATGTTTACGTTCATGGACTAACTTTTAACAATAAAAACGGATAGAATTTTTAATAGAAGGATTGATTTGCCTTTTGATTTAATGTATAATGATTAATCTAACTATTGTTTTTTAATAAAGAGAGCAAAATACAATCTACTCCTATTACAAATGCCTTCGTGATACTTTTGTGGATTTTGAAAGGAAAAATAAAATAAAATATGTTTTTATCAAAAATAATTGTTTGCCATTTGTACATATCAATAACCATGAGGTGATGAAAAGGTGCCTCAGTAGCAAACGAGTAGGCCAATAGCAGATAAAATAAGGGGTCATTTTCAGGACATTTTTGAGCTGATGGCAGTGGCAACAATCCATGAAACTGTGGGTCAAATGAAGACATTGGAACGCGGTTTTACCACGACTCTTTGACAAAGACCTAACAACACTACATCTTCTTTCGTTTCCATCTTCTTAGATTGTTTGTTGCTTTAAAACTTCTATTTGTCATCTATTATTTGAGATTTCATTGTATGGTCTATATTACATTTTGACCATCGAATTATAATTATTAATATCATTAATTTATTACATTTTAATTATTAAACGTGTTATTTTAGAAGTAAATTTTAAGTCAATTTTCTCAACTTATTTTTATTCTTCTAGTGAAATATTCGATCACTGTCATTCAAATTGATTTGAACACCACCTACAATATCATAAAATCTCTAATCTCTCCCCCCAATTTGTTTCGTTTTCTTGCTTTGAGTTCCATCACTTTTTGTTCGAAAAGAAAGCCAAATCCTCCACATCTTTTTCAAAATATTGGTGTCTTTCGCATTTCCAGATTTCCAATGAACCAAACCAAATGAAATACTAAAAATTCATGAAAGGATTCAAATTCTTAGAATATTGATGTAGTTTTTGATCAGAGATAATTGTTGGAAAGAAAAATAGTAAAAAAAAAAGAAAAGGTTGAGAAGAAAATAGAAAAAGGAAAATTTTATGGAATTATTTTTTTAAATATATGTTTCAAATTTTTGGAAAATTTCCCTGTATTATTTTAAATTTCTAGAAAATTATCTAAAAATTGCAAGATAAGCTATGCACAGTTAAATGTAGCCACAGCCAAAGGTTTTGCTCAATAAACATTTCCTTGCACAGGATTGCTAACAACTTTACATGAGCAAAAATTTGAATTCATTTTTGGTAGTAAAAAATTGAAGCTCCACAAAAACAACCTAAACAAACACTAAATTTGTACTCTCGCCCGGAAAGTTATAAAATAGAACCCAATCATCCCAGGCAATTTTTAACCCATCCTCTCTATAGATATTGGCTTCACTTTAGGTTTTACAAGATGGAATACAAATACTGGTTATGTCGCCTGCGGTTGAACTCTAACAAGCTGCCATAAGTGCGATCAGCAACACCAACGAAGAGCGCTTCTGTATCTGGGCTAAAGGATATTCCAGCAACCTCACCAAAAAAGTCAATTTCCTGGCACTTCACATACCCAGACTTGGTGTCGAAGACATGAACGAAGTCAGCTGGCTCAGCCATGGCAAGAAATCGACCATCTGATGTGAACTTGAGAGCTCTAATTGCTCCCATTCTTCCCTTCAATACAGCTAGGGACTGGGATGGTTTTCTTACGTCCCACAATCTGCAAGTTGTGTCCTGATTCCCAGTAGCAAGAATGTTCCCATCAGGGTGCCAAGCTGAAGCAAAAGAATAGTCCAAATGTCCTTCTAGGATGCCAGTGACCTGCAGCATTGTACAAAATAAATTAGACATCAAAAAGATTTAAACCTCAAAATGCACCATTTATTTGGATGTCCAGCAAGAGTGACATACTTTGCCAGACTGAGCATCGACAATTAGGCAGTCGGTACCGTCTCCAAGGACTGCAAGCAACTTCCCGTCTGGACTAACAGAGGTATTCTGTTAAGAGAAGACAACAATAAAAGTAAGAAAAACACCCGAAAAAATGGAAATCTACAGCAAGGATTTGAAGACTAGCACTTACATTTACAGACCAGTCGAATGAGAACCGGTTGAGGGTTGAAAAAGTTTCAGCATCAAAAACTCTGATTTGAGCATCGTTATTTGCAGCCATAACTCTCATTGCACCACTGCAGAAATAAAGAAGATTCAGTTTTCTTTTAAAATGTAGTCAAAGTAATATATTGCTCAAGATAACCACAATATTTCTCTTTGTTAGACTGCTCAAAAAGGATCAAAATATTTCTCACCTAGGATTGAGATACACATCCACCGCATTAGTGATTGCATTATCATCAGTGGTTACTTTTGTGGAGAATGCCACCCCCGGTTGATTTATATACTGCCCAAGCAGAAAAATACTCAACAACATGAGCCAAATTGCAAACATAATATTTTATCCCATAAACATTTGTCAAACAAGCAAACAGATACCTTGCAAATAAGCTCCCCCTGGAAACCACCAGCCACCATTAAATTTTCTTTAACTGTCATAGTGCTAATCTGCACCCTAGAGAGTTGCTGAGATTGTCGTTTCTACAAACATATCAAAATACAAAGTTTATCTCAACTGCTCTTCAAACAAAGCAGCAGAAGTCAAATTAAATTAATCATGGCCATATTCACTAACCAGGTTGGGAACAATTGGCTTAGCCACATTCAGCACTTCTTTGCCCTTGCGTAGCAGTGATGACCAATGCATTACCGAGTAGTTTTGCATGAGGTACACATCGTGCTTTGATGTAGCCCACAACAGATTCCTCAGCTGCATGATAAAAAAATAAATTAAACACAATACCATAAACTAATATCAGCATTCTTTCAAGCACGAAAGCAGATAAAAATATCCATCACCTAGATAATTGAAACTAAAATCTTAAATTAGTGTGCATGTGTACAAGACCATACTCTTCCACATAATTCTTTCACCGACAGACAGTAATGTTACTGTTAACTAAAGACTCGTTAACTAGCTTCACCACTCAATGGGATGAAAACAATCTATAGCCACAATTCAGCCTTCCAACATCCTTGCAACAAGAAGTACAGCCCAATGCCATGGTCAAGAGAATGGATAAAAAAGAAATTGGTAGTTGATAGGAAAGACAAACAAGCATTAATCTTCTTGTGCACATTAATTTCAAAATGAATTACTAGTAACATATTTGTAAGACCATGTAACCACATTTTACCACCAATAAATGTTGTGAATCCCAGACAAAGAGGAAGAAAAGAAAGGGAAAAAGAACTGTCATAAAAAAAAAATGGCCGTTGATTGACCATGTATGTCCCCTTTCAGTATGGGAAGCCCCAATTTACTTTCCTCAAATTTCCCATTACATAAATAACAAAATGGAAAACAAAAATTCACAGAGCACAGGTAATGCATTAAAATTTGCAACATTAAACAGGACCATGAAAGAGGTAGACCCATAAATGCAACCAGTAAGTTAGAAGGAACATTTTGAATTCCATGTCAAAAGAAGGGGGAAAAAAGATAAAAGGTATAGATCAGAACAGTTAATCTCATCCTAGATTAACCATATTTCCCATACAAAATTCAAGCCCCAATTTACTGCCCTCAAACACCCGTTAAAAAATGGGTAAAAAAAATTCACAGGTAGTAGGTAATGCATGAAACTTTTGAAAAAAAAAAAAAGAAAAGATGATAGATAGAAAACCATATGAGAACTATAAAATGACAGAATGTAAAGCACAAAAGTATCACACAGCTCACAGTGATGTGATTAAGTAATCAGGATGAGGATCACTTGAAACAAGCCTAAAGCACCGTTACCTAATGAAAATATGGCGATATGGCAACACCATGAAAATCTCATGGACCACTTAGAATGATGAGAAGAGAAGATAGAAGCATTAAGCACTCCATTTATAAGCTTAGAAGTATGACTCGATGCAATGACACACAAAAATATGATACAACATGGATCCCTTGGTAACATTGAAAACCAAACGGTAGAAATGAAAATGCTGTGCTACAGAACATTCATGCTGAGCGGCTAATGCATGGAATACTTGCAAAAAGATGATAAAGAGGAAATTGGAGATATCTATATACTAATTGCTATGAACCATAATGCCTAGGGATTACCACAGAGATGCTGACCTAGCAAGGGCCACTCTTTGTAAACACAACATAACCTAGCATCTACTCAAGAACCTAAAAGAGGTTACAGCTCCAGATCTCTATTACACAGTAAATAAGATAAGAAAATATAAAAAAAACAGCAAGAACACAGCAGTACCAATGCATAAGATATACATCAATCCGTGATATCTATAACTTGATTACAAACGAAATGTGCAAAAAACAAATCTGAAAAAAAAAAAAGAGGGAAACTTTGACTTGCACATGGAACAAACATCTAAGAACAACATGGGCAGCAAATCTAGTAATGGAAATTACCCATGCAGATGATATCTCAGAACAGAATATGAAGTAAATAAAAATATGCAATACCAGTGCAGATGATATTTAACAGCAGTAAATCAGGTAAATGAAATTGAATTATGCATGCAGATGATCCCCAAAAGGGTAATCAAATAACATAATGCATCTAATGATTCAAAAACAATGCAGCATGATGAAAGGCAAATTAAGTGTGGGACATATAGCTCTAGTCAAATTACTTGCATCGCTACAAGGGCCCTCTAAAATGCTTCCTGTCATACCATAAAAATAATGCATCTTTACCGCGCCAGCTGCTCAAAAATTACTCCGAACCTGCTTTAAAGGCAGAAATAAGATAGAAATAGCATTCCTAGATGCCACAGGTTAAATCAATATAAATTAACAGGCAAAAGTAGAACAAATTTGATATTCCTAACAAATCCATAAATTATACAGACCATAAAACTGAACCATACATCTAAAGACAAAGATAAGATCGTAATCTCATCAAATGCAAATATAATCTATATCAAAGGATAACAAAAGGGATTAATCAACACCTAGACTCTTACGAGTAAGATGTACCTGTCGTATTGGCACCTTGTTCAGGTGAGTGTAGGGTGTAGGCGTGTAGCCAGAAGTAAAACCTAGGGCAACTCTAGGCGAATGGCTAATCTAGTGTCACCAATACTACATCCTAGTTCAAAACTCACCAACATCATGAGCCTCAGTGCCTTACAGTTGATGGATACTGAAGCCATGGCATATGCAAGAATCTGGTGGAATGGGATATTACAGATTGTATGGTGAACTCTTCATAGTACATGAAACTGTGCATGTATCTACAAACTACAAACCTAAAGTTCTACTACTATAAATTGCTAATAAATTTCAAAAATCCCAACTCATACCACAGACATGAAGCATCGACATCCATAATCACGATGGTACCTCTGCAAATATTGCGCTTTTAAATTTTTACAATTGGTATAACTGTTAGCATGGGCAAGTTACAAACTAAAGCATCCTTCGCAAATCTGCACAAAAAGGATTCATGTGAATACAAACCCCATCTTGATGCCTCAAGTGGGGTACATAAAAAATCTGAAATTAATAGAAGAACAAGAAAAAGTTGACAACAAAATTTTCAAGTCAAATTGGAATGAAAATATGGCGTCGCTAAACCTAATAGATATCTACAACGTATCACTCTAAAATTAGCTGGCTGCTGCCAAGTTAACTACAAACAAAGGGATAAATAGAAGCCTAAAGTCTCACAGAGTAGCTGCAAACTCTGTGCCTCCAATGAAAGGTTCAGGCACAGAGCTATTATAAATTAAATAACAAGGATAAAATGTAATAAAACGACAACAGGAACTGCAAAACTGTGAGACTGCAATATGCAAATAATTCAAGTTCAAACCATTAGCAAAGGATGACAAGTTGAAGGCGGCAAACAGCTCTAGATAACAAAACTAACATATAATTTGAAAGGAGGGGCCGGGGGGGGGGGGGGAGACTGAATATATCACGTCTCTGATCAACTGCAAGTACATCTAAACCACTACGAAAAAAGAAAGAACGGAGAAAAGCTGTATGCAGAAGGAAACTAAAATTGATAAGCGTTCAAAACATTGAACAAGTGGACTCATTCTATGTTAAAAAAAAAAAAAAAAACGAATCCTCTTGACCAGACTTCTCCTAAAGTGGAAACGTCAACCCAAAGAATACAGTGCGATGCCTTAACAAGGGAAGGAAATTGCAACAAACAGAAGATCAATAGTAAAAATAACTGAAGGTAATGAGCAGATTCTCTACCTGAAAGTGCACAATTGTAGACTTGACAAGCCTCGTGTTAAACTGAAAGTCATAAAAGGCATTTCCCTTCTCTACTTGCAAGCACTCCTGTCAAGACCAATAAATTGAACCGTTTATTTATTGATTAAATAGAACCGTTTTTTATCATATTTCATGTCAGAAGTAGAATTAGCGTTTTAGATTTAGCAAGGAACTCAGAAACTGACCTTTTCCATCCCTTCACGAGAACCAGAAAGGCTCTCGTAGTTCTTATACTGTCTCAACCTCGTCTCACGATACTTGTCTCTAGTGAAATTAAGCCTCTCCCAAGGAATTCCTTGTATATCTTTTCCATTTCTTGCTTCCACAGCTGATGTATCAGTTTTCGGCTTCTTCTGTTTCCGAGTAACGGCCATACATATATCCAAAAAAGGTTAATAACATATTCTAGAATCTAAATCATTAGAATCAAAGCATAATCGTGAAAGACTTCTAAAAAAAAGAACGTACTGATTCGAAATCGTCCTCAAAGTCGGAGTCAAACGAGTCAAAATCAGCGGTGTCTCGCCGAGGCTCAGGTTCAGCGAAGAGATCGTCGTACTCAAACTCATCAAAGTCGTAATAGTCATCGACAATATATTCAAGATCGTCGTTTTGAAAGTGTTCCATTGTTCTACAGTCAGGAATCAATACAAGAAGTTTTAGTGAAAAAAAAAACAGAGCGTTTAATGCATATATTACTGAATATCAATCAAAACAATACTGAAAAGAAAAAGGTTGTCGACAAGAGAAATTAAAAAAAAAAAAAAACTCAATTCTTATGTAAGGAACAATTTAGAAAGGAAAAAAAACGCAGAAATCTATATATACAAACACTCTTAAAGAAGGAAAAAGACTTTTAAAAAAGGGTCATAGAACAAGTCATAAACGGTTTGCAAAATTCATTCAAAAACATAAAGGAAACTGAAAAAGAATAAATGTGAATACAGAACATACCTCAAAATAATGGTAGACGATAGATCAAGAAGATTCAAAGATCCTTGAAAGCAAACGAACAGGAAGAACACAGGAACACGAATTAAAAAGCACCAAACGAACGGGAATTGTAGCGGTTTTCCCGAGAAACAAACAGATGGAAATATAAACAAGAAAAGCGAAGAAGTTTTAACCACCGTAAGCACAGTTTAGAACTCGAATGGAGAATCTAAAACAAACAATGAAGCAAAAAAAAAGAACAAGTATTCAAGTGCAATGATGAAGGAAGAATCTAGATAGATGCTTTGCTGTTTTAGAGGGTTTAGCACAAAGGGCAATGGAGACTGTCCCCGTAGCGATACTTATAGCATTGAGCGGTGAAGACGGAGAGGGCGGGTTTGGGTAGGCAACGAGGTAGTGAGACAGTGGACCCCAAGACTGATGGGCCCCAACGGTTAAAAAATGACTAAGACATGAAATGCCGTGTGCTCTGTAAGGGGCCCACTCTCAACTGCCTGAATTTTAGTGGCCAACTTTGCCGCGGTTACGGTAGTTGTGGATATGCCTCCCTGGGAGTCATTAAATTATTAATTAACATAAATTAATTTTTATTTTTAATTAAATTAAATTATTAATTTTTTAAAAAAGAGTTATATCATTTTTAACAAAAATATTAATAAAATATAAATATCGTGATGATATTCTCAAGACAACTTACATGTATATTTATTTTATATATCAAGTCAATAAATTTATTAAAAATTTAAAAAAATTGCAAAAAGTTGATGTTTTTTAAAATTTTACTTTAATATGAATCTCTTCCGAGTATCCCAAATTATTAGTGTAACTTTTGCTTCTTTTTTCTTTAGCCACTTAAGTTTGGATATATTTAGTAAAATATTTGCCATCTAAGAGAGGGAAAGTATTTTACCTATTGTATACACCAATAAGGTAATAACATTATAGTTGTAGGGCCCATCTTCCTATGTGCAGTCCACTAGTTACGATACTGTATGCCCACGTGTTTGGCTCACATCTCAACTTTAAATATCTTGGCGCTCTCAACACTCTCCACGTTGCTAATAGTGTTGACGACACGAGTCCCTCGTTGTCCCCGTCATTTAACGCCGTTAAAGTAAAGGGCTTAACCAGGGTTAGTTTTTATGATGGTGGATTGGTTGGTGAGAGGGGTAGTTCGTCCACCGCTTTCTTTCCTTTCTCTTTTGGATTTTGTACCTTTAGGTCAGTTCGGTCAGTTAAATAAATTAAGGACCCACCATGGGAAGTGGTGCTCTTAAGGTTTTTTTTTTTTTTTTAATTTGTATCGAAATTTTTTATATTATAAGTCAAATTTTAAATTATTATTTAATTTTGAATGTTTTAATTGTGTTTTTAAAATATTATTTATTTTCCTTACTAACGTTAATTTGAAGATGAAATGTCAAATGAAACCACTTGTATGACTAAAAGAAATTGAATATTTAACATATAAACATATTTAAAAAATTAAAAAGTGTTATTAAAATTGTGTTTTTAATATTATAATATATTATTTATTTTTATATATTATATACTTTAAATCACATAAAAATCAAATTTAAAAGATTATATTATGCAATAAATTAAAAATATATTAAGGTGTTTCAGAAAATTTTTTGTCAAGTTAAATTCTGAACTTGACAATTGTTCTTACGTTGGGGTTTAAGCTCTCTTTTGCTCAAGTTAGTTTTTTATGTTTCCTTGAAAGCCCTAAAAAGTCAGATCCCCAATGTGAAAAAAGTTGTCAAATTTAAGCCCCCAATATAAGAATAGTTACTAAGTTTAGGGATCAATTGGAATAAAAGAAAAGTTCAAACTCTAATATAGAAACAATTGCTTACTTTAGGTTCAAATACAAAAATAATTACTAAGTTCAGGACCTAATTTAAAAAAGAATTCAAGCTTAATATGAAAATAGTTTTTAAATTTAGACGCAAATAGTAATTTAATCAATTTTAATAAAATGTTTGAAATATAGAATTAAGTTAGAATGTAATATGGCTTTGACTGACGGTTGTTTACTTTCAGGTCAGGTTCCTGGTTTTGAAATTTTAACATTAAAACGGTTGATGTCACTGTACAGGCACACATGTCCAGGGTGCTGTCCGCCATCTGAAATCTGATAGTGATCGTGTCACACAAACAGAGTATGGATAAATTGTGTCATTATCTAGAATTAAAAACAAGTAATACCTAAAGCCATCTTGAATACTAGTTCTAAAGTTTGAATTGAGACAATACAACCATATGCGTCGGGCATTGGAAGGCATTAATTAAAGTATGTTTCAAATATCCAACTTACAGGCTTCTGTTGTGTTTCGCCGACCATATCCAAATGGACCTGTGTTAGAGGGACTATGGTCAACACTCAACATCGATACTACTTTTGTTTTGGGAGACTACTTTTACCTTTGCGTGGTTTATTGGAGAGTGTGTGATGTGCCAACTGCCCAACTCCTCCCTCTATCCATACCGACAATTATTTTCCATCGTCTTTATCCTTTTCTTTTCCCTCTTTCTCAAATCAATTTAATTTTTCAAACATTATAATTCAATTCAGGTTCTTTTAATTAAGATTTATTTTGAGTAGTGACTAGATTTTTATCTAGAACTTAAATAGTATAGATTTGAATTTTGTCATTTTTTTTATTAAAAATCAAGAATAGTATTTATTACATATAGTACCCTTCGTTATAAGGTTACCTATTAGAGGTGATTGTTGACATTGGTTCGCCAGTATCTAAGGAATACACACAATAATCGCCTCTGATAGTTAGACCACTTTAACAAAACAACTATAATTTGTCACCTACATACCCTATAGTCCAAGTGATATCAAATTTTGACCTAATAAGAACTTCAAAGGGGTCATTGATGGGCGTCAAAACCCCAAAAATAATTCCTGCTAAAATAACTCTAAATAGTAGTAAAGAGTAGTAGTAGGGTCGAGTCCACAGGGATTGGATGTCGTAATCAACTTCTATCTTCACTTATGAACAAAATATTCGTCGTGTCAAGGATCGTGGCAAGAGTCGTGCCCACGACTCCAAACGTACCTGCAACAAAAATAAACAAGTAAATCGGGGGGTTTGGGAATGTTTTAAGAAAGTAAATAATCTAATCAGCTTAAATAAACAATTGATGAATATTGAAAATAAATGTAAATTGGAAATAAATTTAGAATTTTGCAAACAAAAATAATAAGCCTTAGCCTTAGACTCGGTAAATTCCATGTTAAGAATCGATCCTCAAAAATTAATCTTCTCCTCTAAACGATAAGCTGGTTATAGCATTTAAGAACGTCAGTAGCTGGTTCCGGTATGACCTGCAAACTAACCCTTACCGATTATCTAACCGAGATACACGTGTTCCCGATTCAAGATTCCGACAGCTTTGCGCTCTGAAGATGTAACAGGCCAATTTGAGTAGTGTCGGAATAGTGATTCGAGATCACTAAATCCGACTAAAAAGTTAGAAAAATTTATTAATCAATAATTATAAGTTAAGTGTGATTTTAGAAGTATTTTTGAGATAGTGAATTTTGTGATTTAAAAAGGTAAATTGGGTCGAAAATGAGGTATCGAGACCTTGATATTATAAATTGAGGTCTGAATATTTTTAATAAATATTTACGAAGTTAGTTGTGTGTTTAATTAGGTGTTGATTAGGTGAATTTGACTTAATTAGGAGAAATTAGGATAAATGGATTAAATTGCAATAGAGGTAAAAGTTTAATTATAGATTAAAGAAAAGCTAAAGGGACTAAAAAGGAAATTATGTCATTCTTTATAGTTGAGGCGGCATTCACATAAAAATATCAAAGATTTTTATGATTAAAATATATATATATATATGTTTACTTAATAAAGAAGAATATTATTATATATTATTATATAAATAGGTAAAGAAACATAAGAAACAGAGTGAAATTGAAACGAAACAGGAGAGAAAGAGGGAAAGAAAGAAAGAAAGAAAAAGGAAAATTTGGGGTTTCACGGTTCAAAGTTAATTTGCTAACATTGTACCGAAAACATTGACAAAAAAAAGAAAGGAGAAAGTTGACGAGGAGTGATTCGAAATACGGTTTGTATCACTATAATTCAAACTTTATCATTATTATGTGTGGTAAGTATTCTAAATGTAAGTGTTTAGTAAAATGATAAATTTATGATTGGGTATTGAAATTGAGACTGATACTTAACTGAATTATAGAATACTGAATATTGTTTTGAGTACTGAATTGAATTGTGAAGTTACTGAATATTGTTATGTGTACTGCATTGAACTGTGAAATTATTGAAGTAATGAATTACTGCAATACTGTGAAACTGATTGAAATAAGGAAATTATAATTGATACTGAAATAAGATGGAAATTGTACTGAAAAGTGAATTAAATACTCTATTAACTAGTTGGGCTAGTCGGATATAGTTGGCATGCCATATGATATGGAAGAGTAAGGGTTTTTGCCGGCTTACTGATTAGGCACTTATGTGCCGACTACTGTTACTGTTACCAATTCGACACTTTGTGTGTCGAATACTGTTACCGTTACTGTTACAGATTCAGCACTTTGTGTGTTGAATACTGTTACTATTACTGTTACTGCTACCATTACTGATTACTATTTAGGTACTGTGTACCGTTAAGGCACAATGTGTCGTACTGGTGTGTTTGGGTTGGAATCCTTGTATCCGTCAAAGTCCAGATTGTTAATAGGGTGAATAACTGAAATGAGAAATTTATATGAATCTGATTGATCATACTATTGAAAATATTAAAAGAAATGAGAAAGCTGAATTTTGGATTGAAATTGAAATTGGAAATGGAAAGCATGAACTAAATGTTCATGTAGTAAATGTAATTGAAGTTATGACATATGGTTGAAATTGAGATATCGAAATAAGAAGTGGAAATAAGATGAATTGGAAATAATGAAATAGTGTATGAGTTAATTGAATATAATCTTGTGAATTAATTATAATTATTATTATTGAAATATGTTGGTTTAAATGTTTGAATTGATTATTGAAAGACTAATGTTGTAAGATTTTAGATATGAAAACGAAATAAGATATTGAATTGGAATATGGAAATGAAATGTTTGAACCATGGGTTCCTGAAATGGTTATGATATAGTGAAATGTTGAATGAAATAAGTAAAGAAAACCTATCTAAGATAGCTATTTTTAGTATATATAATGTTAAAGTATATTTTGATAATTTAAAGAATTAATGTGGTAAAATTTAATAAATATATGAAATGGAATGAGTTATTGAAATGAGATGTGAAATATGAAATGAATTTGAGATAGTGAAATAATGTATAAATTCAATTGAATTCAAGCTTTGAGATAATTATTATTGAAACAAGTTGATTTAATGTATAAAATGGTTATTGATAGATTATAGGCTTAAATTAAATATACATATTTTTATTATATAATATTATGAATTTGAATTATTGTAATACCACTGAGTGTATATGTTCAGCGTAAGATTTGTTTCCGTGCGCAGGTTAGGTAAAATCAAATATTCCGGTCCAGCATCCAAACCGATCCCGAACTTAGTAAGTGTTGAAGTATGTTTTCTTTGTAGAGTGGCATGTACATAGGTAGGTTGTATAGGTCACTTAGGGAAATGTTTGTAAATGATGTTGTATTATGACTTTGAATAGTTAAATACAACATATATGAATATTGTAAACACACAATTTTGCCCGGGCCCATGTGACAGATTAAAAACCAATAAATGTCCTTAAATAGTCCAGATTACAAAGCCCAAAATTAAACCCAATACCCAAACAGACTACCTACCCAAACTAAATGCCCAAAACATTAAAACTCGAAACAGCAGCCCAAAACTACCCATACCCAATACACACGGCCCAAGTGGCCCAAAAATTAAACCAATCTCAGCTGAAGCCTAGGGTTCTCTAGAAACCCTAGGCGCCGCAACACCAGCGCCGCAGTTAGCTCCTCAATCGTCGCACCGCAAGCAACAGGATCCCAACGGTCGTGCCACCATCAACGCGCACGAACCCCACATTGCGCCATCGTCGCCAAGATCTTCGTTTACCTGCAAAAGAAAGGAAAGAAAAGCAAGCAGCAAATGGCAACAGCAAAGTTTTCCTTTTTCATGTTCATTTTTTTTAGGCTATAAAAAGCCTGTTGTAAACCTGTAGCGGGGAGGAGACAAAAAAAAAAAAACACCAATACAGAGAGAATATTCAAAATCATAGAAATAAAAAACAAAAGAGCCTATTCATAAAGGTGATTTTTTCATTATATTTTCTCGTCATTCTTTTTATTTTTCTCTTCCTATTCACACATGTTTTATGTAAGAAATAATATTAAAAAAAAGATGAATGTTTTACTTGTGGGCCGCCGAGGGTGACGGTGCGTGAAGCGCGTGGAACAGTGGTCTGAAGGTTCGGTGAGGGGGCCCAGACGAGAGTATTGAGAGATTTTCTCAATTTTTTTTAAAACCAGGTGCACATGTTTTTTTTTTTTGGTCTGAAGCTGACTTTTATAACACATAAAAAACGACGCCGTTTTTGTTTAGGCAAATAAGCGCTAAAACGATGCCGTTTAGAATGCCAGACCTGTAGCACCCCAAACCCGGCCCCTTCACTACGACCGAATTTGAAATGCCACTGCGGAACACGTTCAAAAATATTCTTACGTAATAGTAAAAACTGTTAAAAATTTGTTTCCTTTAATAAAACATTTTCGTGACTTAAAATATTCTAAGTAAAAACTAAATTATTATGGAAACACCGGATTCAAAACTTTATTATACATACTTAAGGAAAGAAAATCATTTGCAATCAATATTTAAGTTGTCCATCCATAATAAAACATAATAATAAAGATACTTAATGAAAATGCTTAAATACTTTAATGGGCCTTTTTACATTAACCACTTAATCAAATACTGAAAATATAAATACTTGATATTAAAATGCATAATATAATGAAAACATCTTCTGCATGGCCACCTTTGTATCCACTCCAACCCGGTCCAAAAATCACGATCACCTGCGATGTTTATTAAAAATTGGGTGAGTCACACGGACTCAGTGTGTAATTAAACCACTGAATTTCACCCACATGTTAACCACATGTTAACCCATAAATCAGATAATAATTATCAAATTCACATATTATCACATTCTGGGCTTAGCCCATATTCAAATCTCTTATCAAGTAACAAGGTAATTAACCACATAATTTCCACATACTGGGCTTGGCCCATTTCTTATTCAAATCCACATTCACATGCTGGGCTTGGCCCATTTTCACAATAATTCACATATCAGATGTAATTATGCAAAGTGTACCCAACCCAAACCTAGGGTCCATCCTCTACACACCCCCGTATCCAGCCTACCACACACCAGGGGATTATCAATCACCCTCTCCTTTTCACTCCAAAAGGCAATCAATGCCGTCCACGTGCAGTTAAGCACAAAAATCCACAACGCGACCTCAGTCAGCGCCAATCCACGATGTAGCCGTAGCTAACACCAAAACCACGATGGGACACACAGTCACTCATCAACCACGATATGGCACATAGCCGATATCAACCACGATGAGGCACAGAGCTACTCATCAAACCACGCGAACTTAATCGCAATTAATCCACAACGTGATCTCAGTCAACGTCAATCCACGATGTAGCTCAAGGCTAACATCAAACCACGTACTCGAAGTACACCCGTACCTTCTTTCATATCCCACCCATGCACATGTAACATAAATAATGATATAATATAATGATGCATGAGCATGTTCGTCAAGCATAGTCATAACACATATTCATATTAATAATCATATATCAATAAGTTTGGTACTTACCAGATTATCGACATACCCCTTTAAGGGTATCTATTTCACATTTATCACTGCACTTGTTAATAAACACATAACACATGCAAATATCACATAAATCCCGGAAAACAGTAGGCTAACTACACACTTGATTACTAGCAGCGTTATGCCCTCAATCCCGATACTATCACTAAGCGACACTACGGCTATCTGCCTACTTTGCTGCTCGGACACTGGCCCACACCCCGGCAGCCAATCTCGCACTGCCGAGACAGATCGTTTCTTAAACTCTAGAATAGGGACCTTCCCTTTTCCTTCTTGACTGATATTTGCATCCATCAGTATAATCTTAATCAGAAAGTCCCGTTAATCACCAATATACAAAATCTTGACCAAAAGTTCACAACTTGACATACCTACCAAAATTGGATCTCGAATCCCGAAGCCCTTGATTACCACTGTCGAAAATTCCTAAATCACCATAAATGGAATCGGTCAACCATTTAAATACCAAAATGGCCTAAGGCCGAAAGTCAACAACCACTTACCTCACTGAAACCCGAGAACTGATACTAGATCTTTGAGTAGTCGAAATCCCTACATATACCATATGTTAAAATCGGCTAGCACAAAAATCCATGAATAATAGCCCTTGATTGCCGAATGGTACATACTACCATACCTTGATGTTCAAAACCAAGAGATCCCTTCAAGGTCCCTTAACGCTGGCTACACACTAAAGAACATGAGATTATAGCATTCACACACATTTGGCCAACCTTAGACCAAAGCACAATCACTGATTTCGGCATACCAAAAGAGTAGGGAGGAAACCGATTAATGATAAAAGAACACTTACCATCCACGTCCTTTGAAGAGACTAAAAAAGAGTAGGTTCGGCTACCCCTCAAGGATATTCCGGCTTCTAACACTTGCGACAAAAGTAGGAGAATAAAACACCCTTGATATTCGACTATGGCTACCAATGAAGGTAAAACATTCAACTATCACAAAGAATCGGTAGGAGATTGAAGTTATAGGAAAGAAAAGAGGAATGGAAGAGTGTTTGGAAGAAATCGGCAATGGTGAAAGGATGGAGTTTCGGTTTGAACAACAATGAAAGAAAGATGGAGGTAACATGTGCTGGCCGAAAATGTTCCCTAGACTCCTTCAAAACCGTGAGCTCAAGCTTGCTCCCTCTCTTTCTGTTTCGGCCAAGACAAAATGGCAAGAAAACCAAACAAAAGTTTCGGCCATGCCTCCCCAAACTCAAGGCCGACCAACACCCCCATGCATGCTTCATTCAGCCATGCTTCACGCAAAAAGACCCATCACCAATTACAAAACATTATTAATCATTTATCCCATCACCCATTCATAAAAATAAAACTAACCCATCACTAAAACCCATCTTCCTATGCATAACATAAAATAACAAAGTTTGCTCCATACCTCCAGCAGCAATTTAAAACAAGAAAAATAATAAAATAAAAAAAAAACAACCCATCTTGCTTCATGCGTGCATGTGCCCATGCAGGCCACTACCCACGCCGGCATAACATAAAAAAACTGACCAAATGCTGCCCCTAGGTCTCGAACCCGAGACCTGGAGCAAACAATCCTCGCCACCTGCCACTCAGCCACTCCGCATTTCATGACATAATCCGCCATAAATTTCTTTTAAGCTATCCTTCGCTGGCTCCCTTTGCACAAAAATGATATACCCAAGCGCTTCCATTTGGACTCGAACGCGAGTCCTCCTTGCCGTAGCACCCAAGCAATGCCCTTAGCTACTCGGCCAAGGCGTCTTGTGTGACATAACCCGCCATAAATTTCTTTTAAAGCCTTCTTAGCCCATCACTCCATACAGCGCAAAAATAAAAACCCCTGATGCGCCCCGCGTTACTCTAACTTCTCCCCTCCTACGCAGGCCTCCAAGGCCCCTAAAGTAGCGTCCCAGCCACTTTACCAATCCGACTTTCATGTCCATTAACTCCTAAAATTTTACTTAAGGCCTCCATAGCCCAATTTCCCCTTTTAACTTGAAATTTTCACAATTTTCCAATGCACTCCCTTTTTAATCCTAGAGTTTTAAGAACCCCTAAAACACATCCAAACCACTCTTAAAGCCTACTAACACTTGGGTTATGCTCCAAACGCACAACCCCTAATTTAGGATATTACAAGACCCGCGCTTTGACCTGACCCGAAGGCAGGATCCGCGTGTTTTCCCTTTAATGGTTTAATTACCATTTGGGCCCTTCCGCAACCTTTTTTTATTTTAATTCAGTCTAATCTGTATTTTTGTTATTTATTAAATTAGCCCCAAAATTTGTATTTGTTCCAATTTATTCCCTCGAACTGCTTTTAAGGCTAAAATCACCACGGTGCCGTTTTGAAAAATGTTATAATTTCCCAATAAGTCCCTGAAATCTAATGCCCGATTCAGTTTAATCCTTTTATGTTTATTTTATTTATTATTTAACCTTGATTTTTTTATTTTTTTATTTATTTTATTCTAATATTGTTTTTTTAATTATTTTCTCATGTTAAGATATTATATCACTCTCATTATTTGTAAATTAATTAAACTTGTATATTTTTATTATTCGTATATATTTTAAATTATTATTATTTGATTATTTATTTACATATTATTTTTAACTTATAAATTAGTTATCATATTATATATTTTTAAAATAGTATATTATATAACATTATATCCTATATAATTTTTTATTATTTTATCTAAAATTATTTATATAGTATAATTATTTACTCTTAAACATATAGTTTTTTTTAAGAATATTATGAACATGTTCTAAGTATGGATTAATTGTTTATGTTAAAACTTATTTACTTAAATATATGTATGTGCCATTTTTGTTGTCTATATATATATCATTTTATATTTTTATTTGTAATATTTTATGTATGTTATTTTATATGTGCTATTTTATTTCATGTGTGCTATTATATCTTTTATTTGTCTATATTAATATGAAATACTAATGTATTATAATTGTTTTAATAATTGTATACGACAGTTTATAAACGCAATGTTTTTACATGGTTATTGTTTAAAATATAAAAATCCATTTTTGCAAAACTATTATATTTTTAAAAGTTTTTAAAATAAGGCAATGTTTTGGTCTTTAGAAATTCGGGAAATAGTGCCCTAACGTACTGGGTTGCGATTTTCCGTTTGGCTAAATAACTAAATACCCTTTTACAAATTTTGTAAATCATGAGATGATTTTGATTATGAAGGTTTTTTAAAATTGTGTCCTAACGTACTGGATGTGATGTTTATATTCATTCGGAACAAAGAAATCTCAAGTTTTAACCTAAAAGGCTCAAAGTTTTTTTTAAGAAATCATATTTTTAAATACTTTTAAATTTCAAACATATACTAGGGTGCTAACCCTTCCTCGTATGTAATCGACTCCCGAACCCGTTTTCTTGTTTTTTCGTAGACTAAGATTAAATGTTTTAAAATAAAACATTTTATAAGGTGATCCAATCACACCTAAGTAAAAAAAAGGATTGGTGGCGACTCCCACTTTCGTTTTTAAAAGTCGATCCCCATTTTTCTAAACTGATTTTAAAAATGGTTTCGACAAATATAAGATGATAAACTTATGGATATGGCATAATTTGGTACAAACTTGAATTGGATTGAATGTAATAGATTTGAATATCTAATATGAAAAAAAATATTTGAGTACCGAAATTGGTCCTGATTGATTTCTAATACGTGTTTTGGGCTTAAAGGACCCATAAAAGAGACATTATGATTTAATTATGAAATGTTTGCTAATTATCTGTTTAATGATTTGTAATTGTTTTGAAAAGTCCGGTAATGCTTCGTAATCCTGTTCCGGCGATGGTTTAGGGTTAGGGGGTGTTACAGAAGAACCCAACTCAAATTAATGGACTCAACAGTGTGGGTCGTTTAAACCCAATCACTTCTTCCTCGATTTGTTCTTGGAGATCCGAATACAGCACGACCGACTCATTTCTCCAACTGTCAGTTAACACGACTCCAACCCAACGGGCACTTTTTGATTTGTAATCGAGTGAACCTTAAGGGATGAGTTGTCAATTCCGATGCTTAGGAAAAGAATGAATACTGATTGGGCGGATTTTAGCACGAATTCGTATCTCACGATTCCCTACCGGAAAGAACACCGACCTAAAGCTAAGATGAAATTTAGTGTAGCATGAATTTAATCATGCTTTGTATGTTTTGAAAGGTAGGTTGATGATAATGGAGGAAATTAGGAAATGAAGGGTCTTGGAAGGCAATTAGCCCAATTTTATAAAAGCTAGCAAATGCAAATGAAAATGGCAGTAGCTTTCGCCAATTGGAAAGAAAAGAGAAATTAATTCTATTCCAAATTGAAGTAGGAATACAAAATTAAAGGATGATTTTCTAAAGAACACTAAGGCCCTGTTCATATACATAAAATTTACTATTTTTGGCTTTATCTAATTTAACATAAAATCAAAATAAAATAAAATAAAATAAGATTTTCTATCTTTCGCTTTTTACAAAGTCAAAAATTGTAATGAGTCATTGGCTTTCTCCATATGTTTGATTCGACCTCATTTTGTTGATTTTGTTTCAATTTGGTCCGTTTTCGCTCGTTTTTTACTTTTAGCGTCCCAATTGCATCCCTGATAAGATTAAAACATAAAATTACTAATTAGTAGGGATCAATTTCAGAAATAAACTGAATTTAAACGCAAAATAACATGCAAATTAATATGTTATCAATCATCTAACCCATCAAAGGCAGCCATGTGTCCCATCAGACCCACCTTATAACCTTCTCTCACCTCAAAGAGAGGCATGTCCATTCATCTATTATACCATACTTTTTCCCATCTTACCAATATTCTTTTTTCACTCATTTATCTGACCTTTCTCCACCTTTACTATTTGCTCCACTAGTACAACATGACCCTCCTCCCAAGTAGGGTGAACCATCCTTGATCTCAACTACATCCTACTCTATGCTACATCATTGTATCAACAATTGGTGTGATGATTGTAGACAGATATGGCTCATTCCACCACTAGTGTCCCTGCAAGCCCCCCTAAAAATCATTATCAACAACAAACTCAAACTTAGCCACAAACAATCTAAAATCAACCTCAACCTATTACAAGACAACAATATACACAACCATAGTCTTAATCAAGCCGCTCTCAAGATCTATATAGTGCTTATGATTCTCATCATCCTTATTATGAAAGTTATCCTTAGTACCACCAATACCCCACCTAGATATTATGCTCAGTATCAACAGGCAGAACCCCTATTGTATCAGGGCAATAATAGTGCCCTTCAAGGCAAACAAACCTCTCAAAATCTTTATTATGGCTCACAACAGTTCACTAAGATGCAAAAAAGAATGAGAATGTTGGAGGAATAACTTTCTACACAGCAAATATTATATTGTGAGCAACAAGATTTCCAAAAAGAAGTTAATCAGAGAAACGAAAAATCATAAAAGAGTTAAGAGTAGGAAGAAACCCTTAACAACAAAACCCTCTACCTAAGGTTTAACAATAAGAGACAACTCAATCTTTTCCTAATAGGCAACACAATTAGTAACCTGGAATGAATCCGATGAACTGTCCATATCAATTGTAGGAACAAGATCTGTAAAGATGAGAAAATTTAATTGAAGATGCAAGCACTGAGGAAAGAAATGTAGGAATTTTGTAGTGCAAAGCTCACTTAGTCCCTTGACATTATTCGAATGAGCCCTTTAGCACCAAAAGTAGTTGTGTAGTACATATCTCCAACATTTAAGTAGGCTAAGGGTGTGTACAATGGCTAAAGAGACCCATAAGACCATTTAACGCAATATAATAACCATATAAACATTTTAAGTTTGTCTGATGTAGTTAAATATCGTGCCTTTCCATATATCCTAAGAGATAATGTTAGGGCTTGGTACTTGTCATTCCCAAAGGTTTTATTCACACCATTAGCAAGTTAAGCCAATTTGTTTGTGAGCAAGTTTTTGGTTAATAAAATGTTACAACAATCACCAGTTTGTCTCATGTCTTTCAGACAACAAAATTGTAAACCCTTAAGATAGTTTGTCCACGGATTCAATGTGAACTAAGGGCATAACTAATGAATGAGCAATCTAGGCATTTATAGTAGGAACCAATCATCTGCATCTCAAATATGCCTTGATAAACAAGTCGCAATAAAGATTGTCTGCCTTGTATGAAAAAGCCCACAAATTTTTGGAAAGTGATGAGTTATAGGGAGCTAATGCTATAATAAATAGAGTCTACAATGGGTTTAGGCTTTCAAATATTATGTTTTATTTGGTATTTGAGTTCAAATATATAAGGAACCGAAAGCTGGTGCATTAGGTATATGAATTCTGAATTATGTAGTACCATTCTACAATAGTAAAATTCATAGCCTAACTAAAGGGTAAATGATATCCTCTCATCGACACTACATGATAGATAAAAAATAAAAATGGTCATAGGTCATTTGTCTTTGTGATAAATGATTTTATTACTATTTGATAGTAATTGACTTTTCATGAAAGAAGATACAATGGTTAACATGAGATAAAATAAGATCATATTGGGAGAACAAATTTATCTCTAAAAAATTAAGGATATCTTATGGGGGTAACACACTTATAATAAAGTCATTGAACGAGCACTTATTAAGTAGCTTTCGTAATGATATATAATAAGGGAAAGCTTAGTCATGATACTACAGTGAAATAACTTCGTAACTAAATATGTTTATAATTAATAAGCAAAAAGCTAAAACTTAATTATAAATTATTTGAGCCCTAATTATATATGTCTAACAGGTCCCTCTGCTAGCTCGAAATAACCAGAAATGAATTGCATGTAGAACCAATTAATGAAAATGAATAAAATTGATGAAGTAGAAGAAATAGATTGTCTGAACCACTTTCTATAATGAATGTGTTTTCTCGCTAAGAACAAAAATGATTTAAGAATTAATTTAAGGTTATTTAAATTATTATTTAATTAATTATAATTAAATAATTGAAGTTCAAAGATGAAATTAAATTAATTAGCTATTATGAGATTTTTTGAATAAGAAAATTAAATATCTTTACTTATAGATTGTATTACGATAAAGTTGTTAGTACTTTAATGGAATTAGAATTGGGTTAATAAATTAATTTATTTAATTTTAATGAAATTAGAATTGGATTAAAAAATTAATTTATTTAATCTAATTAATTAAATAATATCTATTTTAAAAAATAAAAAAAAATACTAAATTGAATTAAATTATAAAATATTAGGACAAAAATCCATTAAACATATATGAGATGCGTAAATTAGTCTTCACGAAGCATGAGGGATTGGAACAAATAATTAAATCACAAATTTAAGGCATGGTTTAGTTGTATTGTAAGATTAGGTTATCATGTTTGAATTTTACTTTGCATAAATCAAGTTTGTAAACTCTAAATTTATATTCATTTAAGTTTCACTATAACTGAGCTATGATATGAATATATTTTAATTTTCAATTCCGTTGAACATTATAAGAATTGAAAATGACTATAATTATTTATATTAATTATAAATACTGGTAATTATATTAAAAACTTAAAGAAAAAAAAAGAGTTAAATAAATGAGAGCAACTGTCTGGAGTCATAATCAAGAAATTAAAATGGTAGTACCTCATTTAGGATAATGGTGAAACTACTATTCCAAATACATCCTAAGAAGAAATTGGTTAAAATTAAATTAGAAATATCTTCATAAGTGAATATAATACTGAAAAGTCGTAATGGAATTTGATGAATTTAGCTTTAAACAGGGTTTGAAAATTTGAAATCCGGAGGTTTTTCAAACCAAATAAAGTAATCCTCAGGATTACCCTTATTGTTTAGTTTAATTACCATTAAAAAGACATCAACAATGTGTTTGACGATCAACTAACACATTAATATTTTTCTTTTTGGGTAATTTTTAATGACCGACATTTTACTGTACATTAAATAAGTAGGAAATTAGTGAAGTAGGTGAACATTAGGATAAGTTAAATTATGACCATATTTATGTTTGCTTGTAGTGACTAGTATTTTAGAAGGATAAGTTTATAAATTATAGCATCTCTAAAAATTTAGAAAATATTTTTGTACCAAGAGATTTATTTGGTTCTTGGCATCTATTTGTGGGGCAATACCAAAATAATAATGCTAAGATTTATACGTATAAACGAAAACAACCAAGTTACTTAGGATATTTTGGGGAATGTGAAATATTACAAGCAATTGAATGAAAAACTAGCAAGAACGTAACCAACAAATTTAACCCTCTTTAGCAATACAAGAAACAACCTTACTTTGTCCATAAAAGAGAGGAGCATGTTCTCACGCGCAGTAAATTAGCGCGTATTGAACCTTTTCTTTTCCTTACGGCAAGTGTTTATGCGTACACGAGTGCGTGTTATAAGGGAAAACGAAAATCATTAGGATAAACTGCACTCGAGATCAGGGGTGAAGCTAGAAGAACTTCTTAAGGGAGTCGGATAAATTTTAATTTTTTATAGTTTATATCTTTATAATTTGTAAAGGATTAAATCAAATTTTTTTAATTTTAGGGGGGCCAAAGTACAATTTTACCTTTACTAATTTAAAATTTTTAAAAAAATTTTAAGGGTCAAAATTACAATTTTACATTTTAGGGGGGCCGGGGCCCATGCCAGGCCCCCTGGCTTTGCCCCTGCCCGAGGTAATGAAATTATTAATAAGTTTATATTTTGGTCACTGAATTTTAAAAACTTACAAAATGAACACTGAACTATGCAAAAATTTTCATTTAAGTTACTGAATTGTTAAAGTTGTTGATGTATAGTCTTTTATATTCACAATAAAGTTTTATTATATTAAAAAGAAAATTCTCAATAATTAATTTTTTAAAGAGTAAATATTCAGAAAGTTATTGTATGAGGGGTAAAGGTTTTAGACTTCCATGAAAGTCTCAAAACAAGCAAAATAACCGAAGTTTTGTTCTAGGAGAACAAGTTCTCAAGACGTGATCTTCCAAGTTTTGAAACTTATTCTTAAATCTCAAGACTTGACTTTGTAGACATCATTAAATGTGTAAAATTAATGTTTTTAATCGTTAAAAACTCTTTCCTACCGATCGAAACATCTCCAAATTAATAAAAATGGTATAAATATGATTCAATGACACTCAAATAAAAACAAAAAATAATCTTACAAAGGCTACTAAATAAATATCCAATCTTTTCTTTGTTACACTCATATTATATGGTACAAACATTTGTTGAGTCTATTTGTACGCAGGGGCGAAGCCAGAACAATTTTTTAGGGGGGTCGGATAAAATTTTAATTTTTTATAATTTGTAAAGGATTAAATTGAATTTTCATAATTTTAGGGGGCCAAAGTGCAATTTTACCTTTACTAATTTAAAATTTTTAAAAAATTCTAAAGGTCTAAATAGCAATTTTACATTTTTGGGGAGGGCCGGGGCTCATGCCAGCCCCCCTGGCTTCACCCCTGTTTGTACGTACTTCTTTCTTTTTAAGTGTTTGATTGTATTGGTGAGAAATAAATCATTATATATTTGTGTTTGAGAGGTTTTCATTCATTATCAATTTGTGAGTGCTTACTTAAGGTACCCAAAACCTTGAGAGAAAGTGATTCTATCTTATTCAATAAATCATGTCTTTTAAAGGTTATGCCTTGTCCTAAAAAAGTATCAATTAGTTGTGAAAAACTAAGGTAGTGGAGATAGGCATGTAACGTCCATTACCCAAATTGACGAGTACTCCAAATAACTAATGCTATATTTGATGTCTAGAGACATCTTTCATCTATTATTCACTTAATTTCATCTTTAGAACATCTAATTTAAACATTTAAAACTTATTTCCAAAGTACACTCAAATCAATTCCAATCATTTTTTACACTAGGGTATCTATAAAAGTATCATTCAAACATATTGAATCAACCACCATTCACTTGATTAACAACATAGATACTCAAAATTATAATAAAAAAAGCATTTATTCTCAAAGTAAAGCAAGTAAATTTTCAAACATAGGTTGCATTGCCTTTCTCCTAAAATCATCATATGTGCATACCATGCTAAGATCATAATTCAAAATACAAAGGAATGAAAATACATGTTTCTCTTCAAGTGATGCGGTATGAGGTTGAAACCAAAACAAAAATCATCCTCAAGGGTACGAATAAGAATCAACAAAAGTGCTAAACATATACAAAGCTTAGTAAGTACTCAACGAAATTATCTTGCTTACCTTATTGCCAAACCAAATTTATAATCATTCACAATTACAATTGCATTTATAACTACGGGCATGCATTCACTATAGTTAAGACTTTAACCATGGCATTAATAAAAGATATTTTCCCTAAGTTACACTATCCATTATCCATTTATTTAATGTGTTATTAATCATAATTAATATTAAATTTACCTTAGTTACTAGTTCATATTCTTAGCTACTCCTCAATGCTTATATCACTTTAAACACCACCATTAAGTTCACCAATAAAGGATCATTATTTTCCTTAAGAACTGTGTATATGTGTACTCATTTTCAATTTTGCCCCTTTGTAATTTTTGGTGATTTATATATTAGATGTCCATAATATAATCATTTGTCTCTCTAATATAAGTGCATCAAAGTTCCATAACATATAAAACCTGAATTCATCATGTCCTCTCGTACCTCGCACATTATTCTATTTTTATTGATATGCCGATTACATCTAAACTAAGTACTACCAAATTACTAGGGCTGATCACAATTCTTATAAAATCTGCAAGTTTCATCCATTCTTTCCACTCAAATTCAACATTATTCACATCAATTTATAATAAAAGATGATCACATCAATTTATAATAAAAGATGATGAAAAATTGCTACTGTTTTTTTCTCAAAAAAGAGGGGTTCTACCCCTAAATCCAATGGCTAGTGTTAGTCTTGAGTCAAATGGTCTAAATGGCTAGTTATCACTATTAAAAATGGTCCAAATCTTTCTAAAATCAATGGCTAAGATTGCAATTGAGATTTAAAGTGGAATGACCTAGATTTGCTCTTACACACATTTTCTTAAAAAATTACCACTTTATAGTTGATAAGGATAATGTTTGTTTTGAATAACCTCTTCTTTTTTCTTTTTCCATTAAAAAATGAAGCACCCAACAATATTAAAATTAATCTAAACAAAAACCAAAAATCATTTACTGATAGAAAGTTGACCAAAATTATCCTAAGTTAAAAGTACCAACAAACTTACTGCACTTTAATTTTTCCAACTTGTTGTCTCAAGTGTTTTTCAAACTTGCTGTCATAAGTGTTGTTTAAACAAGGAATGAAATGATGACATCTTAAATAGTTAGAATCCAAATAGTATTATTCGTAATTTAATTTTCTTGATTATTTTATTTCATCTAAAGCTTATAGAGTTTTTAATAAAAAAATCGTAGTGATAGAAAAATCTATACATGTTATTTTTTATGAATCTAATCCTCTTTCTCTTGACATTAGTAATATAGAAATTTATGAGGAAAATCAAAATGATGCATCACAAAAAGACATTGTTCAAGATGCAAAATGATCTTCATGAACCAACTCAAGTGGAGAAGGAAGCTAGTTATGCAAGAGAGCTTGTCTATGTCAAAGATAGACACATCATAAGTGATCCATGTAAAGGGTAATTGCTAGATTCTCAAGTACAAATACTTGCTAAAGGAATTGAACCAATTTGAGAGATACCCAAATTTAGTTGATAGATCTAGTGACCACCCCACTATAGAAACCAAGTGGGTGTTTAGGTACAAATTAGATGAAAGTGACAACACAGTTGGAAATAAAGTTAAGTAGCCCAAGCTTATAGTGAAGAGAAAAGCATAGATCCGCATCTTTTATTTCCCCTCCCCATTATTCGTTGCCACCGCCCATCACACTTCCTCCCTAACCACTCTTTTTCTGAAGTGAGGAGTCCTTGTTTTTCAAAATAATAACTTTGGCCTAGGGGTTGCCCCTTGGCTCCTCCTACAGACTATGAAAAACACCTTCGATCTCAAAATCTATCTAATTAGCATTACTTAAGGCTTAAATACTTTTGAACATAGACTAAGGGCCATTCAGCCTCGATTTTTTTCCATCTGGGATGCTGCAATGAACACATCATGCAGGTGTAAAAGAGGAAAGAATATCCAGAATTTAAGTAAACAATGAACATGTCACATACTTCAATTCTGGACAAAGAGAAACAACTAAAAATATACTCCTTCCTGCTAGACATTTTTTGTTCTTTTACTCCTCAGGAATATGTCTTGTTCTGTAGTAGGACAGTATAGTAAAGCAGGTGGGTACCACTAATCTGTCTTATTGTTCTAAGCTCTGCTGTCAAAAAATAATAATCCGGCAGAGATTTGTAACTTACTTAGCTACTCTTTAATTGACAAATTATGAAGCCAAATCTTTAATTGACACAGTTTAATCCTTTCTTTTTTATTAAAAACAGGGTGTGATGAGATCTAAAAAAATCTTCAAAAGGGAACTCCTAATCCACTATTATAATCTTGTATATATATATATTTCTGATAATATCAATGATCGTATCCTCTGAATTTTGTCTGGTTTCTCTAACATATTCCCGCTTGAAAAGGTCATCTCATGTGGTCCCTGTCTGTCACAAAAATTGTGAGAACACAAAGGTAAAACAGATCCAAACCCAAATAATAATAAATAAAAATGGGGGTTAAAGGGAAAACCCAAGTTTCGGAAATTCAACGTTATAATCCATCAAAATAATCCAACTTTCAGCATTCCTACTTTTCTGGGGTTGACCCTTTCTTTTTTGGTATTTATCATCTCTGACCCTGCAATCCCCCTGAAGTTTTCTCTTCACTTTTCAGGTTAGTTGCCCATTTTTCACCATAAATACACAACTTACTTTTTGTCTTTGGATCTTCACATCTTTCATTTTAACCTTTGACTGCATATATTATTTCTACCATTTTTCTCATTTATATTTTTGGACTGTTTTTTATCTAAAATTTTTAAGCTATGGGTTAAATTTGTAATCAAGTGAACTTAATGTGATTTGGATCCTGTGACTATGTTTGGTTAGAAGTTTTCAATCCCAGATACAGAATTCTCTGTCACATCAATTGGTTTATTCTTTGGTTAGATCCTTGTTTTGACCAACAAAAGAAAAAGGGGTTTGGGTTTAAATTGTTTCAATCTGGTCTACTTTGAAGTCAATTGTGTTAGTGGTAGATCAATAATCTTGTTTCCTATGATGGATGATCATGCTATGATCCAAAAAAGGGAACTTTGCAGAAGAATTCCTGGTTTCAACTGGACAGGAATGAAAGGAAGCAAATGAACTAAAAATGGTTCCTTTTTGTCTCTTACAGAGATGGTTTTCTTAAAGGCTGTAAAGAGGGGGGAAAGGAAACAAGAAACTGACAAAGAAGTTGCAATAAAGAGCAGTCTGATGTTAGTTGTTGTTATGAATGGTTGTACTGAAGGAGTTCTAATTTTGAATTTGCATTGCATTTCATATAATGCTTGCTTTTGTAACACAAAATGTATTTTAAGTTGGGCCAGCCTCTTTCTGGGATTCCATACTTTGGGACTTTATGTCTATAATGATGTCATGCTTGCTTTTGGGACTCCGGAGAAACAAATCTTGATCGAACCCATATTTGCCCAGTGGATCCAATCCGCTCGTGGTAAAACTTCATACGGGTTCGATGTGCTTTTATCTTCAACGAATGGCCCAGCATTCAATGCGGGTCGAAGCATATGGTTGCCTGGCTGGTTAAATGCTGTTAATGAAAATAGTAATTCACTATTCTTTACAATAGGTCCTGGAGACTTCTTGGTTCATCATGCTATTGCTCTAGGTTTAGATGTAGTGACACGGAGATTAATGATACTACAATTGCTAAGTGTTTAAGTTTAACTGCCAACATTCAGGGAAACATTTGTTAAACTATGAGTGCGGATTTACAGAAATCCTCTTCAAACGGCTCTGAGAAGTCCCTAATAAATGAAGACCAGCAGGCAAAGGTATTTTCTGTTTATATGATCCCTTATGCTTTGCTTCTCATAGGTCATCATTTTGACGTACCGTAGATTTCGGTGTTCGCAGATTAGTGAGATAAGAAGGTTGATAGGACCATTGCCTGAGAAGTTGGCCATTTATTGTTCTGATGCAGCCATAGCAAGATATTTAAGGGCACGAAACTGGAATGTCAAGAAGGCTACTAAAATGCTGAAAGAAACCTTGAAATGGAGAGCAGAATACAAACCAGAAGAGATTCGTTGGGTATGCCACATGCGTCCTCCTAAGATTTATCTGTAGTTTCCAATAGGAAGTGCCAAATGCATGCTGGATTTGGCCGTTTTAGTATGCTCGTAACAAGTTCTCTATTTTATTTGGAAACTTGAGGGTACTATGGTCTAGGGATTGACAATCTGTTGCCCTTGGATCTTTCTTAGCAATTGCATTCTTTTGCATTGTTTTCATGCACTCGGTATGGTTCATTGAAGTAGGAATTTAAGTCCACTGAATTTAACCCTTAGAGAGAAACCCATGTTCAATCTAGTTATTAAGGCAGAATTCTAGTGATTAGGCAGGTCAGAGGCTTTATCCTCTTTCATGGGAACAATAGCTGGTTCAGGTCAAATTTTTTTCTTTGCCATATGGTATTTTAACGAGATTTTTTAATTCTTTATTTTTTATGATGTAGGAAGAGGTTGCTCATGAAGCTGAGACGGGAAAGATCTACAGATCAAATTATATAGATAAGCATGGAAGAACAGTTCTTGTTATGAGGCCTAGTTGCCAGGTTTCATCTGACTTCCTCTATATCTCTATAATTCATATATCTGGTACTACATAAAAGCAGACACAATTTTGAGCCTATAGTATTAGATTTCATGTCTGAATATTATCCTATGCTAAGAGAAACTAAAGAAACAAATAACATATAGATCCCAATCTAATGGTTTAAGATTTTTGGTCATGGCAAAAGTAGGATTTTCCTTTTATCTCTTAAGCCATTAGTTAGTCCGAATAACAGCTCAAAGCATCAGTGTCTTTTGTGAACTGAAGTCTAATGACATGTTTTATAGTCTTACAAATTAGTAAGTTTGTATTATCGTGCAAGTTTCAAGGGCAAACTACTTAGCTGTGCATTGGTTTGCCTTGACAACTCAGTTTTGTGTTGATTGCAGAACTCGAAATCAACAAAAGGACAGATTAGGTATTTGGTTTATTGCATGGAGAATGCAATTTTAAATCTTCCAGCAGACCAAGAACAGATGGTCTGGTTGATTGACTTCAATGGCTTCAATTTGTCACATATATCGCTAAAAGTGACTCGGGAAACAGCACATGTTTTACAGGAACATTATCCAGAGCGTCTAGGTGTAGCAATACTATACAATCCACCCAAGTTCTTCGAACCATTCTGGACGGTAACCATTTTGATTTTTGTCTTCTATGTTCTTTTCTTCCAGGAAATAAAATTATCCCTGAGATTCTTAAGGATGTCCCTGAAAATTGCTCAGATGATTATTTATGAACAGTACACAAAGATCTATTTAAGCGTATGAAATTGCTAGCATCTTAATATGGAATTTGGATAGATGGTTCCAAGTCAGAGATTTTGCAGATCTGAAGAGATTCAGATTAAAGTAGCTTCCAACTTTTATGATTCTTTATACTACGCTTTTTGCTTTGGTTTTCAGCACTATGGTTGTTTTTTTATCAGTCGTTATTGTAAGGGCATCTGCCTTTGCTGCAATCATATTCATTTATGCTTTATATGGGTGATTGATTTAATATTGGAAGTTTGTTCCTTGGCAGGTGGCCAAACCATTTCTGGAGCCCAAGACTCAAAACAAAGTAAAATTTGTATACACTGATGATCCCAATACCAAGAAAATAATGGAGGATCTTTTTGAAATGGAGAAACTGGAGTCTGCCTTTGGTGGAAATGATGACTCGGGTTTCGACATCAACAAGTATGCTGAGAGGATGAGGGAAGAGGACAAGAGGATACCCGCATTTTGGACAAAATCAGAAGCTCCACCAGAGCCCATGCCGACATCTTCTGTTGATTTTAATTCTTTTGATTCTGATGCCTCTGAAAGTGGCAAGGTAGATGGTTCCGCAAGTCATGTTTCAGATTCAGAAGGCCTCATTTCCGATAAAAGTGTCTTGGTTACTAAGGGCAGTGATAATGGTAATGGCTCCAAGGAATTGCTTTACAGATAGAGGAGACTCAAAACTTGAACCATGTCTTGGCTGAGGCTAATAAAGTACGATGATCTGACTGTAAGCGGCACTGTTTAACTGTTCTAGTTAGAAATATGAAGCCAAGGTAGAGAGCTCCCGTCAATTGCATCATTAGCCTATTACAACTTCCGTTTTGAATGGATCTCATTGTTTTTCGTTCGGTTAATTTGATGTATCCTTTTGATAACAGTTTGTCTTGTTTTATCATTTCTCACTCTTTGATTAAAAGTTTATGCAACATAGGTTAACCATGCAGTTTTCTCTTTTTATTTCTTTTTTTATTAAGGTTTCCTTGGCATTCAAGTAATAGTATCTTACTTTACATTCCATACAGACAGAGAGAGAAAGTAACCGATAAACTTTTTCTTATTGCACCCAAAAAAAAAATATTCGAACTCAATACAAAGACAAACCCTTCGGTCCATATTTTCTCAACAAACTGAAGACGGTAAAAAACTGGAAATGAGTATTGTATATCTATAGCACACCTACCTAACCTAATCATCAGCAGGGACTTGCAACTACGTTGCTGCACCCATATGAAAAATCAACTGGACGACAGCTAACCTTTGGAGCTATTGGTCCAACATTGTAACCAGAACAATAATAGATGGTGATATCAGTAGTGATGCAAAAATACGGCCCTGGAAAACTTATAGAAAAAAAAAATTTAACACTTATCGAGAGTCGGAAAGAGGGCTAGCATACAGGATCCGATATTACCTCTATACTTAAAAGGACATATGTCAAGTCAACATGTCATCTAAATTCTGCCTGTATTGAGCCAACCTCTGCAAAAGTTAATTGGTAGAAGTATTAGTCCTCTTAAATTGAGCTTAATAATCCTAGGTAAAAGGGTTGAAAGAGTCATCAAAAACAAGAGGATAAAGAGATAAGTACATCCTAATGCAAAGTTTCTTGTTTTTCCTTTTGAGGTCGAGATCTCTATGGTATCAAGGGTAAGACAGAATACAAAGCATAGTGTCAACATGATGAATTCAGCAAGAAAAGCTTCTTTAATAATCAAGTTATTTCCAAGTAAAGCTACTTTTATTATAGAAAGCTATGGTCATATGTGGATATATAGATAACACCTTCCTTTCTGCACATAAGTTCCGAGGCCATTCCTCAAGCTCCAAGACTTTAAGCATGGACCAAGGAAAAGTTTGAAAACCCCAAACATTTCTTGATTCCCTATCTCCTTTCCTTCTCAAAAAGGACTGAAAAAGCAACTACTTGGTCCTTTTCTATTTCCAAAGCTCTTTTATAAATTTCATGCTTCATGAAGCAAAATCACATGTATAAGAGCAGTAGAACAAACTAATTTTACACAGGTCCATGACATATCAATAAGAATGCTGAGAGGAAGTTGCATACCCTAGTGTAAGCGTAGACTCCAGCCTCTGTTGGTGCTACTGGACTTCCCCTCCTAATGAACTTTCCCTCTTTAAAAATGTAAAGCATGGGTATCCCAGTGGATAGTTCTAAAGTAATAACCTGTCTCGTGAAGAATGCAAAATGAATACGGCATAATAAGAAAAAGAGTACTGGGAAAAATTGAAAACATCCAGAATGGAACCGAAAGAAGGGTCCATACCTCCTGGGAGGTTAGTTTGTCAAGATACATGATAATGGACCTTAATGAATTCCCATGGGCAGAAATCAAGATATTCTTTCCAGATAAAAGTTGGGGTTCAATCTGCAAATTAATATTTGCTATGAGGTGCTACTATGTCGTATTAAAGGACTTCAATCATTTGATAATAGATAAAACCAGATATAGTAGTTACATTATATCTGAAATATGCAACAGCTCTTTGAGCACACATTTCCAAACTCTCGCCATTGGGTGGAGGTATATCATAACTTCTGCGCCACTCGTGAACTTTTTCGTGACCAAATTTATCCGCAGTTTCCTGTTTATTCAGACCTTGTAATTCTCCATACCTGCACGAAAAAGATGGTAAATGAATGATTCATGCAAGAAAAATGAAAAAAATCTGAGGCAGCCAATAAGAGGACGTCAGAAAGGCATGAGCAATATGACTTGATTAGTCATGATACGGAGAAAAAAATGATTACATTCTTTCATTCAATTTCCAAGATGTTATAACAGGAATCGATTGTTCTATGGTGTCTTCACTGTATATTTTGCTCCACGCTCTTGCTCGCTCATCCTCATTATGAAGGATAATTGGCACCTATCATCAGGTCAATGTTAATAGGTTATCAGTCTAATCAAATCAAAGAATGATAAAATAACTGCTCTTGGACTTCTAGTAAGTAGATATGAGGTTTTAAATAACTTCGAAACCATTTAACCAAGTCAGTGGTTTTATCAATGGCAGCATCAACTGCCAAGTATCATCAAGTCACCTTCTTGCGGCGATGTTGAGTCATGGCTAGCATAGCAGTCATCTGTGCACGAATTAGTGACGATGTGTATATCATGTCGACAGGTATGTTGCTGATTCTATGACCAGCTTCAATTGCCTCTTCTACTCCCTTATTGGTTAATGGCACATCAACACAACCTGTAAAAAGGTTCTTCTCATTCCATAAAGACTCACCATGGCGAATCAGTATCAAAGCTACCTCATCTGCAATGAATATCCGGAAAATTAAAGATCAGAATATTCCTCAAAAAAAAGAACCTAATTCTTGTTCCCCATGTTATGAGGAAATACCAAATCACTTGCATTAGTTGGAATCAATAGTGCAGTTCGATGGCTTATAATCATGAAGGAACATGGAGCATTGTCATTTGGTATATTATTTGCTAACTGAATAAGAAACTATGTCTAGGACAATCTGGCTTACTTGATTTCATGTGAGAATCAAGGGTGTCACTACTTGAGGGAGCTAAAAGAGGACCAACAACAGAGGTTTGAGACGTTGACGCTTGAATAACGTTGAATTTCCTCTTTCCCGAACTATAAATCCCTCTCTTTGAGAACTCAACTTTCAACTTAAACCCTTTGGGAAGCAACAGTACCGAACGGTTCCCGACATTGCAGTGAGTTCCAGAATTGCTGAGAAGCTGAAGAGTTCCTCCAACTGTTTGTTGCGACATAGCATTGGCCATTCTGAAAATCCAAAATAAGCAAAGCAAAGTGAAAATCTAACACCTTCAATAACTAGACAAAAATGAGCACAAATAGGAAAAAACTTAAGTTATCATTATAGACAAACAAAACACCAATGATTATGCCATTAAGTGATTTTATTCATTCTAAATAAGTAGTTAAATTAGGGTTAAAGGCAAATTTAATAAAGCTCAAATCATCATTAAAAGAGAGGCAACAAACTCAAGAAAAATAAAAAACTTGCAAAGCCATTCATTTAAAGTGAAGAAAGGGCAAATATCTTGGCCGCCAAGAAGACGATCATAGAAACAAGAATTTAGCAAACACCCTATATTTTATAAAATACGACAGATCCAAGAAATAGAAAAGGGAACTCGGATCAAAAGCTCAAAGTTAACATTTCCCATATGGGTTTTGTTCCATAAATCAAATACACAGTAAAAGTTTCAATACAGAAAAAATGAAGAAGAAAGAAGAAAGCAAACCTTGAAAGACAACAAGTGAGAAGCAAGAAACGCAATGCTGAAAGAGAAAGATGGTATTTAGCGTTGATGGGTACCTGAAAAAACTGACTTTGTGGTGGGTTTTATATAGGAAAACTATAGTTGCAGTTTTTGTTGTTTCTTCAGTATGGGGTCACCTTGGGAAACTGCTTAATCCCAAGTAACCTTGAAAAAGCCAGGATTTTCTTGGGTGTTTTCTTGATTTTGTTTTCCCACGTTTTGTGTTTTCTTCTTTTTTTCAAATTCTGTTATTAGTTATTGAAATACACATAAATTTTGAATTTAATCCTTTTTAATCCTTATCTTTTTTAAAGTTAAGATTTAATAATAACATTAAATTTATTACCCAAAATGGCATGATTTTTTTACGAGTATTTTAAAAATAGAAAGCTAAAAACTTGTAACGTATACAAGTGATCTTTAAAATTATAATGCGCCTCTTTTTTAAAATGCTTTTTATTATTATTATAAACACTTGTCAGTCTCTTAATAATAAAGAGACACAAAATAAATTTTTAAGACTATTTGTGAAGTAAAAAAGTTTATTAGTATATCAAATATTAATTTTTTTGTGATTCAAATTTTATTATAATAAAAAGGAACTCTATGCGTCACCATTATTAATTTCCAAATTACAAGTCAAAATTAAAATTTGGAAAACTTGAAAGGTAAATACCATGTTTGACAACCCTTGATGAGATTGTAAGGACCACATGCTACTTCAACTCCAACAAATGAATAAAGAAAAAGAAGCAACCCTTCAAAGCCTCAAGGTTAAAGCACCTAACTCCATTTTCCAATTTTCCAACCCCCCATCTTTTGGTGGGTTTTTATCTTACACGTGCTTAATGTATCATTCAAGGCCTTTTTTTTTTTTTGGTCACACCTACCAAGACCTACCCCAAAATCTGAGGTCTTTGACCAATTTATGTTTTGCTTTGTTTTTTTTCCAAGGTAAAAAAGGGAACACTTCATGTTTATGGAGGCTTAATACTTCTTTGCTGGCATCCTAAAGAATATGCTCTAGCATTGTTCTTTTGCCATGGGCTGTTAGGAGTCCTGGCCCTTTGCCTAAAAGAATATTTAATTTTTCTTATATGAAATATTGAAAAGAGCATTTATATGATGCAATTCATTGAATATATAGTTTATATAAACAAAATCAACATTTGCAAATTGCTTAGATCTATATATGGATTTAAGTAAATATTCTGCTTATGAAATTGAAAATTTGATCAAGCAATCAAAACTTTTAGATTTGAGTAAAACGTAAATGAACCTTGTGTTTATAAACGTATTGGGGATGGAAAGGTAATCTTTCTCGTTCTAATGTTGATAACATTTTGCTTATTGAAAATTATATAAGGGCACTTGTATCGATTAAGTTGTGATTAACTCAACAATTTAACATGAAGGACTTGAGAAATCCTAACTTTGTTCTAGGTAATTGGGATAAAAAAAAAACAAAATGATAACATTATCACAAGTTTCATACATGGACAAAATATTGGAAAGTTATGAAAATACCGATTCAAAGAAGGGAACTCAACTCTCTATATTGGGGTTTCATCTTTTTTTGGAGGACTGTCCTAAGATAGCAAAAGAAAGAAAGTACATGAGAAAAGTTCATTATGCTTCGGTAGCAGGAAGTTTCATGTACGCTATGTTAAGTACACGTTCAGATATTTGTTTCACAATAGGGTTGGTGAGTCAATGTCAAGCGAATCTCAGTCAAAGACACTGGTAACACTACAACAAGATAGGTCAATAATGACGCACCGAGAACTCTAAGGAGACACAAAATGGCGTCACTATAGAGTTTGGCGATGCATTCGCATGCATCACCACTGGGTATGTCTTTTTAGGGATGGCGATGCAAAAACTCACGCGTCTCTATAGCTCAGTCAATGGAGATGCATCCATTGTGTCTCTACATCTAGTTAGCGAAGACGCATGTACGTGACGTTATAGCTCAATCTATGGTGATGCGATACATGCATCTTCACTGTGTCAGTAGAGACGCGGCCATTGTGTCTCTACCTCTAGTTAGTGAAAACACATGTACGCGACGCTATAGCTTAGTCTATAGTGACGCGAGTGTAACGCCCCAAAAATCTTTTATATATTTATTTTCATATGTTTGTTACAAGTGTGTGTCTACTTCAGTGGTTAAGTGTTCTGGGAAGTGTTTGAGAGGTCCCAAGTTCAAGCATTAGCTTGGGCAAATTTTTGTTTTAAATGAATAAACTCCTATCTCTAATCAGTATGCTTATAAATATATGTTGGTAAAATATGTCAGAATGGGCCTGCTGGTCTGGTGGTTAAGTGGAGTGTCAGTGTGCTGGGGGTCTTGAGTTTGAGTCCTGGTGTGTGCAAGGGAGTGTTTTATTTTGCTACTTGTGCCATGTGGGTGTTCTAGTTTGACCGAAATTCGGAGAGTTTGAGGGCTGTGGGAGTGTGTGGACTGCTTGGGAGGGAAATAACAAATTTGGGGGAGAAAAGTAAGGAGTGGAGGCGTTTGAGATGGACTAGGATGCTGAGTGGTTGGAATGGATGTGGTTTAGTGGAGTAAATCAAGGAGTTTGGGAAGTTACCCTTTGATTCCGAAAATCTCTGTAGAATTCTCCTCTACTATTTTTTTTGTTTTTTTATTTTTCTCTCTGCCTCTATAGTCGAATTCTATCCCTTTCTCCCCCCACCCCTTATTGTTTTGTTTTGACTTCAATCTCCCTATGTTGCTGTTGTTTTTCCCTCTTTACTAAAACTCCTCCTAGTATTCTCCTTCTCCTTTTTTTTCTTCTCTTTTTGCAAAATCAGTTTCTCTTTATTGCTTCCTGAATTTCTGACGTTACTTCTTCTTCTCCTCCTTACCAAAATATTGTTGTTCTTCTCTCATTGATTTTTGTTTTGTCCATCATTGTTATCGAAATCGTGTTTTCCTTCTCTTCTCTTTGTTTTGTTAGTTATCATCTACTTCACGATCCTTAGCACTCTTTTGGTAAGTATTTGATTCTTCACTGCTCTATTACTTGATGTTAGTTTTGTTTAAAGGGTTGTGTATTGTTTTGATTAGGAGTCGACCGAGGGACTAGGGACTGTCGTTGACACGATAGGAAAAGGGAATTTTCTGTTATTGGATTGACGATATGGATTGTTCCATTGGAAGTTGAATATCTTGTTTGGTTTAGATTAATTAGACTGTATAGTGATTAATTGAATGGCAAATTGATCAATGATAGGTACCTGGAGTGCTTGCATGTGGTTAGGCGATAGAACAGACCAGGTGTGTAACCACAACGCTAAAAACTGAAATCGGCAAAAAGCCGAAAAGTTAGACTGTCGACACCACACGAGCGTGTAATTGACGAGGCATACCGTGTGCAACACATGGGCCGGGCTAAATTAGGTCGTGTGGGCCGCTCGAGCGTGTGGGCCCATACTGGCTGACAATATTGGCATGTGGTCCCATTTTCACTGTTTTGTTGCTAAAATTGCACGGGTTGCTTAAGACGACTGTGAATTTACTGTAGGGTCAGTAAGCATACTTAGACCCCTGATTGACTGAAATGAATATTATATCCATATACGATATAGATATCTATATGACTGTATTTTGAGCATGTTGTTAAAACCGTACTAAATACATGTAAAATACCATGTTTTGGCATGACATATTGGTATATTGCATTGCATTAGGTTGGGGTTTATATTGTTCGGAGGAAGTTCACTGAAAGGCCTCGAGCCTAATTTATTGGCAGCTCAGCTACAAACTATTGTCTAGTGCCGCATTCGGTACTATTTGGAGTACAGGGATGGGTAGGTTGATTATATCCCCACATGGAGTGTAGGGTTGGACAGAGATGGTGTGTAGAGGCTGGTTGGGTAGGATTTTTGTGACTGAATATTTGTTACTGTTACTGTTCTGAGATGGGCTAAGGCCCAAACTAGACTGATACTATTATTGAAAAAGGGCTTAGGCCCAGACTGTGATTATCTACATGCTATATGTTTGTTTGCACAGGGTTTACACACTGAGTTTACGTAAACTCACCCCTTCTGTTTTATCTGTATAGGTAATCCCTAGACTTGACGAATCGGTGCAGTGGAGGACTTGACGGTGGCCACACAACCCTTTTTACTGTTTCGTACATAATTAGTTTTTAAAAGTTTTACTTGGGGTATTTTACTGTAATAATGGCCTCTTTTGGATTTTTGCTGTAAATTTGGATTTTCTACTGCTTTATGTTTAAAATCTGCTAGAGGTAGGTAAAACGCGTTTTTAAAAGAAACGCATGTGATTTAACAAAATACATTCAAATACGCAAACTATTTCTAAAAGCTTCTGCAACGTACAATGTTTTGAAAATTAAGGACTGAATAGAAAAATCACGATTTTGGAATTAACAAAAGATAATGACAAGTTCTAAACGGGAAAATGTTTTAAGTGAAGTTACAGCTTTCCAACACAAGTTACGGTTTTCCAAACACACTACATGTGACACTGCCAGATTCGACCATAATGTTTTGGCCGAGTTTGGGGTGTTACAGTGAGACATGCACCTTTATAAGTGTGTCAATGGAGACGCATCCATTGTGTCTCTACCTCTAGGTAGTGGGGGCACATGTGCGCAGCACTATAGCTCAGTTTGTAGAGACGCATTGTCTGCGTCTTGATAGTATTGTAAGAGGAGACCCATTGTCTGCGTCTTGATAGCATTGTTAGAGGAGACACATTATTCATTTCTCTACTTCTAGTTAGCGGAGACACATATTTGCATCTCTATAATTCAATCTATAGAGACACATCGTTTGTGTCTCTATAACCCTTTTAGATAAGACACATTCTTTGTGTCTGTAACACCCCTATACCCGGTTCAACCCAAGGAATCTGATATAGGAATATTACATTTGGTGCCAAAGTGATTTTGGCTAATCACTAATATATTTGAACATTAAAAAAAAGTTTTCACTAAATTAACTTATATTTTAGTCCCTACTACTTGGAACACACTTGATCTTCCTAAGTACATGCCATTCTATTCAAAATTTTGAAACATACCCTCTTGGCACTTGGAGATGTGATGAGATGGATGCTCACAACCTCAACTACAACTCTTCAAAATCACTAAACCTACGCGTTGAAAATAAACGCGTTAAGTCGGTGAAGACTTAATAAGTACCTATGATATTCAAATTTTATTAAATTTCTTAATTCCCAATATCTTGTTTCTTTGTTTATTTATCATATTCATTTGTAACTTTTTACTTATTTTACAATTTAGTCCTTAAGTCCTCAAATCAACCTATAAAAATTACTACTATTTTTATACATGTATCATATTTCACCATTTAGTGTAAATTTTCATGATTTCCTTACTATTTTTTTCACAATTTATTTTTACTTATCTAACTTACTAGTCATTATTTTTCTTATACTTCCTCAAATACATTCAAATTACTTATGTCTTCACTTTACTAATTCAATATTTTAAACATGAATCGGAGATAAACCTTTACATTGTAATGAAAATTGTTTATCTTTTTAGTAGAGGTGCAATAGACTAAACAGAACACTTAGGATATACAGAACTGATACAGAGGTGCATTATTATGCACTATTAAATAGAGAGCACTAAAATGCAATACAGAGAGCACAAATGTGCTAAACGGAGAGAACTAATGTGCTAATAATCGGAGAGTGCACTAGGGTCCCTTAATGGCATGCCACTAATATCCTAGTAGTTCTAATCTCGTCTACTTGGGCAAATTATATCATGCACACATGTTACTTTTACACTTTTCGCATAATGCTTTTACATACTTTACAATTTAATCTTTGTAACAATAATCCATATACTTATATCTTCACTATCTTTAATACATGTAATATATCTCTAAATTCAATATTCATCTATAGTTCACTAATAATCCTTATCATGTACTTCACATATCACATTTATATATTTTGTAATTTAATCATTAGCACAATATTTCGTGTAGCAATATATTTTACTTTTAATAACACATATAATTTAATTCATTACTTATTAGTATTCCAAATTCACTACAACATCAATTTTTCTCATTTTAAGTATTATGCACTTCACTTTTCTATTTCTAATATAAATTTTCTCAAATTTATGATTTAACCCTTAATTTCTACAACTTATGAAATAATTGTAGTTTGGATTACAAATTCATATATTCTTTTATTTTTCACTATGTGCTTCATTATCAATATTTCCTTGTAAACTTTTATAACTTTCCAATTTAATCACCTTTTTTGCATAAAAGTTCTCTATTCATTAGTACACAATTTTTCTTTGACCCACTATCTCATTTTCCACATCAAATTTTTATGTATTTCACTTGTATTATTTCTACCACATGTATTTCTCAAGTGTTTCAATTTAGTCCTTGTTTCCATAAAATTTCACATTTTCCATAATTTAACTAATCTAATACTTTGTATATTTTTCGCTAACACATAATCCAACTATTATACTTTTATTATAATTTCCTCATTCACTTAAGAAATTATTTCACACTATATATATTTTACTTAACTACCACTTAGTTCACAAAGATCACATTTTAATCCTTAGATAACAAGGAAGTTCATGGGTACTTACCTCTTTTCTATCAAAATCTCTTGTTTTGCCCTTATCCTACAACTTGATTCACTTACTCAACTTCTCTCTTCATCATGTCAAAAACACAATATCTTCTCATGAGAAATTTTTACTTTAAGACCATTTTTATGCTTTTCTACCACTACTAAACTTAAAAAATAACATAAAACATTAACATCCATACCTTATTCTCTAGAAACCAAAATTTAACTTGACTTTCTCTCTCCTCCAACTTCTATTTTCTTGAATCTAACTTGATATACTAGCTCCCCATAGTCTCCTTATTATTTTTCTCTCTTGGTGGCTATGAAATTCTTTTGATTTCAAAGTGAAAATGATGGATTTTTGGTAAAAAGACCAAATTGTAAAGAAAAGAAATTATTTTTCTTTTCTTATTTCCTTATATACTAAATAAAATAATAATTAAATATAATTAAATGTCAAATCAAAATATTAATAAACTGATATTTATTTAATCTAAAATATCACCAACATCATCATTACTCTTCAAAATATATTTCTTGCTAGATGACCATTTTGTCGCTTAAAATCTTTGAAAATTCCTTCATTGAATCATCACTCATTCTAGTAAAATTGTGATTTAACCCCTTATACTTTTTCCACTTATTCAATTTGGTCCTAATTCATCCATTATCTTTTGTTTCTAGATCCTTCCATATAACAGCTCGTTTTAGTCAAACCGAAACAGTGAATTCAGGACCACAAATTTGAAGTCAAAATTATTATTTTATTATTATTATTTTAATGTCTACAGCATGATAATATGATTGTGTGAAAATTTCATTAAGAAATTTTATCGTTTGGTTGGTCAATTTGATAAAAAGGACTAAATCGCGTAAAGAGTAAAAGTGGAGTTTTATTAGCTAAAAGTATCTAATAGCTATAGAACCTTAAAGTTAAAGTCTTCAAGTAATAATTAGATGATTATTATGATAGTGGATGATAATGACATGGAATAATTGAAATTTTGAATTAGTAATAAGGTTAAATAGGTAATTAAGCAATTAAGGTTAATTATAATAAAATAAAGATTAAAGTCATCATCTTCAAAGTTTCTTTGATCGAAAATTTTAAGAAGAAGAAGCCATTGTTAGGTTTCATTCGGCCATTACTTTCCTAGCTCATTAAGGTACGGTTTTTGTCCCGTTTTTAATGATTTTTCCGTTTTTGAGATCATTGCAGCTAGTACTAGTTAGCCCAGGGACTAATTTGCAAAATTGTTAAAGATTTTGAATGTTTCTGTTGAATAATATGTATGATTTTTATGATTGATGATAGATTTTGAATGTTATTTGATAGATAAAGTTTTGTTAAGTGATTTTTAGTGAAAATTTAAAATAGGGATTAAATTGAGAAATGAGTAAAGTTAGTGGTTAAAATGTGAATAAATGAAAAATATAGGCTTCTAGGGGCATAATAGTAACTTGGCTAGCATACGTATATTTGGAATTTCATTAATTTGTGATTTTATGAAATAAGGACTAAATTATGAAAAATGTAAAAGTTTAGGGGCAAATGTGTAAAATATACCTAATGTATATTTTGAATTGAATTGAATAAATAGTTGATAAAATAATTTAATTTTGAATATATTTAGATCAAGAAAGGAGAAATACGGACTTGGATCGGGAAAAAGATAAAGTACTCGATTAATCGACAATTTCAGCATTTTTGAATCGATGCAGGTTTGTATGTAATAAGCACTATTATAATTATGCTTCAAATGCTTTGATATTTCATAAATAGTGTATACGAGACTATAGTTATATTTGACGACAATTCAGCTATGTATGGCACTTAGTGAGCGGTTCGAGATAGCTTCGGCTATGTATGGCACTTAGTGTGCGGTTCGAGATAGCTTTGGCTATGTATGGCACTTAGTGTGCGATTAGAGATAGCTTCGGCTATGTATGGCACTTAATGTGCGATTAGAGATAGCTTCGGCTATTTATGGCACTTAGTGTATGATATTAAAATAGCTTCGGCTATGTATTGGCACTTAGTGTGCGAGAATTCGAGTTTTCGACATTTTTCCATTTGTGTATGAGTTTGTTACGGATTGATTCAGGTATGTATATGAATCATACGAGCTTTAAATTGAAGAAGTTATGAAGTTTGCATGTAAGTATATGATTAAGCATGTTGTAACACCCTGAATTTGGGCCTAGTATAATTAGGCCTATTGGGCCTTGGGCATGGGAGCGTTTAAAATTTTTTAGAACAAGATAATAGCACTAATGCAAGTTGGACCTATTAGGTGAGTGATTTCGGAAGGTTAGGGGGCTTACATGAAGTCTTGGGTTCAAACCTGGGCTTTAGTAAAATTTTTGCTTTAAGTAGGTAAAGCCCTGAATGTTTGGAAGTAGGCCTTTTAAATTATTGATTTAAGAAAATGACACAAGGGAGCATGTGGCTTAGTGGTTGTGGCGTCATTAAGGTTGTAAGGGAGCTTGGGTTCAAGTCTTGGCCCTTGCAATTTATTTTGTTTTTACTTTTAAAAGAACCTGGACCTTGGGCCTATAGACCTTATATTTAATTAAGGATAAAGTGTGACACAAGGAGTTGGATGGCAAGGAGGCAAGTGGCATATTTGATTAATGAAAGGGGCTTGGGTTCGAGTCTCATTGCAAGCAAATAGTTGTTATTTTGCTACTTGGGGATAGTAAGAGATGGATTTAGATTCAAACACTTGGAGTTGGTTGAAGACTTGGTAAAAGAAGGGAATTGACTTGGTCATAGTGGTTGAATTTCTAGGGAGGAAATCAGGGAGTTGAGCTTGAGGGAATGTGGTAGTCGAATGGGGGGCGTTGATTAGGCAAATTTAGGCTAGAAGCATTATGGAATACGCATTTCGGCATTTTGAGCATTGTGGTAGCCAAATTCTCTTTTGGTGTTTGAGGTATTTGTTTTGCTTTCTTCTTTTTATAGTACTGGTTGTTGGGGACCTTTAGTGCATCTTTTCTTCTCCTTTCGAGTCTCAACTCAAGTGCTTTTCTTCTTCCTCTCTTCTGTCAGGTTGTATCGAATAGCTAATATCCCCTCTCAACACTATTGCTCCTTATAGGCCGAATGCTTCCTACTTCCACCATTAATTCCAATTTTACTCTCTCTTCATTTCATTTTTTAAGCCCTAGCCGATATTGCTTTGCCTAATTACCCATCTTCTTTTCTTCTCACAATTTTCTAAGGGCCGAATTTATTATCTCTCTACCCTAATTTTCTCTTGACTGAATTCAACTCATTTCTAATCCTATTCTGCCGATTTGTGCCACTTTCTCTGCCTTTTGTCATCATCATATACCTTTTTTCTTTCTCTTTTTCTTAATTCTTCTTTGTTTGGTATTAATCTTGTTTTCTTTCTGTTTGGGTGATCGGTTACTTTGTGGTTGTGATTTAAGCATTCGTGTTGACTCCGGTTCTGTAAGATCGTGTTCTTGATGAACAAAGGGGATTCTAGCCATAAGGTGGAGGCAAAGGTGCCAGCCGAGAATGTGCGCATAGCCTCCGCTCCCAAGTTTAAGTGGCGTAGGGTGTCAGCGGTTCGAGACTTTCCGTCTGGATGCGGAAGGGTGACTGCATGAAACTTTGGTTTAACTAGGCAAATTGCAGTTGATCGCTCTAGTGAAGGTGACGACGCTCGTGATTATTTAATACTCTACGTGATAAGGTGTGTAACAGTATGCACTGCTCTGTTTGTTGATCGGCTAATAAGCTGAAAGTGTGTATTTCGCACTACTCTAGCTGTAGAGCGGCAAATGTCGAAATGCCGGTCACACGGCGATGGTAGCCACACGAGCGTGCGAGCGCACGTGTGGGATCTTCGACGCTATAGTTGAGGCCATCATGAGTGTTCTTGTGGGTTTAGGCTGTTTGGGCCACGATGGGCCAAAAGGGGCCATGTGAAACCAATGGCCCGTGGGCCCAATTGGATAAGTTGTATGATTGTATACTAAATATTGGACTGGTCTATGTGAATCTCATATCTGTGGCTAGATTTGGGCTAAATGGGCCACACGAGCGTGTGGGCCTATTTGGGCCGAGAATGGGCCCTAGGCCCATTCACATCGTTATCTCTGTTTAGAATACATTGGTTTACAAAATTACTGAAATACCCTTGGTTTGAAAAATTACGAAAATACCCTCGAGTTGTAAAATTACCAAAATACCCTCGATTTGTGAAATTATCGAAGTACTCTATATTTGTAAAATTACCAAAATACCCCTGATTTGTAAAATTACCAAAATATCCCTAATTAGAAAAATTACTAAAATACCCTTGAGTTGTAAAATTATTGAAATACCCTCGATTTGCAAAATTACTGAAATATCCTTGATTTGCAAAATTACCGAAATATCCCTGATTTGTGAAATTATCGAAATACCCCCGATTTGTGAATTTATCGAAATACCCATGTAGAATAGAATTACCGAAATACCCTTGTAGGGTAGAATTACCGAAATACCCTTAAAAGGTAAAATTACCGAAATACCCTTATAGGGTAAATGACTGTTTTGCCCTTGTGGGTAAATGACTGACTTAGACTATGAGTTGACTAATTTGACTGTGGTTGTATGACTGATATGCTTTTATTATATGTTTAAATGACTGTTACCGAGCATGGCCATTTTGCATACACGTGTAACGATTGAGCATGACATACACGACATATTGCATGGGGTTGGGACATTGTTATGGAGGAAGTTCTGATAGGGTCGCACGGGTCGCATGACAACTATGGATCCAGTATTGATCTGTTAAGGTTGCACGGGTCGCCTGAGACGACTGTGGAGCGACAGACGACTTAAAGATGCATAATCTGATTATGGCTCTGTGCCAACCTAAACATGGCTTTGTGCCATCTTGATTGTGGCTTTGTGCCAATCGTACTTACCCGTGGCTATGTGCCTAACATATATATCGATGAATCTGTGTCGATCGTATTTACCCAAGGTTGTGTGTCGATTATATTACCGTCGCTGATGGCTATGAGCCAAACTTATTACAGTTATCGATAGCTTTGTGCTATCCTGATTATGGCTCTGTGCCATCCTAATTATGTTTTATACCCATTCTGTTTATGACTTTTAGTCGTTCTGTTAACTGGTAGCATTGCTGGGATATCTATGGCTTTTAGCCGTTCTGTCCACAGTGCTGAGCTGTTCTGTTGACTTAGAGCCGCAACCGGTGCTAAGATTGGTGTGCTGGTTGGGTGGGTCGACTTGGTCCCCACATGGTGTGTTGGTTGGTACGGGTGGTGTGTTGGCTGAACTGGGTTGGGTTACATCACTGTTCTGCATTGTTATGATTTTGGGCTTAGACCCACTCTGTTACTGTATAGGCTAAAGCCCAGACTGATCTGTTACTGAATAGGGCTTGGGCGCAGACTGTTAGGGGATTACACACTGAGTTTTTCTAAACTCACCCCGTTTTTAACTGTGCAGGTAATCCCCGGCTTTAGAGGATTTGGAGCTACGAGGGACTTGGAGAAGACCACACACTGCTTATGCTTGCTGTTTTGATTATTTACTTTTAAATATTTTTTATTTGGGTTGTAATAAGACCTCTCTATTTTTAACTTATTATTTATGATATTTATTTATGATGTTTTCTAACTGCTAAAAGTGGAATATGATTTCCAAAACTATAACTGTCTTCAAAACACTACGTTTCTGCAACGTTTTCAAATGCTTCCGCAACTCTATTTTTAAACATTACATTTTTGTAAATTGTTTATTTTAAATATGCTTCCGCAACAGGTAAGGCTTTAAAAGTAATTACATTTTCAAGTGGATAACAATGGCTTAAATGTTTTGAGTTTTAAAAAAGAGGCTTTAACTCTCAAACAAGTTTCAACAACAAGAAATATGGTTTTGAAAAACACTTCCATGTGACACGCCAGATTTGAGCCTAACTTCTAGGCTGGGTTTGGGGTGTTACACATGTGGAAAGTGTGTTAGTATTTATGAATTATAAATTAACAAGTTCAAATTGATGAATTGTGTTTTGAAAAAGAACTGGTTTTTAAATAATTTGGATCATTTTGAGTAAGTATGTGGTACACTGAGTCTCCGGCACTGATCCTGTAAGTATTTCTGAATTTAGAAAACACTGTAGTTAGTACTTTCTAAAACTGCATTGAGTTAAGTTAGAAACTGAAACCTCTGAAATACTTCTGAACTTCTGATAAATTAAGCATAAAATATCTGTTAATAAACACTGGAATTGTTGCATAAAATTTTATAATGTAGATAAATTTAAAATTACTATGAGCGCTCGTGGAACTCGCGGTCATGGTATTCATGGGCGCGGTAGGCATCGTAAGGTGGCTCGAGCTGAGTCTTCCTCTCTAAGCAGTATGCCAAACTTAGATACGGGTGAGACACCAATTTCATCTACTACTGGGACTGGGTCTCAAAGCCGCTCAGCTAGGGACGACGTACTATTCCAAGCCATGTTGAGAGTGTTGGAAAGGGTTACTGAGCCCCATTCTAAATCTGGGGGCTGTGGGTTGGTAACTTAACGAATTTGGTCTAATGGAGTTGAGTTTTTTAAGGGTGTCACTAGAGTCGCCCCTATTCTGGCTGAGTATTGGTTGGAGGCCACTGAGAAGATTATGAACGACATCGACTGCAGTCTTGAGTAAAAATTAAAGGGTGCAGTCTCTTTGCTTTACAATGAGGTATATAAATGGTGGTTGTCGGTTGAGAAGGGTACTCAACCGGGCTGTCTAAACTAGGACTACTTCAAGACTGCCTTCCAAGAAAAATACGTGGGTGTGAGTTATGTGGATACTTATAAACATGAGTTCATGAATCTCATGTAATGTCATAAGTCTATAGCCGAGTATGAGGTTGAGTTTCTGAGATTGAGCCGCTACGCTCGAGGCATGGTGGCATCTGAATATGAGAAATGTGTCTATTATGAGGACGATTGGAGGGATAGTTTGAGGGTTCTGGTTGCTCCATAGAGGGAGCATGATTTTGCTGTTCTGGTGAATAAGGCGAAGATCGCCGAAGAGGTGAAGCGCGTAGAGAGCCAGAATAGAGATCGTGAGAAAGGAAAGAATAAGAGGGATTCGGAGCCCTCTAGTTCTGTTCAGAGGCCTAAGAAATGGGCAGACATGATGGGCCTATTAGAGTGGGAGTTCTTGTTGCTCCTACTGGGATTCAACCTTGTGTTGACTGTGATAGGCGCCATCCAAGTAAAGGTTGGAAGAGATTAGGGGCTTGTCTGCGGTGTTGGTCTTTAGAGCACTGAATTAGAGAATGTCAATATCATGCAGATCGGATGCAAGCTACGTGATCTAGTTCTGTTCAATATTAGAGGGAGGTACAGCAGCCACCTAAGGGCCGTAGACTGGTTAGAGGTGGTAATTGAGTGGGCAGAGGGCAGAGAGCACCGGGTAGAGATGCTAATTAGACTGAGGCGAGGTAGCCTGCATTGGTTTATGCTGCTCGACGTCGAGAGGACAGAGACGCTTTTGATGTGATCACGGGTACACTTTTAATTTTTGATGCTCCATATACTGCTTTGACAATGTAGCACCCCAAGCCCGGCCCACGAGCCTTGACCGGATCTGGTATGTCACGGAGTAAAAACGTTTTGAAAGATTCGGGTTAGGGTTGGAAATTTGAAAATATTGTTGAATTTGTAAAACGATGTTTGCTAAAACTAAGATTGGTTTGATAAACACGATGGAGTTGAAAACTTTTTCTTTTCCTTTGAAACCATTTGATCATTTAGATTTTTAGAAATGTCGGGGTTATTGATAACTTGGTAAAATTTGCTACCCGATGGTAACGTCTTTGAAAACGCGTACGAGTACTTACTTTGAAAATATTGCTTTTACCGATTTGCTTACAGCTTATAAGTTCGTTAGTAATATAATAGAAATAAGGTAAAAGCAGCTACTTAAACATACAAAATAATAACTAACGGCCATATTACAAACCAAAACAAAATGTAATAAATATTAACTTTAACGGTACGAATTAAAATCTCAAAACCGAGAAATATGCATGGCCGCCTCGAGTCCTCTTCGGCTCCGTCTCCGCGATCTACTCACCTGAGAAAGATAGAAAAAGGGGGTGAGTCACCAAGACTCAGTGCATAGCTATTACACATGTCCCCACATATGGGCCTGGCCCATATCCACACAGTCCATGCACATGAATATGCAAAAGTGAAGTCCAACCCATCCTAAGTCCATCTGATACTCCTACCTTAGCAGACTCCCTGCTCAAGGCCGTGGCTAATCCACCGTGACTAGCCATCGATCACAAAGTGATCCACATATCTTACCTTGGCAGACTCACTGCTCAAGGCCATGGCTAAGCCACCGTGACCAGGCCACCGATCACAAAGATCCGCATAACTTACCTTGGCAGACGCACTGCTCAAGGCTGTGGCCAAGTCACCGATCCCATAGGGATCCACAGGTCAATCCAGACCACGGTGATGCACACAGCAATCAACCGCCGAGATGGGCACTCAGCCAACACCTCCCTTGATGTAGCACATAGCTAACATCAAGCGCTAATGTAGCACGAGGCTAACATTAGACCACGCACATAGCGTACACTCCTCCTCCAATAGTCACATCCCAAGTCCCATGCATATGTATATGTACCATGGCAACATTTTACTCGAAATAAATATACATCGCATGCCATCACATTTTATACAATAATCGATAATCATTTAATACCGTAAATCGCATACCTGAGTATCCAATTACCCACCACGGGTATTCACAACCTTAGCCCTTATTTCGGCTAACATGTACAACATATACAATTATAATTAACACAATACACAAGCAAGAGAACAGTGCGATAACTACGCACCTGATCACAACCAATGTTATGCTCTCAATCCTGAAGCTATCTTTAAGCAATACTATGGCTATTTGCCTACGCTGTTGTTCGGATGCTGGCCCACACCCCGGTGGCCAATCCCGAACCGCTGAGACAGCTCTCCTTTTAAACCTTGGGATAGGGGCTACCCCTTTATCTTCTTGACTGGTATTTGCCTCCATCATAACACTTAATCAGAACCAAACGATTAACCGATGTCATAATCTAAACATACCAAATCTTACTAAATATTTCTTACCAAAACAGCCTTGAGTCCCGGAGGCTACTATGTGCTTCTTTTGATTAACCCCTTGTTAACTAAATCCCGGGAACCACCCCTTGAATATGGGTTGTCGAAATCACTTGAGCTCCACAAATCCCAAAAGCTTCTCCTTTTATGCTCCTTCTTTCGGCTACACACAAAAAGGACACACTTAGTGGCACTAAGATATTCGGCCATGCTCTAAAAATCAAGACTACTCACCGATTCGGCATACCAACATGAGAACCCAAAACCAAATATTTTTAAGGAGAGAACACACTTACCACTTACACGCTTAAAACGGAACCAAAAGCAAGAGGTCGATAGCACCATAAATAGAGATTCGGCTATGGTTCAAATGGTGGAGGGCTTCGGTCAACCTTTCGAATGATGGTTGTATTTGGCTAAGCTAGCGATTAGGAAGAAAAAGTAAAATACAAAGGCCCTTAACGCTCCTTAAAGTTTCGGCAAACAAGAGAATAAAAGAACCGATGGGGAGATTCAATGGAGTTTCGGCTATGAAACAATTATAAATCGGCATTTAATCAACAAGGGCATGCTTCAAAGTAAAAATCTAAGGTAGTATAGGAGGAGGATTTCAATTTGAAACAACAAGGGAAGGGGATGAAAGGACAAGAGCTAGCCGAAATGCTCCCAAGTCCAAAGCTTCATTCGGTCAAACAATTGCAAAATAACCTTAGGAGATTCGGCCATCAATTCTTTAGGAAGGGGAGAAAAACAAAAGATCAAAAGTTTTGGCACTCATAGTCAATAGGAAGCCGTTCATGAAGGTCCCAAGAACCCCCCCCCATTCGGCCATGCTCCCCACGCCCAAAAGACCATCACCATTTCCTATACACTATAAAATAATAACCCATCATAATAAAACAACAAAATTTAAAAAGCTTCTTGATTCTCAACGGTAATGCTCTCCCTTTTGCTAACTTCAACCTCACCATAACAAAATAAAAGTTAAAATAATAATAATAATAATAATAATAATAATAATAATAATATAAATATATATACTACCCATCATCATTTATAATAAAATAAAAACCAAACTAATCCCCATATATATATCTCACGCAAACAACAATAATAAAAATTAAAATAATAGTGATAATACTAATAAAATGAAACCCATGCTTGCTTAAACTAATAAAATAATAAAAAAAATAATAATATACAAGCAAACAAAACTATTTCCCCTCATAAAATAAACTAGAAAAATATAACCCATACACCATTTAAATAGTATAAATGACCAGCCCCATACTTCATTAGCAGAGAAGTAATTTAATAATAATAATAAAATAAAATAAAATAAAACAACATAAGGGTAACAAGCATGCGTGCATGCCTCTTCCCCAAAAACTGCATGCGCGTAAGGGCCATGCAGGACACCCATCTCACGCTTGAAGAAAAAGGCCAAAAAGAACACCCAGGCGCTGTCCCCAGGTCTCGAACCGAGACCTGGAGAGGACTCTCCAATGCCTCAGCCACTCGGACACCCTGACTTTCATGCTATAATTCGTCGCACGTTTCTTTTAAACCTTACTTCTCTGGCGCGTTATACTCTAGCGCTAAAATAAAAATAAAGCATCCGCACGCGCCCATCGAGACTCGAACGCCCAACCTCCAAGAAGCTCTCCTGCTGCTAGCGTCCTAGCCATCTCTCCCAGGCGCCCTTTTGTGACATGAACCACCTAAATTTTCTTATAAAGCCTCTTTGCCTTGCTCCCTTTAAACGCCAAAAATAAAACCTCCAAAAGCGATTCCTACTGCTCGAACCTCCTCCCTCCAACGCTCCCCCACGCCTTTATGCCACTAAGCCAATTACTTCTTTGTGCCTTAAACCTCACATAATTTCTTTTAAGGCCTCATCACCAAATTTTCACTTTTGACCCAAAATTTTCAAAATTTCCAAAATAGTCCCTTTTTATCCCCGAGCTTTAATAACCCCTAAAACACATCAAAACAAATCTTAAGGCCTATTAACACCTAATATAAGCTTCAAACACACAACCCCTATTTTGGGATGTTACAAATCTACCCCCCTTAAAACAATTTCGTCCTCGAAATTGCTTACTAACGAACATCCGTACATTCCAATTCACCGCACCATGCTTACGCTGCGCACTCTGATTCTACAAAACTAACACATTCCTTATATACTATCTCGAGATTCGTATTCAAGGTTTCATACTCCACTAGCATACAAACACGAACTATCTTACCTTCTAAGCACAGTTTCTAAGTTCACATCCAATGTTCAAGCACTTCACAAGTATGAACCGATCTTATAAAACTCAAATAATAAAAGATATTCCATAACAAGAAACTCACCTGCTATCACAACCTCGGTTGCCTCGCATCCAAACCTTTAGCATCTCAGCTTGGAGTTCCACGTCCTTGACTTCGCGCCTTATCCATCACTTGAGGACAGTCTTTAATCAAGTGAGACTTAGACTTACACCTAAAACATCTTCGATTCCGGTTCCAGCACTCGCCGTCATGATACTGTAATATCCTAAATTAGGGGCTGTGCGTTGGGGCAAAAATTCACGAGTCGATAGGCCTTAAGATTTGTTTTGATGAGTTTTAGGGGTTATTTAAGCCCGAGGATAAAAAGGGACTATTTTGGAAAATTTTGAAAATTTGGGTCAAAAGTGAAAATTTGGGGGAAGGAGGCCTTAAGTAAAAATTTTGTAAAATTGAGGCATATAAAAATGCCTTGGCCGAGTGGCTTCTATGCGCCACTTAAGGGTCAGCGCCAAACAGGTCACTGGTTCGAGTCTTAGGCACGGCAAAAAGCTTTTTTTTTTTTATTTTTGTAAGGGCGCTGCATAAGGAGGCCTTAAAAAGAAAATCGAAGTGTTCCATGTCACAAAACGGCGCCTGGGCGAGTTGGCGAAGACGCTAGCAGCAGGAGGGCTCTCGAGGTCGGGGGTTCGAGTCCTAGTGGAGGCGCGCTGGTGATTTTATTTTATTTTTAGCGCTAAAGTGCAGGGAGCCAAGGCAAGGATGGGTTAAAAGAATTTTCGAAGCATTATTTGCATGAAAGTCTTAGTAGCAGAATTGGCAGGAAGTAGGGAGGGTCTTCCCCAGGTCTCGGGTTCGAGACTTGGGGGCAGCGTCTGGAGATTGCGCATGGGGCTCTCCTTTTTGCGCCGACGTGAAGGGCCTGCATGGCCCATGCACACGTGAATCAAATGGGTGTTGTTTTTCTTTTTATTTTATTTTATTTATTTTATTTTATTCATTTTAATTTTTCTTGTTTTGTTGTTTCAAAGCTGTAAGAGCATGGTAAACCATTTATTTTTATTTGCTTTGAATAACGGGATAGTATATATGTATATATTATTATTATTATTATTATTATTATTATTATTATTATTATAATATTATGTATGAAAGGTGGAATAAGGTGAAGGGATTTTTATTAGCTTTATTATTAATTTATTTAAGGCAAGCATGGGTTTTATTTTATTATTATTATTACTATTATTTTAATTTTTCACTTTTATATGCGTGAGATATATATATGGGGATTAGTTTGTTTTTTTTTATTTATTTATTTTATGATTAATAAAGTATGGGAAATTATAAGTATTATTATTTTTATGCATGGGAATTAGTTAAATTTGATTTTAAATTTCAAATGGTGTTGGGCATGCTATTTAACAAAGAATTTTTCTTTGTTTTTGTGTTAATGGGAACAAAGCATGCCGTGGGGAGTTGGGTATGTCTTGGGATGTTTGTTTTAATTCTTGGATGAAGGATTAAACAATGCTTTATGGATTGTGGTGATGGAAATTTTCAAGAAAGATGGGTAGGAGTATGGCCGATTGAAACATGGCCAAAATTGAGGATTTGTTTTTCTTTCCTTTACATTTTCGTTCAGCCGAATTAGGAGTATGGCCAAGGGTCCTTTGGATGGTGCTTGAATTTCGGTCTTTTGGGGGAATAGGTGCTGATTTTTTTTTTATTGTTATTGTTTTCTAATACCTCTTGCCGAATATTGTAGTCCTCTCTACTTGTTCTTTTGGTGTAACCTTGAGGCCGAATCTCCCTCTTTTGGTACCAATTGTATCTTTTGTGAGAGCCAAAACCTTAATCTAGTGGCCGGATCTTTTAGGCATTAAACTCCCTCCACTTTTGTGTTTCTTCCTTCACCATTAAAGTGCCGAAGTTCTTCTCTTTGGATCTAGAAGTTGATTCTCTGTGGGTGCATGTATAGTGCCAACACCAAGGAGCATAAAGGATTCTTTCAGGGGTTCGAAATATTCATAAGTAAGTAAATGTATATTCGGCCAAGGGCCACTCTATCTAGTTTATTGTTGAGCCGTTTCTAACAAGGTTGTTTGGTAGGATTTTCGACACCATAAGAGTAGGTAGTAGTTTCGGGACTTTGTCGAGCAAGGTAAGTGGCTAATAACTTTCGGCTATATGCTACATTTTGAGTCTTGATAACCGAATGTTAACCTTGGTTTTAGGGGTGGCCGAATATGTATAAGGCCATAGTAATGTGCCCTTTTTGTGTGTAGCTAGTGCTAAGGAGCACCCAAGGAGTCTTTCGGGAATTAAGTGCTCAAGGTAAGTGGTTGTGGTTTTCGGCCCTAGGCCACATTATGTGAATAATAGTTGACCGATTCTGTCTATGGTGATTTAGAAAAAAATCAGCAGGAGTGTATAGCAAGCTTTCGGGATTCGAGATCATTTTGGTAAGGGCTTTTGATAAGTTTGGATTTGGTTGATTTTTGGTTATAACTTAGTGACTAATGTTGTTATGCTAATTAAGATTCATACTGATGGAGGCAAATACCAGTCCAGAAGGAAAAGGGAAGGTCCCTATTCCGAAGTTTAAGAAGCGATCTGTCTCGGCGGTGCGAGATTGGCCACCGGGGTGTGGGCCAGCGTCCGAACAACAGCGTAGGCAAGTAGCCGTAGTAACGCTTAAAGATAGCATCGGGGTTGAGGGCATAACGTTGTTCGTGATCAGGTGCGTAGTTATCGCACTGTTCTCTTGCTGGTTTATGTATGTTATTGTAAATATACATGTTGTGCATGTTAGCCGAAATAAGGGCTAAGATGTTGGATACCCAAGGTGGGTGATCGTTCGATCAGGTGTGTAAGCTCTTACACACTTTATTAGTATAAATCGTTGTAAAATGATATTTTATCACTTATCACGTAGTATCTTTGCCTTGAGGGCATAAGCTGGGTTTTCGGGTAAGTCCCCTAATACTCGATCTATGATATATGTTGTGTATGCCATCATATGCTGTAAAATGTTATGCTATATACAAATGCATGATATATGGGATCATGATACTTGTTATGTGAGCATGATGATGTGGGATAAATGAGTGGAGGGGGCAGTGATATTCGTGTCGACGGACACCAGTGTTTTGGTAACACATTGTGACTACGGTCACCAGAGGTTTGGTACCTCCAGAGGTTTGGCACCTCATAGCGTCTCGTCCCTGTGGCTTAGTACCACCGTGGGTTGGCCCCACATTTGAGATACGGGATCGACGCCAGTGATTTGGTATCACACGATGGGTTGGCCCCATCATTTTATTGTGACTTCGAGTCACCAGTGGTTTGGCACCACCAGTGGTTTGGCACCACACGTATTGACGGATATTGTGACTTCGAGTCACCAGTGGTTTGGCACCACCAGTGGTTTGGCACCACACGTATTGACGGACATTGTGACTTCGAGTCACCAGTGGTTTGGCACCACCAGTGGTTTGGTACCACACGGGGTAGAAAATGGAGTATGGATGGCTAGGTTGGGTTTCATAATTGCATACTCACTTCATAATTACATATTCATGTGTATGGACTGTGTGAATATGGGCCAAGCCCATATGTGGGGACATGTGTTATAGCTATGCACTGAGTCTTGGTGACTCACCCCTTTTTCCTACCATTTTCAGGTGAGTCGATCGCGGAGACGGAGCCGGAGAGGACTCGAGGTGATCATGCTTGTTCTTCGGTTTTGAAGTCTTATATCGTACCATTAAAGTTTACTATTTGCTAAATTCGATTGGGTTGTAATATGGCCGCTTATTCTTTTATTATTATTCGTATGATTAAGTAGTAGTTTTTACCTTATTTCTAACGAACTTATGAACTGTTAAGCGAATTGGTAAAAGTATCGTTTTCAAAATTTGTACTCGTACGTGTTTTCAAAGATGTTACCATCGGGTAGCAAAATTTTTACCAAGTTATCAATAACCCCGATACTTCTAAAAATCTAAATGATCAAATGGTTTCAAAGGAAAAGAAAAAGTTTTCAACCCCATCGTGGTTATCAAACCAAACCATCTTAGTTTTAGCAAACGTTGTTTTACAAATTCCGCAATATTTTCAGATTTCCACTGTGAACACGAAATTTTCAAAACGTTTCAAAAAGTTTTTACTCCGTGACATACCAGATCCGGTCAAGGCTTGTGGGTCGGGTTTGGGGTGTTACAGATACCTTCCACACTGAGCACACGGACAGCTCCGATTTCCCACAGCTGGCTTAGTCACACGAGCAAAATTTTCAATCCTCGGTCTTTTCTGAAGACCCTCAGGTGATTCAGACGGTCCAAAATTTCTCCTATCCCGGTTCCTATCCTTATCTCTGTTTTGTCTCATCGAGTCCTTAATCCCTTCAGCTACCTTAGCTTTTTCGACTAACACCGCGAACTCCCGTTCCTGATGAGGAGCTTTCAATAGTCTCAGGTCGTCCCTTAATCCGTCCTCAAACCGGACACATCGTTCATGCTCCGTAGCAACTACCCCTCGAGCATATCGGCTTAACCTTAGGAATTCCGCTTCGTATTACGCCACGGACTTGTTCCCTTGAACCAGCCCCAAAAACGCCTTCCTCTGAGCATCAATGTACTGAGTGCCGACATACTTCTTCTGGTACGCCGTCTTGACATACTCCCAAGTGAGGTCCTCAGCTGTGACACTATCTCGAACCGTGAGCCACCATTGATACGCCTCGTCGTGAAGTAGAGCCACCATTCCTTTCACTTTCTCCTCAGGGCTCAGATCGAGCTCATCCATAATTCGCTCGGATGCTTCCAACCAATATTCAGCCGTACTGGGTGCCACGCCGGATACACCACGGAACAACTCCGCTCCATTGGCTCGAAGTCGCTCGGGAACAGATTTTCGAGCTCTCACATTTCCTCCCGCTCCAGCCACCATCTCTAAAACTCGCAGCACCGCTTGAGATATAGCATCATCCCCCGTCTGATCTTGCCGCTCATTGCCGAAGACTGGTGGTGGGGGTGATACCTCATTATCCGACCCTTGGCCCGATCTAACAGGTTCCGAAACGGCCATTCTGCCTCGACCACGTCCTCCAGAACTCATCTTTTATCGCACGATCTGACTTAAAAGTTTTATGCATTAGAAAATTTGTTCCACTGATTAATCGCTAACAATTTTATGAAATAAAGTATTTAGAAGTGGTTCTTTCGATCACACATAGGTTTCAGTTCAAGTTCGCTATTCTAATTCAGAAAGTCACATTCACGCTCATAAACAGAGACATATTCATATCACCTCAATAGCCAGAGGTACTTACCCGAGCGGATCGGTGCCGGAGACTCAGTGCCATGCTGTTTAACACAAACCATTTTCATAATATCCCACAAAAGACTATCAAGAAAACATTTTTGGGCCTTGGGCCCCCACAGCCTAGTTTTGAACTGGGCTCTAATACCAACTTGTAACACCCCAAACCCGGCCCACGAGCCTTGACCGAATCTGGTATGTCACGGAGTAAAAACGTTTTGAAAGATTCGGGTTAGGGTTGGAAATTTGAAAATATTGTTGAATTTGTAAAACGATGTTTGCTAAAACTAAGATTGGTTTGGTAAACACGATGGAGTTGAAAACTTTTTCTTTTCCTTTGAAACCATTTGATCATTTAGATTTTTAGAAATGTCGGGGTTATTGATAACTTGGTAAAATTTGCTACCCGATGGTAACGTCTTTGAAAACGCGTACAAGTACTTACTTTGAAAATATTACTTTTACCGATTTGCTTACAGCTTATAAGTTCGTTAGTAATATAATAGAAATAAGGTAAAAGCAGCTACTTAAACATACAAAATAATAACTAACGGCCATATTACAAACCAAAACAAAATGTAATAAATATTAACTTTAACGGTACGAATTAAAATCTCAAAACTGAGGAATATGCATGACCGCCTCGAGTCCTCTTCGGCTCCGTCTCCGCGATCTACTCACCTGAGAAAGATAGAAAAAGGGGGTGAGTCACCAAGACTCAGTGCATAGCTATTACACATGTCCCCACATATGGGCCTGGCCCATATCCACACAGTCCATGCACATGAATATGCAAAAGTGAAGTCCAACCCATCCTAAGTCCATCTGATACTCCTACCTTAGCAGACTCCCTGCTCAAGGCCGTGGCTAATCCACCGTGACTAGCCATCGATCACAAAGTGATCCACATATCTTACCTTGGCAGACTCACTGCTCAAGGCCATGGCTAAGCCACCGTGACCAGGCCACCGATCACAAAGATCCGCATAACTTACCTTGGCAGACGCACTGCTCAAGGCTGTGGCCAAGTCACCGATCCCATAGGGATCCACAGGTCAATCCAGACCACGGTGATGCACACAGCAATCAACCGCCGAGATGGGCACTCAGCCAACACCTCCCTTGATGTAGCACATAGCTAACATCAAGCGCTAATGTAGCACGAGGCTAACATTAGACCACGCACATAGCGTACACTCCTCCTCCAATAGTCACATCCCAAGTCCCATGCATATGTATATGTACCATGGCAACATTTTACTCGAAATAAATATACATCGCATGCCATCACATTTTATACAATAATCGATAATCATTTAATATCGTAAATCGCATACCTGAGTATCCAATCACCCACCACGGGTATTCACAACCTTAGCCCTTATTTCAGCTAACATGTACAACATATACAATTATAATTAACACAATACACAAGCAAGAGAACAGTGCGATAACTACGCACCTGATCACAACCAACGTTATGCTCTCAATCCCGAAGCTATCTTTAAGCGATACTACGGCTATTTGCCTACGCTGTTGTTCGGATGCTGGCCCACACCCCGGTGGCCAATCCCGAACCGCTGAGACAGCTCCCTTTTTAAACCTTGGGATAGGGGCTACCCCTTTATCTTCTTGACTGGTATTTGCCTCCATCATAACACTTAATCAGAACCAAACGATTAACCGATGTCATAATCTAAACATACCAAATCTTACTAAATATTTCTTACCAAAACAGCCTTGAGTCCCGAGGCTAATATGTGCTTCTTTTGATTAACCCCTTGTTAACTAAATCCCGGGAACCACCCCTTGAATATGGGTTGTCGAAATCACTTGAGCTCCACAAATCCCAAAAGCTTCTCCCTTTATGCTCCTTCTTTCGGCTACACATAAAAAGGACACACTTAGTGGCACTAAGATCTTCGGCCATGCTCTAAAAATCAAGACTACTCACCGATTCGGCATACCAATATGAGAACCCAAAACCAAATATTTTTAAGGAGAGAACACACTTACCACTTACACGCTTAAAACGGAACCAAAAGCAAGAGGTCGATAGCACCATAAATAGAGATTCGGCTATGGTTCAAATGGTGGAGGGCTTCGGTCAACCTTTCGAATGATGGTTGTATTTGGCTAAGCTAGCAAATAGGAAGAAAAAGTAAAATACAAAGGCCCTTAACGCTCCTTAAAGTTTCGGCAAACAAGAGAATAAAAGAACCGATGGGGAGATTCAATGGAGTTTCGGCTATGAAACAATTATAAATCGGCATTTAATCAACAAGGGCATGCTTCAAAGTAAAAATCTAAGGTAGTATAGGAGGAGGATTTCAATTTGAAACAACAAGGGAAGGGGATGAAAGGACAAGAGCTAGCCGAAATGCTCCCAAGTCCAAAGCTTCATTCGGTCAAACAATTGCAAAATAACCTTAGGAGATTCGGCCATCAATTCTTTAGGAAGGGGAGAAAAACAAAAGATCAAAAGTTTTGGCACTCATAGTCAATAGGAAGCCGTTCATGAAGGTCCCAAGAAACCCCCCCATTCGGCCATGCTCCCCACGCCCAAAAGACCATCACCATTTCCTATACACTATAAAATAATAACCCATCATAATAAAACAACAAAATTTAAAAAGCTTCTTGATTCTCAACGGTAATGCTCTCCCTTTTGCTAACTTCAACCTCACCATAACAAAATAAAAGTTAAAATAATAATAATAATAATAATAATATAAATATATATACTACCCATCATCATTTATAATAAAATAAAAACCAAACTAATCCCCATATATATATATCTCACGCAAACAACAATAATAAAAATTAAAATAATAGTGATAATACTAATAAAATGAAACCCATGCTTGCTTAAACTAATAAAATAATAAAAAAATAATAATATACAAGCAAACAAAACTATTTCCCCTCATAAAATAAACTAGAAAAATATAACCCATACACCATTTAAATAGTATAAATGACCAGCCCCATACTTCATTAGCAGAGAAGTAATTTAATAATAATAATAAAATAAAATAAAATAAAACAACATAAGGGTAACAAGCATGCGTGCATGCCTCTTCCCCAAAAACTGCATGCGCGTAAGGGCCATGCAGGACACCCATCTCACGCCTGAAGAAAAAGGCCAAAAAGAACACCCAGGCGCTGTCCCCAGGTCTCGAACCGAGACCTGGAGAGGACTCTCCAATGCCTCAGCCACTCGGACACCCTGACTTTCATGCTATAATTCATCGCACGTTTCTTTTAAACCTTACTTCTCTGGCGCGTTATACTCTAGCGCTAAAATAAAAATAAAGCATCCGCACGCGCCCATCGAGACTCGAACGCCCAACCTCCAAGAAGCTCTCCTACTGCTAGCGTCCTAGACATCTCTCCCAGGCGCCCTTTTGTGACATGAACCACCTAAATTTTCTTATAAAGCCTCTTTGCCTTGCTCCCTTTAAACGCCAAAAATAAAACCTCCAAAAGCGATTCCTACTGCTCGAACCTCCTCCCTCCAACGCTCCCCCACGCCTTTATGCCACTAAGCCAATTACTTCTTTGTGCCTTAAACCTCACATAATTTCTTTTAAGGCCTCATCACCAAATTTTCACTTTTGACCCAAAATTTTCAAAATTTCCAAAATAGTCCCTTTTTATCCCCGAGCTTTAATAACCCCTAAAACACATCAAAACAAATCTTAAGGCCTATTAACACCTAATATAAGCTTCAAACACACAGCCCCTATTTTGGGATGTTACAGACAAACATAAGTTCTACACATTCCTATGTAGCTAAAACTATTTCTGAGAACTTAGGGAATGCAGTTGAGTGTACTGTTGGTGAGATTACTGTACTGAGTCTGTTGGGGCAATCTGTTCGGGTTAGTAGATTATATAGGAATGTTTCATTAGAGCTACAAAGGACTATATTTCTGAAAAATTTGATGAAACTACCATTTGGGGAGTTCGACATAATTTTCGGTATGGACTGGCTAGTTGAGCACTGAGTTAGCTTGGATTGTGCGATTAAGTGGGTCGTTCTGAGGACCAAGGATGAAAAAGAGGTGGGATTGGCGAGCGTCGAGGTTACTTGTCTGATGTAATCTCCACTCTAGTGGCTGAGAAATTGGTTCAAAAAGGGTGTGAGGCGTATTTGACTTATATCAGTGTTTCAATTTTTGGGGACTCTTCCATTAGGGATATCAGAACAGTGAGGGAATTTTCAGATATTTTTTCTATGAAATTATCGAGTTTACCTCCAAATCAGGAAGTTGGGTTCGACATTGAGCTTCTACTAGGTACAGCTCCAGTGTCCATCGCTTCCTACCGTATGGCATTGAAAGAAGTTACAGAGCTTAAGGTTCAACTTCAAGAGCTTCTAGATCGTAGGTTCACCCGACCTAGTGTGTCTCTATGGGTGTCGAAACCATTTTTTCGTGTTTTGAAAAACGAGAATCGACTTTAAAAACATGGAGTCGTCACTAATCCTTTTTTTGTTTAGGTGTGATCGAGTCACCTATAAAATAAATTTTGGTCAACGAATTTCTAGAAGAAAAAGGGTTCGGGAGTCGGTTACGTGCGAGGAAGGGTTAGCACCCTCGCAACATCCAAAATTGGTACCAAATTGATTAATTGATGTCCTAGTGTTGAAAAGTTTGAAATGATTTTGAAATTCTATTTTTTTTATAATTTTAAATAACTTGATTGAATATTGAGATTCCCTTGTTTCGAAGGAATAGAGTATCACATCCAGCACGATTGGACACGACAATCTAAGTCCCCGAATTCAAGATCATCCCCCAAAATCCTCCAAGCACATGTATTGAAATTTTGAAAGGGTATTTGGTTATATGGAAAAACAAAAAACCACACCCAGCACGATTGGGCACGATTTCTTCGAATTTCCAAACTCATAAATATTACCTTATTTTGAAAAACTTTCAATGATAACTCAAAATATATTTAAATTTGTTTGGATGAAAACTTTGTATGAATAAGTTTAAAGTTTTAACCACAATATAATATCAAAGATGAAAATAATTAGTATATGACATAATGATATAAATGAATTTGCAAATAAATATTATATACAAAGAAAATCAAAACAAATAATGTACAAAACAACATGTTAATCTATAATATATGAAATGAAACTTAATATTAAAAATTTATATATGAATACAATAATATTTAATGATTTTTGAAATAAAAAATTATAAAATGAAATATGGACTTAAGAGGAGATAAGTTGTATTAATAAATAAATTTAAAATATACCTATACATATAAATAGATTTAAAAGAAAACACATATAAAATAATATGAAATCAGTAATATATGATAAAAATAATTTAATAACAACAATAGAAACTTGTAAGTTAATAAATAAACAGAATACTATACACAATAGTTTGAATATAATAAAACAATAATAATAATATTAACAATAATAATATTTAAATAATGGAAAAAATAGCAAAATAACAAAATATATAAAAAAAGACTAAATTAAGATGAAAGCAGGAATCTGGGGTAAAAATTGAAAATAAAAGGAAATCAAAGGACTCAAATGAAATGCGCGCAATCGATCAGGGATTGAACTAGCAATTACTCCGATGACCAAAACGCAACGTCTTAATGAAGATTGAATTGAAATGTGCTTAAAATTTAAGGTAAAAATAACAATAAACAAAAGACACAGCAGAAAGGACTCAATCAAGCCACGGCGAAATAGGGAGGGACCAATCGCACAAATATCCCATTTAAGGTGAAAAGGCACTTATCCAACTTTCAAATTGTCAATGCGCTGGCCTCCACCTTCTTTAATTACACCACTTTAAAATTAATAACCTTTATTACTTATATATATATATATATATATATATTTTAAGCTTATAAGTTCCCTTTTTTTTTAAAAACAAAAAAACAGAGAAACCCCACGTCCTTTTCTTCTCTTCTTCTGCTGGGTTTTTTTGAACAACCCATCATCGCATGGCGACAAGCCGTCGTGGCTCCACCGTGGGTGGTGGTCGGGGTCACGAAAGGGCCAGATTCGGGTAAGGTCTCGTTACTTTTCCCTTTTTGATTTTGTTTGTAAATTTTTTTTTAAGAAATAAAATTGTAAAAGAGAATAAACACAAAAACAAGTAAAAAAATACAGAAACTAAATCAACCTTGAAATTTTTGATTGCTGATGATTCCTGAAAATTTATTTATTTATTTATTTATTTTGAAAGAGAAGAAGCCCTCCTTTGAAACCCCGATCTTCGGCGTTTAAGAAGAGAGGAGAAAGGTTCCTCCTCTGTTTCGGGTTTGGTTCTGACGACGGAGAGGGGACTCCAACTTCACGACCCCGGGAGTTTCGGAAAGGCCCTTCCCCTTTCCTTTTTATTGTTCTTATTCGTAAAAAATAGAATAAATAAAAGAACAACAGTAAAAATAAAAGCCAAAAGACTGAAAGTCGCCTAGAATCTGATCTTTTTATTTCTTGTTCTGATTGTCGAAAAAAAGTAGTCCTTACATTGTTATTTCTTCGATTTTATATCCGAAAATTGAAGAAATAAAATACAATGAATTTCTCTTTTTTGCTGTAATTGTTGTCTGTTTGTTGCTCTTTCTTTTTTGCAGGCGCAGATCTCGGCTTTTCCATATTGGTGCTGGAAAGGTCAAACCTTGGGTGTTGTGCACCGACGGAGGCATGTGGGTAGCAGCAGATAGTGGCTAGTGCGGTGGCAGCGGATGCCCTAGGTGCGGCGCACCTAGGGTTTTCTTTGTGTTTTCTGTTCTTTTATTTTTTATTGGGCTTGATTTTTTTGGTTTATTTGGGTTAGGTTTAATTGGGTTTGATTGTGTATGGACCGGGCAAATTATGGGTATTACAGCTGCCTCTCTTTGCTCGTTGTCGTGCAACGGGAACAGAGCAAAGACATAAAGAAGGCCTAAATTTGCCCAGGCCCATTGAGTCTAAATTCTTCGGTACTCTTATTCTTCATGTGGCCTCATCCCTATCCACTGCGTCTTTGTCGCTTTGACCCACTTCACTGCAGTCTTGGGATATGATTATTGACTTCGATCTACTTCTCTGTAACCTTGAAAATGCCAAGTTTGCTGTCTTCAATCTGCTCTTGAAACATCAGGACTACCAAACTTTCTATCTTCAGTCTGCTCCTGAAACATCAGGACTGCCAGACTTGTTATCTTCAGTCTGCTCCTGAAACATCAGGAATGCCAGACTTGCTATCTTCGATACGCTTCGCTTAGGAAGGCAAGATCTGCTATCTTCGACCTATTCCACTGTTGGTCAGGGAGATAGGGCTGGTGTCTTAAATATGTTCCACTACTGCTCAAGGAGACCAGATTTGTCGTTTGATCTTGGTTCACTACTGCTTAGGGTGACAAGATCTGCAATTTTTGACCTATTCCACTACTGGTCAGGGAGATAGGACTGATGGCTTAAATTTATTCCACTACTACTTAGGGAGACTAGATTTGCCATTCGATCTTGGTTCCCTACTGCTTAGGATGACAAGATCTACAATTTTTTGACCTACTCCACTACTGGTCAGGGAGATAGGACTGATGGCTTAAATCTGTTCCACTACTGCTTAGGGAGACTAGATTTACCATTCGATCTTGGTTCCCTACTACTTAGGATGACAAGATCTACAATTTTTGACCTATTCCACTACTGGTCAGGGAGATAGGACTGATGGCTTAAATCTGTTCCACTACTACTTAGGGAGACTAGATTTGCCATTCGATCTTGGCTCCCTACTGCTTAGGATGACAAGATCTACAATTTTTGACCTATTCCACTACTGGTAAGGGAGATAGGACTGATGGCTCCACTCCGTTGTTTCATGGAGATGCGATTCGCCGTCTTCGATCTGCTCCACTCTGGAAGGCAAGATATTCGAATTCACTGATGTTGCGACAACGTCCTCTAGGGGACCTGTCCTGTAAAATCAGTTTTGTGTTTATGTTTATGCTAAATGGCTAGGATGCAATAATCAGAATGAATCTAATGCTCCTCACTAAATGTATTATGGCCGACATTTGCATGAATGCAGAATGTCATGAGAATGGTCTTTTTACGAAGATTAGGATGTAATGATCGGAATGAATCGAATGTCCCTAAATAGATGTGTCTTATGGATGACATTTGTATGGATGCAGAATATCATGAGTATGATTATGCAATGATTAGGATGCAATGAACGGAATGAATCAAACGCTCCTAACTAAATGTGATTTGCATGAATGTAGAATTCCATGAGAATGATCCCCTTCTAACAACTTAATATGGTCATTTCTCATTGTTTATCAGGGCTATATCGCTGATGTCTTATGCTGCGATCTTGTTCGGCTGGCATTCATGACAGAAAACCTGGGAAAACAAATATCTTGCTCAACAAATTTGCCCCACTGTAACTTCAGTGTTCATCTCATTGTGACCTAGGGGTATAGGATCTGAATCCTTTCATTTGTCTCACTGCGACTCCGAAACGTAGGATTTGTTTCTTTTTAATCCCATTCCGTTGCTATTTAAAGTACAAGATCTGTATCAGCTTCCATCTATTGATCACTCTTCGAGTACCCAACCAAATGTATATGCACGATGCTCGCATGAATGCAGAATATCATTCTTTCGAGAATGATTCTGGTTTTGCACTTGGGTTAACAATGCCCATTTTTCGTCAGGATTGTATCACTGACGCAATACCTTGTCATTTTGTTCAATCACCATTTTTGATAAAAATCCGAAGAGATAACCTTAATTTGGACTCAAATGTTTCCAACCCTTAAGCTTGGTGAATCCTAAACAATAATATTGTTTCAGACTCCTGTATTGTTTAGAGGTTTCTAGAGTAATATACGAAACTCCTTTCATGAAAGTATTATTAGTCCAGTAATCATTATTTCAATGCAAAATGCTTGAAAAATATTATAATGATGGATGAACGAAAATTTATTGAGAGCATAGCTCGAAACAAACAAGTTAATCAAAGCTAGCAAATGCAATGAAAAAGAAAGTTTATTTAGAGTGTATTTTGAAAAGACAAAGATAGCAGACTCAAAATGGGTAAAATGGAAACTAGGTGCCCCAGATATCGCAGCCTGAGCTTCTCTGTTCAAACTTCTTGAGGACCATTTTAAGCTCAATATGTGTTTAGGAGATCTGTAGTACTTTGTCGATTCTCCAAGACGTAACATGCCTCTTCATTGTTACTACTATATGCCCCATTTTTATCAAAATTTGAGCTACCCTTTTCGAGTTTTCAACTCAAATCTCCTTTGGTCTCAAAGCGCCCTTTGCGGGTTTTCGCCTTGGTCTCTCCTTTTTTCAACTCAAACCCCTTTTTTTTTGGGAAAACTTTTTATTGAATCTGAATTTATCGGATTGGGCAAGTCCTTACCATCCATTTTGATCAATATCTATGCTTTCCCAGAACAAGTCTTCTCTGCTGCATAAAGTCCTTCCCAGTTTGGCATCCACTTTCGTTTGAAGTCATTTTGTATAGGAAGGATCTTTTCCAAAACTAGGCCTCCCTCATGGAATTCTCTAGGGCGAACCTTCTTGTTATGTGCCTGTGTCATTTATTTTTTGGTACCCTTGACCATGAGGATGACCTTTAGCCTCTCTTCTTAGATCAAGTTCTGCTAATCATATTGGAATTTGATCTATTCTGCTTCATCCGACTTCAACTCAGATAGAAGGAATTTTAACTTCAATAGGTGAAACCAATGAGAAATGTGTTGCCCGGTGACGATCCTGACCAATGTTTGATAAGCATAGAGGGTAAATAGTAACTTCTGTATGCCAATCTTTACAAGTCTCGGTCTTTTTGATCTTTTGTTTTTCTTTTTAGCGGCCTTTACTGCACTGCGATGTGGCACCTAATATTTGAACAGACCACAAACTCTCGACATTGTGCGGTTAAATGTGATCTTTTCGACTCCTTCCTTTTTTTTGTTTTTTTTTCAGTATTCTTTCTTTCTTTTTCTCTTTTCGTTCTGATGACTATCGACTTTGTAATATTGGCATATGAAGCAACTTTTACCATCCTAGTGAAGTAACCAACTTCTACAAAAATGAAACGATGTTGGCCATAAGCTTCTGATGAGATTGGCCTGATAACATCCATGCCCCACATATAGGAAATCTTATTTCTGCATTGAGTCAAGCTTTAATCTTCTTTCCTTGGCTCGTGACGTAGGGTCTATTTTTCATCCAGTATTAACAAATCAGAAGATATGTTGCAATTTCTGTCATCTTCAAAGTCTTAAGGTCTCTTAGACACATATCTTACTAAAAAAGAGAGTCAGTAACAGCGCCGCTCATGTCATTGATACCTGGGGACCTACTGTGGGTATGCAGGAAAAAAATCCAAAGAATAAATGATTCTAAGGATGATTATTTGTATGATATCAAAATGAAACAATGTAGAGTATGAAATGTAATGAAAGATGCATTTTATTGAAATAACAATTTTGGACACAAGCCTATTTCACAAAAGGACTCTTATTGCCTTTAGGCTTAAAGCAACAAGCATGTTTTGAACATTACTCTAGATTAGCTAAAATACAGGGATCTTCCACAGTCCCCTTGTTCAGTTCGCTTTTCAGATACATCATTGATGTTCCAATTCCCAGTATCAGGTTTTGCACTAGAGTCCTGAGCTTGATGTACTCCTGATCTCATGCCCCCATTCATCATGGTACTTACAATGTTTACCCTTTTAACGGCATGGTTGGGCAATGGGTTCTCTAAACTAGGCACATCATCGAGCTTCACGATCCCTACCTTGATAAGTCTTTCAACTGCCTTTTTGAAGGCAGTGCAGCTTTCTATTGAGTGACCCATTATTCCTGTATGGTAGTCGCATTGAGCGTTCGGATCATATCATTTAGGATATGGGGGCTGTAATGGCTTTAAATAGTAAGGAGACACCACATGTGCATCAAATAAATTTTGATAGAGCTCCTTGTATGTCATCGGGATGGGTGTGAAATGGAGCCTTCCAATGTCAGGCTTTGGGTTGGAATCTTGCCCAAGGGGCCTCGATGACTGGTAATCACCATCATTAGCTGGCTTACTGTAATCAGCTCTGAATGGCCCTTGTCATGCCTACTCATACTACCCACTTCCTTTTCCTTCTTTGGGGCCTTCAAGGTCTGCTCTCTCCTTTCTTTTGCCTTTGCTTGAACAATCGATTTGGCTCGATCATCCTCATGGTTAAAGCATGAGTTCATCAGAAAGTTCAACAGTGCCGATGTATTAATCTGACATTGGGGTCTGGTAAAGACGGGTATCCCATGCGACTGTGTGTCTCTTTGAGTCGAGATATTCATCGGGGAGTAAATGATTTCTTCGTCATCATTCGTACTACCGACCACTGGGCCACTCCTTTTTTCAAGTCCCCCGGCTAGTAGCTGGGTTAGCTGGCCAATCATATTCCTTTGGAAATCTAGCATTTGTTTCCGTATCTCTTGTTGAATTTTGGTCAATTGCTCTTGCATCTGCATTTGCATTTGTTCTAATCTCTCCAACATTTGTTCCATATCTTCTAGGTTAACTGAAATAATTCACCTAATTAGGGCCTTTCTACAAATTTTAATGCATGTGATATGATGTAATACACATGCATGAAATGCAATGAAAATACATGGAATGAATGCAAAAAGAAAGAGAGGCATTGATTATGAATTCAATTCCATTAGAAGAACTTTTCTAGAAAATACGTTTCTTTACATAAAACGGATCGCATATACGGCCGTCTCCTCATAGTCCGGGTGAAAACACTAGTCCTTTTCTTCGTATCCGGATGTTAGGGTCTTGTCCCATGAACTTTCTCAATAGATGCCTCTTCTAGCTCCTTATGGTTTGCTTCAGGCCGCGACTCTTCACTCATATATCCCTCATGATGTTCATAAGCTTCTTTAAGAAAGTGAGACGTAACGACTCTTGAATAATCCTTGTCGGTTTGAATCATCGGGCAAAGTCTTGTATTCTTCTATGGACTATCAGCTTTTTCTTGTTGTTTACTTGGACTATATTCGGGCGACCGTTTTATAATCCACTTTATTAAGTAACACATTTCCTTATGACAAACTCTTCTATTTAGCAATCGAATATGAATCAACACCTCCTTTCTAAGATGATGCAATGCAATGCAATCAAAACAGAAGAACACACGTTAGTACGGGAGAAATAATCAACAAAATAGAACACTTATCTGGGTGACCACTAGGGTTTGGTAAAATTCTACCTAGGGTAGGCTCCTAGGTCTCTATATGGGGTTCGATTCTAAAGAAGGGTACCCGAACCAGCAGATTCCTCGACCCTCACCCATCATAGGCTCATATGGACCGAGTTCAGTTTAGGAGGACACATTTCCCTATGGCCATGCGGAAGTGAAAACCTCACAAAGACATAGGTACGGATGTATCCCGAAAGCAGTCCACTAGCCCATGCGGAGGTGAAAACCTCACGAAGGCATAGTTTCTCACTCCTACTTAAGAGGGTAAAAATCTGACGATTATGCAATATGATGCTCGAAAGTCAACTAAGTTTGATGAAAATGCCATTCAAAACAAGTCAATATTTCACACATGGTTTAGAGCAAGCAAGAAATAAAGCACCTACCCGGGTAACCACTAGGGTTTGGCGTGGCTCTACCTAAGGTGGGCTCTTAAGGTTTACTACATGTGGTTTGGTTCTAAAGAAGGGTTCCTGAACCAGCAGATTCCTCAATCCTCACCCATTATAAGCTCATATGGACTGAGTTCAGTTCAGGGGAATACATTTCCCTATGGCTGCACGGAGATAAAAATCTCACGAAGACATAGGTACGAATGTATCCCGAAAGCGATCCACTATCCTGCACGGAGGTAAAAACCTCACGAAGGAGTAGTTTCTCACTCCCACTTAAGGGTGCGACCACAGCGGTCATGCAATGCAATGTGCACAAGAAAATAACAATCATATGCAATGACACAAATGAATGCAACAAAAGGATCATAATTTTCAAATCAAAATTTCAAACTTTCAACAAAGGACAGAAAATAATCAATTTATGGCCTGACTCTCTTTTTGGTCCCCAGTGGAGTCGCCAAGCTGTCGAAACCATTTTTTCGTGTTTTGAAAAACAAGATCGACTTTAAAAACATGGAGTCGCCACCAATCCTTTTTTTGTTTAGGTGTGATCGGGTCACCTATAAAATAAATTTTGGTCAACGAATTTCCAGAAGAAAAAGGGTTCGGGAGTCGGTTACGTGCGAGGAAGGGTTAGCACCCTCGCAACGTCCAAAATTGGTACCAAATTGATTAATTGATGTCCTAATGTTGAAAAGTTTGAAATGATTTTGAAATTCTATTTTTTTTTATAATTTTAAATAACTTGATTGAATATTGAGATTCCTTTGTTTCGAAGGAATAGAGTATCACATCCAGCACAATTGGACACGACAATCTGAGTCCCCGAATTCAAGATCATCCCCCAAAATCCTCCAAGCACATGTATTGAAATTTTGAAAGGGTATTTGGTTATATGGAAAAACAAAAAACCACACCCAGCACGATTGGGCACGATTTCTTCAAATTTCCAAACTCATAAATATTACCTTATTTTGAAAAACTTTCAATGATAACTCAAAATATATTTAAATTTGTTTGGATGAAAACTTTGTATGAATAAGCTTAAAGTTTTAACCACAATATAATATCAAATATGAAAATAATTAGTATATGACATAATGATATAAATGAATTTGCAAATAAATATTATATACAAAGAAAATCAAAACAAATAATGTACAAAATAACATGTTAATCTATAATATATGAAATGAAACTTAATATTAAAAATTTATATATGATATAATAATATTTAATGATTTTTGAAATACAAAATTATATAATGAAATATGGACTTAAGAGGAGATAAGTTGTATTAATAAATAAATTTAAAATATACCTATACATATAAATAGATTTAAAAGAAAACACATATAAAATAATATGAAATCAGTAATATATGATAAAAATAATTTAATAACAACAATAGAAACTTGTAAGTTAATAAATAAACAGAATACTATACACAATAGTTTGAATATAATAAAACAATAACAATAATATTAACAATAATAATAATATTTAAATAATGGAAAAAATAGCAAAATAACAAAATATAAAAAAAGACTAAATTAAGATGAAAGCAGGAATCTGGGGTAAAAATTGAAAATAAAAGGAAATCAAAGGACTCAAATGAAATGCGCGCAATCGATCAGGGATTGAACTAGCAATTACTCCGATGACCAAAACGCAACGTCTTAATGAAGATTGAATTGAAATGTGCTTAAAATTTAAGGTAAAAATAACAATAAACAAAAGACACAGCAGAAAGGACTCAATCAAGCTACGGCGAAATAGGGAGGGACCAATCGCACAAATATCCCATTTAAGGTGAAAAGGCACTTATCCAACTTTCAAATTGTCAATGCGCTGGCCTCCACCTTCTTTAATTACACCACTTTAAAATTAATAACCTTTATTACTTATATATATATATATATATATTTTAAGCTTATAAGTTCCCTTTTTTTTTTAAAACAAAAAAACAGAGAAACCCCACGTCCTTTTCTTCTCTTCTTCTGCTGGGTTTTTTGAACAACCCATCATCGCATGGCGACAAGCCGTCGTGGCTCCACCGTGGGTGGTGGTTGGGGTCACGAAAGGGCCAGATTCGGGTAAGGTCTCGTTACTTTTCCCTTTTTGATTTTGTTTGTAAATTTTTTTTTAAGAAATAAAATTGTAAAAGAGAATAAACACAAAAACAAGTAAAAAAAATACAGAAAATAAATCAACCTTGAAATTTTTGATTGCTGATGATTCCTGAAAATTTATTTATTTATTTATTTATTTTGAAAGAGAAGAAGCCCTCCTTTAAAACCCCGATCTTCGGCGTTTAAGAAGAGAGGAGAAAGGTTCCACCTCCGTTTAGGGTTTGGTTCCGACGACGGAGAGGGGACTCCGACTTCACGACCCCGGGAGTTTCGGTAAGGCCCTTCCCCTTTCCTTTTTATTGTTCTTATTCGTAAAAAATAGAATAAATAAAAGAACAACAGTAAAAATAAAAGCCAAAAGACTGAAAGTCACCTAGAATCTGATCTTTTTATTTCTTGTTCTGATTGTCGAAAAAAAGTAGTCCTTACATTGTTATTTCTTCGATTTTATATTCGAAAATTGAAGAAATAAAATACAATGGATTTCTCTTTTTTGCTGTCATTGTTGTCTGTTTGTTGCTCTTTCTTTTTTGCAGGCGCAGATCTCGGCTTTTCCATATTGGTGCTTGAAAGGTCAAACCTTGGGTGTTGTGCACCGATGGAGGCATGTGGGTAGCAGCAGATAGTAGCTAGTGTGGTGGCGGCGGATGCCCTAGGTGCGGCGCACCTAGGGTTTTCTTTGTGTTTTCTGTTATTTTATTTTTTATTGGGCTTATTTTTTTGGTTTATTTGGGTTGGGTTTAATTGGGTTTGATTGTGTATGGGCCGGGCAAATTATGGGTATTACAATGGGGGGCACCGATTCTTTGTGTAAAGAAAAAAAAACGGTACCATGAGGATGTGAATCGACTACCGGCAGTTGAATAAACTGACTATGAAGAATAAATATCCACTTTCAAGGATCGACGATTTGTTTGATCAGTTCTAAGGTGCTAAAGTGTTTTCAAAAATAGATCTCCGGTCTGGGTATCATCAGCTTAGAGTTAAAGAAGCTGATATTCATAAGACGGCATTTAGGACTCGTTATGGGAACTATGAGTTCCTAGTTATGCCTTTTGGTCTGATGAATGCTCCAACTGCATTCATAAATCTGATGAACTGAGTTTTTCAGCCTTATCTGGATCAGTACATCATAGTCTTCATTGACGATATTCTGATTTACTCTAAGACTAAAGATGAGCATGATGAGCATCTTAGAGTAGTGCTTCAAATACTCCGAGATAAACAGCTCTGCGCTAAGTTGAGCAAGTGTGAGTTCTGGTTGCGATAGGTAACTTTTCTGGGACATGTGGTTTTTGTTGAGGGGATCCGAGTTTATCGTAGAAAGGTTGAGGTTGTGCTTGATTGGAAACAACCTAAGAACGTATCAGAGATTCGCAGTTTTCTGGGTCTTGTGGGTTATTATCGATAATTTTTTGAGGAGTTTTCTCTGATTGCAGCTCTTTTGACTAAGCTTCTGCACAAGGGTGTTTCTTTCGTTTGAACTGATGCGCAACAATCGAGCTTCAAGCAGCTCAAATCTGTTCTGACTTAGGCTCCTGTTCTGATTCAGCCTAAATCTGCTAAAGAGTTTGTGGTGTACAGTGATGCGATGCACGTCGGTTTGGGATGTGTACTGATGCAAGATAGTAAGGTTGTGGCTTATACGTCCTTTCAAATTAAGTTACAATAGGGGAATTATCCTACGCATGATTTCAAGTTAGTAGTTGTGGTATTTGCGTTAAAGATCTAGAGGCACTATCTATATTGTGAGAGGTGTATCATCTACACCGATCACAAGAGCCTCAAGTATCTCCTTACTCAGAAGGAGTTGAATCTTAGACAGCATCGATAGATAAAGCTGCTCAAAGATTATGACTGCATGATAGAGTATCATCCTGGTAAGGCCAATGTGGTGGCTGATGCTCTCAGTCGTAGAGCGATGACTGATTTGAGAGCGATGTTTGCTCGTCTTAATCTGTTTAATTATAGGGGTATATTAGCCGAGTTACAAGTTAAGCTGACTTGGTTTGGGCAGATTCGAGAAAAGTAACCAGGGGATGAGTCTCTGGGTTTACGGTTTCGTCAGGTTGAGAATGGTAGTACTTCTGATTTTGAATTGAATAAGGATGTATTTCTATGTTTTTGGAGACAGGTTTGTATATCGAATAATTCTGATCCAAGACAGTCGATTCTAAGGGAGGTGCATAGTAGCCCTTATGTTATGCATCCCGGTGGTAATAAGATGTATCGGGAACTCTGTGAACTATACTAGTGGCCGGGATTGAAACGAGAGAACGGTTTTTTTTACTCATTGTCTGACGTCCCAGTAAGTTAAGGCTAAGCACCAGTTGCCTTCGGGTTTGCTGCAACCTGTTAAGATTCCCTTGTGGAAATGAGAGTTAGTGACGATGGACTTCGTTAGTGGGTTGCCCTTGACACCCACTAAAAAGGATTCTGTTTGGGTCATCGTGGATTGATTGACCAAGCCCGCCCATTTTATTCCTATTCGGATGGATTATTCACTGTAGAAGTTAGCGAAGCTCTACACCTCCAAGATTGTAAGACTACATGGGGTTCTGGTTTCGATAATCACTGATAGGGATCCTCGCTTCACCTCTCGGTTCTAGAAGAAACTATATGAGGCTCTGGGTTCGAGATTGTATTTCATAATTGTGTTCCACCCTTAGACTGATGGCCAGTCCGAGAGAGTGATTCAGATACTGAAGGATATGCTTCGGAGTTGTGTGGTTGACTTTTGAGGTAGTTGGGAGGATTTTCTACCATTAGCTGAATTCGCCTACAATAACAGTTTCCAGTCTAGCATCTAGATGGCACCTTACAAGACTGGAATGATTTGCTCAGAAATCTCTTTCTCGTATCTCGGGTTTCAAACTCAGGTGTTCTTTTATCTTTCCCGAGTGCCTCAGCTTTGCACGCTCGATCAATGAGTACAACGAAATCTTTAATTTCTAAGATCCCGAATAGCAAATGAATATCTTTTTTAAGATCATCTTCAAATCTTTTGCACATTATAGCTTCAGATGATATACAATGATATACATACTCAGTAACAGTCATTCGGCCCTGTTTTAGTTCCAGAAATTCCTTTCGTTTCTGATCGATGAATCTTTCACTGATGTATTTCTTCCGGAACTTGATCTGAAAGAAATCCCAAGTAACTAGCTCTTCCGGAACAACAGAAATCAAAGTTTTCCACTATTGGTAGGCTGCATCTCGGAGTAAAGATACAACATATTTTATGCATTCTTTCAGAGTCAGAGACATTTCGTCGAATATCTGGATAGTATTTTCTAACTAGAACTCGGCCTTTTCAGCATCATTATCACTAGTAGCCCGAAACTCTTCAGCCCCATATTTACGGATCTTCTCAATCGGAGGTTCAGATTCATAGTCGGAGGCATAGCAGATGTCTGAGGGTGATTAGGCGAGGGCGGAGGTTGCGAAATAGTCGGGTTATACTTTACAAATTGAGTGAACCATTCACTCATCATCTGGAAGAAAGCTTGTTTAGCTTCTCCCTCTTGACCGCTCGTAGTCGGTCTCGAATCAGAGGGTGCTGTCCCTTGCGCGGAAGCAGGCGCATTACTTTCTACGTCATCAGCTACGGCTCTTTTGGGATCCATTACTATACGAAAATCACATTTTTTTACACGACAGGATTCATCACACTATCATAGTTCAGATATATGGCATGTATAGCTAGACTCTGACACGCTACGTTAGTCCGAGAATCGGCTAAACCGTAGCTCTGATACCAACCAAATGTAACACTCCTATCCCGTGTCCGTCACCAAATTAGGGTTAAAAGCGTTACCTGATAGATCAAAAACTTAATCTGACAATTCATCAAGTATCACATCGAATACAACCACAGTGTCCGTTATTGCGGTCAACGAGACCTTAAGCATGCTCAGAAATAGGTCGGGACTCAGCCGGAACACATACAGAAATTCTCAGAAATTTAAAATTTTTCCAAGTTTTAAGGCTTACACGTCCGTGGGTAAACCGTGTGCCTTCCACGGCTGCTAGACACACCCGTGTGTCCTCCCTGTGGTCAAAACTGACTCTACTTCCACGGCCACTAAGCACGCCCGTGTACTCTAGCCGTGGTCGATCCTGTCAAAAATCACATGGCCACTAGGCACGTCCGTGTGCCAAGGCCGTGTACTCTTATGCTAGCTACTGACTTAGCCCCACGGTCACTAGGCACGCCCGTGTGCCACAACCATGTGGCAAAATAGGCCATTTGTAAGGCCAAAATGTCACTCACATGGGTCTTACCTACATGCAAAAACATCGAGACATCTCATGCCTATTTGGCAACCAAGAACATGCCAAAATAATCATTCAAATTTCAAGACTAAAACTCATCTTATCACAAGTATAATTCATTCATTTGCTTAATCAAAACTTGACCATTTCGTGAATCAACTAACCATGCCAAAACATACTTCACACATATCACATTCGTTTAAGCAAATTCTCAATTCATAACTAGCCAAATCACATGGCAAAGTTCATATAGCAAACTTATATCAAATACTAGCCTATAAATGCCATATCTAGCTATATACATTTCCAAAATATACCCAAAATGAGTTTAGTAGTGTGACGACGATCCTTGACGGTCCAGAGCCTTCAGTAGCTTTGACGACCTATAAAATAGAGAAAACACACACACAGAGTAAGCTTTCCAAAAGCTTAGTATGTCATAATACTAACAAACTTAGCATGGAAGACATATATGCACATAGGTACATTAGCACATCTCAATTACTTAGCAAACTATCACATATATGCTTTGGTCTATGTATTTGGCCATATTTGCCACATTCATCAATTCAAAAGTCTTATATATTACAAAGTTCTTTCATAATTACCTTATATACACACTTAATATATAAATCAACGTACCTGAAATGGATTCACTATTTACATAGCCATTTCGTATCACAGGTTTGCCCACTGAACCATAAGGAATCTAGTAGGATACTCAAAAAACTCGGAATAGTCGTACAATGCCAACGTCCTAGACGAGGTCTTATATGCACTCAGATATCGATGCCACTGTCCCAGACAGGGTCTTACACGAATCAATACGATGCCGATGTCCCAGACATGGTCTTACACGTAAAGATTATATCGAATGCCAGCGTCCCAGACGAGGTCTTACACGTAAAGATCATATCGATGCCAACGTCTCAGACGAGGCCTTACACGAAATCTCAAATCAATGCCAACGTCCCAGACGTGGTCTTACATGATAAAACAGAACAGATACCTATGTCATGACATAGCTAATCCTATCTATTCCTAGGTTCGTACGGGACTTCTCGGACATTGTCACAAGTAATCCTTATCTCAGAATTCATGAACAGATCATATAATAAGTATTCATCGATAACAATAGTCATAAGAACATACATAATTCCATACGAATATGTTTATTTGCATAATGACTTACCTCGGATTCGATTTAACAGAAACAGAAATGGCTACTCAGTTACTTTCACTTTCCCGCGATCTAAGTCCGCTTTCTTCGATTCTTAATCTATACATGTTCAGAATTAGCCGTTTTATTCACTAATTCATTCAATTCAATCCAAGAACACACATTTAGGGCTATTTACAAATTAACCCTCACATTTGCACAATTTATCAATTTAGTCTATTTTTCTCAAAATATCAAATTCACAAAACCATCACACATCCAAGCTTAGCCGAATGCATATATATATCATACAAGCCCATATTTTCCATAAAATTTGCAATTTAGTCCTTCAAATTGCTATTTTCTCAATTTAGCCCTAATTAGCTAAATTCATCAAAAATTCAAGAACAGAGTATGTTCATCTAGCTCAAATCTTTCATTTAACAACTAAATTCATTACAAAGCTCAACATATCATCAATGGCATTTCTCATGAACAACATTAATGCACAAAATTGAGACATAGGCTTGATAGTAGACTAAGCAACAATCTCAAAAATATAAAAATCATCAAAATCCAATTCAAAATCATACCTTAATTTTGCTTATTGAATACCGAATGTTAGAAAGCTTCAAAACCTTTCTTTCCTTTGTATTTTCAGTGGAGAATGCATGAATGAATGTTCCATTTTCATGCTTTATTTTATTAACAATCATATTATTAACCTTATTACCAAATTATCTTTATAATAAAAACATATATAACATATAAATCAAGGTCTTTTTTGACCTTAACCGTCCACTTACAAGCTAATGGCTTAATTGCCACATAAAATCCTCATACTTATAAAGACATGACAATTAAGTACCTTTTCATGTAGCATGCTAATTTGTATATCAATGCAATTCAGTCCTTTACTCAAATTAAACACACAGACAGACGAATTAACTTACGAAACTTTAGCACATGCATATTCACACATCATAGTCACAGAAAATAATATTAAAATATTATACGAACTCAAATTTGTGGTCCCAAAACCACTGTTCCGACTAGGGTATAAATCGGACTGTTACAGTGGGTGTGGCCGCGTGGGCCACACGGGCTAGGCTAAGTTGGGCGTGTGGACCCACACAAGCATGCCACACGAGCGTGTAGGTTTTGGTCCAAGCCGTATGGGCCACACGGGTAAGGTCAATTTGGGCGTGTGGGCCACACAGGTATGTAGGCCCATAATTCTGAAATTTTCCCTAAGGTCGCACGGGTCGTTTCGATCGACTATGGGCCTACTGTAGGGTCGGTATGGGCTAACCAAACCCTAAATCATGTGATCTGGTATTCTGATAGTCTACTCTGAGTAGGACACTAATATGTATGTCTGACTATTCTGTTGGAGTATATATGTTATCTGTATACGAGCATGTTAAGCATGATATTTTTGTATCTGTATTCTGTATCTATGATTGGGGTGGGAATTGAATATGTGGAGGAAGTGATCTGTATGGCGACTTTTCGCCTATATTTTGGCTGCTTGACTGTGTATTATCTGTCATGTGTCTTATCGACACTACATGGTGTGTAGGGATGGTGGGTGTTTTTAACCTCACATGGTGTGATGGGATGGTCGGAGATGGTGTGTAAAGGATTGGAGTAGGACTCTGGATATCTGTTCTACTTATCTGATTCTACTATTTGTATCTGTCATGGACTTAGGTCCGAATCTGTATCTTAGATTTCTCTGTATATTGCATGTCTACTTCTGTTAGATTACACACTGAGTTTACGAAAACTCACATCTATTTGTCTGTTTTGTTCAGGTAATCCATAGACTTAGGCGGGTCGGTGCGGCGGAGGCTCAGCGGTGTCCACTCTATCGAGATCTGTTTTTATTTAGTAATAATGATTAAATTTAAAAATCGGGTGTAATTTTTGGGACTCTTTGAACTGTATGGTTTAACTGTTGGATTTGGATTTTATTTTTGTTTTCTTTTCTTCAAACGTTGACGAAAACACTTTACGCAAACAATGGTTTTTGGAAAAATGAGCTTGGTTTTGTTTTAAACGATTTTCGAACTTCTGCTGTGAAATAAACGGTTGATTTCAATGAACAACTGAAACGGTTCCAACAATTTTTATGTATAAACGAAAATGTTTTATAACACTTGGACGTTTGATTAAGTATCTAATCGTGGTTTTACAGAGGTACTGTCGGTTTCAAAAACCTTCTTCGTAACACTCTCGGATTTGGCCATAACGTCTAGGCCTTGTTTGGGATGTTACAAGGAGACTGTGACAATTTAAGTCTACATTGAAAGTCAATACTGCATGTAGTAGACGGCAACATCATCAAAATTGGATAAGCTGGAATGGTAATTTAAAAAGCCATTAAAACCGGGTCGACTGAGATGATAGTTATTGTAGTAAAAAACCATCAAAATCGGGCAATTGGGATGGTAAGTTATTGTAGTAAAAGTCATCGTCATAGATGACAAGTGAACGGCAATCGTCACCAGAAAAACAAATTCAAGAAGGTCAGTTATTGATATGTGTTTTCGGTGTGACGAGTGATGTTCGAAGGCGGTTAGGATAGGCAGTTGGGAAATTTGCATGTGCGTTGCATCATAAATATATCATGTATATGCATTGATTGTTGGAAAAACGGGTTTAGCAAACGTAGCAGAAAATAAATTTAGGGAAAAATTAGAGTTTTTTTAAAAAAAAAATTCTAAAACAAGAACTTGGTTAACACTTAATCAAAATTGTACCTTTTTTATTTGTCTAGTATCAACGCTTCGACCGAGTAGTTTTCTCCACTATCCTCAATCTCAAGTCTATCAAGTGTGAACTCACTTCAAATAAAAAAAATCAAAATAATTTATATCTAATTTATATAAATTGTTCCTCTTTATTCCCCTTGTCCAACCTCTCTTCCGTTCAAAATTCTATCTTGTTTGAATACTTATTGTTTGTTTGATTTTATAAGTATAAAAAATAAATTTACAAAAAAAAATAAACAAATATGGGTTTTTAATTATACTTATAAAATCTATATTTGTTTATGTTTTTATTGTAAATTTATTTTTTATACTTACAAAATCAAACAAATATTAAAAAACATTAAACAAATAAATTATAATTATAAAAAACAAATTTACCTTTCAAAAAAATTTGTTGTTGTCTCCTTTCACCCTAAACCAATACAATAAATATTCAAACAACATTAAGATATGTTGCCTCCTCCCCTTAAATTCTTAACCTAGCTAAAATAAAATTACAAAAATAACCTCTCAAAACCCTTATTCTCTTCTCTTCTCTGCTGCCTCTTCCCTTCTTCTCCTTAGCTGTTGCTTTTTTTTTTTGAAGGGACAATGGCTCTCTTATAGAGAAACACTTTTAACACCCGTAAGGCTTAAATTGGTCAGTTCAGGCTGTCAGACCGCGTGACTGCGTGGTCACCTCCGGTGGAAAGTAGTGTCGCCTGTCAGATCCCTTCAACCATTAAAAATTATTTTTCCCAACTTGTATTTGAATGGTATAACCCGTATTTTTCCTAACCGGTGCCTTCTATCCACTACCCTCCACCCCTAAAAATATATTTTTTTCTTTTGCATAACAAACTAATGATTAGGACCAAAAAACAAGGGTGGTGTCGCCTCTCCACCACCCACACCATACCATTTTTGTAAATAATGGGAGTAGGATACCATTTTGGTAATTTTTTATTGTTTTTATATTATACAAGTAAAAAAAACCGCCTATCCATTACCCTCCACCCTTAAAAAGCTCTTTTTTTTTGTATAACAGACTAATGATTCGGGTAAAAAAAACAATGGTGGTGCCACCCCTCTACCACCCAAACCGTATCATTTTCATAAATAATGGGAGTGAGATACCATTTTGGTAATTTTTTATTATTTTTATATTATACAAGTAAAGCAGCCCATTATTGGGGTAGTCCCAAGTCATTAACGCTTGTGAGCCAGTCCATTTGTGGTAATGCATTAAAGAGGTGGATCCAAGTTCCTTAGTCTAAAAGGTTCAAACAATATACCAACACTTGGGAGAAAGCCACGATTATAGGCGTCTATGGGAGACCCACTTTTGGTTGGGCTTATTGGACTATCGGATGAGGAAGAATGGTAATGTCGAGCTTTACCCCTTTGTAATATGGGTATCTATTAACAAAATAATACTCTTATTTGGGGCTGGGGCTAGAAAAAAGATAGTGACCATATTTCGGCTCAGCTTGGAGAAACACATATTAATACCCAATGAAATAAAAATCGAATCAAAAGTTGGAGCAAATGCAAGCGCTTAAAGCTTTACACACCAATTAGGATGATAGGTGATGGCTTTTGTGTCAATGGTGTCTTAAAAATTTGAGGGTTATAAAAAATTGGGTATAGGGTTATTGGTTAAACTGAAAAGCCCAAACCAATTATTGATTAAATGCTTAATGCATAATTTGACACTCAAGTTCGATAGTTTTTTTAATGTGGTATATGTGTTTAATAAAAATTATATATTTTAGTATTCAAAGGTAACGTTATTAATTTTTTAGAGTTTAATTCGGGTTTTAGGGTTAAAAGTTAATTATTAATGTTATCAAGTTTAGTTTTTTTTTATAATTTTATTAATAGAATAAATTTAATGTTAATTATGAATTTATTTAATTTTACATTTAATTTATCAAATATAATCTAAACTTTAGTTTCCAATTTTATCATATTATTTTTTTATTATTTCAAACTTATAAGAAGTATTTAGTCCTTTCTTATGTTATTATTTCAAAGGAGTGTCACACCTTGGAATGAAAATAATGAAAAAAATTATTTTACAATTTTTGTTATACGCTATAAAATACTAATTAAACTCCTAAAAAATTACATTAACATGTATTTAAATTTTTTCAATAATTTTTATTGTTAATAAATATTTTCATCATATATGTAATGGTAATATTTTAATAGAATTTTTTAAAATTGTTGTTTTAATTTATAATTTTAATTGATGAAAAAAATATTTCAAATTGTTATGATTAAATAGAGTTTATTTTAATATTTTCTCTATCATTTTATTTTTTCATTAATGTCTAATATATATTGATAATTATTTGATACATCAAATGTGGAATTTTTTTTTGTATATTTTACAAGCGAGTAGAATATAACAAATGTCACATTTATTTATAAGAATAGTATTTGATACATTGTCAGTGGAGTTTTAAATTCCACAAGAAAGATTAAGAGGTTGACAAGCATTCTATAAAGGTATAGTAAAATATTAAATATATATATATATATATATATATATATATATATTTAAAAAAAGAGATGCATGGTAATTTTTTAGGACTACGTGTGAAATAAAAAAAGATAATTGTCAGTGTACCAAATATTGATTATTATTTATATATATTTTTTATTTTTATTTTTTTACTACACTCTACAATACATTTATTACATTCTTAATCTACTTGTGAAGTAGAAAAATCTTCACAAAAGTGGATAAGATAATTTTCCAATATATATACATGTATATTAGCCACATTTAGTTTAATATTTGAAAGGAAATGAGTGTTTGGGATGAAAGAGGAATTTTAGGTTATGTTTAGTTTTTGAAAATATTTTTTATTTTTATTTTTAAAAAATAATTTTTATTTTCTATTTCTTTAAAATAATTAAAAATGTATTTACTAAGTTAAAATAAAAATTTGTTTTCAATAATGAAAATATGAGAACTTGTTTGTATACTATTTTTGTATAATAAAAACATGAGAAATACAATAAAATAAAAATTATTACATTTATATGAATTTGAATTAAGGTAAGAAATTTTAATATTTAAAAATGGTTGAAAACAAAAAAAAAATTTTAAATGGATTTTAAATGCTGCTGCCGGTGGAATTATTCGTAATGCTAATGGAGATTGGATCCTTGGGTACAACCGTCATCTTGGAAAATGTTCTATCTTTAATGTGAAATTATGGGGCATTCTGGAGGGTCTAAGGTTAATTCAAGGAAGGGGTCACGATGATGTCATCATTCAATCTAATAGTTTGGAAGTTGTCAAAGCCATTCTTGATAGAAATTCTATTGGGAAAAATTCTGCATTAATTAGGCGTATCCAAAGTATTTTATCTCCAGAAAAATGATAGTACTTGCGGTACATTCCGAGAGATCAAAAGCAAGTTGCAAATTGTCTAGCTAAACAAGCTTTGTCGGATCTGATAATTTGCAAGTATTCGACTCTCCTTATCCGATAACGCACATGTTAATGGATTTGGATAAAATTAAGAATGTTTTTTCTTTTCAGATTACTACATTCTAATTAGTTTTGTTTTTTATTATCACCAAAAAAAATTGAAAGAAAATAATGAAAACATTTTTTTAAAAATTATTTTCAAAATTTTCAACCAAACACATTTTTTTAGTACTTTCCGTATTTTAAGAAAATGAAAACAAAAATTATATTTATTTCTTGAAACCAAACATACCCTATTTATTTTTTAAAAGGAAAAATTAATAGTCAATATCCCTTTTTTTTTTACTGTAAAAATTTCAAAAGGTTATTGTTTATTATTATGAGTGAGAAAGTTATTTCTCAAAATATATTTTTTTAATATTTAATTACCTAACCCTAATACAACGAATATGCCCAAACTTGATACGTACGATTGTCGAATTTTGGGTGTTATTGAAGTTAAAGAATCTTTCGCCTTTAAATAATTTACTTAACACTAATATAGTGAAGAAGACTAAGCTTGAAGAGGTACAATTGTCAAGTTTAATGGTATATTTGGAGTTAAGGAGTTCTTTAATTTGAAATATTTAACCGCCTAACCTTAATAAAACAAATTTGTCTAAACACGACACCTATGATTATTAAGTTTTGGATGTAGTTGGAGTTAAGGGATCTTTTGCCTTTAGATAATTAACGTAACACTAATACATTGAAAAAAAAGAATAAAATTGAAGAGGTACAGTTATCGAGTGTAAGGATATATAATTAAATTTGTAAGAAAAATGTTGTTGGTGAGTATTAGAGTATGCTTACTATTGTTAACAACATTTGTTAAATATTACAGTTTAGATAGCTATTCTAGTATTTTCAACAGTTGAGGTAGCTTTGCAGTTGATTGCTTCTGTTATTTTAGCTGTTAATTTCTCTCTTGTATAAATACGTCTCAGTTGTATTGAGATGTTTCAAGTAGGAACATCTATAACATCTATACAATGGGGAAAGAATTATGTAAAATCGTGATTCCATGTCATCTTTATCTCTTTCTAATAGGAGCGTGACTGGGGCTGTGCTGGGCGCTTGCGGCGCCTAGGGTTTCAGAAACCCTAGGTCTTCTGAAACTGTTTGGGTTTTGGGCCCTTTTGGGCCGCGTAGGTTTGGGTAATCTAATTAGGCCTGGGTGTAACGGGTTTTGGGTTAGTATTCGGGTTTGGGTTTTAGTTTTGGGTAGTCTGTTTTGTTTGGTGTTGGGCCATGAGTGGCATTTGGGCCTTTGTAATCTGGACTTTAAAAAAAACTGGACATTTGGTATTTTTGGTATTTTATATTTTTTATATTTTTTTATTTTTTTGAATGGTATGGGCCTGGGCAAAATGGGCTTATTACAATACAGTTTAGATAGCTATTCTAGTATTTTCAGCAGTTAACAGTTGAGGTAGCTTTGCAGTTGGTTGCTTCTGTTATTTTAGCTGTTAATTTCTCTCTTGTATAAATACGTCTCAGTTGTATTGAGATGTTTCAAGTGGGAACATCTATAACATCTACACAGTGAAGAAAGAATTATATAAAATCATGATTCCATGTCATCTCTATCCCTTTCTAACAGGAGTATGACAAATTAGATTTTTCTTTTTTATTTTCAACTTTTTTCCCCCGAAAAAATTTAAATCAAATTAAAATTGCTAAAAATCGGAGGAAAAATCTGATTTGTCATACTCCTATTAGAAAAGGATAAAGATGACATGGAATTACAGTTTCATATAATCCCTTTTCTTGTATTAAAGCTTAACACCCAAATGGTCGGGAGGCTCCAATAAATTATTGTAAATGATAAAACACCTTTTTTAAATTGCATAAATAAAAATAATGATTTTATTTACAAGAAACTGATTCACTTAAAAAAATAAAATTAAATGTAAAATTTTCAATTTTTAATTATTGAGATTCAAGACAACACTTTAATTTGGAATCATCATGGAATGCTTAAAACTTGATTCTTAAACTTAAATTAATTTATCATCTGTTTAAAAGAATTTTAAAATTTTCTTTTATAAAAAATCACTTTTTTAAGTGATCCATAGCTTTTTTTTTTTCTCAAGAATCATATAATAATAAAAAGAAATAATTATTACACTCACCATTCCAGTTAAGTTGAAGAAAATCAAGGCTAGGAGACCACCATGAAGTTGTTTTAATGAACAAAATGGATGAAGGTGGCAAAAAGCTGACACTGATGGTGAGAGAAAAGAGCATTGTTTCTTGGTACCAATGATGTATTTGCACTTCGCTGTATGCACCCACCAACCATTTTATATTTTTAAATTTGTTTTCAGTTTTCATCAATCTCACAAATGGAGCTCAAGTATCAACTTTGAGTGGAATCCATGGAAGAAAGAATTGACAGTTTAACCTTTTATGCAGACATCAATGCATCATCAGTTTGTTTGCTTTTGGTTTCTGTCCATCTCAGTGGGAGACACCAATTATTACTACATCAATTTTAGCTGTCATCCCACACTTACCTCTTCTTCCATCCTTCTCTCTTTTTTTTTTTTTTCCTTTCCATTATGGTAAATGATCTTTATCTATGCAGCACTGTAGGACCTGCATTTCTATCATTAATCAAGATATTTCCTTCTTTTTTGGTGGCCAATAATGGTATATAAATATAAAGAAAATAACAAAACATAATTCATACATTAAAACTAGTAATAATTGCTCTCCTATATTACTTTTGTGACAATTTTACATCGCTCACCATAACATACAACTTAACTAAAATCAATAATAATTGCATTTTTATATACTTTTGTGACATTTTACATCACTCACCATAACATCCAACTTAATTATTATTTATTATAGTTGATTGAATCACAAATACTATTATAAGATAGAGAATTTCATTTCTGTATAGTTCATATCCTATTCTAATAAATCCCAACAATAAACTTTAACTTATGTCATACCAGTTGAAATATGACTATTGATCAGTAAAAAAATGGATTTAAAAATATAATTCTGTTATTGTTGATTTTGCGTTTATTGAATAATAAATTGTTATATGCAAATGTAAAGACCTTATTTGGATTGTATTTGTGAATTTCACTAAACCCTATTTTATATAATTGATAAATATTTATATTTAAAATTTATTTAATATTATTATTTGATATTTATAAATATTTTTATATACATAAATTAAATATTCTTTCATAAATCGTAATAAATTTAAAACGATATATAGAAACAGACCGATACCAAATGTACCGGTATAAGTAGAAAAACAATTTATTTATCTATTGACTACCTTAATTATAAAATATTTGTATTCAAATATTTAATTAAATCAGTTTTGAGTTTATTTTTGGACAATACAAAAAATTAATTATTTTTCTTTTGGGAAAGATACATAAGTGAAGAAGACGGAGTCGCTTTGTGTTATTTTGAATGGTGGATGCCAAACAATAACTTATCATTGTTGTAGAAGCCAGTGATTACGCCTTCAGAAATCTGCAACTAGAGAGAGACAGCGTAAACGTAGCCCATAAGGGGGAAAAAAAAAACTTTGCTTAGCAATTTCTTTGGCAAATTTATTAAGAAAACAAACAATTTGCAACAAAAATATGGACATCTCAACTTCAACTTAGCTGTTCCGTGCATCGAGCGTTGGTTTCTCAAGTATAAGATATGGACCACTTCATCAATAAATAAAAGATGGGTCCTAAACCCAGAAAGAAGCTACTTTGTTCAAAGCATAATTATCTAGCAATATCATTGTTAAGAGTTTTGTTTGTTTCTTTCGTTTCTTTTCTTGTTTGAACAACGATTATAACAATTCTCGTGGTATCGTTGAAGTTTTTAATGTTTGATATGTAATAATCTGTTTCTTTTGAAGTCACTAAATCCGATGAGTAAGTTCATAAATATAATTATTTAATATTTATGAGTTAAATGTGATTTTTAAAAAGATTTTTTATTTGAAATTTATACTATATAAGTGATTTATTAAGTTCAAGTGATTTTAGAAAATAAGGTATCGGGACCTTGTTTTTATAAATTGAGCCGTAAATATTTTTATAAATATTTACGGAGTGTCATTAAGGTAGTATTAAAGTTCCGTTAAAAAATTTTAACGTTTCGATGGTAAATTAATTAAAAAGGATCAATTTTTTTTTTTAAAAAAAGTGTATTCTCGACACTCTGTTGTGTAGTTAATTAGGTTTTGGTTAGGTAAATTTGCATAAATTAAGAGTAATTAGTTATAAGGACTAAATTGCATATAAAGTGAAAGTTGAATATAAATTAAAGAAAAACTAAAAGGGACTAAAGAAGCAATTATGTCATTGACATTAAATGAGGCCGCATATGATTAAAACATGTGTAAAATTTAATATATATCACAATAAAATATATTTACTTAACATATATATTACAATAATATAATAATATATAATAAAAACAAACAAATAAATAATAAATAGATAAAAGAAATAGAAAAAAAGAAACAGAGATAGAAACCAAAACAGAAAGGGAAAGAAAGAAAAAGAAAAAGACAAATAAAGAAAAGAGAAATTAGGGTTCTAAAGTTCAAAACTCAATTGGTGAGTTAATTTAGTTCATTTTCTTGTAATTTTTATGTTTTTGGAATCTCGGTATTAAATACTACTCGACCCATGTCAAAGTTTTAGAAATTATTAAGTTTTTAAGTGATGTTTATGTTGAATAATTTTAGTATTAGGGATTAAATTGATAGATTTTTAAGTTTGAAATGAAAAAGGATTGAGATTTTGAAGAGAAAAAGAAGGGAAAACTGAGAAAATCTGCGATTTGTTTTCTGGCATGGAAGAAATAAACAGTGACGAGAAATGGAGGTATGTTACCTATACATGGGGTTCGCAAGAGAAGACAGTAAACATCAATTTGATAATGATAAGATTTCGTCCAATCGCTCTGAAACCAGTGACTGGAGAGTCTGGTTCCGGTGAGGTTTAGTTTGGTAACAAAAACTTGTTGTTAAAGATACATTTTGAGTCCACACTGCCTGACCACACTGGAATGTGAACCCTGCAGCTTTGAAAATTTTTAATATTTTATGAAAAATTCTCTGGGTCTTCAAATTAGTCCTGATTTGTTTCTAACACGTATTTTGGGCCTCGAGGGCTCAAATAAGAGACATTATGTATGAATTTAATTGGTTTTTGACCTGAATATTATGTGATATCAATGTATAAATTTATGACTGTTTGATCAATAAGTTCCAGTAATACTCCGAAACCCTATTTCGACGACGAATGTGGGTTAAGGGTGTTACATGATATGTTTAATTTTTTAATTATATTATTTTTTATTTAATCTTATTAAACAGCAGATGAGTAGTTGAATACATTTGAATTCAGGGTAATTTCGACTTGAATTTAATGATCAATTTTGATTGGAATTCCTTCTTATCTTAAAAGATAAGTTCCAGATCAGATTTATTTTAAATGGGAGATTTAATTCCATGAAGCTGATCATGTTTGCTTTAAGTAGATTGAATGCTGTTGGCATATCCTAGTTTGACTTGAATATGAAGTTATTTGAAGCCTATTTATAGGTTGTTGGTTTGACACAACGAGATGTGTTTTTTTTTTTTTTTGTGAGTGTTTTTCTTGAGATTTCGAAAGTTGACACCTTTTAATTGGGCATTTATTAGGAAGTTATTCTTAATTGTATTGTGAGGTTTTTGGAAGAGTGATTGTGACAATTTTGGTTCGATTTTAAGGTTGCAATTATCCATTATGAAAGGGTACGATTGGGCTTAAACCAATAGTTTTATACGGGATGAATTGTTGAATAAAATCATTATCTGAGCAAAGACTCAATCGACATAGTATTGGTGAGTCCAAATTGCTTTAACAAACTTGATATGTTGATTCTCTTTCTCTCTTTACATATTTTTGATAATTGTCTTGTTCTAACTTCTTGTCCCAACTCTTGTTCAAACAATAAATATAACATAACTTGAAACTGTTGCAAACCGAAATAATTTCAACCATCATCTTTGATAAATAACATCTTAAATTAGAATGTAGAAAACAATACTAAAAAAACTTTATCTCCATTTAAAATCTAATACAATTTAACTTCAAATTTAATTAAAACTCAATATCTTCTCCAAAAGAGACAGCATTAGAAATTGGAAAGGAAGAGTAGTACAAAAGTGCTATGATTTATATTATTATTGTAGCAGCCCAATTTTGCCCGACCCAAATTACAAACAAATAAATAAGTAAATTACAAGCCCAAAATAATGGCCCAAATACAAAAAACCCCAAGGCCCAAAATATATAACTTAACCCAAAACCTTAAATCCCAATAACCCAGGCCCAAACTATCAACCCAAGCCCGTAACCTAAAGTTTTCAGAAAACTAAAAAAAGCCCTTTCGTGCTGCGGCCCACCACATCGGCGTGCTCACTGCCTGATGTCTGCTTCCACTGCCACCATTGCACTAAAATGGCAAAGCACAACTCCCATCATCGTCGTTGACCACCATGGGTACTTGCAAAGAGAAAACGAAAGAAGACAGAAGGCAAAAACAGTGGAAATGGCAGAAACATCAAGAGAAAAAATACAAAAAAAAAAATATTATGGCTATAAAAGCTGTAACAATGAATGCATTTTTTTACACACAAAGCAATAAAAAAACATAATACAAAGAAAAATTTCAAAGGTGATTCTTCTATTTTTCAAATCTGTTATTTTATTTTTTTTTAAAAAAACTATAAAAAAAGGGAATGGGTTAAAAAAACTCACTAGGCCACTTCATGTTCCACCGCCACGAGTGGACGAGGATGTCGTCTCTGATGAAGGATGGTTCGTCTGGCGTGAGGCCTCCGAATCGTCCTAGATTCGTTGGAGGCCACGTCGGAAAAGAGGGTTGGAAACTAAAAAGGCCCTTTGCATTTTTCAAAATTTGGTTTGATTTTAGGGGGTTTCGGTCAAATATCTGAGTTCCCTGTGAAACGGAGATAAAAAGGGCCCTTTTTCTACAACGCCAGCCACTGAAGGTGACGATCGCCGATGTTCGGTGGCCACGGTAGCCCACGACGGCTCAACAGTCAGACACAGGGGAAAGTTGAGAGAGAAAAAAGGTTTCAATTTTTTTTAAAAGCTAGGTCTAAAATGATTTTTTGGGGGGGGGGGAATTGTTTGGTATTTATAGGGCTATTACACGACGTCGTTTAAGGCTAGCTTCAGAAGCCCCAAAATGGTGTCATTTTGAAGCACAACCCGAGACCTGACCCGAGTGTTGGCAATATCTGCGTGTTTTTGCTACAAGGGTATAATTGCGGCCCTAGTCATTTCACTTTTTAAACGAGTTTCAATACAGTCATGTTTCTGTTTTTTCTTTTTTAAAAAAAAAATTATACCATTTAATTTTGAATTTTTTTCGTTTTGGTCCCGCTTGGAACAGTATGTTTAATGGGTTTGGGAATAATTTCCCATTTGATCCCTGCTCCTTCCCGCGCGTTCGGTTTTAGTCCCTTATTCTGACTTCTTAATTAATTAATTTATTTTATCACAATTTATGCTCTTAATTTCATTTAAATATCATTTCAGTTCTTTATTTATTTAATTTCAACCTTTTATGAACTGTTTTTATTTATTTATTATTTATTTATCCTTTTTTATATATTTAAAATTTTTATATTGTTTATATTTTCTTTTATTTGTGCATTTTCTGCCCGTATTGTAATTATTATTGGTATTATTATTTTTATTGTTCATGTTAATATTATGATGATAACCATGATATTATTGTCGCTATTATTGTTATAAATAGGTGCATTTTTATTACCATTATAGTTGCTTATTATAATTCACGAGCATAACTTTTTCTTATTCCATTTATTTATTTATCGTTCTAATATTATTATTTCATTCTTTTTACCCTCTACCATTTTACCTTATTTTGCTAATCACTATGCTATCATGTTAAAATCTATTTATCTGTTTTTACACCATGCCTAAATTGTAACACCCCAAACCCGCCCCAAACGCTACAACCGGATCTGGTATGTCACTTAAGGGATTTTACAAAACATGTCGCATTTTGGAAAACAATTACTAGGTTTAAACATTTATACCGAAAACTTAATAATTCATTAATTCATATAAAATATAAAGTTATAAATTACCTTGGTGAATTTTAAACAAAAACTATAATTTCATACATGTCTTAACTTAATTTAAAAGATAAAAATTAAAAGCCCAGTAATAAAAGCCCAACATAAAACCAAAACATAAATAATAGTCTAGTGGCCCATGGCCTTATAACAAGGAAATTTAAAACCAATTAATTGAAAATATTAAAAACAATATTCTGAATAAAGTCTTCTGCTGGAATAGAATACTCTCTCGTATGGCCACCTCGTGCTCCTCTCCAGCCCGGTCCGATGCACTAGGTGCTACTTGAAATTGTTAAATAATAGGGTGAGTCGCGAGACTCAATGTGCAACCCCCATGCACCATTAGATTTGGGCCTTAACCCACAGATCAGAATATAAAACATAATATAAAAGATAACATACATAAAACCCAACCCAATCCTAGGTTTCCATCCGCTACACGCCACCCTTACCTGCCAGTCACACCATTGGGGATTTCTACAATCAACCCACACCGCTACATGCCATTGATGGCAGTCATGCTGCTCATCGTCAAAGTTGTGACAGAGTCACCAGGCTGAAATGGCAAAAGCCACCAGAAACAGAGTTGTGACAGTGTCACCAGGCTGAAATGGCATAAGCCACCAGAAACAGAGTTGTGACAGAGTCACTAGGCTGAAATGGCATAAGCCACCAGAACAGATCACTTCCCCTTTTCATCAATCACCCAACCCCAAGCATACAAAGGAATCGACATGCAAAACATATCTTTTTAACAGAAACATTCACTGAAGAATGGCAGAAAACACTAACCTGGTATTTAGCCTTTACCCTTCTCGGGTTTTCAAACGTTATGCCGGGATTTCGGCATTTAACAGAGTATAGCAGATTTATACTTATATATATATATATACACATAATAGCATTCAATCTAATGGTGTGAGAAGTTACACACCTGATTAATGTCGATACCCTTGTTAGACCGATCTACAACTTTGCTCAAAAAGCCGGAAAGATGTGAAAATAGGGCCTCTCCTATATTCGGCCAAGGGTTAGTAAATCCTGAATTTACACATTGAAACTAATAGATCTTCTTACCTTGAAATCTCGAAAGTAACACCATTCGAGTGCTACCGATCTATAACTCAGAGATCTATGCGATTGACTCCACTAAAGTTCCTTTCAGATTTCGGCACAAATAGGCACCACAGAAGTAATTCGACAATCACAGGAGATGAGATCTAGGGATTTCTACTTTTAGGAAAATCCCAGAAAAAGTATGAACAAGAGAAGGCTGATGTGTCTTTGGCTTTTAAAATACTTGAGTGAAGAGTTTCGGTTTCTGACAGGAAAAAGAGAAGAAGAAAAGAAAACAAGGAAGAGACTTGAAGATTTCGGCTAGAAAGAAAAAGAATGGAAAGAGTTTCGGCTTTTGAATCAAAGTGAAGATGAGGGAATTGGCTTAGAGATTTCGGCTTTTGCAGAGAATGAAGAGGAAGATGGAACTTTAGGAGTTTTCGGCTTTTACACTGAGAAGAAGAGAAAAGAATGAGAGAAAAACCCAAATGCCGAAATTGAAGAAATATTCCCCCTATTTATAGAAATTTCGGCACTTACCTAACCTTGCAGATAAATCCTATCTTTTCTCCTTTATCTTAATCTACTAGCTTATCTAAAAGAGACTTAATTATCTCTAACTCCTCCCTCCTTTATCAGCATATTATTCACATATTTTAATCATTAAAATCCCTAAATTTTAGCCTTTATCTGCTTATTATCCACATAAAATAAATTCCTAAATAATAGCCTTTATCTGTTTATTATCCACATATTTTAAACATTAAACCCCCTAAATTTTAGCCTTGTTGCCATCCATTCCACCTAATCCTAATGCCCAAAATTTAGCTAACTTAAATTAAAAGAATTGAGCTCCATGAAACTTAAATTTGGGCCCCTTACTCCCTTGTGTGGCGTCACCTCCTAAGATTGGGCCACAAGCCCACTTTGGTATTTTAAACATAGATACTACCTTTTAAACCCTATAATGCCCAAACAGATAATTTTAATCAAGGCCTCTGCCTAAGCCTGAGTCCAATTTGGACCCCTAACACTTAAATTAACATATTAAACATATCCACTCATTAAACGTGTAACATCTTGAAAATGGGCCTATGCATTTTTGATTTAAGTATACGAAATGGCATGTCTTGTGTGTTATGAATGTATTATGAACATTTTTGGAAACTTGGAAATGATTTAGAAATGTTAAGTTTCAAAAGAGGGAAGTGAACATTTCTGGAAACTTGGAAATGTAAGAAATGTTAAGTTCAAAAGAGGAAAGTGAACATTTCTGGAAACTTGGAAATGTAAGAAATGTTAAGTTTAAAGGAGGCAAACGAACATTTTTGGAAACTTGGAAATGTAAGGAAATGTAAGGAAATGTAAGGAAACGTTTTAGGAAAAGTTAAGTTCTGAGGTTAAAAGAGGAAATTAAGGCAAGGTGGCCTTAAGAAAATTTATGGAGGAAATATGACATGAAATTGGGCTTGTAAAAGTGGCCTGGAAATGCCACTTAAAGGCTTAGCATGTGACGCCACCTACATGTGCAATTGGGCCAGGGTTCGAATCACTTAGGAAGTAGAAGAAAGCTTTTATTTTTGCGGCAACAAAAGGAAGAGATGGACGGCTTGGGGAGTCTTTGGGAGGAGTTTAAGATGAGGTTTTATTCTTATTAAAATTCGGCTAAAAGGGGTGATAAATGTGGATATTATTTCTTTTATTTTGATAGATAAGGAAGAGATAAAAGAGGATTATTATTAGTATTATTTTTATTAGAAGATAAGAGATAAATATTGGATTAAGTTTTGTTGATAATTAAAGTGATAAATCAAGGGATAAAGTTATCAAAATAGAAGAGTGGTGGCCAAGTAAAGGACTCTAGCCTAGTAAATTCGGCTATAAAAGGAAAAGAGAGGCCATTCTGCATTATTTTCTGTTCTTTGAAAGCCTCTGCCGAATTCTCTTCACCAAATCCTCTTCTTCTTTTATTTTTGCCAAGCCAAAATACCTTGTGTTCTAGCCGAATCCTCCATCTTTATTCTTCCTTCTCTTTTCTTTCTAATCCCTCCAAAAGCCGAAAGTTGTGAGAGCATCATTTAGCCATAGCCGAATCTCTGAAGGTTGAAGTGAAGGTGCAATCGATTTCTTCAAGTAAGGGTAAGATCTAGATTCGGTTTCCTTTCTTTTCTTTTTAAGCCTGTCGAAATTTAGGGACTAATCCCTCATATTGTATTTTGGCCGAAACTATGGAAGGTGAATTTCGGGATTTCAGATCTAAGGTATTTCGGCATCTCCATTAATCAGGAAGAGAGTTTCGGGATTTAAAGATTTAAGGTAAGACATATGTATATTCGGCCAAAGGCCATATTTTATGTTTTAATGTTAGATTAAATCTAACATATGGTTATAGGAATTTCAACATTCTTAAGGGAGCAAGGATCACTTTCGGGAATTTTATCACAAGGTAAGTGGATATGTAATCGGCCAAGGCCCTATCTTAGTACTTAGATCTATTTGCTTTAACCGAAAACTAACCAATTCAAGGGATCTAGTGACTAGCCGATTTCAAAAGGGAAGAATACGAGTTTCCGAGATTTGAATAGTCATCAAATCGGCATCAAAGGTAAGTTTTAAGAATACAAATCCTACTAGGATTTGGTTTTATAGCCAAATAGGCTTTATGCTAATATATTAAGGTTGGCCGAATGTAGGAATTGAGATCTAAGGCATTAGATCAAGCTTTTCGGGATTTAAGTGAACCGCTAAGCAAATCAAGTGTGTACCCTACCCTAAGCTTTAATATGTTCATGACTATGTTTTAAATTAAATGTGTAATTAAGAATGTGAAAATATGGCTAAAGTACCATGCAATGGTACAAAGCACTCAGGTACGTTTCCTACTCCTACTAGGATTATGAATATATGTTATTTGTAACATGTGAAAAAGTGATAAGAATGTGAATTAAGGCATGATGTGCATGATATGTATGATATGGGGCATTCGGGTTATATGAAAAGGGGAAGTGAATGTGGTGACCTAAGACCACGATATCTGAATGTGGTGACCTAAGACCACGAAATCTGAATGCGGTGACCTAAGATCGCGATAATCTGAATGTGGTGACCTAAGACCATGAAATCTGAATGTGGTGACCTAAGACCACGAATTTTATAAGGGCGATGAGCACGTCGACTGCAGCGACTGCCTTCGATAGAGTGTAGCGGAAGGAGGGTCGACTTAGTAGTCCCCACGGTGTACAGGTTGGTACGGGGAAGTGTAGCGGATGGCTAACTAGGTTTGGGTTTGGGTTGCATCATTATTTTTACCTGTTATTTGAATATGTATGTGATATGATAATGCATGCCTGAAATGTTAAGACTTAGTGTTTGTGTACACATTGAGTCTGTTTGACTCACCCCGTTGGGGAACTTTTTCTTCCAGGTGATGATCAGTAATGGACCGGGTCAGCAGGAGCTTAAAGGTGGCCATGCACAGCAAGGAAAATTTTATTATTTGGACTTTTATTTTATTTAAGCACTTTAATTCATTTTTGGGAATTATTTGATGTAATAAGGCCATAGTGAACTATTTTATTTTCTGTTTAATTTACTATGTTACGACATTTTTAATTATTAAAGATTAAGTCAATTTAATTTAAAATAAACTCTAAATATTTTGTCACCTCAAATAAACTCGTTTTCAACTCAAGCCCAACCCAAAACAAACTTTCTTTCAAAACACCCAAGTTTTTCCTAAGTCACAAAAGAATTTGAAACGGTTTACACCGGGAAACATACCAGATCCGGTCAAGGCTCGTGGGCCGGGTTTGGGGTGTTTCAATTTGGTATCAGAGCCTAGTTTCAAACCCTCGGCCTGGGGTTTAAGGCCCAAAACGTTTTCAAATCGAGCCCAAATGAGTTTTTGAAGATAAGCAGGTTTTCTGGCATGGCACCTAATTCTTCGACCCGAAGTCCACCAGGTAAGTACCCCTAACCTTTAGGTGATTTATATTGTGATCTGTAGAAGGGTAGAAATAGAATGGAACGTAGATTAGTATGATAGGTACTTGAACTATAAGGCTAGTTTACCCCAACTATTACATAAGACTTAATGCTTAATTAAACAAACCTATGGCTAAGTCGCCGAGTTAGGGTGTGGCAACCATTGTGCGCATGTCTAGGATTGGATCCGGAAGAGCCTGGTATTTAAGCAGTCCTAGTGACTCACCTCCTCTTCGCAGGAATCCTACCTGGTGCATAGCTTCGGTTCACCCTAACCAAGAGGACTCAGTCATAGGCTAAACCCAATAACTAAAACCCGAAAGGGATTAGCCACATTTTTATGGAAACCCTAGTTTTAAAACTCTTAAATTACCCTTTTGATGTATAAAAGCTATTTCATAAAATTTTTCTGAAATATTTCTTGATTTACAAAATTACTAAAATACCCCTGGTGGTAAAATTACAAAAATGCCCTTGGTTTATGAAATTTCCAAAATACCCACAGTTCTTATTCAAAAAAAAAATTTCATTACTTTATAACAAGTCCAAAAACCCTAATTTGCAAAATATCAAAATACTTTGATTTTGGAAAATTACGAAATTGCCCCTGACTTACAAAATTACCAAAATGACCCTGATTTCCAAAATTTTTGCAACATCACTGATTTGGAAAACAAAATTCTCAAAAATAACCCTCAAGTTTTATAAATTTTGAAATACCCCTGAATTATTAAACTTTACAAATTTACCCTGATTTGTAAAAATTTACTAAAATACCCCTAGAATTTCAAAATTTTCAAAAAAATACCCCGGGAATGCAAAATTACCAAAATACCCTTATTGACAAAATCCACAAGGAACCCTATTTTTGAAAAAAAATTACGAAAATACCCCTGTAGGGCAAATTACGAAAATACCCCTAGGTAGTGGAAAAACAGCAACAATGAAAACTACAACATTTCTCTGAATGAACGAAAGTTCATAATTGACTGATGGATGTATGAATGAAAAGACTGTGTGCATGTATGAATACGAAAGAACCACTTCTAAAATTCTTGTCATAAAACTTCTTCGCAGGTAATCAGTGGAATAAAGGCTAATTCATAAAATTTCTTATTTAGATTAAAGCACGATCGTAGAAATGAGCTCTAGGGGACGTGGTTCTGGAATACCTTAATTGCCTTGTTCGTTGTAAAGTCAGTTCGTTCTTATGTGGCTTGTAACACCCCAAACCCGGCCCAAACATTACGACCGAATTTGGTATGCTACAGAGAAAACATTTTTGAAAATCCCTTTAAGCCGATTTAACTTTTTGATAAAAGACAGTGTATTGTTTAAAACAGTTGAGGTGTATAAAGAAAACCATACTTAGGTTTATTTGAAAATTTATTAAGTTAGGTTGTTACAGATTCAAGTGTACCCGATGGCACAATAAAACATTTTGCGTTTGAATTTGAGAAAACATATGTACCCATTTTAATATCATTACGTAAGGTAAGCAAATTATCCAAAACATGTAAAATAGTCAAAGTAAAATACTAGGAAGCCTTATTACAACTTAAACAAAATAAAACCAACAATTAAGATAAAATAAAATTCAGAGTTCATTAAATTCAATTTTCCACTGCATGGCCACCTCGAGTCCATCCGGCTCCTCATCCGCGATCTACGTATCACCTGAAAAATGTTAAAGGAGAAGGTGAGTCACCAAGACTCAATGTGTAACCCTTCCCCGATTTAGTGCAACAACATACACAATTTATAACAAATTAACATGCACAAGTTTAATATGCACCCAACCTAGCCATCCATAACGCATTTCTCTACCCCGTGTGGTACCAAACCACTGGTGGTGCCAAACCACTAGTGACCAAAGTCACGATATCCATCAATATTGTGGTGCCAAACCACTGGTGACTTGAAGTCACAAATCATAAGTTGTGGGGCCAACCCACGTGTGATACCAAATCACTGGCGTCAATCCCATATTATCATCTGTGGGGCCAACCCACTGTGGTGCTAAGCCACCGGGACGAGACGCTATGAGGTGCCAAACCTCTGGTGACCGTAGTCACGAAATGTGGTACCAAACCACTGGTGTCCGTCGACACGAATATCACTTCCCCCTCCACTCGTTTAATCCCACATCAATCAATGATATGCATTTAACAGATATCATGCCAATATGTTTATTTAACAACATCCAACAGATTTATCATTAGTCATATATTATATGCCACATATACCAAATATGTCATGCTTCCATAATCATCAAATAGTAACCTCATATTGACAAGGACTTACCTGAAGCCTTGCTTATACCTTTATGGTATTAAATCCGAGTCTACACAAATCCGATTTAGCATACACAAAATACTTAGCACATTATTTAGTTATAAAGTGTGTATGTACACACACCTGTCACCAACGATAGCCCTAAACAATTGGCCGCACAAGATTCCCTTACCCAAGTTCGTTTGCTAACGAATGGAGACTGAATACTTCACAAATCCTGGAGCCCTTTCCAATCGATTAAAGAAAAGCTCCCACCCTTGTCTAATATTCGGCCAAAGCAACTAAGAAATTAGCAGGGAGATTTGGCTACTACAATAAAAAGAAAAGAAGGAAAATCGACTATGGTTGCTTAAAAATAACACTTAGGATTCGGCTTAGCATAAATGAAAAAGAACATGAGAGAAATAGAGGGTATATGGTTCGGCCAAAGATCCAAAAAGAAGAGAAGAAAGCAAAATAAATTAAAAGCTTGAGAACCCAAAGAACATTTGGCTACCAATAAAATTAAGAGAGAACAAGGTAATTTCGGCAAGGTATAGGTTGCTTGGACTTTCGGTTTTGGGAGAGGGTGAAAAAGAAAGAAAAGAGATGAAGGTTGCAAAACTAGCAGAAAATTGCCAAGTAAAAGGCTAAGGAAATTCGGCCAAAGCACAAGACCACTAATTCAAACTAATTTGAATTAGTCAAATTCCTTAATTTACTCTTCTCAATCCATTCAAAATAGTTTGAATGGTTCAACCATTATCTCCACTAAAAAAATTAATAATTATCCTACACTTTAAACTAAATAGATAAGTAAATAAAAACATTATCCACATTTAATTGAAAGCCTTCTAGCCGACCAACACCTTTTGCTCCCCCCCCACTCCCTTGTTTTCCTCCTAAATTCACTCTACACCACCCTTTTAAACCAATAAAATAAATAAAATAAAACCCACCTTTTATCCCTATCACCTCTTCAATTATAATAAAAATAAAAGAACCATGTGCTCAACAATTTCCTTCCATGAATAAACAAAACAAACTAAAATAGATAAAACTAGCCCATAGTTTCAATAACATAAAATAATAAAACCACATAAAATAGACTTACCCCATATGCAGCCTTTGAAAACACTAAACAACAAAAAAAATAATAAAACCCATGCAGGCCACTAGTGCACGCCGGCCAAAAGAAAGGGATAAAATCCTCCATTGCTGCACATGGGCTTCGAACCCATGACCTCGCTGCCACTGCCCCCACATGCAGCGCCCTTAGCCACTCGGCCAAGGCATCTTTCGTGACATAATCTTATCGAGATTTCTTTTAAACCTTCCTTCACTAGCTTCCTTCGCCTAATGCCAAAATCAAAAATAAAATGCACCCTTTTGCAGCTCCCTTGGTTCGAACCTAGAACCTCACTGCCGCAGGCCTCTCTTCCAACGCCCCATGCCATCTTTCCCAACTGACTTTCATGTCATAAAACCACAACATTTATTTATAAGACCTTCTTCTCGGCCCTCTTTCTTTTAACGCAAAAAGCCCAAAATAAAATGCTCCTTGCGTCCCTTGTGTCTCGAACCCAAGACCTCCCTTGCATCACCCTTAGGCGCACCAAGCCAATTGTACCAAGCCCATTCTTTGTCATATTTCGCCCAAAATTTTATTTAAGCCCTATCTCACCTAGCTCCCTCCTTTTAGGTACTTAAAAAGAAAATTTTTAATACTAAGCCAGGCCTAGCTCGGGTTTATTCTAGACCTTAGAACATGCCAAATGATCCTAGAATTTAATTCTTCAAGCATACACATGGGAAATTAATTAAATTTTTGACAACCCCTAATTCAGGATGTTACATGGCTAGTAAGGTGTATGGAACCTTGATTGTAAACTAAGAGAATGTGCCTAGAAAGTATGATAGTTTTTTAAGATCAGAGTGCGCAGCAGTAGCGTAGTGTGGTGAGCTAGGAAGTACGACTGTTCGTTAGTAAGTAATTTCGAGGACGAAATTATTTTAAGGGGGGTAGAACTGTAACATCCTGAAAATGGGCCTATGCATTTTTGATTTAAGTATACGAAATGGCATGTCTTGTGTGTTATGAATGTATTATGAACATTTTTGGAAACTTGGAAATGATTTAGAAATGTTAAGTTTCAAAAGAGGGAAGTGAACATTTCTGGAAACTTGGAAATGTAAGAAATGTTAAGTTCAAAAGAGGAAAGTGAACATTTCTGGAAACTTGGAAATGTAAGAAATGTTAAGTTTAAAGGAGGCAAACGAACATTTTTGGAAACTTGGAAATGTAAGGAATGTAAGGAAATGTAAGGAAACGTTTTAGGAAAAGTTAAGTTCTGAGGTTAGAAGAGGAAATTAAGGCAAGGTGGCCTTAAGAAAATTTATGGAGGAAATATGACATGAAATTGGGCTTGTAAAAGTGGCCTGGAAATGCCACTTAAAGGCTTAGCATGTGACGCCACCTACATGTGTAATTGGGCCAGGGTTCGAATCACTTAGGAAGCAGAAGAAAGCTTTTATTTTTACGGCAACAAGAGGAAGAGATGGACGGCTTGGGGAGTCTTTGGGAGGAGTTTAAGATGAGGTTTTATTCTTATTAAAATTCGGCTAAAAGGGGTGATAAATGTGGATATTATTTCTTTTATTTTGATAGATAAGGAAGAGATAAAAGAGGATTATTATTAGTATTATTTTTATTAGGAGATAAGAGATAAATATTGGATTAAGTTTGTTGATAATTAAAGTGATAAATCAAGGGATAAAGTTATCAAAATAGAAGAGTGGTGGCCAAGTAAGGGACTCTAGCCTAGTAAATTCGGCTATAAAAGGAAAAGAGAGGCCATTCTGCATTATTTTCTGTTCTTTGAAAGCCTCTGCCGAATTCTCTTCACCAAATCCTCTTCTTCTTTTATTTTGCCAAGCCAAAATACCTTGTGTTCTAGCCGAATCCTCCATCTTTATTCTTCCTTCTCTTTTCTTTCTAATCCCTCCAAAAGCCGAAAGTTGTGAGAGCATCATTTAGCCATAGCCGAATCTCTGAAGGTTGAAGTGAAGGTGCAATCGATTTCTTCAAGTAAGGGTACGATCTAGATTCGGTTTCCTTTCTTTTCTTTTTAAGCCTGTCGAAATTTAGGGACTAATCCCTCATATTGTATTTTGGCCGAAACTATGGAAGGTGAATTTCGGGATTTCAGATCTAAGGTATTTCGGCATCTCCATTAATCAGGAAGAGAGTTTCGGGATTTAAAGATTTAAGGTAAGATATATGTATATTCGGCCAAAGGCCATATTTTATGTTTTAATGTTAGATTAAATCTAACATATGGTTATAGGAATTTCGACATCCTTGAGGGAGCAAGGATCAATTTCGGGAATTTTATCACAAGGTAAGTGGATATGTAATCGGCCAAGGCCCTATCTTAGTACTTAGATCTATTTGCTTTAACCGAAAACTAACCAATTCAAGGGATCTAGTGACTAGCCGATTTTAAAAGGGAAGAATACGAGTTTTCGGGATTTGAATAGTCATCAAATCGGCATCAAAGGTAAGTTTTAAGAATACAAATCCTACTAGGATTTGGTTTTATAGCCAAATAGGCTTTATGCTAATATATTAAGGTTGGCCAAATGTAGGAATTGAGATCTAAGGCATTAGATCAAGCTTTTCGGGATTTAAGTGAACCGCTAAGCAAATCAGGTGTGTACCCTACCCTAAGCTTTAATATGTTCATGACTATGTTTTAAATTAAATGTGTAATTAAGAATGTGAAAATATGGCTAAAGTACCATGCAATGGTACAAAGCACTCAAGTACGTTTCCTACTCCTACTAGGATTATGAATATATGTTATTTGTAACATGTGAAAAAGTGATAAGAATGTGAATTAAGGCATGATGTGCATGATATGTATGATATGGGGCATTCGGGTTATATGAAAAGGGGAAGTGAATGTGGTGACCTAAGACCACGATATCTGAATGTGGTGACCTAAGACCACGAAATCTGAATGCGGTGACCTAAGACCGCGATAATCTGAATGTGGTGACCTAAGACCACGAAATCTGAATGTGGTGACCTAAGACCACGAATTTTATGAGGGCGATGAGCACGTCGACTGTAGCGACTGCCTTCGATAGAGTGTAGCGGAAGGAGGGTCGACTTAGTAGTCCCCACGATGTACAGGTTGGTACGGGGAAGTGTAGCGGATGGCTAACTAGGTTTGGGTTTGGGTTGCATCATTATTTTTACCTGTGATTTGAATATGTATGTGATATGATAATGCATGCCTGAAATGTTAAGACTTAGTGTTTGTGTACACATTGAGTCTGTTTGACTCACCCCGTTGGAGAACTTTTTCTTCCAGGTGATGATCAGTAATGGACCGGGTTGGCAGGAGCTTAAAGGTGGCAATGCACAGCAAGGAAAATTTTATTATTTGGACTTTTATTTTATTTAAGCACTTTAATTCATTTTTGGGAATTATTTGATGTAATAAGGCCATAGTGAACTATTTTATTTTCTGTTTAATTTACTATGTTACGACATTTTTAATTATTAAAGATTAAGTCAATTTAATTTAAAATAAACTCTAAATATTTTGTCACCTCAAATAAACTCGTTTTCAACTCAAGCCCAACCCAAAACAAACTTTCTTTCAAAACACCCAAGTTTTTCCTAAGTCACAAAAGAATTTGAAACGGTTTACACCGGGGAACATACCAGATCCGGTCAAGACTCGTGGGCCGGGTTTGGGGTGTTTCAAAACGCATATGCCCAAAAATTCAGGATGTTACATAAATAAATTAAATATATATCATTTAAAAATTTATATATCATTTAAAAATTTATCTTTGTTTTATCTAATTAATAGAAAATACTTAAAACCGAGACAATGTTCATTATTTTTGGAATTCGAGGAGTTATGCTCCTAACTTACGGAGTATGGTATCTTCCTAAAACCGAAGTAATCGAATATCCTATTTAAATAACAAAAAATGAGATTTAGGTAACAATCAAACGGCGATTATTCTGGTTTTCGAGAATTAGAGGCATCGTATCCTAACTCACGGGGCATGATCCTTCTTCTCGATTAACTCGGAATAAGGCCTTCTCTATTAAATTCAATTTAGTTATGTAATGTCTTAATACAAAAAGGGATCGTGTTTTAAATTCTCTTCAAATTTTCAATTCTCGATGTAATGGGCCAATTTAGCTCGGGCCTTAGACCAAGAAAATAAATAGAAATAAAAACAAAACAAAATAGTACATAAAACAGTCCAAATTACAAATCACAATCCAGAATTAACCTTAACACACTACCCAATTTACAAATCAAACGATCTAAACTAAAACCTGATACCAAAGCCCAACAAAAAAAACAAAAGTAAAAAAAACCCTAGCCCCCTAACCCTACTCAGGCACCGCACGCCACCACATCCGCACGCGTCTAACGTCTCTGCCACCTGCAAAGCAAGAAGAACACGCAACAACAAGAGCAATACACCAAGCAGAAGCGTACAACAAAGAAACAAACAAAAAAAATGAAAACAAATAGTTTGTAATCTACATATAAAAGCCTCAACAGGCATTTTATAATTTTTTCGGACAAGGAGAAATCGAAAAATAGTATATTGAAAACAAAAAGAGATCGATAAAAGTTTCTAAAAGGTGACATTTCACTTTTTATAATTTGAATTTTTACTTTTTTTTTATTTTCGTCATTTTACATGTAAAAAAATAATAAAAAGAAAGAGAAAGTAAAAGCTTACCTAAAACATCTCGTGGTCTCGTCGTCGGAGGTCCCTTCTCCGGTGTCGAAATCGGACTAAAAGGGGGTCAAAGGTCCTTTTTCTTTCGGTTTTTGGGTTGAGAAGGCTTGTCCTTCAAATACATTTTAAAAAAGGGGGTTAAAAACCCATTTTGCGCGACGCTGGCCACTGGCCACGACGAAGGCGCGTCAGACCGCTGATGAAACCCACAGGCTGGCCAAAAAGAGGGTGAGAGGTTGAGAGGTTTTCAGATTTTTTTTAATGGTGTGGGCTGAAATGAATTTTTTTTAAAAAAAATAGCTTAAAATAGCTGAGTAAAACGGTACCGTTTCACTCCCCCCCAGGCCTCAAAACGGCGTCATTTAGGGGGGACCCGAGACCCGACCCATTTGCCTTAAGGATCCGCATGTTTTTGCGGTGAATGGGATATTTACGTGCACGGTCTCTCCGCTTTTGCGACGCGTTGCAATATTGTCCTTGTTTGTGTTTTTTCCTTTGTTAAATCCTGCAGTATAATTTTATTTTTGCTTCGCTTTGGTTCATATTGAAACACTGTGCATAAGGATTAGGAATAATTTCCCATTGAATCCTTGACCCTTGGCGCGTGTTTTAATCAGGCCCTATTTTCTTTTTTTTTCTCATTCTAAATTGGTCCCTCGAGCTGCCAGACTAAACTATGCATAGGGAACTTAGGTAATATTATCCTATTCAGTCCTCTCTCCTTTCACGCCTTTTCATTTTATTCCTCTATTCACTGGTTTTTTATTTTTTTCATTTTATTACAATTTTATCCCTTTAATTTCATCCTAGTGTTATTTTAGTCTTTAAATTTCATTATCAATTTAAATTTAGTCCTTCATTAATTTATTTTCACCCTTTTCCGCAAGTTTTCATTTTATATTTATTCATGTATTTATTCACGTATTTTTCATTAATGCTGTATCTTTTTACACTTAAAAATATAGACTTTTTTGTAATCCTATAAGTGTGTATCTTTATTATTTTATTACTATCCTCATATGATATTATTTCATTCATTTTTCAACATTTTCACATTATGTTTGCTTTATATATATATATATATATATATATATATATATATATATATATATATATATCATGCATTTCCTGTTTTCTTGCTTTATTCATTTATTTATCGAGACCTATTTATTAATGTTGTATTCATCTTTGTAATTGCATCATTATTATTATAATATTTTATCGTATATTGTATATTATTTTAAATATTACATTAACTTTTACCCAAATTCATAAAAAGGGAAAACTTTTAAAATTGGTAATATTTCTCATTTTGGAGATTCGAGAAATTGTACCCTAACTTACGGGGTTTCAATTTTCTCGTTAAACCTAAATAGCCAAATATCCTTTTAAATTTTAAGATACATGAATTTTGAATTAAAATTAAAGGCAATCTTATTCTCAAGGGTTCAAGGTGTTGTGTTCTAACTTACGGGATGTGACATTTTGTTATCTCGAGATGAGGGGGTCTTTAATATCTGTTTCGATTTATTCAAGCACTTTTAAATTTAACGTTAATAAAAAGAGGGATTGTATTTTAAATTCTTTTCGAGTTTTCAATTTTCGACATTAAGACAGTAATTAATCAATTAGGTACCAATTTTGGGCGTTACGAGGGTGCTAATCCTTCCTCGTACGTAACCGACTCCCGAACCCGTTTTCTGAATTTCGTAGACCAAAACCGTTGTTTTAGTAAATCAAAACTGTTTATTAAAACGATCAAATCATAAGGTGATCCGATCACATCTCATAAAAAAAGGATTAGTGGTGACTCTATTTTCGTTTTTTAAATAAGTTGATCTTTTTCAAAAAAATGGTTTCGACACTCGACACTAAGACATCAAGTAATCAACTAGGTACTAATTTTGGGCGTTATGAGGGTGCTAATCCTTCTTTGTGCGTAACCGACTCCCAACCCATTTCCTAGATTTTGGTAGACCGAAAATTATTGTTTTAGTAAATAGAATATTTTATTAAAATGATCAAATTACGAGGTAATCCAATCACACCTCGTAAAAATTATTAATGGAGACTCTATTTTTATTTTAATTTTTAAAATGAAAAGTCGATTCTAAAAAGGTTTTGATAATTATAATATGATGGGTTATATAGTTAAGCTGCCACTTGTACTTACATTTGGCTGGTTAGGGAAAAGGATTGCTAAAGAAATGTAAGGAGTGCAAGATTAACACCCATAAGGGCTGAAACGCTGTGAAGCCTTTTACTTGATGATGGCACCCAATACAGGAGATTCCCCATTAAAAAACAAAATCTAATAAAAGATAATGATGCATTATTTTTGCCCAATGGATTAGAATTCATAATCAAAAGCATATATCTAATTAATAAAAGCCTTTTAACATAAGCCAATGTCGTCAGACACTACAATGTACCTTTTAAAAAAAAGTAGAAACAAACAAACAATTAGCATTTTAGGAGAGGCAGGCTGAGTGGGTACTTTGCACAATCAAATTCACATTTGCATTGTGCTTCTCAATACATAATGAACTGATGGATGTTTGGGATTCTTTTTTTTTTTTTTTACTTTTTGTAAATTTCATTTCATTTTTCTGTCTCCCTTTCTCTTTCTCAAGTCATCACTTTTTTTTTAATGAAAAAGTTGGCTCACTTTAAAAAATAATAATAATGGGTGAAAGTAAACCTTATAATGGAGTTTTTTTTATAAATTTATTAAATGATGATATTCTACAAAGGGATAAAGGCAACATGTGTGTTGTAGAGATTGTTTTTAATTAAATATCTTGTTTTATGAGTGTTGATATAGAGTACAACAAAAAGTAAAATAAGGAAGAAGTTGTGATGGTCTCAAGGAATTTGATTTATCTAAATAAGTGAAGAGTTGAAAAAGATAAAGAGAATATGGAGAAGCCAAGAAGAGATAAGGAGATTGGTTTGCAAAGAGTAAGTGCTCAAGGATTGCTTAAGAGAAAAAAATTCATTTTTCATTGTTTGGAGTATTTATAAAAGAGGTCATTTCGTTTGTTTGCATGACATGAAAGATGTATACAGCGGAGCCCATTCTATTATTCCTTCAAGAAATACAAGATTATTACGCTCAAGTGGATCCCAATGATCTTTAAAGAGAGTGTTCACATTAAAAAACAAGTGGCCAGATAAAAGGAGAATGTTTCTTCTATTAATAGGTGGCTTACAATAGTTAATCGATTCGAGAAGTTAGATCAATTGAGGATGGCTCGATAAAATGGGAGACCATCTTTAAGTATCCACCTGGAGCCGAAATAATCAACAAAATTTAGTAACTAATATCACCCATGTAACATTAAACAATAAGTTGAAGTGAGTAGAATATTATATGGAAACATGAATAATCTACATAGGAGCTGAGCATTTGCGGTGTGAAATTAGTATTTAAAGATTTGAAGTGTGTTTTGGAAGCAAAATATGTAATGTAAAATGCTATTCCCAGATTGATTTGCATCTTAAAATTCAAGGTGCGCAAAAGAAAAACATTTCTCCCACTATAATTCAACCTGCACTTTAATATTTCTGACATATTCTCCACATTAGAAGAACCAAATGCTTTAAGAAAAATGTGACTTTAAAATTGATAACTCAAAATCTCTTAATCCACCTTACTCATCTCCTCAACTTTCCACTTCATCTATGCATTTCTTGTCATTGTCATTGTCATTGATGTTGTAACAATTTACTACCACATGTCTTACTTCAAATTTTATAAATAAACATTTCTTTTAGATTAATGCATTAAAATATAATTTATCAATCACTATATAAAAATACGAGTTTGATAAAAAAAAATTTAATTGACGAGAGCACATTTTATTATTAATTATATTACTAAACTGACATTAGAATAATAATTTATTAGTATTATTACTTAATAATAAAAAGTATTATTTTAAAATATATTTATAATTAAATTGACGAGAATACCCACTTTAGGTCATTGCATTATAATTTAAAATATTTATAATTAATTTACATAATACAACATGTTTTTGAATAATGCTCATTCCTTCAAAATATTATATTTATACTACTTTGAAGGAACCAAAACCTTCCTTTATGACACCTATTCACTGTATTTAGTTTATAAGATGATGGTTAATTTTTAATTTTAATTTTTTTATTTTTTGAAATTATATAATAATGATTAAAATTTAATTTTAGTCTTTACATTACAGTTAAAATGGAGATTTAATTATTATATCTTATTTTTTTTATATAATTTCACACCTCAACTTTTTTAATATAAATAGTTATTCTAAATACTATTTTGATTAAAGTATTTATGTGCGTTTTAAGAATTGTTTTCTTTATTAAGATTCGTTATTAAATTTAAATTCATTACAATTATTTATTTTATTATATAACTATCAAATAATTTTTTAAAATTTTAATTTTAAAAAATAAATAAAAATTAAATTCTAAGGAAAAAAATATGAGAAGTAATGAAGTTATCGTAAAGCATGGGAACATACTAGTTAACTATAATGAGCTACCCCGTTAAGGAAAAAAAAAAAGCCTATAATGATGTTATTGGGACTCCCAACTTGTCTTCATTTGAAAAATAAATATACCCAAATTGGAGATTTATTAATTATCCAAATATAATAAAGAAATGGTTACCAAAACCCTAGCCTTGGACAAATATCCTATTTCAAACCTTTTAAATTTAAATTACCTATATCACCTTGTACCATAAAATTAGATAAATATTATTACTATTCTCTTGAATATTTATTTATTTAAATTATAAGTATAAATTTATAAATTAAAATATAATTTTACTTTTAGTTTCAAACATTTAGACTTCTTAATTTTTTTTTAAATTTAAAATTTTAGGTTTAATTTTTATTATAGATGTTGTTTTATTGAATTCAATGATGTGACTTTTTAAAATTAAAAAAAAATTATTTGATAATTATGTAACAATAAAAATAGTATTGAAATGTTTATACAATTTTTTTCTTAAAACTATTCATTTGAACTCGTCATTATAAAAATAATTTTTTTGTTGGAATATTATTCCTAAGAAAAATTAAAGTTAGCATTTTGTTGAAATAGTTAACAATATTAAATATTTACACTAATTAATAACATTATAAAAATACAAAGATCAAGTTTTGTCAAAAAATAAAGTATATAGATTAAATCTCAAGTTTCAGCATTCTAAAATTGAAATTATCATTGTCTTATAATGTAAAAAAAAAAAGAAAAAAAAGTAACAAGACAAGCCAAAAAGAAATAGAAAGCTACATATCCATCTCTAAGACCCTTAAGGTATTTAAATTATATATAACCATATAATATTTTGATCGAAAAGTTAATGATGTTAACTATTTTGCCTAACTAATAACATTATAAAAATAAAGGAACTAAAATATATTATAAATTAAATTGTAACTGTTAAATTTGAAATTTAGGCATAATAGAAGAACAAAAATTTAATATTTTTATAAGACTTCAAAAAAATAGAGTAAAATCGATGCAAACTTAAAAAAAAATAAAAAACCACATGTCAATATCGAAAACTCATAGAGTATTTGAGTTTTATATAACCACGTATGTTTTAACCGAAAAGTTAATAATGTTAATTATTTGAATTAATCAATGATATTATAAAAATATAATAAATTTATATTTAAAATTGATTTATATTAAAAATTAAATGTTAAATTTGAACATATTAATGAAAAAAATTGCCACGTATAAGTAAAAAAAAAAAACCCAAAAATACCTTCTTTCATATATATAGTTATATAAATTGAATAATGCTACACAACCTAGGACATTAACATTTAACAAGCATGTTTCAGCATGTGCATGAAAATTCATTTTTATTTAACTAACTTGAAATTAAGTTCTCATCCTGGTAGCTTAGCCACTTCCAAAATAATTGATCCGCACTAGTGGCGGAGTCATTAAGAGACTTAAGTGTTAATGTTTTTTTAAAATGATAGATTTTTAATTTAAGTCTTTTATTATTTATAAAATTTTAAATTAGTACAATAAAATTATGTTTTAATCCCTAAAAATGATAAAGTTTATAAAGATATAAACTATTAAAATGATGAAATTGTACTTTTACTATCGTGAAAATATATAATTTAATTCCAGCCCCCTTAAAAATATTTTTTGACTTTGCCATTGATCCACAGTATACTATTGCTAGATCAAATTAAGGTCTAGAGATTATAAAGTGACTCATCAGCTTGGAAGCAAGCACTTAATATTTATATATTTATGGATTTTAAAAGAACTAAATCGAAGTTTTAATATTTGAAAGGTAAATTATAATTTTATCATATATTAACTTAAGATTTTATAAATTTTGAAAGTTTAAAGCTGCAACTAATTTTTATTTTAAGAGGGTCAGTGCCCTACCTGCCCCTTCCTTTCCCCCTTCTTGGAAGGAAGGTTCATTAATCACTTATAGGTCCGTCTCTGGGTTTGTTTAAGAGTGTAGTTGTTTAAGGGCCAGAGTTAGAAGGGGTTCAAAAGATATTTTTTCAGCTTTTAATGTGGAAAAAAATTTCAAACTAAAATAAATAAATTAAATGCTTAGGGATTTCAATTTTTTACTATAAATACTTCATTTCCTAGGACCCAAATTTTTTTCTATTATTATTATATTACATTTTATATATTTTTAAAAGGTGCTTGATTTATTATTTTAAGTAGAGCCCAAAAATATCAAGAATAAAATCACTTTATTTATCTAAAATTTTCAGATTTTGATCTGTCATACAAATACATACATAAATTAAGAATTAGTGTTTAATGCAATGCTAGTCAACTACAATGCGACTAGGTAAATAAAAGTTTTTAATGGAGTAAAATAAAAAAATAAAAAAAGTTTAAAGATTCTAAAAATAAATATGAATAATGATTTTATTTATGACAGAAGAGAGTTATTAAAGTGTCACGAGTGAGGTTTTAATTAAATAATTAATACTGCATAAAATTAAGCATTGTGAATGGTTATTTTTCCCTTTTCAGTGAATAAAGGAGGAGGAATCTTGTATTCCTCTATGTTTGTTTTATCTCAAGTTGTCACACACCACATATATATAATATGCACATTGTTCCAATTGAAACATGGCAAGATCTGCTACCACTTGGGTTTTTTCATTTAACCCACCTTTTTCTCACCAAATAAAAAACAACATGATTCCCAAAATGAGGCATACATTTTTCACCAAATGTTAAAATGTTACTCTCTCCTTTCCAATAATAAAAACCAAAATGCAAACAATGTTTATACAAGTGAAACCACCATTTATAATTATCCAAAAAAAAAGTACAATTTATTAACGGTGAATTTGAATGAATTATAGGATATATTTAGCTTACTTTCTATTTTACACTATAATATCTAATATCATAATTATTATTATTTTTACATTAATCACAAATAAATACATCCTCCATCCAAATATTCAAATTTCTTACAACAACATATCATGAGATCCATCTAGTTTTAAACTGTTAGATATTGTTGTGTAATTTAGAGCCACTAGATTTGTTCTTTGTCAGAGGTCACATGGGTACAAATGGAATGGGAAAGAGAATTATAACAAACAGGTGGTGAACTAAATAATATTTTGGTTTTGTTTAAATTATTTGTAAAATAAGGGGTAATATACCAAAAATATCAAAAATATATATATTTATGGAAAAGAGTCGAAAATTTTAAAATTTACGGAAAAGGGTTATTTCCCCACAAAACGCGTTCACGTCAGCGCGTTTTGTGGGGATGCAGCAGGAAAACGTGTCCTTGGGGGAGCACTTTTGCCACATCAGCCAAAAACGCGTCCTTGGGGGCGCGCTTTGCTGACGTGGCAAAAACGCTCCCCCAAGGACGCGTTTTAGCCAATGTTTTTTTTTTAAAAAAACTATTCTTGAATTTTTTAAAAATTTACAAGAATAAACCTTTATAAAGGCTAAAAGTGACAATACCATTTTTTTTAAAGTGTCATCAATTAATAAAAAAATATAACTTACAAATGAAACCTTTATTTAGACCCAAAGTCTCATTTTCCTTGTTTTCTTGAGTAAAGTGGGATATGAGATATGTGTATATATAGACTCATGAATAGTTTTGCAGCTTGTTCCTAAACAATGTGGGATTCCTTCCTCTTTTAACTAATAACATGAGATGAAATGTTACACTATATTTGATATTTTTTACTTAGAGTTTAAATTTTTTTATAAAAAGTTAACATTTGTTACATTATAAATAAAACTTTTAAACTCCATAAGTAAAAAAATATATAAAATATAAAATGAGTATGGTAAAATATTAAAAAATAAATATTTAAAAAATTACTAATAGTTGAGTGATCATTTTGTAAGTTTTATAATTCGATAGCTAAAAAATATAGTTAAGTGACTACTAATGTAATTTAATCTAGATATAAAATATGAAAAATAATTATTATATTTTATGTATATTATATTTCTATAAAAAAACTTATTTAACATAATTATATACTATGTTTAAAGATTATCTATCTAGTCAAAATATATCTGAAATAAATTTATCGGCATTCATTAGGTGATGAAAATTAAATTAAATTAGAATTACAAAAATTAGTTAGTATAGTAAAATATTAAAAATAAATAAAAATTTAAAAAATATATCAATTTTTTAAAATTACAAAAAAAATACTATTTGAGTACCAATGTAACATCTCGAAATTGGGCCTAGTAGGAATGGGCCCAATGGGCCTTGGGCATAGGAGTGTTTAAAATTTTTGAGAACAAGAGAATGACATTATTTCAAGTTGGACTTATTAAGAAGATGATTTTAGAAAGTTACCGGATTCTATGAAGTTTCGAGTTCAAGTTGGGCCTTAGTAAAATTTTGTGTTTAAGCCTAATAAGGAAAGATAGTAAGTGGCATCAAGGCTTATGGAAATAAAAGAGTAAATTGCTAGCATAAATGAGCATATGGCAAGGAGGTTATGGCATCAAGTGAAGTACCTTGAGGGAAGAGGTTCAAATCCCATTGTGTGCAAATTTTGACTATTATTTTTGTACTATTTCCCTAAATTTCGGCCAAGCTTGTAAATATGACAAAATTGAATTTTTAAATTATGGTAAGGTGGACTTATTAAATTGTGGAAAAGTATGGTAAGGAGGAAAATAAGGAAAAAGAAAAAAAAAGGAAATAAAAGAAATAAAAGAATTTGGAGAGTGGAGTAGGTGGATGAAAAAGAATAAAAGAATTTGAGGAGTGGAGTAGGTGGATGAAAAAGGAATAAAAGAATTTGTAAAGTGGAGTAGGTGGATAAAAAAAAGAGATAAAAAAGAAAGAAAGAAAGAAAGAAGAGATAAAAAAAAAAAGGTTATGAAAATAAAGAAAAGAGAAGTATCATCTTTTCTTCTCTTCATCACCACCTAGAATTGGTAGCAAACAAGTGTTGGAGAGCTCAAAAATTTCAGCAAACAAATCCTTTAGCAAGTAAGTGATTTTGATGACTTTAGTTGATAATTTTTGTATTTTTGGAGCCCCCAAAGCTTAAGCTAGCTAATGAGGGGACTAATCTGTAATATGGTTGAGAGTCTAGGGACTTGCCATGAGAGAGTTTATGCTGGTTGCAAGGTCTCGAAGTACTTTATCAAAGGTTCAATCGAAAACCTATCCCTCGTTATAAGTGACTCAGATTTTTTGTGCCGCGGAGAGCATCGCGTTACGGATTCCGAATAAGGTGTGTAATCCCGTACCTTTCGTATATATGATTGAAATGGTGTGTAATATCACACTTCTCTGAAAGTTTGTATGAAATATGCTGTTAATCGGTGGAAATACCAAAGAAAACTAAAAACCGGCATCCGTAATCACTCGGGTGTGCGTATGATCGTAGTGGTAATCGTATTTCGTAATAAAACAGTTTCGGTTAGAAACAGTGATGTGTTTTTGAAAAATCACTAAAAATAGAAGAAAAATAATTAGAAAGTGATAAGATACCAAATTAAAGCTTACTGTGTCTATTTTAATATGGAAGAAACGGAGAAGGAAAAGGAATTTTATATTCTGAGATATCTTGATTTTAGTGAGACTGGTTCTGATTAACTTCGGGGTTCACTGATCTGTTTTGGAAAAATCATATAAAATTGTAAAAAATTAATTATGGGTTATAATTTACATGTATGGATTCCTTAGTGAGTCTATTTTCAAGAGAAACAAGTTGGAACAGTATATGAAAACCGTACAGTGAGATATTTGAAATTAAGTCAAGAGAGGTCAGAATCATTGGACAGTGAAACAAGGGAAACTTTAAGGAATAAACTGTACTAAATGGCTAGGCCAAAAGTTCTGGAAAAATTTCAGTAAGAAGATACATGAGTCTAGTTTCAAGAAAATTTTACGGATCTAGATTTCGAGTTTTCTAACTCGAGTTATATGCAATTTAGTCAGTATGACGCAAATGGACAGTTTAAATTTGTATGCCCCAAATTACTAGTTAAGTTTTAGTTGCGAAATTATCCCGTTTGGGCTTAAAATGGATTTTTGACCCAATAGTTCCGTAGAGACCCAAATAGAGTTCTGTATCACTCGAGGCGATAGTGAATCTTCGAAAACACCGTTAAATATGAAATTACCGAATTACCCTTGTAGGGTAAATTACTGAATTACCCTTAGAGAGTAAATTATCGAATTACCCTTAGTGGTTACGATTACTGAATTACGAAAATGTCCTAATGGGCCGAATTACGAAATGTCCCTATGGGCCAAACTATGAAAATACCCTTTATGGGCCAAAATGTTATAATTGCTATATGGGCCAAATGTTATATTTGCTACATAGGCCATATTTGGTATAAGTGGTGACCGATTGTGAATTTTGGTTTTTAAGGGTAAATCGACAGGCATAAGGAAGTTTCGGGATCGTGTTAAATTCAAGTAGCTAAGGATTTCGCTAAATAGTAAGGTGTGTGATTAACCCACTGTTTTCCGGGTTTATGTTATATTGTATGTGTGGTGTAAATGCTAATGTGTGCAGTGACAATTATGAATGGATACCCTTAAGGGGTATATCGAAAATCAGGTCAGTGTTAAATATTAAGAATGTGAATATGCCAATGAGAATATGTTTGTATGCCGAATAGCATGTGCATGGGATGGGATCTGAATGTGAAAGAAGAAAGGGTGTACATTATGTACGTGGTCTAATGTTAGCCTTGTGCTACATTAGCGCTTGATGTTAGCTATGTGCTTCATCAAGGGAGGTGTTGGCTAGGTGCCACATCTCGGCGGTTGATAGCTGTGTGCATCACCGTAGATTGATTGATATGTGGGATCACTTATGTGATCGGTGGCCTAGCCACGGCCTTGAGCAGCAAGTCTGCCAAGGTAAGATATGTGGATCACTATGTGATCGGTGGATTAGCCACGGCCTTGGGCAGGGGGTCTGCCAAGGTAGGTGTAAAGGATGGACCCTAGGCTGGGTTAGGTGCATTTTGCATAAATCTGTCTGCTATGTGAATTAATGTGGAAATGGGCCAAGCCCAGTATGTGGAAACATGTGGTTGATTACACTATTATAAGAATGTGATGTGGTTGTGGGCCAAGCCCAATAAGTGAAAGCATGTGATTAAATTATCTTAATATCTGTTATATGGGTTATTATATGGTTTGACATGTGGATGGAATTCAGTGGTCTAATTACACACTGAGTCTGTATGACTCACCCAATTTTTATCAAACATCGCAAATGATTTTAGGTGATCGGACCGGGTTGGAGTGAATACGAGGTGGCCCATGCAGAAGTTAATTTTATTTGTTTTCATATTTTATAATTTCAGTATTTTGATAAGTATTATTGTAATAAGGCCACTTAAGCATTTGAAGTTTATTATTATGTTTTATTATGGATTGACGATAAAATGTTATTTGCAAATGATATTATTTTCTTAAATTTATATATATATATTAAAGTTTTCAAATCTGGATACTTTATGACATCAAATTTTTACTTAGCATTTTAAATAAACAATGTTTTATAAATAAACACAAATTTCCATGTTTTATTTTAAGGTTAAAATATTTTAAACGTTTTTCCGCAGTGACAAACCAGATCCGGTCAAGACTCGTGGGCCGGGTTTGGGGTGTTACAACCAAATACTAAATACTCACCATTTATTTATTAATCAAACATTCATAATATAAAATAAAATAAATAATAAAAAAATTAAAAGTATAACTTCTAAATTTAAATAATGGAAAATTATTTTAAAAATTAGAATTGCATTAATATTAACTCAAAAATTTAAAATTGAATAGAAGATTATTGCATGTACAAGTTTCATATGTGCAATTTGTTCTCTTTTTTTTAATAGTTCTTTTGTATATGTTAACAATTCTAAAATGCAACAAGATTAAAGATCTCAAAAGATAATTTTATAATATAAGAAAATGTTAACAAAATATAAAAAAAAAGAAATTGTTTTGTAAAAAAAATATCAAATATAGTGTAGCATTTAATCTCATGTTATTAGTTAAAAGAAGAAGGAATCCCACATTGTTTAGGAACAAGCTGCAAAACTATTTATGAGTCTATATACACACATATCTCATATCCCACTTTGCTCAAGAAAACAAAGGAAATGAGACTTTGGGTCTATATAAAGGTTTCCTTTGTAAGTTATATTTCATTATTAATTGATGACACCTTAAAAAAAATGGTGTTGTCACTTTTAGCCTTTATAAAGGTTTATTCTCGTAAATTTTTAAAAAATTCGAGAATAATTTTTTTTATAAAAAAAACATGGGCTAAAACGTGTTCTTGGGGGAGCGTTTTTGCCACGTCAGCAAAGCGCTCCCCCAAGGGCGCGCTTTCCTGCTGCATCCCCACAAAACGCGCTGACGTGGACGCGTTTTGTGGGGAAATGACCCTTTTTCCGTAAATTTTAAAATTATCGGCCCTTTTCCGTATATATATATATATTTGGTATTTTTGAGTATATTGCCCTAAAATAGGATTATTTTTTAATATATATATATCATTTTCGTTTATTATGAAAATTTCTTGTTCATTTTTAATCAATCTTAAAAATTTTATTTAATGGTTCTATAAACATAATAAGGACCAGATATAAAATTAAAATCTTAATTTTTTATATAAAATTTAAGTGAGCTATAAGTCTCAGGTTGAACGTTCAAGTTTCTCTTATTTAAGTAATTTCCTAATTATTTATATGCTTTATAATGACACTTTTTTCTTGAGTCTTTTAGGTCTGCCAATTTAGGTGCTCTCAGCTTTATGAATAAAGCCCATCAGGCATGTGCTCTCCGCACATTAATTCTCGATAAAGCATGGGAGACAAATCCATTACTAGAGGATAACAATTTAGATTGTAAGGGGATCAATTGATTATCCGAAAAACGATACTTTGAAGATTTCTCCCAAAATAATCAAGCCCCACTCCGTAACAATTATGTAAATAATTGACAAATTATATATATTTTAATTTATTATATATGTATTTATGGGTCAAGTTTGTTAAGGAGTATAATAAAGCATTAATTGCAGCAGTTAGTTTGAATAGTTAGCTGGTTTAGTTGTTAAACAGTTAGTTAGTTACAACTATAGTCAATAACTTTCTGTATTAAATACATAGCTGACTTCTTCCTATTGAATGCATCTCAGTATATTTTTCCTCTATGAGTGAATGTTAACATGGTATCAAGAGCCATAATCTTGCTGGTGTAAGTTTCTTTTTCATGGCCACAAAAGTCGTTCCAACAGTCGATACACCTCGACATTCTACCGATTCTGGTGGAGCAGTTCATCAACGTAATCCTTGCAGTCTTTATTCTTCTGATATTCATTATTTTTCTAATCATGACACTATTAAACTCAATGAGCACAATTACCTACTGTGGAAACATCAGTTACTGTTGATTCTTGAAGGCTATGGCCTTGAGGGTTTTGTTTTGGGTACTGCTCTTCCTCCTTCTCCTGTCTTACGTGATGCCGATGGCCAGGATGTGGATAATCCTGTATTCACTGTCTATAGGAAGCAAGATAAATTCTTAGCTTCTTGGCTTCTGTCTACAGTCACGGATGACATCTTAATGCATCTAACAACAACCAAGACCAGCTTTGACATTTGGTCAACAATTGAAAGACGATTTGGAGCTAAGTCTACCATTAAGCTCTCAAGTATGCGACATGCACTATACTCTATCAAGAAGATGAATCTTTCTGTTAAAGATTATCTCTCCAAGTCAGGAGTTTAAGCGATAGTCTGACTGCAGCGGGTAGTTTTGTTTCTGAACAAGAACAGGTCAGCATTATTTTGGCAGGTTTTCCTATTGAGTTTGAGTCTATTCGGATTCTTGCTTCTGCCACCCCCATGACTCTTAATTTGGTGACTGAGTTACTTCTTGATTGTGAAGCACGACAACTGGCTGTGTTGCAAGAAGAGCCTTTGCAAGCCAACATGGTGTCTGGGTCACAGCATGGTAGTTATGATAAAATGAAGTCTGGTTCGGATTCAAGTCACAATTCTAATCATGGGCACAAGGGTCAAGGTTGTGGGTGGTCTCGTGGTCGAGTTCGAGGTTCAGGTCGAAGCTGGTCTCGTTCAAAATCCCATTGCCAATTATGTGGCAAAATAGGACACATGGTGCAAACATGTTATCATCGTTTTGATGAGAACTTTTCTGGTCCTTGTTCAAACTCCTCAATGACCATCAATTTTCATCAGTTTAATGACTTTCCTAAATCTCATTGCTCGGCTCCTCACTGCTCTACACTGTCTCATCCATCCACTCGGGCTTCATCTCCATCCTTGTCTACTCAAACATGGTACCCCGATTCTAGTGCCACAAACTACATAACTCTAACTATGTCCAATATTACCAATACATCTCCCTACACAAGTACCAGTCAAGTCTCCATGGGTAATGGTGAGTCTTTTTTTATATCCAATGTAGGCTCCTCCACTTTTATGGCTGGTTCTCGGTTATTGCATCTAAAGAATGTATTACATGTTCCTGTCGTTCGTAAGAACTTGATTTCTATAGGACAATTTGCAAGAGATAATTCAGTTTATTTTGAATTTCATCTTTCTGTGCTTTGTGAAAGATATTCAGACAGGAAGGATACTACTGGAGAGTCACATGCATAAAGGCTTATATAGGTTTGACTTTTCTCGAGCTCCTATTCACAAGTCTGCTTCTGAGTCACCAAGTTTGTTCAATGTTCAAGCTTCCTCCTCTCTGGCATTATGACACAACAGGCTTGGACACCCCTGTGAAGATACACTTGCTCGAGTTCTTCATTCTTGTAATGTGAATTTCAAACATAGCAATTTGGATTTCATGTGTAAACCTTGTAAGTTGGGCAAGTATCACAAGTTACCTTTCAGTACTTCAACGACAGTATACTCAACCCCTTTTGAGTTAGTAGTGCCCGATGTATGGGGACCTGCACATGTGTTGTCAAGTGGTTCCTCCTATTATGTCTCTTTTGTTGATATGTACATCAGATACACTTGGTTATACTTGCTTAAAAATAAGTCTGAAGTTCTTCGTTGTATCTTCATTTCCACAACATGATTCAGGTACAATTTGGAACGACTGTCAAAATACTACAAACAGACAGAGGGGGCGAGTTTCGTTCTTTGTCCACTAAGCTCTCTCAACTTGGTGTTCGACATCGAGTAACTTGTCCTTATACATCAGAACAAAATGGCGTAGCCGAACGAAGACATTGCTATATTGTTGACATGAGGCTTAACCTACTAGCTCAGGCATCAATGCCTTTGGAGTATTGGTCAGCTGCCTTCTCTCATGCAGCTGATCTGATCAACAGACTACCGACACCTGTTTTGTAAAATAAGAGTCCTTTTGAAAAACTTTACAATGTTCAACCCGATTATTCTCCACTGCGAGTTTTTGGGAGTGCATGCTATCCTTGTCTACGACCATTTCAGCAATACAAGCTCCAATTTCAGTCTCAAGAGTGTGTTTTTCTGGGACTTAGTGTCAACCAAAAAGGTTACAAATGTCTTGCACGTGATGGTCGAATTTTTGTATCACGACATGTCCTATTTGATGAAACATGTTTTCCCTTCCAGAATGGTTTTTCTTCAGCAACAGGCTTTGCTCTTCCCAGGCTTCTTCATCAACATACACATATTCCTATAGTTGGAGTTGGTTCTCCTGTGGTGACTACTACTTTGCTTTCACCTGGGAATTCTGCTGGGCTCTCTAGTCCTCCTTCAGCTCCTGTTCCTGATGTCAATCCTGTTCCAGTTTCTTCAGCTTTTGCTCCTGAAATCAATCCTGATTCAGCTTCCTCAGCTCCTGTTCCTGAAGTCAACCCCGCTCCAGCTACTCCTAATGCAGTCAACTGTCATCCTATGTGCACTGGATCCAAAAGTGGTATCTTCAAACCAAAGGCTTTTTCTACTACTCAGGATGAAAAGAAGCCTTCGAACATAGTTGAGGCTTTCACTAGTCCTGCTTGGACTGCAACTGCTCAAGCCGAATATGCTGCCTTAATAGCTAACCACACATGGGATCTTGTAACCCTACCTGCTGGCCATCAAGTTGTCGGTTGCAAATGGTTCTTCAAAATAAAAAAGGCATGCAGATGGGTCAATAGCTCGGTACAAAGGAAGGTTAGTAGTTAAGGGGTTTCTACAGGAAGCTGGCATCGATTTTTAGAAACTTTCAGCCCAGTTGTCAAGCCAACAACAATTCGGGTCATGCTTGCACTTGCTGTTTCCTTAGGATGGACCATTCGACAGGTTGATATTAACAACGCTTTCTTGAATGGTGATTTACATGAGCAAATTTATATGACACAACCATCTGGCTTTGAGCAACAGCGATCTGATGGTCAACAGCTTGTTTGTCGGTTGAGGAAGGCTCTTTATGGCCTCAAACAGGCCCCTTGTGCATGGTTTCACAAGCTACGAGAGTTTTTGTTTGATGCTCAGTTTTTTGTCTCGAAAGCTGATAACTCTCTCTTTATTTGACGAACAGGATCTCAGCAGGTGTACGTCTTAGTATACGTTGATGATAGAATAATAACAGGAAATGATTCTTCTTGCATTGATCAGTTTGTCAAGGAGCTCAATGTTCGTTTTTCATTGAAAGATCTAGGGCAGCTGAGCTATTTTCTTGGGATTGAAGTAACTCGCACTCAAAATGGTATTTACTTGAATCAGAAGAAGTACATTTTGGAACTACTTCAACGTGCTTTCATGCATAAGTCAAAACCCTCCCGTACTCCAATGATGACCTCTTGCAAATTGTCTACTCATCAAGGAAACCCGATTGAAGATGGGAGTTTATACAGGAGTCTAGTAGGAGCTTTACAGTATGTGGTTATAACAAGGCCTGACATTGCCTTATCTGTGAACAAGGCTTGTCAATTCATGCACAAACCTTTGGATACACACTTCAAAGCCGTCAAACTGATTCTCCGATACTTACAAGAGACACTCGAATTTGGACTACAGTTCGTCCGAACCTCAAAGTTCCTTCTTGAAGGATATTCAGATGCTAGTTGGGGATCGGATACAGATGATCGTCGGTCAACCTCGGGGTTTTGTGTTTTTCTTGGAGGTAATCCTATTTCATGGAACTCAAGGAAGCAGCAGGTGGTGTCAAGGTCTACTGCAGAAGCAGAATACAGAAGCTTGGCTCATGTCACTGCTGAGTTAGTTTGGCTTCAACCTTTACTGTCTGAACTCGGTGTTTCAACACAAAGTAAAGTTCGAGTATGGTGTGATAGCTCTGTAGCAGTTGCTGTAGCAAGCAACCCTGTCATGCATTCAAAATTCAAACACGTTGAATTAGACCTATTCTTTGTCAGAAAAAAGGTTGCAGAAGGATCGTTGCAGGTGGGTCATGTATCTGGACAGGATCAAATTGTTGATATACTGACTAAACCATTGTCAGTAGGGCTGTTCGATAAGTTTAGAAGTAAACTAAGGGTTACGTCCACAACAGATGATGGCATGAAGAAACACGTGAACTTTGACAAGCATGAGGCATGTTAAGGAGTATAATAAAGCATTAATTGCAGCAGTTAGTATGAATAGTTAGTTGGTTTAGTTGTTAAAAAGTTAGTTAGTTACAGCTATAGTCAATAACTTTCTGTATTAAATACACAGCTGACTTCTTCCTATTGAATACATCTCAGTATATTTTTCCTCTATGACTGAATGTTAACAAAGTCATAGCTCAAATTCAAAAAAAGAAATTCAAGCTTAGGTATAATTTGGTCCCAATTTAACTTAGTTAATAAATTCGTTTTACTATTCAAATATTAATAAAATATATTGTTATATTAATAAATTTTGAACAGTTTTATATTAATATTAATATTTTTGTAATTAATTAAGTTTTTATTATTAAAATTAAATTTAACTGTATTGGGTTGAGACATGAAAATCTTACCCAAATAAAGTTCTATTTGAGTAGACTATTCGACTTATAGACAAGTCTAATTTTTTTATTTATTATATATTTATTTCTGAATACTGACTTCAATATTGTATTTATGTTTGAAGATTTGATTGAATAATTTTTTTATCAAATTAATTTAAAAATTAAAATATTTAAATTAAGACTTAGATACTAAAACATTGTTCAAGTTAATAGTTTTTTTGTAGGAATGTCTAAATGTTATAATCAGTCATAACCAATTATTTAATTTTTTTTAGATATGGAGAATAAAAATTAGGAGGACTAATGAATTAATCTTAATAAAATCACCTTCTTAAAAAATAATTTATATATTTTTTATCTAATATTTAGAATTACTCATAAGTTGTAACATTTCTTAAATAGGAGGATAATACGCTTCAACATATCTAAACTTATGTCATCCTACATTGACAATAATATTGATACTAACCGAACTAAAACTCAATCGACAAAAATAATTTGTATTTATATGTTACCATAAACCCAAACTTGATTAAAAATGTAATTTGAATATCCAAAAATAGGCTTTTAACTTTAATAATAAATATTAACTAAGTGGGCATAATTAATATAGAATGACGCGGATTTAACATGATATGATGCAAATGCCAAAAGAAAAAAGAAAACTAAAAAATAAATTAAAGAAAAAAAAAAGAAATGAAGGGCTGAGATTGATTCCTGGGTTTCTGGCTCTTCTTTATCTGCCCAATCTCCACTTCCTCGTCACTTCTATCTTCTTTCTTAACACTCTTCAAGCTTTTCATTACAGACTCTTTCAAGAATTTCCTTAAAGAAAAGAAGAGAAAGTAGAAGAAGATGTTGCTGGGGAAGAGGCCAAGGCCACCTATGAAAAGAACCACAAGCATGACAGAGATCACTTTTGATCTAAACACCACCACCACCACCAACGCCGAACCTCCACCCTCTGATCCACATAACCCTTTTAACAACTACCCCAAACAGCCTTCCCCTTTCGGTGGCGCAGCACCTTCTGTAGCTGCTGCTGGCGGTGGTGATGGACTTGAAGGGTTGGATCAACGGTTGTTGGCGACGGTGTCACCTAGAGTTCATAGAAGGCATTCAGCTGATTTTATGGAAACACCTCATTTCCTAAGGTCTTGCGGTCTTTGTAGACGTCGCCTTGTTCCTGGCCGTGATATCTACATGTATAGGTATATCTATATATTTCATTTTTAAGGTATATTTAATCGGGAGATTTTAATTTTAAAAAAGAAGGAATCTCAAATCTCTAAATCATGTGGCAAACAAATCGCATTCCAAAAAGTGTTTCTTAGGCTAATTACTTTCTTAAAGATTTTGATAACTTTGGGGTCAGTTTGGGTTGATTTCTTCTTCTTTTTTACCCTTTAATCTATTTGTTACTGCATGCATCCTGTTCTATATTTCTCTTCACCCCTTGGAAATCCCTTTTCGGAAACTTTATAAATTATGAGGAATTTTCAGCTTGCCATATTAACACCTTTTTTTCCATGTATAGTAATTACCATTTGAGTCCCATAAGTTTGTTGGGAAATCCAGATAAAATTAATTTCCTTTCTTATTAATTATTACAGTATTACCAATTAGTCTCCTTTCGTATTAGTTCATTGATTAAGTTATTTATTTGTTGTAGGGGTGATACAGCATTTTGCAGCTTAGAGTGCAGGCAACAGCAGATGAACCAAGATGAAAAAAAGGATAAATGTTCAATAGCATCCAAGAAACAAGCCGCCGCCTCTCCTGCCGCCAGATCCAGTGTCTCCACCAAAGGAGAGACGGTTGCCGCCGTATAGATATTAATCCCCGTGGCCCAAAAAGGTTGTTTTTACTAAGCTCAAAAAGGGGCATGTACTAGAAGGAATTAAGATTATGTAAGGGAAGTGCATGTTTAACTTTGTAATGCTAATGGGAACAAGTTTTGGACAAGTTATTTCATGTGAATCAAAGGGAGGGAAAATGGTTTATACAAAAAATAAGATTTAAAATCTGTACTTATTCCTAATTAATTCCTTATCTTTTGATCCCATTAACGTATTTTTGGCAGTAGTCTTAGAGAATGATATTTCCTTGTGATCCTATATAGTATTGTTTCTGGTTTTCAAGAGGGACTTCAAACTTTTTTTAATATAATTTTTGTTTAGGGTTTGATTCATGATCGGTTAAAACAATTGTTTGCAACTGGAAAACATAATTCAATAATATAGGTACCAAGAATTGATCCTACAAAGAAAATGTTATATTTGAAGATACCTTCCAACCATCCTTTTTGTTTTCTTCCGTGTCTGTCAAGAAGGGAAGTTGGGAAATTTTTTGGGTGGGAGGAAGCAGAATTGAGTTACAAATTTTCATGAAAATCAAAATGGAATTTTACCAATATATTGCTTATAACTTTACATTTTCTAGGACTTAATCAAATTTTTTTTTATTTTTGGGAGGTCACGATATAAATTTATCATATATTTTATAACTTTCAATGGGACTAAAACATAAAATTTCAATTTTAGGGGGGCAAGACCCCTGCCAGCCCCTTTGTCACCGCCTCTAGTATATGCATGTTTTACGGTCCATATTCAAGATTCATCGTTACTCCTTCCAACAATGTTGTCTTCAAGGTTTGAACTTACATTTTCTCATTGGAAGTGCAATGTACCTTATCACTACACCGGCACTTATTGGTAAACTTCCCAAACCTTTAAATTGTAGGATACAATTACTTAAACATACTCAAACCAATGACCTTTTAATTGTACAACAACAAACGGAGATATGAAATTTTGATGATTTCAAATTTTCACTAGTGGTTAAAAGTTTGCATTGAATAATTCCAACATTATCCCATGAGAATCACATTTAGGATTCTTTTTTATTACTACAATATTAGAGAAAGAAAGAAAGAAGAAGATCATATCATATAGATATTAGACGAAAACTTTAAAAACTGCTCTAAGTAAATCTTAATAATATTTGAGACTCTTAAATCTTGAATTATTGTATAAAATGGGGACAAAACTTGAGTGGGAAAACATTAAAATTAAAATTTTTTAACATTCATTAAATAGAATAATTATATCTAAACTTTGTTGAAATGAAATTTGTAGGTGGAGTATAAAAGAAATTAAATTATTTCATATCATTTAAAAAGGCTATTGTTTTCATAAAGTAAAAAGGATTAGTAAGTTAATGTGACATGAAGCATTGATAAGTTGTGATGAAAGGAAATGTGGGAATCTGTGGCCTAGTCAGCTTTGCATGGTATGGGTCCCAAATTGCACGATACGAAGTGAAAATAAAAAAGGAAATAATTAATTATAAAAAAAAAGGAAATAATTAAGCAATGAAAGTCGAAACATAATAATAATAATAATGAGGAGGAAGAGGAGGAGATAGATTCATTTTGGGAGTATTGGACGTGGGGTGGTTCTCAATTATGATTGATTGGGAGAAAGAGAATGTGGGGCAAGCTTTTCTTTTTTTATTTAATGGGAGGATGGGGTCACGTGGCCCAAACAGGTGGCTCCACATGGCTTCCTGATTTTTGTCTTTTAACTCTCGCCATGTGATTTGGACGACATTTACTCCCATAGATTTCTCTTCTCTATTGTCTTTTTTTTTTAAATAAAAAATAAAAAATAAAGAAAAAGAAAAACCCAAGGAATTAAAATGGAAAATGGAATATGAATGAAAGAATGATGATGGGTGAAAATCTGAAAATGATGCCCAAGTTTATAGTATGTGGCTCTCAAATGAAGTTCCTATTGGCACCAATCCATGATGTACCCCCCCTCTCTCTCTTTATATATATATATATATATATATATTTATTTATTTTAATACATAATAAATATTATGAGAAATATTTGGTATATTAACTTTACATGCAGAGGTAAAGTGATAACAAATGTTTTATAAAGTATAATAAAATATTAAAAATATAACATATAATAATTTTTTAAGTTAACTGATCGAATTAAAAAAATACACAGTTGATATATTATTTATTAACCTAAAGATTAATATGCTTGAGAAACTTTTTTATTTTATTAATGTTATATAAGATAATAATCTTATATATATACACCTTTTTCTTCGACTAAAGGGCATTTTGTTACTAGTCCATGTATTATATATAAATTTTAGATTTAATCTCTATTTTAATTTAGTCATTTTTAGTCTTTATATTTTTTAGAATTTTAAAATTTCAACCTTGAAAAAATGATAACTTTTAAATTCATTAAGGTAAGTTGTATCATTTTTAAATTTTGATGTGAGAAACATATTATTGCATGTGTAATGTCATGTCAGCTTACTATTTCAACATATTACTCACATTTAATAGATTTAATAAATCTACAACTTTACATATAATGCATGACTAATAGCAGAATTTAACCAAATAAATTTAACTGTTATCAGTTGGTTAAGAATAAAATTGATCAATTTAAAGTATATGCACAAAATTCACAACTTTTGCAAAGTATAGAGGACTTCTGTCACTATTTCTATATGAAATTTGTAATGATTGAATTAGACATATACCATTCGATCGGCTCAAATAGTTGGTTGGAATTTTTTTCAATAAATAATTTGTTTATTTTTTTTCAAAGATTCTACATGCTCCTATCTAGGGGCATTTTAAAATTTAAACTCTAAGTCAAATGGTTGTATTATAAATGTATGTGTTTATTGGAATAGCTAGACGTAGAGATTTATAGTACATAGGGACAAAGTTATAGAAAATTGAAATATATTTTTACCATTAACTTATATAATTTATAAATGTTTAGAAATTAAATTGAAAATTTGACATTTGGCACCGCATGTACATAAGTTGAGAAGCATGATTGTAGATACAACAAAATATTATTGTTAAACTAAACTATATAAACTTACAAATTAAAATGTAGAAGCAGCAGGTGAGAGAAAGAAATGGCTAAATTCCATTCGAAGGGTCAATGGTTGGATCAAATTGGCCAATTGAGGAGCATAATTAAAGGTAAAGAATATAATATCTAATGCTTTCTACCGAATATACATAATAATAATTATACTTTTTTCTTTCTTTCTCTTTACTCTAGTAATCATTAAACCACTTGGCACCCCAACATTTTCAATCTCATTCATACACATGCAAACCTCCTATATTAGTTTTTATTTTAAACCTACATCTTAAAATAATTTCAAATACCAACTGTTGGGGATGTTAATGATGATCATTTTCGATTTATATGTATATATATAAAAAAAATGGTAGTTCAATAAAAATTAACAAAATGGATTTGAAAAATATAACAGTTATACATAATTAGGTTAAGGGTTATTTGAAATTTAATTTAAACGTTTATTTATACAATTTAATAGATCTTATTTAAAAAATATATAAAACTATTTATAACATTGTCTTAATAATAGTTTTATATACCATATGTTTTAAGTATAAGAATAGAATCACATGAATCCTGATAGTAAGTCCCATTTAATCACCAACAACTTGAAGATGGAAATGATTAAGATTCTATGTTGGCACCTCAAGATTTAAGATTTGAGTTTTGGTTATTTTATCTCCTTCTGTCAATTTGTAAGTTTACTATGATACCAAAATTACTTTGCATTTAATTGAGTATATGCAAATTTTTTTCTTTTGAATAAATTCATGTGCATGAGAATTACTTTTAGAGTTTGTTCCAGGTTCTATCTTAACTAGAAACAAACTAAACAACAAAGTTTCAAATAATACTTATACTGACATGTCTAGATTTTATTTCCACCGCATGATCCCTGAAAAACTTTAGTGGCATGGTTTCTGTCAAAGGATTCATTGTCATTGGCGTCTTATTTATGTGTTCGATTATCACTTTCGTGAACTTAATGTGCTTCCTAATTGCTAAGTCTTTAATGTAGATGTGTTTAGATGGACTTCCACTTTTATTATTCTTAGCAAAGAATACAGTTACCACATTACCGCAATATATTCATATGGGACTTGCAACGAAGCTTCTCAACCAATGATCCTATGAAGTAACTTTAGAATATGATACAAACTCAATAAGTACCCACCAACATTTGTTAGCACTTCTTAAAGATTTGACTGCTTCAATCAACATAAAATATATTCAAATGTTGATTTTTGAGAATCAATATAATCAATACAATTTGAATCTGTATATTCAATATCTTATAGAATGTTAGATATCCAATTGTAAGCATGCAACTTTTTTTCATTGAAGATATCATTACTTCATTGCAACTTCTCAATTATTTAACCCAAGATTGCTTTGATAGCTTTTCAGCATTCCCGCCACTTAAGCAATGTTAGGTCTGAACCAAGTTCCAACAATTATGGCATATTTTTTATTTGTTATTTTTCAATTTTGAGCACTTAACATTGGTTGAAGGACCTATAAAAAGATCTGTAGAATATATATTATTTAGATAATAAAGTTAGGGAAGTGATCCATCAAGATCTCTTGCTCTTGTATTTAATTATTTTTTTCACTTAACTGATATGGTAATTAACCATAATCACTTAAATTATGGTCATTTAAAATACATATAAAACTATTATTTAATTATAAAATTAAAGACCAGTGACCAGTGAGATAGACCAATAAGAATCAATTAAGTAGCTTGTGAGTAGCCCAATGATCAGAGGGATAAATACTCCAGAGGTACACTCTTTCATGTGAACTTCTATCATTGTTTCATCATTACCATTACTCCTGTGCTGATTAGAACATAGAGCACAAGCTCCAACACTCACTTACCTCACTCTCGTTTTGTAACTCAACCTCAAGCCCAGACTATTCAATCCAGAAATACGCCATTGTTGAGAACATTATTTATGTTGAAAAGCATTGTTTGTTGATAACTTTTTTTATTTTTTGGTATAATGATGACTTTTATTAATAAGGAAGGAGGTACACGTATTTAAAGATTGAATTCAACAAAAAGTTTTATCCTTAATTGATGAATGGTTGAGAACTTAACATCAGTAAACAAAACATTGGAGTAAAACATGTCTTGAAATTAATAATTAATGCACCAGTTGGGCAAATGGATGCGTCTAATTAAATCAAAATGTTAATTGCCGGCGTCAATCCACTTGAATTAAAAATAATAATAAATCTGCTCATTGAATATTAGTTCAATTGTCATTAATTATGACTTTAAGTGTAATAAATTAGTACAAATTATGAGCTCAAGTGTGATGAAGTGTATTTATTTTCTTATTTAAAGGTTGAAAATGTATTATGAGTAATTAATTATAAACATTATATAAAAAAATAAATTAATTGATATATTTTTATAATTTAATTTGAATTTGAACCGATTTAAAATGTGAACCTTAATTGGGTCGAGTCTACGGACTGAGAGGACTATCTGACTTCGGACTAATGAACAAGATGTTTGACAATCTCAATAGTTTATATTTTTAATTCGATTTCTAAAAGAAATTCTAATTTTGCCTAATTTCTGTCCCTGCAGTTATATATTACGATTTTATGGCTGTATAAACGAAGAAATATTACTTACGTTTTTGGGGTTTGCTTCAATGATAATTTATGTTGTTAATTTGTTGGCAGCTACAAAATTCCAAGTGGCTAATTAATTGGAACCTAACCCCTATGCCAATATTCTTTGTACTTTGTCGGCTAGCAAGCAACTATGCCTCTTCCTAGTCTCGTACTCTTGGAAAACGAGGATCTAAAATTTTATTTGTAATTACCAATGCTTCTGCCATGCATGCCTTCATTATTTTATACATCTTACTCAATAGTTAATTACTTATAACAGAATTCCTTTTAAAAAATTGTTCATTTGAGTGTTCGTAGGCATCCCTGATTTTAAAATTAGCAAGCATCATGAATTTTTTTTAAGGAGAAACGCAAGTTAAAAAAGGAAAATCATAAACTTCCAAGGGTATTAAAAAAATTACTTTATAATTTTTCATTTATTTTAGTCATACATATATTTAAAAATATAATCTTAATTGTAATTATAAATAATATAGATTCGAATAACTCTGGTTAAAACTAATTATTATAGAAACACAATTGGATTGATAATTGAAAAAAAATATCTACACTTAAATTAGAATAAATCTAGACACAGTTCACAGAATTAACCATTACAATACACGATCAAATTGATAATCGAAATAATATTTGTATATTAATCAAGATAAATGTGGATATAATTCACACACAATAGACTTAAGCCAGAATAAAATTTAAATTGAAATTTATTTATAATAACCTTACATAACGAGACTCAAACATAAAATTTTAAAATTTTTAATACCTCAACTTTATCAATACATTTTTTTCGTAACTCAAAACACAATGTAAATTTCTAAAATCTAGCACTCATCCAAGCCCATAAATATGTCCCCTTAAATTACCGCGATTCCAAAAGTATGAATGTAGATTGAGAATCCAATTGAAGTTGAAATTTAAACAAGTAACCAAGTATAGTGAAATTGATATGATTCATGGACATAATAAATTTATTGTTTTGGTCGCCAATAATGATAGAGGGACCAATGGGGGGGGCTCAAAAGCCGAAACCCATATTTATTTCATTTTCACCTAATCACAATAAATACTAAAACTTTGCAAGGTTGATTTGTCAATATCGATTGGTTTTTTCCCCTCTCCTTTTGCCTTGTTATTTTGGGTTCCTACAAGAGAAGACCCACCATTTTTGGACGGCAACTCCTCTAATTGACCTTTCCCACTTTTAAAAGAGTTAATTTTCATCGACTCCCCACTTCACAAAACCAAGCTCTCACTCCATGTAATTCATATTTCATGGCTTTCAAAAGTTGCTCGCCATTTTGCGCCTTTATTAATTATGTCCTTAATGTTAAAATGTGGTCCATTCATGGCGAAAACAAATATTTTAACTCTACTTTTTGAAATCTAATAAATATATATATGTATGATGGGTTTTTTTTAGAACAATTTGGAAGTTAATGTTGTAATTAGAATATATAATAATTGTAAAGAATGAGCGACAAAAACATTATATTTTATAAGTATTAGACTTCGGATTCAATTCCAAATAACCCATTTCTCATCCATAAATCTAATAATAATGGTAAAGAGTGACTACAATTTCTATTTTAGGTTTCTAAAGAATAAATTCTTTACTAGTAGGTTTAGGTTTCAAGTGCCTTTCATCATTTTCTTTTTCATCTAACAGGCTCTTCTCTCAATGCCAAGGCCCAATAATTGGCCCCTACACCTACAAATTTTAATGCCCACTTACCAAACCTAATTGATATCTCCAAATATCAATAATAAATTCATCCAAATTTTGATTAAATTAAATTAAATGGATTTAAATTTAAATGTTAAAATATTGGTATATATTTTTTGGGTATGTAATTTTTTTTGTATTTTATAGTTATATTAGGTTTCAATTAAATTTAAAGTTGATTTAGATCGAGATTTTAAATAGTGGATAAAATCTTTTATATATTATTTTTTCCATCTATAAAACTTAAGACTCGAGACTTCACTAAAAAAATAAACTTTTACCGCTTGACTCAACATGTATCAATAATATTGAAGATATTTTGTCAGTTGGAGGCAATTGGACATGGTCCCTCTAACCTTGAGGTCAACAAGTTCCCAAGAATCATAATTACAGTTAATAGTTTATACACACTACTTTCTTTTAAAGAAGAGATTTCAAACTAAAAAGTCTTTCATAATAAATCAGTAACAGTTTTACTAGAGAATTGAGGATGTAAGGAAAACCTTAATGGTTACAATGAGGTGGGTGAAGCAACTTGAGGAGTTAGGTAATGGGTTGAAAAGTTGCCTTTGTTTACTAGTATACTTAGAAAAAAAAAATTGGGTAATTAATGTCAGGGTAAATTATATCCGAGGTCATTAAATTATTAGTAAGTTTACGTTTTGATCACTTAACTTTAATAAGTTATAAAATGGTCATTGAACTATTTGAAAATTTTTATTTAAGTCATCGGGCTATTAAAATTACCGTTACATGGCTTTCTCTAGTCGCATCGATTGCACCAATCAAAAGCTCTTGTTCCTTTTCTCTTCTATAATTTTTTATGAAACAACTTTGAACGTTACAAATCTGTGAACCAAATTCAAACAGCTTTCTTCTCCGATCTCCAACATTGACCGTCAGATCAACTTGGATATAAGGTATGCTATTCTACTCGTTGATGAGTATTGATCCACTATACTGGTTGTTGAATCATCGCTTGGAGCTCGTTAGTCAACTTTCTAAAAACAAACTTAACAGTCTAATGACTTAAATAAAAACTTTCAAATAGTTCAGTATCTTAAATAAAAGCATTCAAATAATTTAATGACTATTTTGTAATTTTTTAAAATTAAATAATTAAAACATAAATTTACTAATAATTTAATCATCCAACCAAAAAATTTAATAAAAGGGTAGCTAGAAATGAACAGAGTGATGATTGCTTTCTAATAACAACCAAAAGAAGGCCCCCAACCTATAGATAGAGGAGTCCATAAATTTGATGGTAGCGCCCATGTCGTATATATATAGGGCTGTCCAAGGCCATACTTTGCCAGAACAGTCGATGTCCCCATATGTCCAAGTCACTGCAGATGAGCCGAGGCACCGGTCCAAAATGAGCCACACCCCACCTTGTGACGTTGAGAAATGTCCATTCTTATACATTAGATTGTGGCATTGCCTATTAAGTAGGTGCCTTGGAGGTTGAAAAAATATTAGGTAAATAATTTAATAGTTTATTTTTCAAATGAATAGATTTTTGGGTAATCGATATAAATATTTACCTAATTATTTATGCGTTTCTGTTTTTGTCACTCAAGTTTAAATTTTTTTATTTTAGTCAATAATATTATCGAAATTTAATATTTTAGTCACTCATACGTTAAATAAATAACAAATGCTGACATAACTTTTTTTATTGGCATAATAACTAATTTAACCCTCCAATGTTTATATATTTTATCAATTATGTTCTAATTTTTAAAAATTCAACAAATTTAACCTCAACTTTATACATTATGTCAATTTAGTCTTGATTCTCAGAAATTCTAAAATTAAAATTCTAAAAAATTTAAAAATAAAAAAAATTTAAACATTCTTTTTTCAATAAAATACATGCAAATTTATAAAAAAAATTATAAATAAATGAATATATATATATTTTTTTCATTTTCTAACATGACATTATTAATTAAAATAATAATTTTATAAATAAAATAATTTAAGGAAAAAATATTGAAGAAGACTTAAGCAAGCCTTTTTCTTTTATCAAAATTGACGACCACCATGATCTGGTTGGGCCAAAATTATAGCTTGAGGCCGAAAACCCCTTGCATCGGAGCACTCTCCTAACTTCCTTTTCAATGGTGGTGCACTCATAAGTGGCACCAACCATCGGTTCTTTGTGTCTCCTAAAAGGCACCCTTTTTCCACCTTCGTTATAAAACTTTTAATAGCTTCTCCATGATTGTTTCTAGCCATGATCGATGAAAAAAGGTAATGAATCAGGGGAGAAAGATTTAGAGAAACGAGACCTTACCACGAAAAACCATGAGAGCGAATGTTATGGAATGAAGAAATCTGTTAAGCTTCAGTTAGTTAAGTTGTAGTTAGTTAAGCTGTTAAACTTCAGTTACAGTTGGTTAGTTTGTTAGCTGTTAACCTACTGTATTAAATACACTCTGTTAACTCTCATTGAACACATGGAATAAATTCATTTTTCTTCTCTTTGTTGTATCTTAACATGTTATCAAGAGCCATAGAATTCTTGGTGTAAAATTTTTTTTCTTTTCTTCCTCTCCTCCTTGTTCTTGTGTTCATGGCTACTGACGCAGCTACAGATGTTGACACACCTTGGCAGTCTATCAACTCCGGCGAAGCAGTTCATCCACCTAAGATCACGTCTTCGACTGGTATTCATTACTTTGCCAAACATGATACCATTAAACTCAGTGAACAAAATTATTTGTTATGGAAACATCAGCTGCTGTTGATCCTTGAAGGATATGGTCTTGAAGGGTTTGTTTTGGGCACAACTCTCCCTCCTCCTACTTTTGTTCCTGATACTGACGGACAGCTTGTAGCAAATCCTGCGTTTCTGGTTCATAACAAGCAAGATAAGTTCTTGGCTTCATGGCTTTTGTCCACAGTTACTGATGCCATATTGGTTAATCTAACTGCTGCCAAGACCAGTCATGATATTTGGACAACTATTGATAGAAGATTTGGTGCTAAGTCCACCATCAAGCTTTCAAGTATGTGACATGAGTTATACTCGATCAAGAAAGGAAGTTTTACCATCAAAGATTACATCTCGAAGGTTAAAAGCCTAAGCGACAATCTAATCGCAGCTGATTGTCTCGTCACCGAACAAGAACAAGTCAGCGTTATCTTGGCAGGCCTCCCTATTGAGTTTGAATCTATTCGAGTCATTGCCTCTGCCACTTCTTTAAATCTTGAACTGGTTATTGAGATGCTTCTTGATTGTGAAGCACGTCAATTAGCCTTATTGTCTGATCTGCCTCTCCAAGCCAACATGGTCACTCAATCACAGCAAGGTGATCTCGACAATATGAAGGCTAGTTCTAATTCTACTCGTAGTTTTCATCAGAATCAAAGGGGTCAAGCTCGTGGTTGGTCTCGTGGTCGTTCTCGTGGCTCGGGTAGAGGATGGTCCCACTCTAAACCACAGTGCCAGTTGTGTGTTAAAGTAGGACACCTGGTGCAGACATGCTATCATCGGTTTGATGAAAATTTTTCTGGCCCTAATTCGTCTTCTTCGTTGTCGGTCAATTATCATAATCTTGGTGCCCTCTCTCCATCTCAGTGCTCCTCCATACACTGTTGTAACCAGTATTCTCGGCCTCCCTTGACAGTTCCTGCATCATCTTTTTCAGCCATGCCTTCTTCACTAACCACTCAGACTTGGTATCCTGATTCGGGTGCAACCAATCATATCACTCCAAACATAGTTGGTCTCAATGATGTTTCTGCTTACACAGGTACAAGTCAGGTTTCAATGGGCAATGGTGAGTCAATTTCTATTACTAATATAGGTTCTTCAACATTTGTAGTTGGTTCTCGACTGTTACATCTCAAGGATATACTTCATGTTCCTGCAGTATGTAAAAATTTGATATCAGTAGGACAATTTGCCAAAGATAATGCAGTGTTTTTCGAGTTTCATCTGTTCTTGTGTTTTGTGAAGGACATTCAGACAGGGAAGATTCTACTGGAGGGCCACATGCATGATGGTTTGTATCGATTTGATTTCTCTCATCCTACTTCACAAAGGCTCAGTTCCCCTCGAAGTGTTGGTTTTCCTCTTGTGTGCAACATGCAGACTCCTTCTCCTGTTGAGCTATGGCATGACAGACTTGGACATCCCTGTCATTCTACTCTTGCTCATATTTTGAAATCTTGTAATATTTCTTTCAGACATCACAATCCACAGTTTATGTGTACCCCTTGTAAGATGGGCAAGTTTCACAAGCTACCTTTTTGTTCTTTACAAACAGTGTACAAGTTTCTTTTTGAATTAGTGGCATCAGATGTTTGGGGACCATCACATGTGTCGTCTAATGGCTTCTCTTATTATCTCTCATTCATTGACATGTACAGCAGGTTTACATGGTTATACTTTCTCAAATCCAAGTCTGAGGTGTTTCGATGCTTCATTCATTTTCACAAAATGATTCAAGAACAGTTTGGATTGTCAATAAAAAAGCTTCAGACAGATTGTGGGGGAAGAGTATCGTTCTCTATCAACCACTCTTTCTCAACTGGGCATGCAGTATCGAGTAACCTGCCCCTACACCTCAGATCAAAATGAAGTTGCTGAAAGGAGACATCGACATGTAGTTGACATGGGTCTTACCTTACTAGCTCGTGCTTCAATGCCATTAGATTACTGGTCATCAGCGTTTTCTCATGCAGTCCACATTATCAACAGATTACCAACTTCTGTTTTACAACATCAAAGCCCCTATGAGAAACTCTACAAAACTCAACCAAATTATTCTCAGTTGAAGGTGTTTGGGAGTGCATGTTTCCCATATTTGAGGCCGTTTCAATCACATAAGCTTCAATTTCGTTCTCAGAATTGTGTTTTTCTTGGCTTTGGGTCTAATTAGAAGGGTTACAAGTGTCTAGCTAAAGATGGTCGTGTTTATATTTCGCGACATGTTCTATTTGATGAGAGTTGTTTTCCTTTTCAGGATGACTTTTCTCGAGCATCAACAGTAGCCCCCACACAATTTCTTCATTGTAATTCTTGTGTTCCTGTGATGGTATCTGATAATTTGCTCTCGTGGTTCTTTGCATGGTTCTTTACGTTCTTCCACAGCTCCACCAGCTTCAACCTCAGCTCCCCTTGTTTCAGCTTCAAGTCATTCACCAAGGGAGTCATCTTCGGTTGATGGTTCCTCCATGTCTCATGCCCCTACTTCCACTTGTACACAATCAGGGTTGACAGCTAATCTTCATCCAATGACTACTTGATCAAAGAGTGGTATTTTTAAACCAAAGGTTTTCTTTACTGTGTTACATGACAATGAGCCAACCACTATAGATGAAGCTTTCATGAGTCCTGTATGGACTGCAGCTGCACAAGCTGAATACAAGGCTTTGCTAGTTAATCACACATGGGATTTTGTACCATTGCCTGAAGGCCGGAGAACAGTTGGTTGCAAGTGGATTTTCAAGGTTAAACGCCATACAGATGGGACAGTGGCTCGTTACAAAGGAAGATTAGTTGTTAAAGGTTACTTACAAGAAGCTAGGATCGATTTTCTAGAGACCTTTAGTCTTGTGGTCAAGCCAACAACAATCCGAGTAGTTTTCGCTCTTGCAGTATCTCAAGGATGGCCGCTAAGACAAGTTGACATCAACAACGCCTTTTTAAATGACGATCTAGCTGAAAAGATTTATATGACACAACCACCTAGCTTTGAACATTCTCAACCTGATGGTCGACCTCTTGTTTGCAGACTGCGAAAAGCTCTCTATGGCCTGAAACAAGCCCCTCGTGCATGGTTTCACAAGTTACGTGAATACTTGCTGGCTACTAAGTTTGTTGCATCCAAGGCTGATAACTCTCTTTTTATTCGATGCATAGGGTCTCAACTTGTTTTTGTCTTGGTCTACGTTGATGATATAATAATCACTGGTAATGACTCTTCCAGCATTGATCACTTTGTCCAGGATCTAAATGTTCATTTTTCCTTGAAGGATTTAGGGCAACTGAGTTACTTTCTTAGGATAGAAGTAACACATACCTCGAGTGGTATTTTCTTGAGTCAAAAAAGTACATATTGGAGCTACTGCAACGTGCCTCCATGGCTAATTCCAATGCTTCTCCTACACCAATGGTGTCCACCTGTCGTTTATCATTTTATGAAGGGAGTCCAGTCGAGAATGAAAGCCTCTTCCGCAGCATTGTTGGTGCACTACAGTATGTTGTAATAACGAGACTGGATATTGCATTCTTTGTCAACAATGTTTGTCAATATATGCACAAACCTTTGGATACACCCTTCAAAGCAGTTAAAAGAATCCTGAGATACTTGCAAGGGACTCTAGATTTTGGGTTACAGTTCACTCGGCACTCCAAGCTAACCTCGAAGGTTATTCAGATGCAAGCTGGGCAGCTGACATTGATGATCGTCGTTCCACTTCCGGCTTCTGTGTCTTTCTTGGTGGCAATCCGATATCTTGGAGCTCCAGAAAGCAACAAGTAGTGTCGAGGTCCACCGTTGAAGCTGAATACCATAGCTTAGCTCATGTCACAGTAGAAATTGTTTGGATTCAATCTTTGCTGTCAGAACTTGGTGTCTCAGTAAAGAAGAAAGCAATGGTTTGGTGTGATAGCTCAGCTGCTGTTGCTGTAGCAAGCAATCCTATCATGCATTCCAAATTTAAACACGTTGAACTAGATTTATTTTTTGTTAGGGAAAAGGTGGCAAATGAAATGCTTCAAGTTGGTCATATATCTGGCCAAGATCAGATTGCTGATATTTTAACTAAGCCCTTGATAGTAGGGTTGTTTGAGAAGTTTCAAAGAAAACTTGGAGTTGTATCACCTAGGGAGCAAGACTTATAAAAGCTGGGAAAGTCGAGAAGCATGGGGCATGTCATGGAATGAAGAAATCTGTTAAGCTTCAGTTAGTTAAGTTGTAGTTAGTTAAGTTGTTAAGCTTCAGTTACAGTTGGTTAGTTTGTTAGCTGTTAACCTACTGTATTAAATACACTCTGTTAACTCTCATTGAACACATGGAATAAATTCATTTTTCTTCTCTTTGTTGTATCTTAACAGCGAAGCACACAAACAAAGATAAAGAAAAGTCAAGACTAAAAGAACGAACGGGGCAAGGAAATTGAAAAACCGATTTAAAGCTCGAAGAAATTCAAAAAGTGGTTGTAGAAAGAGCACAAAAAAACTTGGAAATTTTGAAACAGCAAAATAACTTGAAGATTAACGAAGAAACCTATATATAGACCTCTTCCAAAACGGTGAATTTCATCGCACAAATGATTTGAGGCCTCACAACTGATACCACCCAAACACGTGTCTCATGCAGTAGTGCATCATTAGCCCTATTTCCTATGAACAACGGTTCAATTTTTATTAAATATAGAAGTTTTAGAATCTCCAGTACGACCTTTCAACTCTAAAAGTGTCCTCAACATGCGCGAGAGGCAACTTTTGGTATTCTAGACCACCCGCTACTTGATTTGCGATAATTACCACTTGTTGAGACTACTTGCGGATGGTCTTGAGACAGACTATTTTATAAACTTTTGGTATTCTAAACCACCCGCTACTTGATTTGCGATAATTACCACTTGTTGAGACTACCTGCGGATGGTCTTGATATAGACTATTTTATAATCTACCTCTTGACTGGGGTGGGGGACAATTGTTGTGCCTCTACCCCGGCTTGCACACATGGTATCACAAGAAGTAGCTTGGAAGGCACCCGTGGGTGTCCCTTCACTTTACATCTCTTGATGACTAGCTACTCGCATGCCTTAGACGTTCCATAAGAAGGCCATTCATCCTTGGCCTCCCACTATTAATGGGTCTTCCATTAGGCCATCTGCTTTCAGCAAGTTGTTCTCTTTTCCTAAGGGGACCCTTGAAACCTAACAATTTCGTACTATCTCACCAATGAAAATGTCAAGTAATATCACGTTTGACGACAATTGACACATAACGGACCTGCCACTTGACCAATCATACGAGTGTGCCACCGCACACCTATATTGTTGGTGTCGTGGCACTATCAAGCAAGGGGACTCTCTCCTTATATATATATCCCAAGGCATGATGAGCAAAGGGGATAGCAACTTGAAGCCAGCTCCCTAGCACTTTATAGTCTTCTCTTCAATCTTACCCCTCCTCCTACTTCTCCCTCCTTGCTTACTCCAGCTCTCCACCTTGACACCACCACATTCTCTTCTTTGTTGAACATCAGTATCAACAAAAATCTATCTCATCTGGTCTAGCCCCACACGAACCTAATTTTCTTAAAAATGAAAAAGATCCACCTAAGGTAAGAACTTAACGAGTTTAAACTATTTTTCCATCCTTATTATAGATTCATTTTAAATTATATTTTTTGGAATGCATAAGTTGAGATACATTCGATAAGGTTAACGAGTCTTCTGTAAATTTTTTCTCCCTCTTCCAGTGCTAATTGGGTGTACGGAAAGCAGATGAGGCGACCAGTTTCAGATTATAATACGAGTTGCTCGGTTGAAATGGAGCCCTCACAATTGCAGTGTTTTGTCAAGGTCTCAATAGCGTATGACAGAAATCTGAGAAAGTGCGGTGGAGCGGCGGCTATACTCATTGATACAAGATTTCCGATGATGGGTTGGCTATTGCACGATCATTCAAGAAACCACTGCAATTCTGCAAATGACTTCTTAACCCACTCCTACTGCGCAAAGTAGTAGACATTAACCAGCAGGACTGCATCATTGTAGACATAGACAGGACGTGGCTTAACATTCTCAAGAGAAAGATCAATGTCCACTGTTATTCGCTATTTGGGTAGCAAACTACGTTTTTTTCCTGGATTGAAGGAATGCATCCAATGGCAAAGTAAACCGTTAAGTTGGCAAAACAACTAATTGACTGACACTAACCTTGATCATTTGCCAAAAAGAAAAATTTACTTAATAATTAATTTTAATTTATTTTTGTTGCCCCAAAAATATATTAACTTACATAAATATATACAGAGACGACACTGCCATTTTTTTTTTTATGAATTTACTTTTTTCCAATTTACATAAATATAAGCAACCTGAACTACTGATAATAAAAACAGCTTGAACTGAAATGAAATTTTGATGGGCTCAGCCAGTTCAGCCTATAAAAGAATTACTAACATATTGGCCCATTGTTTTTGGGTAATTAGATTTTTTTATTAGTATTTGGTAAAAGGCTTAATTTATCATTTGGTATTTGAATTTGACACAATTTTGATCTAATGTGATATTTGTATTTGGTAAAAGTTATACATTTTGGTACCCCGGGTAATGATATTAACTTTTTAGTGTTTAGTTTAAGTTTTAGAGTGATTTGATGAAGGTTAATTGCTAATATTATTACTTATTAGGTTTGAGTTTTTTATGATTTTGGTAATGAAACAAAATTAGTATTAATAATGAATTTGTTTAACTTTTATATTTAATTTGTTAAATACAATAAGATGACTGATTTTTTTCGAGTTTTAGAGTTTATTTGATGACAATTAATTGTTAATATTATCAGTAAATTATGAATTTCCATCTAATCAACTCTGAAACTCGAGTTAAATATTAAAAAGTTAATACCATTTCTTTTAAGAACTAAAATGTATAATTTTTACCAAATACATGTTCCATATTAGACAAAAAATTAAACAAAAATATACATTAGAAAAAAGTGTCAAGCACAAGTACCAAATAATGTATTAAGCCTTAATAAAATGTACTTTATTTATTTATTTATTATTATACCCTAAATAATACATGTATCGCTTTCAAAATTCTACTTGTAAAATTTAAAAACTATACTCCCAATATACCAAAAAAATATTTTGTAATAAAAAAATAATCTTTGTTTAAACAATTAAATAACAATTTCCAGGTTAATTGAAATTCTATTTTAAAATACAAATTCATTTAGAGATATAATTAGAAAGAATGAACAATTTAAAACGAAAGACAAGCAAGTTCATGACAAATTCACAGTTCAAAACGTAAATAATGCAACTACCAAGAGAAATAAATGGAAATCTCTAGAAGAAAAAAATTGGTCTTCATATCCTTATTTATAACTATCCATATTTTGTTAACACTTTTGATCCATGAACTCTCTGAAGCTTAAATGTTTTTGATTTCTAAGTTAATTAATTTTAAATAAAAAAATAAAAAGAATGGAGAAAATTTACATGGTCTTTTGTATTTTCATGACTAGCTTGGTGTTGGCAAAATCTAGGTTAGCACCACCGGCATCCCCATCACTGAGTTGTTCCACTGCCATGTATAATATGGTAGATTGTGTTCAATTCTTGTCTAATAATGGCAGCAAAGATGGGAAGCCCGCTGCTTCATGTTGTGCTGGTCTTGAAAAAGTGTTGAAATCTAATCCTGATTGCATTTGTGAATATATAAAAAACAATGCTCAATTGGGTGCCAACATTAACGTTACGAAGGCCGAGACTTTGCCTTCAGCCTGCCAGATTTCCGCTCCTCCCATCAGCCAATGTGACGGTAAACGCTAGACTTCGTATTCTAACGTTCTAATATTTACTCATTGTTTCTTTTATTTGTTTGATAACAAAGGATTGTTGCCATGGCAGTTTCTCCGTCACCTGGTGTCGCTCCCGGTAAGTAGTGTTTTTAAATAGAGCATTGTGTTGATAACGCAAACGTATTGTCTTCTTTAAATATCATTGTACTAAAAAACGACCACTAAATATTTGCACATATAAAAATTATAGGGTCAAGTTTCATCACGTGCAAAGTTCAATAACTAGAATTTCTCTTATTTAAATATCAAGAGGTGATCCTAAGCTTTCTTTAGAGTTAGGACAAAACCTTGGATGTGTGCTGCTTTTTAGTAATCATTTAACATAATGGGACTTAAAAAAAATTATATTTTCACATTCTAACATAATCTATTGGGAATCTTTTTGATTTTCAAATCTAGAAATGCCTTTTAATCAAATAATTTAAATATAAATATGAAGTTTAATTAAAATTGAGCTAAACATATCAATATGTAGTTGAAAGAAGTAAAATGAACTTTTTTTCTCAAGCATTTGAGTAAAGTTCGAAATTTGGAATCGACATGGTTTAGAAAATTTTACCTGAATATCACTCTGAACCTGAACAGAACTATATTCAAACCGTAAAACGGATGAGAACATATGTGATTTATATATAAAACAAAATTTTGAGCTAAATATTTGCTCTCTTTCATTTCAAATGACTGACATTATTGCAGCTAGCCCTTCATCTGATAAAGGTGGAACTCCATCTACTAAGTCACCATCGACACCGCCTGGTGGCGTTCCTCCACCGTCACACCACTCGGGAGCTTACTCTCTTCCGGCTTGGTTCTTTGCATCCATTAGCATGCTAGCGGTTTCAATATCTTTTATGGTATTGTGATTCCAATTCCAAGAGATAACCTTTGGCCTTGATATGAGTGTTTTTTTATCTTCATTCAGCCAAAATATGTGTAACAAAACACATTTCCTCAGTGATAATTATATCAATTATTACATCCTCTTTTCCTCTCGTGCATTTTTTATGTGCAGGTGTTATTTTTAACAGGTTACTTTATAGCTAAATGAGAAGGGATTATATAAAACTATAATTTCATGTCATCCTTACCTTTTTTAATAGTAGAATGACAAATCAAAATTTTCCTCATAATTTTCAGCTTTTTTCTCTTGAAAAAAAATTTAAATTCGATTAAAAATGCTGAAAATCAGGAGGAAAAATCTGATTTATCATTATCCTATTTGAAAGCGATAAGGATAATATGAAATTACAGTTTCATACAATCTTTTGTCATAGCTAAATACTTAATATCGAGATGAAAAACATGTGAATTAATAATTTAGGTTTTACTATAAACCAATTCAATTATACGCATGTGACTCAAGAAAAAAGAAATGAGTTCATCCTTCATGATAGAAGTAATAATGAAAAGTCTACTTTACACTCCTTCAAGATATGACTATATGCCCGCTAACATAAAAATGTATCTATATGTTAATTTTTGTTAATCAACACACCTAACAAAATCTGATACGAAATAATCAACTACCTCTAAGTTGTCAATTCACTTATACATGAGCATGTATTCATTAGTCCTTTTAGTGTACCTCATTACTTTCTTTATAGCTCTTCAGGGTCTAAACATGAATTATTATGATATCTTCCAAACATTTGAAACAGTAAATGCAATGTCAAATCTAGTACAAACATGAGCATACAATAGGCTTTCAACAACATGAGGATATGAAAGTTTTGATTTATTCCATTTGAAGCTTATTTTTTTAGTACTAGTTCAATTTGGACCTATCACCCCTGACAATGGGTGCTACACTAAGCAAAGAATCTTCTAAAATCTTTTTGATTATAGGTTTTTTTTGAGATAGACTCAAAGCATTTTGTTCTATATATCAATCTACATATCTCTCATATCAAAAGTTTTTAAGAGAAATTATTTCACATATCATTGGTAGCAAGTAGAATATCATCCACATATAAAATAAAAAAACAAATTTTACTCTTGTTAATCTGATGACATATGAGTTGATTAATGATGTTTTTCACAAAACCAAAGGTAAGAAATAATATCATAAAATTTTAAATATCATTCGCGAAAGACTTGTTTCAATTCATATATAAAGATTTTAAGATTACATATAAATTGCTCATAATTATTTATAATGAAATATAAATTTAATTAAAATCAATGTAATAAGCCCAATTAACCCGGGCCCAAAACCAATAAAACCAAATAAAAAAATAAAGTCCAAAATAAAAAAATTAAAGTCCATTAATAACAGTCCATAACCCAATTTGCTACAAGCCCAACTGGCCCAAAATTAATAAAAAAAAACCCTAACAGCCCAAGCCCGATAGCCTAAACTAATTTTCAGAAAACCTAACCCTAACCCCTTTCAGATGCGCCACTGCTCCCTCCTCAGGCATACCGCCAGCGCCTCGTCCCGAGACCTGACCACCTTGTTGTCGTCGTTTCACCAAAATGGCAAAAAAAAGGCTTTTGCCCCGTTGTTGACCCTTCGAGATTACTTGCAAAAGGATGAAGAAACAGAAGCAAAGAGCAGAAACAACAAAAAGAAAACAATAGCAATTTTTGTATTCGGTTATAAAGCCACAATGAAAAAACAGATTTTAACACACGATATTAATTATAATAAAAAAAGAACAAGAACCGAAGAGGTGATTTTTTTTTATCTATTATTTTACTTTTTATTTTTTAAAAGGGATAAAATAAGAAATAAATATTAATAAAATTTTATCTTACCCGTTGTTCGGTCTCCACACCGTCGTCGGCGTCTTCCGGTTCCAAAAGCCATCGAATCCCTTGGGATTCGGCCAGGTTGCCATGGAATACGGTGAAAACCAAAAGGTTTTCTTTTTCTTTTGGGGGGTTTAGGTTTATTTTGAGACCTTTTGACTCCGAGCCGGAGTTCTATGTAAAAAAATATAAAGAAAGGGAAACTTTTTAGCTTCCCGGCCGCTGCAGATGGCGGCACCGATGTCGGCGACCGGCGGTCTATGGCCAAAGCCATGGCTAGTTGTAGAGAAAAGAAAGAGAGCCCTTTGATTTTTTTTTTAAATTAGGGTAAGAATGATTTTTTTTTTAAAAAATTCTGCTTTAAATAGGGGTTGTGAAACGGTGTCGTTTCACTTGGCCCTTTAACGCCAAAATGGCATCATTTAGGGGGCCGACCCGAAACCCAACCCGCTCCAGGGGGATCTGCGTGTTTTTTATTTTTGAGCTATTTATGCCTTTAGTCCTACCGCATTCTTTACATTTTTAAATCTAGCCCTATCTATGTTTTATATATTTTATAATTTTTCCACATAAGTTTGTTTTCGTTCCATTTAGGTCCTTTATGAAACGGTGCGTTTTGGGGACTGCGAATAATTTCCCATTTAGCCCTCGTCCCTTTATGAGCGTTACATTTGGACCCCAATTTTTTTCTTTTTAAATCTGGCCATTTAATTTTATTTTGGTTTCGATTCAGTCCTTATTTATTTATTTGTCTATTATAAATTAGACCCACGATTTTGTTTTTATTCCAATTTGATCCTCCTTTATTTACTTTTGACCATTTAGAAATTTTTATTTTTTATATATTATATATATTTATTATTTATCTATTCATTTATTCTTCCTTATGTTTTTGGTATTTAAAAATAATTTATTTCTTTTTATCATGTACTTTTATTTTATTTTACTTTTATTCTTATTCTTATTCTTATTGTTATTTTCTTTTCTTTTCTTTTTCTTATTTTTCTTTTTATTTGTGGCCTTTATTATTACTATTTTATCATCTATTATTGTTTTATTATTATCTACTCATTTATTTGTTTATTACCCCTTTTTTATACTTTTAAAAATTAGATTATGTTTTTACTTATACATATATTATTTTTATTATTTTCATTTTTGTTATTATCATTATTATTATTATAATTTAATTTTCCTTTTATTATTTAATTAATATTAAAACTGACTATTTTAACATGATTATTGCCATCGTTATTATTCGGTGTTTTATTATTATGGTCATATCATCATGCATTATGTTTAAATGTAATTAGTTGTTTTTATATTATATTTTAAATAAGATAAGTACACATCGTTTAAATATTACACCTATTGTTATTCAAAACAAAATTTCAAAGAATAGGCAATGTTCGGTATTTGGGAAATTCGAGAAGTCGTACCCTAACTTACGGGGTTTCGATTTTCTCGTCGAACTCGAATAACCGAATATCCTTTCAAAATTAAAGTACATGAGGTTTAAACAATGAAAAATAAAAGGCAAGCTTATTCTCAAAGGTTCAAGGTGTCGTATTCTAACTTACGGGATGTGACATTTTGTTATCTCGAGACGAGAGGGTCTTTAACGTTTATTTCGATTTATTCAAGCAATTTGTGAGCGAAATTAACATCAATACAAAGAGAGATCGTATTTTTAAATTATTTTCAAGTTTTCAACTTTCGACAGTACTAAGACACGAAGTAATCAATTAGTTATCAATTTTAGGCATTACGAGGGTTCTAATCCTTCCTAGTGCGTAACCGACTTCCGAATTCGTTTTCTGGATTTTTGTAGACAAAAAAAAAAACATTGTTTTGATAAATCAAATATTTTGTTAAAACAATCAAACTACGAGGTGATCCGATCACACCTTATAAAAAAAGATTGGTGGCGACTCTCATTTTTCGTTTTTTTAAAACAAAAGTCGAGTTTTTCAAAAAATGGTTTCGAGAATCAAAATAGAGATTTTAATCTCTAACCATTGATATTTAGTTTATTTTTAATATATCAGTATTTCTATACTCTTTACAATCATAGATATATTTTACAAGCTATTGAGTATAGGAAACTTTTACACAGAGGGACAATTTTTTATTTTATAAAAAGCTATCGACATTAATGAAATCCTCAATTCTTTCTATCCAAATCAACTATTAATGGAATTATAATGTATTTTACTCTGATAGCGTCCATGCCAAGGTTAGGAGCTTCAGTCTGGGGTTTACCCATGTTCAATCTTGTAGAGCTTGGGTAATAAATAGTATTTTAAAAAAATTTAAAATCGTAAAAGGTTTTACATTTTTAAATGTATATTTCAATTTTTGTAATAAATATAGCAAAAGATGGAGGTTAAATTCATGAATTTGGAAGGACCACTGCTGCCTTACCTGCAAGACTACAAATCTGTTCACTGCGATTAAAAAAAGGAAAAAGAAATACCACGGCGTGCCAGAATCTTTCTTTATATAAAATTCTGAACGTGCATTGGATTCTTAATGGATGTAGCACCCATTTGCGTCTATGTTCACCATTATTGTATGTAGTTGCTCAACTCGTAGAAAACAAGAAGTTCTTGCTTACATTACTAGATGTCAATTAGTAAACAATGATTGGTGTTTTGAGGAAAAGTGATTCCCTATGGTTAAAAACTAACGAAAAACCAAAAAGCTAAAAAAAAGAAGGATCCTATAGACAATAACCTTATCCACACCACATTGTACACTTTTTACTATTTGTTCTTTTGGAGTATTATGTCAGCCATTCCCACTTACAACCACCCTCTATAATTCACCCATTCATTATCAACCTTCATTACAGACCCCCTCCCTCTCTTCCCATACTGGAAATCTACACTGTTCAGACATTTTCCACCAGTTTTGGAGAGCATGATGACACTGCATCTGCGACCGTCAAGAAGATCTTGTCGTCTCCGATTAAATTTGCAAATTTCGACGCCTCGAGCTTGTCCATCACCACGGGTCCAGGATTTGCTAGTATAAGCTATTATGCAACAGTGCAGGAATATCTCAGGTAAACTGGAAAAAGCCTATTACAGTTTGTTGTTTCAAGGAAGTTTTTATAAATTATTTGGACCCCTTACCTGAATATTCTTTTTCTCAAGACTCCTGTGTAGTTCTTCCAAGGCATGGATGCCACTGGTATCAATATCGGTAACAGCTGCACAACATACACCTTAGACATTAGGAAATGTGAGCTTAAATTGCAAATGAAAACAGGTAAAACAACCAGTTTGAGAAGTCTTACGTGACATCTCAACTATCAAAAAATGGATTGTTGGTTGACATGCAGCTTTTACTTTCTCTTCTTCATCCATCAACCATCTCAGTATCCTGCAAGGATGTTAATGACTTTGAGTATCTTCAAATCTTGTTGTTAGGAGATTAGGAGTTCCTTAGAAGGGTGTTATACCTCTCCTTGACATAATTAGAGTTGGAAAAGTAAATAGCAGAATCAACTCTCACAATCAGAACCCCTGGAACTTTAGTTGCTTCTGGATATTGTAGTATATTTCGGTACACATTAGTCCTCGGTACCTTCCCTAGTATCGCTGTTCGAGGTCTAGTAACTTGTAAGAGGATTTTAGCAAAGGATATTATGACCTGCCATGAAGTTTTCAGTGAGAAAACAGATTTTAATCAAACATAAATAGGGTATATTTCATCTTCAGGAAATTTAGATATAGTTGGCATATTCTTAGTTCTTACAGCAATTAGGAGGCCAATCTCGACTGATGCAAATACTACTCCAAGAAAGGCTCCCAAGCACGCAACAAAATCGAATTTATCAATCTTCCATACCAAAACCGCTGCCTTAACATCGATAAGTCCAACCACAGCAGATATAATGATGGCAGCGAGAATAGCATTTGGGGTGTATTTGAACAGAGGTGTTAAGAATTCTAAAGTCAGAAATACAACACAGGACATGATGATGTTAGAAACAGCAGTTTCGCAGCCAGACATGAAATTTACTGCTGATCGAGAAAATGACCCTGCAGATGATGAAGGAAATAACATTATTAGTAATAAACCGATAAAATTAAGTGATTTTGTGTGTGCATGTCTATACTTTCGATTTATCATATTCATATCTTATTTCTTACCTGTGGCTACATAGCAGGAAGTCAATGAACCGACTATGTTCATTGCTCCTAATGCCACCATTTCTTTGTTTCCATCCAGTTGATAGTCTTTCATCGAAGCAAAAGTTCGCCCAATGGCCACAGCTTCCTGTTAAATTAACCCAACAAAGAAGAAAAGATGAAAACATGAAAAAGGTCCATTTAGAGGCAGTTAATTAATTTCCCTAGTTGGTGAAGATGGATGGTAAAGAAAAGATAGTGTACCGTCAATGCTATCATACCCGCCACAACACCAATCTTTAAACCCTTAAGAAGATAGTCACCAGTGAAATAAATTTGATTTACCGATGAGGGATTGATTCCTTTCTCAATGTTTTTCACCTGCATATATGAGAAAACGTTCATACTAAGAGATTGCAGTATTGTACTTAAAGATTATTATAGGCTAAAGATGCTTACAATCTGGACTCCTTTCTTTTCTGCATGTGTTATATAAACGAAAAAGGTGGAGAGAATAACTGATATCAAAGGAGCTATTGCAGGCACCCAGAAGAACTTCTTGTTCTTTTTCCCCTATTTTTCAAAGCATGTAAAAGTTAGGAAATTCTCACACGCCTGATAAATAGTTTATAAATAGGAATAACACTTAGAGGCTCTTACAATGTACTTGGTTAACAGCAGGAAGGATAAAAAGCTAACTCCGATGAGTATAGTCTGCCAGTTCCACTGCAGAAGTAGAACCATATAGATTTAGTAACTGGGAAGTAGCGAATGATTAAATTGATATAAGTTCGGAAAGCTTTGTATTTTAGCTTGGGAAGATGGAAGGCTGCTTACTCCATGATGGACACTGCCCCATACAGAGCGCATTACAGAAATAATATCTGTTTTCTTTGTAAATTTTTGTATACCAAGAAGACCTTTAAGCTGTTGGAGGGCGATTGTAATCGCAGCTCCAGCCATAAAACCGATGATGGCAGCATGTGACAAGAAGTCAATCAAGAATCCCAACCTAATTTTTTTTTTCAAAACATAGATTAGTGAATGCTAGAAGCAAATACTATTAATTCAGAGAGTAAAATATAGAATTACCTGAGAAAACCAAGAGTTACTTGAGTGATCCCAGCAAAAAAGGTAGCTGTAAATGCAAGCCGCAGATACTCGGCTTCATTTTGATTAGGGTCAATCTCATTTGAAAGCATTGACCCTAGTAAAAGAGATACCACAGCAACTGGTCCAATCGCGATGTCTCTTGAACTTCCCATGAAGGCATAAATCAATGGTGGAACAAAGCTGGAGTCTGTAATTGTTAAAACAATAATAAAATCCTTAAGACAACTCCAACGAAAAGACTACTTTAACAATGGAAGGTGATGATAAATAACATGAAAACTTACAAAGTCCATACTGTGGAGCCAAGTTTGCCAGCCTTGCATAACCAATGTCCTATTTTCCAAGAAAATACATATGAAAATTATTGGAGGTTCATTAACAATTAACAGTTAGAGGCCTCTATGTATGTTTTAGGAGTATAGCAAAATCTACCTGAGGAATGCAGAGACTCGCGATTGTGAGTCCAGCAATGAGATCACCTCTAAATTTTCTCCAGTTGTAACTCCTTCCCCATTCGAAAATCGGGAAGATGGCCTCTATGCCGAGGACAAGCTTTCGAGACCTTGGTTGATCCTTGAAGGGGCGCAAAGGATCATCGGCAAATAATGTTTCTTTCACCCTGGCAGTGAATTCCCTCAAGAGGTTTTGCTTAGGGGGAATCCCTACCTTGTGAAGATACTGCAAGTGTTGGTGTGAGGCCGACAGGCTTCTAACATCCATCTCTTTGGTTTCAGCTTCAATGTTTGAACAAGAGTTGGGATCCATGTCACTAATCTGTACAACATGAAAATTAAGTCTTATCAGAAAAAGTGCACTGCTGAATGTTGCTGGGAATTAATAGCAAAATGCGTGAATCCATGCAAAACCATGAAAAACACCACACTGATGTATACTTATTTGGTTTCTTAGCCCTAACATAGACTAACAGAGCATTGATATTAAAGAACAGAATATCAAAATGTCAAGCCATCCAAAGAAATTGAATATAGTTCATGGCATTAGAACACAATGAAGATGCTTAAACTAACCAAAGAAAGTGGAGGAATGGTTGGAGATTGCAAAATCTTATTGAACTTGGATAAATCCTTGTGATGATCTTGCTTATATAAGTGTTAATAGGATTCCAAGTCAAACTTTACAAGCTAAAAGAGAGAATTAAGCATCAATAATGCATGAATCTAGTGTAAAATTTTAATAAAAGCAAAAAAGAGTCTCCTGGTAATAGAATTTACAGAAATACTATCACCAAAATAAATAATTAAACATTCATCTTCACTTACTAAATTGTCATATGAATAGCATCAATTTCAATATGCGGATCCTTTTTACATGTTATATAAACAGCAAACAACAAGTGGTACCAAAATAAACATATAGATCATTCAATATCTAGTCATTAATGCAAGCAATTACTTGTAAAATGTGGTGCTTAGAATAAAATATGCAGTTTGGGAAGCACAAACCAGAAATTTTAAGTCTTTAGCCACCTCTTTCTCTGTGCCTTTTTATGTATATTTCCCTGTTATTATTTATCATGAAAAGCTCATTTGGAAAAAAATACAAGCACAAAGAACAAGTGATTTGATGCGGCTTCTGTTAATGTTATATGGGAAAAGATGGAAAAAGTTGCAGTCAATCACACGCAGCCATACATTAAGAAGACTTTTCAGTTTTATTTGTATAAAAGTCTTAGTTGATGTATTGTTAAGGGTCCCATTTTGAAAATCCCTCCTAGGGGACCCAAGGACACGAATAATTAATTGAAATCTCTTGGCTTGAAGTGCAAAAATGGAAACAAAAACAAACTAGAAAATCTCTCACCAATTTCATGAAATTATAATCACAATTTACAATACCATGACTACAAATTACTGCTTTATAAACCCAGAAAAGAACCAGATGGTTCATATAATTAACAACAAGCATATGAAAGTTCCAAACTAATAGAATCAGAATAAAGGATAAGATAGCAAAGTCTGTGTGTCTCACCTCCTCTCATACAGAAGCCATTGATAGTGGAAGATCCCACCTTGCCCCACCCCAGTTCCAAAGGCCAAGGCTAAAGCTAAAGCTTACTTCAAATGGAATTTGTATATAAAACCCCCCCTAAAAAGTAATGTATAAAAAAGGACAATAAATAGTAACATACAGAGAAGGGCAATAAAAAAACGAGAGGAATTTCTATTTCATGAAAATGCCAAAAAGGTAGCGTTTAAAATCACTTCAAAAGCTCACCTTTTTGCTTTCCACACTTGATGGTCCTCATATTTCGCCTTGTCACTTTTTAATATATATATATATATATATATATATTGATAATTAAACAAATAAACCCATTGACAGGAGAAACCTTAGATCACCAGGAGAGAACCCAAATATTGTCCAGGTTCATTGAACCCGACATTACTTTCTTGCCATTTTCTCGGATTTTTCATTTCTTTTCTTCTTTTTTTCCATAAAAATAGGAATATAGAATAACAAGTTGAAATAAAAATAGTAACTTCTCGTAAGAGATAAAAAGAAGATCTTTTGGGGTTTCTGTTATCTAATTTTACCTAAATTATGTGTGGATTCTAATAATATTTGGCATATGCTTACAACACATAATATTTTATCCAGAAATATAAATTTATAATATTTTTACATAGCAAATGTTACTCCTCTTTCTCACTTTTGGTCTACATTTCTCAGACTGTCTACCAAAATGGCAGAATTGCTTTCTATCTCTATCTCCAACCTTGATATACTGTATTTGAAGCAAGGGCAAAAAGCATAAATTATAATTTTTTAAGGAGGATTAAAATAACAATATAATCATTTCAACCAAGGAGGCAAAAGCCCCTCCCCCTGCCTTAAACTTAGTACTTTACAATTGGGTTTCAATTCAATATAATTTATAATTTTCATTTTCCATAATGTAAGAAAGATGAATAGGTTGAGTCCAAATTTGCAGGCAACAGAACGTGAGGGATTAAAACACCTAAATATAAAAAAAACTTCGGTTGAATGACGGAATGAATGAGGGAAGGGCAAAGGAAAAGTCAGATGAAAGCATGGCCACAACTTTTAACAACTTCATTTTCAGTCCCTAGTCTAACATTGTATGTTTCACACTACAAAACAAGACAAAAATACGACTTTTTGAAGTCTCCCCTCACAAACCAGTTTGATTTGAATATGGACGTCTTTAAGGGTGGGTTCCCCTCACATATGGAAGTGGGTTTATTGCGCATCTACTACCTTTATTAGTTTCTCTTGGCCCTGGTTTTACTCTCTTTTAAAAAAATATTCGATTTCAACATGCACTTTCAAGTCGTTTTAAGATATGTCCTCAATTCATTTATAAAATATTTTATTTATTTTTAAATGGATTGAAAATAGTTAAAATGATTATTTAATAAGATATAATATTTTCAATGTAAATTAAAATTAAAATTTATTAACATATAAGAGAATTACACAAGTCTCACATCTTGTACATACATTTATTAAAATGATGTTTATATAGTTGAACAGATTAGGGGCGAGCATGCATGAGGTTTGAGTTTGAAAGCTTAGTCCAGTTTAAATCTCTCTCTTACGTGTGATCTTTTAATGTTAGAATCAAATACTATAAATACTACGTATGATAGCATTCAAAGTCACTCAATCTATTTTCACTTAAACTTGCTTTCTTCTTTCAAAATTCTCTTTACCTCAGTATTTAATTGCTTCATTCTTCTTTATTTATTGTTTTCCTACCGAATAAATAAAAATGTTTGTTAAATCTCGGGGAATATGCAAATCCACGAAATATCACAAGCCGCCATTCTACTTTCTTAAACCCCTAATTTCTAACATTTAATCCCTAAATTTGTAAACTTTTTAAATTTGCTCCCTAATTTTTTTGCCATATTAGTTCCCGAATTTGAATTTTTTTGTAATTTGCTCCATGAACTTCGATCCCATTAAGGTTTCGTTATGCAGCACTAGGGGTGAGTATTCGATCGAGTCGAGTCGAATCGAGTCAAAAAATTTCGAGTTAGTCAAGTTGACGAATCCTATTTTTGCAACCGAATTCAATTTGAATTTTGTTCGAATCGGATCTAATTGAGTCAAAAAATTTCGAGTCAAGTCGAGTCGAGTTAGCAAATCCTATTATTTATACCTAATGTTGCATTTACATGAACCAATTATTTAACTAGTAAATGAAATATAAAGTTATTTAATTACATAAACAATATAATGGTTTTGCCTTTTAACTTAATGAGTAAATATTTATCAAAACAACGTAGCTTTGACTTTTAACTTAATGATTTTTACTTTTAACTTTAGAAAAGGTAAACATTTATCAAAATGACGTAGTTTTGCCTTTTCTTATTCGGATTTTCGGATAACCCGAATTGTGTAATTCACATTCGCGTTAAACCGAAAAACTTAATTTTTTATTCGAGCTGATCCAAAAAACTTGATTAACTCAAATAACTTGAACTATTTAATTCAAAATTTGAAATTTTTATCGAGTTTTTCGAATCGAATCGAATTTTGCTCACCCCTATGCAGCACTCTAAGATTGTGCCATTTTATCACTTGAAAATTTAAAAAAAGTATATAAAATTTAAAAATAAAAAACATTTTAGAACATTTTTGAGTGATAATGTGTGTACGGGCCCAAATTTGCCCTGGCACGAATAACAAAACCCCATTAACCAAATTTAAAAATAAAACAAAAAAATTATTAAAAATCCATTAATAGTCCAGTCTTACAAGCCCAATAACAAAAATTAACAAACCCAAACACCTAGCCCACTGTCTAAACCAAAAAACAAAAAAACCTTAACCCTAAACAGCCTTGCGCCGCAGCCCCACACGCATGCCTTCTGGCGCCGCACGCCTCTTCAGCCACGTCACCTCCGTACCTGCAACCAAGAACAGAATAACAACACAGCAGCAAAGAAAACAAAAGAAAATAGGGATTTTTGTATTTTATTATTCGGCTATAAAGCCAGAGAGAGTAATGTAATATTTTTTTACGATCTTTGACACGAATACAGAAATAAAAAAAGTAGAGGATTTTTTAAGGTGATCTTCTATTTTTGCTTTAAAATTTTGGTATTTCATTTTTCTTCTTTTGTTTTAATACGAGTATATTAACAAAATAAAAGAAAGATTTACCTTAGTGGATCGACGCTGCCACAGGTGAATGTCGTCGGCGCCAGAACACCTCAGACTCGTAAAGGGTCGGACGAGGGTTCGAAAAGCGTCAGAGGCTTCGTTTGGCTTCGTTTTTTTCTTATTTCTAAAGCAAACAAAAGGGGTTTATATCTAGAAAGTAAAAAAGGGAGATCGAAAAGGAAAACGAGAGATTTTTTTTATCTCCGGCCACCGTCTACGGCGGGCTCACGGCGAAACCCTAGGCCGGAGCCATGGCCGGGCGGGGTCGAATATAGAGCGAAAAAGGGGCCATTCTTCTTTTTTTTTTTAGAAAAACTTATTGAAATTTTTTTATGTGTTTTCAGCTTTAAATACGGCTGGGGAAACGACGTCGTTTCACTTAAACATTTTAATGTTGAAACGGCGTTGTACGAGGGCCAGGATCTGCGCATTGTCCCGACCCGGAGTGGATCCGTGAGTTTATTATAAAGGGGATATTTGCTCTTTAGATCCCTCTGCACTGAAAGCGCATTACAATGTCATTCGATTTCTATTTACCCGTTATTTTTAAATTGACACTGAAATTCTTCTTCACTTGCGATTTGGTCCTTAGGCTATTTTAATACGGATAGCAGAACGGCGTCGTTTTGGTGATCGGGTATAATTGCCCAATTGATCCCTGAATTATTTCGCACGTTTTAATTTGTTTATTATTTTTATTTTATTAATTAAATTATCTAAATTTATTGCATAAGGTTATTTTATTTTTATTTTTATTTATATATTCGTTGTATATTATTTATTTTATTTAGATTTAACTTCATTTTAATTTAAAAATTCATTATATTTTAATTACTTGTTTCCTTTTTTATATATTATTATTTAGGACATATATTATTTATTTTATTCTATTATCTATGTGTATATTTTTTTATTTTAAAATATACTATACTATAAATTTTTTATATATTACTATTACTATTATTTTATTATCTATAAACTATTACATATAATATTTATTTAATTATCGATTTACTATTAGCTTTTATTTCGTTATTATTTTCCTCTATTCGTTTGTCATTTATTTGCTATTTGTTTTTTTACCTATTATTTTATGTGGATTGTTTATCTTAGTTTTTATTTCATTGCATTTTATTCTTGCATTTATCAATGTTATTTATATTATTGCTCTCATTTTTATTCCATTATACATATTGACACAATATTTCGTTTTCCATTTTAATACAATCGTGTTACATTTTATCCGATTTTTGAAATAAACAATTACTTTGCATTCTAAGATTCGAAAGAAATCGTACCCTAACTTACTGGGTTTCGATTTTTCTCGTCGAATCTAAAGAACCAATTATTTTAAAAAATCAAAACGCATAAGTTAAATAAAAAAAACTTATTCTTGAGAATTCAAAATTGTTGTGTCTAACTTACCGGATGTAACATTTTGTTATCACGGGATAAGGATTAAACAAAGGCAATATTCTGTATTTGGAATTTTGAGAAATTGTGCCATAACTTATTGGGTTCTGATTTTTCCATTTGGCCCAAATAACCGAATACCCTTCTTAAACTTAAATACATGAGTTTTAAAAATCAAAAGACAAGCTCAGTTTCGGGAATTTGAAAAGTCCTACCCTAACTCACTGGGCGTGACATTTTACTTCTTCGAAATAACAGGGTCTTAGCATTCATTTTAATCTATTCAAGTTTTCTTTTAAATAAAGAGGATCATATTTTAAAAATCTCTTCAAATTTTCGACATTAAGACATTAATTAATCAATTCAGTACCAATTTTGGGCGTTATGAGGGTGCTAATCCTTTCTCGTACGTAACCAACTCCCGAACCTATTTTCTCGAATTTTGAGGACCAAAGTCATTATTTTAACGATCAATCTCAAGGTGACCTGATCACACCTCAAAAAGGATTGGTGGCGACTCCATTTTCATTTATAAAGTCGACCCCGTTTTCCAAACAAAAAAGAATGGTTTCGACAATGTGACAATCTCAAAATTAAACCATTACAAAATTAAATATTTATAATTTTTTTAAAAAAATTAACAGAAAAATCATTCAAAACCAATACACATAAATAATAATAGAAAATATAAACAGTCATTTTATAAATTATAAAAATTAAATTAAATACTTGAACTAATTTAAATATGTTTCAAAAGGATTTGTTGGGTATAAATCTGTGTAAGCAACGAACAAGAATAATAACAAAGAAATTGAAACAATCGAACACACAAATTTTACGTGAAAAAACTCCTCAAAGAGAATAAAAAACCACGGGTAAAAGGAGATTTCACTAATAAGAGAAAAGTAAAAGATGAAAAGAGTCAAAACAAAGAAAACCCGAAACCCTGAGAGAAAAACCCCTTCAAACTAAAACACATAATTATCTCTTGATTAAGTTGTTTTCTATGTTTAAACCTAGGGTAACTATATCCCTTTTATAGGCTGAAATTCGTAGCTTTTATGGCTAGAATATACTTAGATTAATCAGAGTTTAAGAGGGAGACCAAACTAGAATTAAACTGACAGAAGGAAACCAAGAAACTTGAGGAACATGTCACCACATCATGATATGGCATTCCATGTTGTCATGATGAGTAGGTGTCACATCGTCAGGATGATGAATTTCTTCTCGTCGTGACGTCGGCAACTCGTTGTGACATTGTGTCTTATCTCATTGTGCCATCACTCACTGTTTTAGTCTGAAATGCGAGGCATACACCACAAATCTCCACCTTGAATCGTATTTGACTTAACTCATTCGCCAAGCCCTGTCACGGGCCTAATTTGATCTTCATCGGATGCTTACCAAGTCCAAGCAGTGCTCGAACTTTGAAACTGAGAGGTTTTTTGTCAACTTGTCAGCTGGATTGTATTCTGTGCTAATTTTGTGAATCTGGACTTCTACTTAAGTGACCACCTCACGAACAAAGTAATAACGAATATTTATGTGCTTTGTCCTTTTGTGGTGCATCTGGTCTTCGGTGAGATGTATAACACTTTCATTATCACAATACACAACAGTTGTCCCTTTTTCATTACCCAGTTCACTAAACAGGTCTCTTAACCAAATTGCTTCATTCACAGCTTTAGTGATTTCCATATATTTTGCTTCAGCACTTGATAAGGCCACTGTGGCTTGAAATGTAGCTCTCCAACTAATGGCAAATAGCCTGTAAGAGACCTCTTCTGATTTAAGTCTCCTGTATAATCTGAGTCCACATAACTGACTAAACATTTTATTAGAATTGAGTAACCCGAATCATTATTTAAATAAAATACAGTGGTAAAATAAAGTAAAAGTAAAATCCATATAGAACCACACTTCTTTTATTTTATTTTAGAATAAGGTTTTTTAAACCTTATTAAACTCTATCTATTTGATATTGATTAGAATAAGGTGTTTCAATCTTACTACACTCTTATTAGAATATGGTTTTACAAGCCTATAAATAGACATAGTCTACTCCTTTTGTAATCATTGTTGAAGTTAAACCCTTAAGGGGTTTTATGGAAGAGGTGAAGAACTTATTCGTCGAGAGTTTGCGATGAAGAACTTGTTCATTGAGAATTCGTGTCAAGGTGGAGATTGTTAGAATTGAGTAACCGAATCCTTATTTAAATAAAATACAGTGATAAAATAAAATAAAAGTAAAATCCATTTAGAATTACACTTCTTTTATTTTATTTTAGAATAAGGTTTTTTAAACCTTATTAAACTCTATCTATTTGATATTGATTAGAATAATGTGTTTCAATCTTACTACACTCCTATTAGAATATGGTTTTACAAGCTTATAAATAGACATAGTCTACTCCTTTTGTAATCATTTGAATTCGACATGGTGAATTTTCTTCTCATTTGCCCGAGGTTTTTTTCCCGAAAGGGTTTCCACGTAAAAATCTGCGTGTTCTTTATTTTTTTATTTCTCTTTTATTTACGAAATATTATCATTATCAACATTCTATTTTTTACAAATTAGTATCAGAGCTTCCAGGTTGTTTACCTCGATCACAATAATAATGTCTTTAAAGTATGAAATTCTGCTGTTAGATCGTAACACCAGATTTGCGTTGTGGTAGATTAAGATGCAAGCAATTCTTGCGCAGATGGATCTGGAGGATGCCTGTTAGGGATAGATAAGATGCCTTCGACATTGATGGAGGAAGAGAAGAAGCGCAAGGATCAAAAGTCGTTAACACAGTTACATTTGCATTTTTCTAACAAAATTTTACAGGATGTGATTAAGGAGAAGACTGCCGTTGGATTATGGAAGAGGCTAGAACAAATATGTATGTCAAAAAATCTAGCCAGTATGTCAAAAAATCTAGCCAGTAAGCTGCGTATAAAGCAGCGTCTTTATGCTTATTGTTTGGAGAAAGATGCGTCTGTGCACGAACACTTAACAATGTTTAAAGAAATTCTCTCAAACTTGGAGGCCATTGAGGTTCAGTTTGATAAGGAAGATTTAGGGTTGATTCTACTTTGTTCGTTGCCCCTGTTTTATTCAACCTTTAGAGACACGATTTTATATAGCCGCAAGTCTCTCACAGTTGATAAGGTTTATGATTCTTTAACCTCGTATGATAAGATGAATCATCTTATGGTTAAAACTGACTCTTAGGGAGAGGGTCTCATTGCTCGTGGGAGACAAGATCAGAATATTGATGATGATCGTGGAAGGATATAGGAACAGAATCCCCACGGTAAATCTAAGGGTAGATTGAAGTCTTCAAACAGAAGTAAAACTTGTAACTTCTGCAAAAATAAATGGCACATTAAATCTGAGTGCTATAAGCTACAAAACAATATCAAAAGGGAGGCTGCTAATCAAAAGGGAAAACAACCAGAAAATTCAGGTGAAGCTGATGTTGTAGAAGACTACAACGATGGTGAACTTCTAGTCGCTTATGTCAACAATTCTAAAGTGAGCAAGGAGTGGATCATTGATTCAGGCTGCACCTTCCACATGAGTCCCAACCGGGATTGGTTTACAACTTACGAAATAATGTTTGAAGGTGTTGTTTTGATGGTAAATAATGCTTCGTGTAAAATTGCAAGTGTTGGAACAATTAAAGTTAAGATGTTTGATGGAGTTATCAAAACACTTAGTGACATACGACATGTTCCAGAATTGAAGAGAATTTAATTTTGTTGAGTACTCTTGATTTAAAAGGGTACAAGTACACAGCTGAAAATAGGGTTTTGAAGATTTCCAAAGGTTCCCTTGTTGTGATGAAAGGGCAGAGAAAGACTGCCAAGATATATGTTCTGCAGGGTTTTATTATTACTGGTGATGCAACTGTTGCTTCCTCTTCCTTGTCAGATGATGATATTACTAAACTTTGGCATATGCGCCTAGGGCATATGAGTGAGAACTACATGGCATAATTGAGCAAAAGAAGACTTCTTGATGGGCAAGGAATTTGCAAACTAAAGTTCTGTGAGCACTGTGTTTTTGGGAAGCAAAAGAAAGTTCGATTCACTAGAGGAATCCATAACACGAAGGGAACGTTGGAGGATATTCATTCTGATCTGTAGGGGCCATCCAGAGTGCCTTAGAGATGGAGCTAATTATATGCTAACTTTTATTTATGATTTTTCGCATTTAAGTCTTGGAAAGCTATGATTAAAAAATAGACGGGAAAACAAATAAAACACATCCGCACAAACAATGGCTTAGAGTTCTGTTCTGATGAGTTTAATGAACTATGCAAGTCAAAAGGGATCGTGAGACACTTGACAGTTCGTCATACTCCACAACAAAACGGTGTTGTAGAATGAATGAACAAAATGATCATGGAGAAAGTTCGATGTATGTTGTCGAATGCTAACTTACCAAAGTTGTTTTGGGCCGAAGCAACCTCTATTGCATGTTTTTTGATCAATCAATCTCCATTCGTTGTCATTGAGAAAAAGACTCCACAATAGATATGGTCTAGTAATCCTACTGACTATTCTGATTTAAAGATCTTTGGGTGTCCTGTATATGCTCATGTTGATAATGGAAAATTGGAATCGAGATCCATTAAATGTGTATTTCTTGGTTATAAATCTGGTGTAAAAGGGTATAAGTTATGATTAGCAGATATGTTGTTTTTGATGAAACTGCTATGCTACCTAACTTATCTCTTAAAGACTCTTCTAATAAAGAAAATCAAAAGCATGTGGAGTATCGGATTAATCCAGAATCTGCAACAGTGTCGACTCCTCAAGCCAGTACAAAAAATTCAGAATAGAGTTGCTTCTTCACCACAACACTCTATCACCAAAAACAGAACTAGAAGAGAAATTAAACCTCCAAAAAAGTATGCCGAGGCTGATCTAGTTGCTTATGCTTTAAATGTGGCTGAAGATATATATGCAAACCAATAGCCATCTAATTATTCTGAGACGATTAGCTGTGAAGACTTAGAAAAGTGGATGTTTGCTATGCAAGAGGAGATGGAATCACTCCACAAAAACAGAATATGGGATCTTGTGAAATTTCTTAAAGGTAAAAAGGTTGTTCATTGTACATGAGTGTTTAAAAACAAAGAAGGGACTCCAGGAGTTGAAGAACCCAGATATAAAGCAAGGCTTGTTACAAAGGGTTACAGTCAAATTCCAGGAGTGGACTTCATAGATGTGTTCTCACTAGTTGTGAAGTATAGTTCGATTTGAGCTTTGCTTGGTATTGTGGTCATGCATGATTTGGAGCTTAAGTAGTCAAATGTAAAAACTGCATTTTTTCATGGAGAACTTAAGAAGGATATTTATATGCAACAACTAGAGGGTTTTACAATCTCAGAAAAAGAATACTATGTTTGCTTGCTGAAAAAGTCCCTTTACGGTTTGAAACAGTCACCAAGATAGTGGTACAAGAGGTTTGATTCTTTTATGACTTCTTATGATTTCAAAAGAAGTAGCTTTGACAGTTATGTTTACTTTAAGAAAAACAATGATGGTTCTTTTGTGTATCTACTCCTTTATGTTGATGACATGTTGATAGCAGCTAAAGATAAATAAGAGATAAGAAAGGTCAAAGCCCAACTAAGTGAAGAATTTGAGATGAAAGATTTGGGACCAGTAAAGAAGATACTTGGTATGGAGATTCTCTGAGATAGAAAAGCAAGTAAATTGTAACTAAGTCAGAAGGGGTATACTGAGAAAGTTCTTTGCAGGTTCAATACGTAGAGTGCTAAGCCTGTTAGTAATCCTTTAGCAGCCCATTTCAAACTTTCATCAGTTTTGTCTCCACAATCAGATGATGAGATTGAGTACATGTTACATGTTCCATACTCTAATGTAGTGGGATCTCTCATGTATGCTATGGTTTGTTCACGTTCAGATTTATCATATGCAGTCAGTGCAATTAGCAGATACATGGCGAATCCTGGTAAAGACATTGGAAAGAAGTTCAGTGGATTTTAAGGTACTTACGAGGTACTACTAATGTTTGCTTACAGTTTGTAAGAACTAGAGATGGAGTCATTGGGTATGCTGATGCTGATTTTGCTAGAGACCTTGATAGAAGAAAATCTCTTGCAAGTTATGTCTTTACAATCGGTGGTTGTGCAATCAGTTGGAAAGCCACTTTGCAAACTATAGTCGCTTTGTCTACCACTGAAGCTGAGTAAATGGCGATTACTGAGGCTTGTAAAGAAGCTATTTGGTTGAAGGGACTCTTTAGTGAACTCAATAAAGACCTTCAAATCAGTACAGTATTTTGTGACAGTTAGAGTGTCATCTTTCTTACAAAAGATCAAATATTTCATGAGAGAACAAAACATATTGATGTTCGGTATCATTTTGTTCGTGATATTATTGCTTGTGGTGATATTGTTGTGAGCAAAATTAGTACTCATGAAAATCCTGCAGATATGATGATTAAGTCACTTCCTATAACCAAGTTTAAGCATTGCTTAGACTTGGTTGGTGTTCATTGTTGAAGTTAAACCCTTAAGGGATTTTATGGAAGAGATGAAGAACTTGTTCGTTGAGAATTTGGGATGAAGAACTTGATCATTGAGAATTCGTGTCAAGGTGGAGATTGTTAGAATTGAGTACCCCGAATCCTTATTTAAATAAAATACAATGATAAAATAAAATAAAATAAAAGTAAAATCCATATAAAATTACACTTCTTTTATTTTATTTTAGAATAAGGTTTTTTAAACCTTATTAAACTCCATCTATTTGATATTGATTAGAATAAGGTGTTTCAATCTTACTATACTCCTATTAGAATATGGTTTTACAAGCCTATAAATAGACATAGTCTACTCCTTTTGTAATCATTTGAATCGACATAGTGAATTTTCTTCTCCTTTGTCCGTGTTTTTTTTCCCGAAAGGGTTTCCACGTAAAAATCTGCGTGTTCTTTATTTTTTTATTTATCTTTTCTTTGCGATATATTGTCATTACCGACATTCTATTTTTTACACATTTTAAGCTTCTTTTGAACTCTAAGCACATACTTGAAGTACCTCGTAAATATCTGAAAATCCAGTTGACTGCCTGCTAATGTAACTTGCCGGGTTTGGCCATGATTCTACTAATAACACTAACAACATGTGAAATATCAGGGTGTGTACATACCATTGCATACATTAAACTTCCGACTGCGCTTGAGTAAGGTACTCTTGACATGTACCTTTCTTCTTCATTTGTTTATGGTGAATCTGAATTTGAGAGTTTAAAATGTGTAGCTCAAGGGGTGCTTACTGGTTTAGACTCTTGCATCTCAAATTGCTCAAAGATATTCTCGATGCACCTTTGTTGTGACAAGAATAATTTCCCGGAACGTATGTCTCTTGAAATTTCCATCCCCAAAATTTTATTGACTGCACCAAGATCCTTCATCTCAAACTTAGAGTTAAGCATGGTTTTGAGTCATTCAATTTCTAAAGAATCCTTACTCACAATCAACATATTATCAACATAAAGTAGCAGATATATGAACGAAAAATTATTTTTCCGTGATGTTTTGATGTTATTTTTATGGTGTGCTCAAAACATCAAGAAAACAAATTTTTGGTCTAGTGCTTGATGGTGGTAATACCATATATAACTTAACAATAACTCCATGTATGCTTTGAAGATAATACGAACTAAATTCCCTTAAAAAAATATCATAGAACTAATCTAATATATATACTAAAGCAAGTTTCTCACCAAATTAGCCAAGCTTGTTGAGGTAGCATAGTTCTTACAATGCCAAGTGGTAATTTAATCTATTGACACGTGATAATAAATACACTATTTCTACATTTTTTTTTTAGTATTATGTATGTTTTACGGTCTATATTAGGGGTTTGTGACTATCCCTTTTAATAATGTTGTCTTCAAAGTTCGAATTTACATTCTCCTTTTAAGAGTATAATTTACCTTATCTTACACTCAACAAGTTATTAATTATTTATGCATCTTTATTCCATAAAAAAAATCAATATAGTTGACTAATGCATAATAATTCAAACCCATTAATTCAAGCTATTATGATATATTCCTTGTTTAAAAAATATAAAATTTTATTGCATGAATATATTAAAAAATCTATCATTTGTTTCCAATTCGATGCTATACGAAATGTAAAAAATAAATATGAACTGTAAAATAATAAAGTAATGTTTCCCACAATAATTCCTGACTATTATTATTTATTTCTGTTTTAACAAAAAATACCTTTTCATGGCATCGACTTTCACCATAAAAATTAGTGTATATATATATATATATATATATATATATGTATGTATATATATTAGAACTATGCTTATTAACTATTCCTTAATTTTCGTGGTATAGACTTTCAATCCAAATAATTCTTGACTATTATTATTTCTCTCTTTTTTATTATAAAAAAGTATCTTTTCAACGGACATGCATATTTTTAAAACTTTGTAATATTTTTTAAATGTAGTGATTAATATATATATATATTAGATTTCACATTAAAATTGCACATTTTGCTATAAAATTCTATTACTTTTTTTCATTTCGTGATTCTAATTTTCATACAATGATTTTTTTAAATATTAAAATCAATACACGAAGGCAGTCCATGAATCAAACAAGCATGTTTGACATTTTAAATTAAAAATAAAATTATATTTTGTATAGTTACGCGATAAGCATGTTTGACTTTTAAAATTATATGAAATTTTATAATAATGGTAATTTGACTATATTTTGATTAATGACAGATTGTAAATTTTTAGGTTAGACAAAATTTAATAACTTAACTTTAATATTTATACGTTTTAAATTAAGTGCTTCCATATATTTTAGCTGACTTATTTTGTAAAATCAAATTCCAAAAGGTTAGAACAGTATGAGAAAATAAATGTAAGCTTGTGTTTACTTTTCTTATATTTATAATCTTCCACATTGTTTTTTTATTTTATTTTACAGTATAGTTTACATTAACTTTTTTACCCATTTACACATCTTATTTTAAGATTTATTTAAATTCCCACAATGCCTTATATATTAAATTATGTATTTTTAACTAATATATTTATTTTATTATCTAGATTTGGAGAATGTACAGAAACATTTGTGGAAAATGAAAAGAAAAGCCGGATCTATCCAACATTCATCATTATGTTGTTTCCCTTATGTATGCTTTTAATTTATTTTATTTCACTTTTTAAATATTATCTTAATTAAGTTATCTATTTTTAGTTTTTTTAAAGTCAAATTCATTAATTAATTAAACCAATGAAAGGAAACAATTCATAGAAAAATAATAATAAATACTCGTCGTAAATAGTGAAGGACAAACTTAATCAACATAGCAAAGACTTTAGCCTTAGCATTAATAGAACATTATGACACATTGACAATTGACTTTGCCACAACTCAAGCATGACATATCTGGAATGATTGCAAGCACTTAATAAGGAAATCAACACCTGATGGTCTAAAGTGACAAGTAAAAATTGACAAAAAAATTGAACATTTACCAAACTAGAGAGGACGACAACAAAATCATCTCTAAAATCACTTGTAAATTTAAGATTACATGCATAAGCAAGACTAAAAAAGTGCTACAAGAGCAAATAAAAACTTCTAAAACTGAAGAATTATAAATAATGAAAAATCAAACAAAAAAAATATAAAACTTAAGACAATACGGGTTCAAATCGACTCGTAAAATCATTTATTATTTTGAAATACTCTTAAAACAAAAATAGATTAATAAGTTGACGAAGACCCACCCACTTTCCAAGAAAAATTACTGGTGGCCGATGGAGTTTTAGCGAATGACAGACAGTATTATCTGTCCATCACAACTTGTGAAGACAACAAAAATATCCACAAAATAGATCTGTAATTGAAAAGAGTGAAGACATGTGTAGTGAATGAGAAGAAAAAAGAAAGAAAGAGTTGATAGGAGGGAAAAAAGGAAGGCGATCCACTGTTGGGCAAAACAAAAGATAAAAAACAAATCGCTTGAGAAAGAAATAGAAATTTTTTTAAGATTTTTGTTTGAGGTTTAGTTTTTAAGAAGTAAAATGTTGTTGAAAGAAAAGTTTGACAGTTTTATTGGAAGGAAGTATCAATTTCTATCTGTAAGGGAGCTCAACAATTACATATTATTAGGATTAATTGGTAAATTGTATATTTCCAAACTTACCACACAATATCATAGTAATCTTCTGTCAAGTTATGAAATCACCTATCCACATATATTCAATATGAATCATTTTCATTTAGTTAAATTTAGAATTTTTAAAGAATACATATCATATATTTTTATACACCCAAGTATGGAAATTTTCCTATGTGGCGTAACTATTATTGTGATAAGTGGGTAATCTCATTGCTTCGCACGTCACTATCTTTTATATTAAATTAATTTAATTGAAAAAAATAAGAAAAATCCTTTAAACTTTTTTATTTAAGGTAAAAATCTATTTTAATTTTTTTGATATAATGTTTAAACAAAACTTATAATTCCTCTTTAATTTAAGAGGATAATGTCTTTAAGTACACTTGAACTTAATTAAGAAATTTAATTAACAAGATGATTATTATAAAGGAAAGACGAAAAGAGTTGGTGGCCATTCTCATTTCTTCAAACGATAAATAGAAAAAAAGAGGAAGGTTTCTTGCATGTTTCTTGCATGTACGTATAATGAATTATAGGTTAAAATGTGTCATTTTGGGTCATTTGGTATAGAAGATATGTTATGGACCTATAAGTGTCCTAATTCAGGTTGAATTTATATATGGTTGTGCGTGTGTCGTTTATAAGTTTCACTTAGTCAGGTTTGACACATCAGATGATATAAGTTTACGTGTTTTTGGTGTACGTTAAAGGTTGAATAGATGCATTTGAGAATGATATTATGTTGGATTAAGTTAAAAGTAAATTTTGGTTACCATTTGAATGCCATAAAGTCTACAGTATAATGTTTCGAGACATTAGGATTACATCTCGAGACATCAATAATGAAAACGACCACTTCGTACATTTTTGGGTAATGTTCTTGTGACACAGTACCGAACATATCTTGAGACGTAAATTGTTTGGTATCGAATCATGAGGTTCATTTTCTTGATACATGAAATATTTAAGATAAGGTCTAAAATAGGTGAGCTAAGTCGCAAGACACAAGGCCAATGTCTCGATACATGAAACTAATGTCTTGAGACAATCATCTTCAGAACTAGAGGTTGAAAGGGAAAGCATGTATTGAGATAAGATTTCACTGTCTATCAAAACTAGAGATTGAAAAGGAAAGCATGTCTTAAATTTTGATAATTTAAATTTGGATTCGAATCTTAATTTTACGTTTGATCGCTTAGGACTCCGAGTCACCACGTATGGGCCCAATTGGTCATGATTAAATGTGTAACATTTAGCATAGCTCGGGAAAATATAAAATATCCATTCAAAGTTTATAAAATGAAATGAGATAATTTAAATTACTCTAACAGCAAATATATATGACGTCTTGCTTGACGAAAAAAATTACAAATGCAAATGGGTTACAGTAACTTTCTCCCTTATTAACTGACAATTATTCAATTTCAACATTCCTTAAAAACAAGAATTTAGGTCAATTTTTGTGGTTCCTCCGTAATTCAAGATCGTAATTGATTAATTTCATTACAATAATTACAAGTCACGTGCTTTGTGGTTCTTGTGTAATTCAAAAACATAAATGATTAATTTCGCTGCAATAATTTTTACTTTTAGGCCACCTTCTCCTTGACTTAATCCAATGGACAATCTAAACCAATAACTGCTCTTTTGTGATAAAAAATAAAAAGTTGTCACATTTGTAATTAGTTTTTTTTTAAGTGTAGATTTAATATTTATATTTTTGTGTAATTCAAAAAGATGCATAGTTTTGGAATCTTTGAGTTAGTGGGTTGGCCGTCCTATTCCAATGTGTGGCTCACATTCCTGGTGCTTTGATTTTAGTTTTAGATAGAGGAGAACAACAAAATGCACAATCGGATGATGGCGACCGCAGTACAAGCCAACAGTTCCAAGATGAAGACGAGTCTTGAAAGAGTGATTGAAGCCAAATTAAGTGACCATATCATATGTATCATATATAAACACTAGTGTATCATGTAATTAAGGTAAGTGACCATATCATATGTATCATATATATACACTAGTGTATCATGTAATTAAGGTAATTGTTTAGGTGAAAATATATAAAAGTGTAAATAATTGTAAAAATGTTTTGTGATCAAAGTATAATAATATTTTTAGCTGAAAGTGGTCATAAACAATTGTTTCATCTTTTCTAAATATTATTAAAATAAATATACTTAATAATATTTTTAAAATTATAATATTAATCCTTATTAAATTTTAAATGTTACATTTAATTATTAAATAACCGCTAATTAGTAATGATGAATTAAAATAATATTTTTCTAACAATCTCATTATAGGTTATGATAGCTTTTTCTTATTCATTTGCCCCCAGGGCTCGTTCTCGATTCATTTCACATGTTGTCACATATTGCATTTAAATTCCATTTATCCATTTACAAAACATTTAATCAATTCTCATGTTTATAAAACTATTAACTAGACACGAAATCGGAACAGGTATGTGAATCCGTCACCCTAGGTTGCTTGGCAACAATGATGCTATACTTGTACATAATGACATCCCAGATTGCTCGACAACAATGATTTTCTCAGTTTGAAAATTTGTCACCCTAGGTAGCCCGACAACGATGATTTTCAATTAACAATTTGACCCTATGGCATGCCAATTATATCTGACTTGGCCTGAGCAGCTAATAAGATAACCAAATTTCTGAATTCAATTTAAATAATTCAAATAATACTTTATCATATCTAATTAATCATAAATTCATAATATAATACAGCATGTTTCAACTCAAATTTCATACCAATTATCAATTATCAATCAAATTATAAAACTTAAATTCTATTCAATTCAGTCCCTATCTTGGTAATTGATATCAGTCGAAGCAATTCAATTAAAAAATCCAATAAAAACTCACTTCAAACCTTATAATGCAAAATGATATGTATATACAAAATATAATTGGTTCCCAAATCATAAAAATACAAACTGAAATTCTGAGCTATTTGTCATCGACTTTCGATTTTCCTCTCCCTCTCGACGATTTTGTGTCAACGTTAGCTAAATAAAATCATAAAACATATAATATTATTGAGTTCCATTCCAATCAGAACCAATCACAATATCAAACATATTTTACAATTTATTCAATGTAGTCCCTAACCCGGGACAAACATAACTTTGAATCCAAAGCTTCGGATTGAAATCCAATTTCACAATTACTCATTAAGGACCTCATATTTCTTATTCCTACTGAAATTTCATGTCAATTTTACCTTTTATTCAATTTGGTCCCTAATGTACGAAACTACCAATTAAGCTTTACAATTTAGTCCTTTTCTTAAACTAAGCTTAATTTCTACTAATTTAACACCTAAAACATTCAATTCTCAACAATGATATCTCATAAAAACTTTCGTACTCGATAAAATTGATCCTTGGGTTAGCTTAATTAAACTTTCAAGATAAAAAAAAATCTATAAAATCAAAGAAAAATGGATAGGGACTTACTTGAAATTGAAGCTAAAAGCTTAGAAACCCTTAAAAATGGCGTCCTACACTCTTATTCTATACTTGGCTGGTTGGATAAGATGATATATCATCTCTCCTTCCACTTGCATTTCTTTTTTATAGTTAGATTATGGCTTAATTAACTTAATTTAATAATATTTTATCTTAATTAATCAAAATTTATTTAATTAGTTAATTAAAATCATTACCATCCACTACTTCATACTTAAACATGGTCTAATTATTGTTTTGAATTTATTAATTACAATTTAAGTCCTTAAGTCATTTCCTAATTAAAAATCTATAACTATTAGAATTTACAATTTAGTCCTTGGCTTTAATTGACCACAAGTTCGGCTAAATTGACCATCCAAAAATTAATTCATCTATATAATAACTCCATAAATATCTTTATTTAATATTTTTGGACCTGATCTATGGAAACAAGGTTCCAAAACCATAATTTTTGATACCACTGGAAACTGGGTTGTTACACCATTATTCCTAATGTCTTTCATTTGCAAAAGTGCTCTAGATGTAACTTTTAACTTTTAAAATCCCATCTCTTATTACAACAGCTAAACCTTTAGAATTCAAGGTTTTCAAAGAGATGAGATTATTTTTCAAAGTAGGTACATATCGAACATCAGTTAGAAACCTAGTTGATCCATCCTATTTTTTAGTCGTATTGAACTTATCCCAACTATTTTACGGGCATTCTCATTACCCATATTGTAACGCCCTGAATTTTCGGGCCTAAAGTGTTGGGCCTTGTGCATAGGAGCCGCTAAGAGACTGCACATAAAAGTTTATGTGTGCAAGAAATATAAAAAATTGCTTGTTTGCTTTAGTGGCTAAGTGATTTAGGAAGAGTTGGGAGTGTTGGAGGATTCTTGGGTTCAAACCTGGGTTTTAGCAAAAATTTATGTTTTTCTCTTAAAGGAGCCTTGATGTTAGTGGGTAGGTTTTAAGAATATTTTTGGATGATTTATAACACCAGAGGAGCTTGTGGCTTAGTGGCAAGTGGCGTGTGGTGGACTGGCAAGGAGGTAGCGACGTAGCGTCACAAGGGGGCAAGGAGGTCAGAGGTTCAAGTCTCTCCCTGTTCAAAAGAGTAATTTATTTTACTCATCGCTGAGCTAGAGATTAAGTTGGAGTGGAACTCTACTTGGTGAAGGTTTGAATTGGTCTTGGAATTTCAATGTGTGGTTGGAGTCGGTTACGGAGTGATTTATGGAGTAGCTTAGGGAGATAATCGTGGGATTTTGAAGGGGGAGGTGTTGTAACCGAGTTGGACTTTGTGAGTGTGGCAAATTCGGCATAGGGTGGGGTGAGTGCCATTTGTGGTCATTGTTGGGTATAGCCGAATCTTGCTAAGAAGAGTTTTTGTTTTTTTTCTTTTCACTCGTTTTTGGTACCTTTGTTTTTTTGGTTTTCAAGATTCTGGTTATACTTTTTTCTAAGCCGAAATTGCATTACCATTTAGGCCACCTATTAGCCGATTTCTCATCTTCTATTCCTCTTCTTTTCTTTCTAATTCTTTTATCTTTCTCCTTTCTTCATCTCAAACTCCTGTGCCGATTTCTTCAATCTAGACTCTCATTCCTTCACTTCAACAATTGCCGTTCGTGGTTCATTCCTCTATTGTGCTGGGTATTGTTCTTCTTCTTTTCTCTCTTCTCTACTAACCTCTTCTTCAATCGGTTTTGGGCCATAGCCGAACCTTCTTACTATATTTCTCACCCATTTTATTTGGCTAGGCCGAATCTTTGTGTTTCTCTACCAAACCGTTGTTGTTTCTTTGCCGAACTACTCTCATTGCGTTTAGTTTTCGGTGTGGTAAGGGTTCCTGATCAACTAGTAAATGCACTCTTTTTCTCCTTGCTTTTAGTTGAGGCCGAATGCTCTTTTATGTTGTTAAAGGTTATCAAATGTGGTCGTAAATCACAACCTTATACAATCTTGGTTAATAAGGTTCTTTGGGTAACACAGATATCTACAAGAAGTTGATCGTTGCTAATGATTAGTGAGGATTTAGGGAAGCTCGATCGAGTAGGGTTCGGTGCTAGAGATTCGTGGCGCGCTTCGTAATCATGGTGTGTAACCACATTCCTTCTGATCGTAAATCGAAAAAATACTGAAAAGATGAAATACCGACAAATGATGCCACACGAGTGTGCGATCGCACGTGTGGTAGACCGAGCCCACAAACATGGGCGTTAGTTTGTAGAGGCCACCAGGAGTGCTCTCATGGTATTGGGATATTCTGGGCCTTGTTGGGCTGAAGTGGGTTATGTGGGCCTAGAGGGCTTGTTGGCCCACACGGATAAAATGTATGTGAGGTGATAAGTGTTGTTTGGACTGTGACATTTACATAACTGTGGTTGTTTCTGGGCTAAATGGGCCACACAAGTGTGTGGGCTCACTTGGGCCGAGTAATGGGCCTTAGGCCCATTTACACTATTGTGACTGTTTAGGTTACTTAAGTCGCTCGAGGCGACGGTGGACTTTCTGTTGGGTCGCGGAGACCCTGATTTATGAAATTACCGAAATAACCCCAAATTGTGAAATTACCGAAATACTCCTGATTTGTAAAATTACTGAAATACCCTCAGTTTATAAAATTACCTAAATACCCCTGGAGGGTAAATGACTGTTTTGCCCTTGTGGGTAAATGACTGACTTAGATTATGAATTTGAATGATTTGACTGGGATTGTATGACTGTGTTTTAACTGACTTGACGGTGGTTGTATGACTGATATGCTTTTAATATATGTCTAAATGACTGTTACTGAGCATGGCCTTTTTGCATACACGTGTAATGATTGAGCATGACATACACGACATATTGCATGGGGTTGGGACATTAATATGGAGGAAGTTCTGATAAGGTCACACGGGTCGCATAAGACGACTGTGATCCAATATTGATCTATTAAGGTCGCACGTGTCGCATGAGACGACTGTGGACCGACGGACGACTTAAAGCCGCGTAATCTGATTTTGGCTCTGTGCCAACCTAAATATGGCTCTGTGCCACCTTGATTATGGCTTTGTGCCAATCGTATTTACCCGTGGCTATGTGCCTAACATATATATTGATGACTTTGTGTCGATCATAATTACCCATGGCTGTGTGCCTATTATATTACCGTTGCTGATGGCTATGTGCCAAACTTATTATAGTTACCGATAGCTTTGTGCAATCCTAATTATGGCTTTGTGCCATCCTGATTATGGTTTATAACCATTCTGTTTATGGCTTTTAGCCGTTCTATTTACGGCGCCGAGCCGTTCTGTTGATTTAGTCCCGCAACCAGTGCTAAGCTTGGTGTGTTGGCTGGGTGGGTCGATTTTATCCCCACGTAAGTGTAGGGTTGGTACGGGTGGTGTGTTGGTTGGATCAGGGTGGGATGCATCCTCATACTGTTGTATATCTGTTTATGAGATCTGTCACTGTACTGAGCTTATGCCACTTGTTCTATTATTGGTTTGGGCTAGGCCTAATTGATTCTATTATGGGCTGTGACCCAAATGATATTGTAGTGGGCTTTGGCCCACGTATGCTCTGAACTGGATTGTTCAGTTACTGTATTGGGCTCTGGCCCTGACTGATTCTGAATTCTGTCTGTTTTACTAACTATTTTAGTTAGGAGGGGATTACACACTAAGTTTTCGCAAACTCACCCCGTTTTTAACTAAGTAGGTAATCCCCAGCATCAGGATGATCGGTGTTGCGAGGGACTCGGAGATGGCCACATGACTACTTTTGGACTTCATTTATGCTTTAGATTTCATTTTGGGTTTTAATTTTTGTAATAAGGCCTCTTTAAGGTTCTGGGTTTTAACTTAGGGTTTTTATTTACTTTGAATTATATCCGTTAGAAGTAAATCATGGTTTTCCAAAATGTTAACTGTTTTTAAAACAATACTACGTTTTCGCAACATTTTCGAAATGGTTTCACGACTTAATCTTTTTCGTAAATCGATTACTCTCAAAATTAGCTTCCGCAACTAAAAAGATATTTTGAGAATAAAATTAATAATTTTTCAATGTACTACATTTTAAAAATAAACTAATGTAACTGGGATTTTACGTAAGCTTTTAAGCAAGAAGGGTTATCAATGAAAACATGGTTTTCGAAAAACACTTCAATGTGACACGCCAGATTTGGGCCTAACTTCTAGGCCGAGTTTGGGGTGTTACAAATATAAACAATTCCTCCATCTAATTCCACTAAATTGAAGAATCATTCTCAATTAAGGGACATGATAAGTGCAACCTGAATCCATTATCCACTCGTCTGAAAAGGACGATGATGACAAAACAATCAATGATATTTCAAAATTACTAGTATCTCGCTTTATAACACATGCATCTGGTGCATTCTTGTCTTTCATCTTCTTTAACTTTGGAAAATCTTTCGTCCAATAACCTTTCTCATGAAAAAAAGGCACATTCATCTTTTCCAAGTTTGGTCTTTTATTTTATTTTAATCTCCCTCTTATTTATGGCTTTTTGCTTTTCAAGCAACATTGTGCTAATTGTTCTTGCTTCCTTTCTTAGTTTTCTTCCTAAGGTCATAACTATACAAAGGATCAGTTACTTCATTGAATGTTACCTTATACTTTCTATAAAGTAAGGTTGTTTCAAGATATTCAAATTCATTAGGAAGATATGATAGCAACATTAAAATCAAATCTTCATGTTTGAAGATTTCATCCAAGCTTAGTAAGTCTTCCAATAATTGATTAAAAGTTGCTATGTGTTCATTCATAGTGTTGTCTGGTTAATATTCAAACCTAAATAATCTTTTATTCATGTAGAGACAATTTTGACTACTTAAAAATTTTCCTCCAATTTCCACAAATCGTATGTAGAAGTTTTATTCTTGAAGTTATACTTTTTCTTTTTAGAAAGACAAGATCGAATCGTAACTCATTCCAAGCTATTGATAGTATCACTTTTTCGGGTTTTTCTTTTTCAATAGTGATGTCTAAACCTTGTTGAAACAAAGTGTCGCCTTGCCATATGCCAAGATGGCTAGTTCCATCAAATAACTCCACCAAAGACTTTGTTTTTGAAATTATTGTCCTCATGGTTGAAGAGATTGGCCACGACTTCAATGTCATTTCAACACCAACTAACAATATTCAATAGTAATCTCTTGATACTGGAATAATGAGAATAATTCAAGAACAATGCACCAAGTAAGTTCCTAGGAAGGAGACTTTTAATTACCAAGTCTTTCCTAGTGAGAACTTTTGCTAGACATGCACTTTTGCACAACTACATTTCTATCTAGTAACTGAGCAACCATAGATAATCTCCAATTGTGAAAATTTCTTTTTCGCTGTGAAAGATTAGAAAATGTTACAACCACAATGCATACCAAGAAAATTAGAACATCACCAAGATTCTGATACCCATTGTTGGGAACACCAAGTAATATCCCACGTGATTATAGTTTTAATACTAAACACCGATATCAAATTGGGAACACCAATTCCAAATTGAAACTACCCAAACGCAGTGGATTAACCTGAAAAATTACAATTGAATATTAAATTGTGACAGAAAAAGGAACACACTAAATTTACGAGGTTTAGCAAATTACCTATGTCCTCGAATACTTAACACCAGATGATAACTTCACTACTACCAAAAAAATTATTAACTAATGAAACCCTTAATTAAAAAGATACCTTAGGTATACTAATGTATACACATATAGGAAGGAAAACAAATTTTGAGTTGATATCTAAGTAGAGGTTCAAAGCCTTCATATATAGTGGATGAAAGGTGGCATAATTTAGTACCCTCGCAATGTGGGGTTCCCCGAGCCAATAACCAATAGTTTTCACCGAAAATGTCAGGGAAATAAAAAGGTGTTGCATACCATTAAAATTTGAATTTCACATTGATATTATTTAGCTAAAAATCCATTCTTTAGAAGTTGAAACTTTTTACTATCTTATTTTAACATTGATGTTTTAGTTGAATTGAAAATTGAAGAAATAAAATGAAAGAATAGAAAAATAAGAAGAAATTAAATAAATTTTGAGTGTGCTTGGTAGGAAAAAAAAAACTGAAAGCATTTTCCTATTCTAATGCATTGGAATGATAACAGGAAAAAATGATGGAGATATCAACCAACCAAGCGAACAAATAAACTTGTGAGAAGAAAATTATTCTCCTTTTTCAGTTTTCTTTCTGTAAGTAAAGCTTAAGGTCGGTGTTTTAAAAAGATTAACATGTTTGTTCTATATATGCATCGTTGTGTGCGAGAGTCACATGTATTTAGTGTCGAAACCTTTTTTTTGATATCGACTTTTATTTTAAAAAAACGAAAAATGGGAGTCGCCACCAATCCTTTTTATGAGGTGTGATCGGATCACCTTGTACATTGATCGTTTTAATAAAAATGTTTTATTTATTAAAACAAACAATTTTTTGTCTACGAAGTTCAGAAAAATGGGTTCGGGAGTCGGTTATGCACGAGGAAGGATTAGCACCCTCGTAACGCCTAAAATTGGTGCCTAATTGATTAACTCGTGTCTTAATGTCGAAAGTTGAAAACTTGAAAATAATTTTAAAAAGTTACGTTCCCTCTTTGTATTAATGATAATTTTACTTCCAAATTGCTTGAATAAATTGAAATAAACGTTAAAGACCTTCTCGTCTCGAGATAACAAAATGTCACATCCCGTAAGTTAGGACATGACACTTTGAACCTTTGAGAATAAGCTTGCCTTTATTTTTTTATTTTAAATCTTATGGATTTTAAATTTAAAAAGGGTATTCGGTTATTTAGGTTCAACGGGAAAATCGAAACCCCGTAAGTTAGGGTACGATTTCCTTGAATTTCTCAAACACGAAACATTGCCTTATTTTGAAAACTTCCTTTTTTTTGCGTATTTGGGTAATAATTAATGAATAAAATGTTATATTAATGGATGACAACAACATAAATATACTAATAAGCAATTTCTAATACATATAATGGAAACAATCATATAATGCACATAATAAGGACTGATAAAATAAAATGAATGATAAAATAAATAACAACAACAACAATAACAACAACAACAACAACAACAACAACAACAATAATAATAATAATAATAATAATAATAATAATAATAATAATAATAATAATAATAATAATAATAATGACAAACAGTGCACATAAAAGAAAATATCAATTTGAATATAATAAGGACGAAGAAAAACATAAATAAATACATAAAATAATATTGAGGGAAATAATTTATAAAATATTTAAAATAGAGGACCAAATTAAAATATAAATGAAATTTGGGGTGCAATTTGTAATAAAGTACATAATAATAATAATAATAATAATAATAATAATAATAATAATAATAATAATAATAATAAAATGAAATAAATGGACAAATGACCGAAAGAAAAAAATAAAAAATAGAAAAAACAAAATAAAAAATATAAACAAAAATAGAGAAATGATAACAACAACTAAATGAATAAATAAATAAATAAAATTAAATGAGGGACTAAATTGATGTTTAAACTAAACTACAAGTATAAAATATAATAAAATAAGTTAATCGGATGGCAAAACAATAAAAGAGACCAATTCGGAATACGCAGAAAAGGCAAAGGATTAATAGGGAAAATATCCCAAACCCACCTAGTGCGCTATTCCCTTTGGCTAATCGGGGGACTAAATTAAAAGCAAAATAAAACTAACAGGTCAAATCTTAAAAGAGGATAAATAAAAGAATTTGGACTGAATTGAAAATGACTCCGAAAGCGGAGGGACCTGGGACATAAATATCCCAAAAATTAAAAACACGCCGATCCCCTAGGAGCGGGTCGGGTCGCACGCGAGTCAAGGCTAAACGACATCGTTTTGGGGCGTTTCAAGCTATCCCAAAACGACGCCTTTTTGGTGTCTTATTTAAGCCTAATTTTTTTTAAAAAAAATTCTTTTTCTGCTAGTATTCCTAAAAAAAAAGCTCATCCAACCCTTATTTTTCTCTCAAAACCCCTAAGTTCGGCTTTGGCTCCAGCCACCAGCCCACCGTAGAGGCTGCTGGTAGCTCGCGAAGGCGTCGCTGTCCACGGTGGTCGGAAAGAAAAAAATTCCCTTTCGACTCATTTTTGAAGGTAATACCTTCCTAGCCCGAAAAAATAATTAAAAAAAAAACCTTTTGCCCGCTTCTTAGACCGATTTTAAGACCAGAGAGAGGATTACGACGACAAGAACGCTGAACGACTCAGGTAAGTCCTCTTTTTTCTTTTTATTATTATTTCGAAATGAAACGAAAAAATAAAATAAAAATATCACCTTTTTTGCTTTGAGTTATTTTGGTTAATCTCGTGTGTGTCCAAAAATTACATTGTTTGGGACTTTTTATAGTCGACTTACACTGCTTTATTCACTATTTAGTTACTGTTTGCTTTCTTTTGCTACAATTTCTCTGCTCTTGTTTTTAAATTTTTTTGTCTTCTTTTGTAGGTCTTTGGAGAGTCAATGGAGGGGGCTTTGCCATTTCGGTGCAAGATGGCCAAGGGTGCTAGGTCTCGGGCGGTGGGCACGCCGCGGAGGCACATGGATGGCTGCAGATGGGTGCGGTGCACATGGGTATTAGGGTTAGGGTTTTTTTTCTAAAAAAAACTTAATGTTGTGGGCTTGTAAACTGGGCTTAGGTTTTTATTTTGGGTTTTAATGTAATTGGACCTGGACTGTTTAATTTTGGTATTTTAATTTGGTTTTATTGGTTTTGGGCCTGGGCAAATTGAGCCTATTACAATTACCCCTCTTTGCTCGTTATCGTGTAACGAGAATGGAGCAAAGACTTTTAAGAAGGACCAACTTTGCCCGGCCTCGCTGAATCTTAACCTTTTGGAGTTTATTTTCTTCAAGTAGCCTCTTTCTAACCCACTGCAACTTCAGAGGTATAGAATTTGTGCTTCCATCTACTCTACTGCAACTTCAGGGAGATAAGATTAGTAGCTTCAATCTGTTCCACTACAACTTCGAGGAGATAAGATTCACTATCTTCAATCTGCTCCACTGCAACTTCAGGAAGATTAGACTTGTAGCTTTAATCTGTTCCACTGCAACTTCAGGGAGATAAGATTTGCTATCTTTGATCTACTCTACTGCAACTTCAGGGAGGTAAGACCTGTAACTTCAATCTGCTCCACTACAACTTCAGGGAGATAAGATTTGTAATTTGTAGCTTTAATCTGTTTCACTGCCACTTTAGAGAAATAAGATTCGCTATCTTCAGTCTGCTCCACTGCAACTTCAGGGAGATAAGACTTGTAACTTCAACCTGCCCCACTGCAACTTCAAGGAGATAAGGTTTATAGCTTTAATCTGCTCTACTACAACTTCAGAGAGGTATCTACTCCACTGTAACTTCAAGGAGATAAAATTTGTGGCTTTAATATGATCCATTGTAACTTTAGAGAGATAAGATTCGCCACGATGATTATAATCCATCCCACTGCAACTTTAGGGGTATAGAATTTGTGGTTTCACTGATCTGTTGCACCGTTCTCTAGGGAACATGGCCGATAGAATCCATTTCATGGGCCTATTTATGCCTAGTGATTAGGATGTCATGATCAGGATGAATCAAATGCTCCTAACTAGATGTGTATGAATGATATTTGCATGAATGCAAAATGTCATTTTTCGAGAATCATCCCTTTTTAATGCTTAGGTTGTCATTGCTCGCTATTTATCAAGGTTCTATCACTGATGTGTTACCATGCCTTCTTGTTCAGTTGATATCTTTAACAGAAAATCCAAAGAAGTAGTCACAATTTAGACTATTTTTCTCAAATGTTTCCAACTCCTAAGTTTGGTTAGTTCTGAATAGTGGTCCTGTTTTCAGATCCTTGTACTACTTTAGAAAACCTTTTGGAGCAATATGCAAAACTCCCTTTACTTGAATATTATTAGTCCATTAATCGTTATTTCAATGTAAAAATGCTTGAAAAAGATTGTAATAATGGACAAGATCGAAGTTTATTGGGAGCAAGGCTCGAAATAAATAGATTAATCAAAATAGGAAATTTTCTTAAATACAAAGTGAATAAGATGAAAACAGGTGGCCCAGATATCGTAGCATGAGCTTCTCCGTACAAACTCCTCGATGACCCTTTGGACTTGATATGGGTTTAGAATACCAAGAATACTTTGTTGATGCTCCAAGACATAGCATCTCTCCTCCTTGTTCATTCAAGGATGACAAGACTACCACATGCCCCATATTTGATCAAGATTTAAATTACCATTTTCTTGGGTTTTCAATTCAAAACCCCTTTGGTCTCAAGGCACCCTTTGCGAGTTTTCACCCTGGCCTCTTCCTTCTTCTTTTTTTTTAAGGTGAAGTACTTCTTGACTGAATCTGAATTCACAGGATTGGGCAAGTACTTGTCATCCATCTCAGTTAAAATCAGTGCTCCTCCGAAAAAGGCCTTCTTTACCACATAAGGTCCTTCCCAATTTGGCATCCATTTTTAATACTAGGTCCCCATCATGGAATTCTCTGGGGCGAACCTTTTTGTTGTAAGCTCGCATCATTTGCTTTTGGTACATCTGACCATGACGGATGACTTTTAACCTTTTCTCTTCAATCAAGTTTAGCTGATCATATCGGGATTGGATCCATTCTGCTTCGTCCAACTTCAATTCTGCCAAAACACAGAGAGAAGGAATCTCGACTTCAATGGGTAAAATCGTCTCTATTCCATAAACTAAAGAGAAAGGCGTTGTCCCGGTTGAGGTCCTAACAGATGTTCGATAAGCATAGAGGGCAAATGGTAACTTCTCATGCCAATCTTTTTAAGTCTGTCATTTTCCCCACGATTTTCTTAATGTTATTATTGACTGCCTCCATTGCACCATTCATTTTTAGGCGATATGGTGATGAGTTGTGGTGTTTGATCTTGAACTGATTGCAGACTTCTGATATCGTGCTGTTGTTCAAATTTAGTGCATTGTGAGATATGATCCTTTCTTGCATTCCATGTCGACATATGATTTCATTCTTTAAGAACTTGCTGACTGCCGACTTCGTGACATTGGCATATGAAGCAGCTTCTACCCACTTTGTAAAGTAATCGATGACCATGAAGATGAATTGATGCCCATTAGAAGTTTTGGGTGAAATTGACCCAATGACATCCATGCCTCACATAGAGAAAGGCCACAGAGAAGTCATAACATAAAGATGTGAGGGAGGTACATGAATTTTATCTCCATAAATTTAACACTTGTGGTACTTCTTGGCATAACTGATGTAATCTCCTTTCATGGTGGACCAATAATACCCGAATCTCATGATTTACCTGGCCATTGTAAAACTATTGGCATGTGTTCCGTAGACACCCTCGTGGACTTATTCCAAGATTTTCTTAGCCTCGACAGGGTCTACACATCTTAGTAACTCTTAATCTCCTTTTATATAGGATCTCTCCATCTAAGACATAGTCATTGACCAGTCTTTTCAACGTCTTTTTATCATTATCAGTTGTTTGGTTAGGGTATTCACGATTCTTCACATATCGCAGTATATCATGGTACCAAGGGTGACTGTCCTCTTCTTCTTCTTCTTCTATATTGGAACAATGAGCCGGAGTCTCATAAATACTCATCTGGATAGGCTTTACATCCTCTTGTTTGCTTGCTTTGACCATCAAAGCCAAAGTAGCGAAGGCATCAGTCATCTGATTTTCATCTAGTGGGAGGTAATAGAAGGTGATGTCATCAAAATCCTTAATTAAATCAAGAACCAACCTTCGATAATTGATTAACTTGGGATCTTTTATCTTCCATTCTCACTTGAGTTGATATATCACTGTGCAGAATCCCCCTATACCTCTAGCACTTTGATCTTATGTTTTATGGCTACATGGATACCCATGATGCATGCTTCGTATTCTACCATATTGTTCGTGCAATCAAAATCCAATTTGCTAGTGAAGGGATAATGATCTCCATTTGGGGATACTAGGACTGCCCCAATTCTGTTACCCATAGCGTTTGAGGTTCCGTCGAAGTTTAGCTTCCAAGGATGACATTCTTGAGAGTATTCTTCAGTGGTTGCAACATACATTAGATCTTCATTCGGGAAATCAAAGTTCAAAGGCTCGTAATCTTCTAAAGCTCTACTGGCCAGAAATTCTGCTATTGTGCTCCCTTTTATAGCCTTTTGATTCACATAGACTATATCAAATTCAGAGAGCGAAATTTGCCACCGGGCTATTTTTCCATTCAAAGCACTTGACTCCATCATGTACTTTAGAGGATCGAGTTTTGAGATGAGCCAAGTTGTGTGATATATCATGTATTGTCTCTGTCTTTGGGTTGTCTAGATCAAGGCGCAACATAACTTCTCGATTGGCGAATACTTTGTCTCACATTCAGTGAATTTCTTATTGAAATAATATATCGCTATTTCTTTTGTTCTTGACTCATCATGTTGACCAAGCACACATCCCATAGAATTCCCGAATACTGCCAAGTATAGTATCAACAGCCTGTCTAGGCTGGGAGGCATCAGTACTGGGGCATTGGACAGGTAATGTTTGACCTTTTCAAAAGTTTTCTGACACACCTCCTCCCAAACGCCTGGATTGTGTTTCTTAAGGAGACGAAATATGGGGTCGCATTTCTCAGTCAGTTGTGAAATGAACCGAGCGATGTAATTTAGTCTTCCTAGGAAACCTCAAAATTCTTTTTGAGCGTGTGGCGGAGGTAACTCCTGTATAGCCTTAACTTTATCTGAGTCGATCCCGATCCCCTTTTCACTGACTACAAATCCTAGCAATTTTTTTGATCTAGCCCCGAAAGTACATTTTGCTAGATTGAGCTTTAGTTGGAATTTTCTCAATCTCAAGAACAATTTCTTCAAGACTTTGGACATGCTCCTTCTATGTTCGAAATTTTGCGATCATATCGTCTACATGAACCTCGATTTCTTTGTGCATCATATCATGAAACAAATTTACCATGACTCTTTGATACGTTGCTCCTGTATTTTTCAGTCCAAATGGCATAACCTTATAGAAAAATGTTCCCCACATGGTCACAAATGTGGTCTTCTCCATGTTTTCAGGATGCATATTTATTTGGTTGCATCCTGAGAAACCATTCATGAAGAAGAACAGTGAGTAACCTGCCGTGTTGTCCACTATATGTGGCAATGGGAAATTATCTTTCAGGTTGGCTTTGTTCAAGTCCCTGTAGTCTACGCACATTCGTACTTTCCTATCTTTTTAAGGATAGAGACAATATTGGCTACACATTTTGAGTATTTAACCACTCGTAAGAAACCAGTATTGAATTGTTTCTTGACTTCCTCTTTTATTTTCAGTAAAACATCGGGCCTCATGCTTCGGAGCTTCTGTTGAACTGGCTTGCACTCTTCCTTTATGGGGAGTCGGTGTACTACGATATCAGTACTTAACATGGGCATGTCTTGATATGACCATGCGAAGACATCCTTAAATTCTTGGAGTAATTCAATGAGGTTTTGCTTCATCTCTTCGGTAATGCAAGCTTCTATCTTCACCTCTTTTTCCTCTCCTAAACTCACAATTTTCATTGACTCTTTATAAGGCAAGATTTGTTTCCCATCTTGTTCTACCATCCTCAACAAATCAGGAGATAGGTTACAGTCTCGATCATCTTCAAAATCCTGAGAATCCTCCATACACATATCTTGCTCAAAAGAAGATTCTGAGTCATTAACATCGTCGCTCATATCATTGATATTTAAAGACCTATTACAGGGATGAAGAAAAATCCAAAGAATAAAAGAATCTAAGAATAATTTTCTGTATGGTATGATTACGAATGAAATGAAAAGAATAAAATAATATTTGCTCAAGATGATACGCAAAGATGTATTTTATTGAAATAAAAATATTGGACATAAGCCTATTTCAAACTCTGGAGTTTTGAACTTTGAAGGGAGCACTAAATCTGAGACCAAACTCAGGTCCTTGGCATCGATTCCGCAATGATAATCGGCGTTTTCCATTGCTCTGAATTTTTCTTCTAGCCATCTGCATCGATCCTTAAGTTGCTTTGGCAGTTCCACTCTTGTTTTTTCTATTTCTGCCATACCATCTAGATCAGGAACAACTGGATTGGTTGGGTTATCCCCCGGATTGGAACCTGAGCCTGTTTGGTCGTTCATCGGTGCTGAAGTACCGGTTTGATACTGTTGGGGTCTAATTGTGACAGGTACCCTTCGTGGGTATGCCTGTGGTTGTGCCTGGGCATTTATCTGGGTAAAACCCGATGGGTAAATAGGATCCTCATTATCGTCCCCTGAGTTGACCGCAGTGCTCTTCCATTTTTCACGTTATCCAGCCAGCAACTGCACCAATTGACTTATCATACTTCTTTGGGATTCCAGTATTTAATCCCTCATCTCCTGTTGTACTTTCGCTAACTGTTCTTGCAGTTGCTTTTGCAACTGGTCTTGCATCTCTTTTTGAATTTGTTCTAGCCTTTCCAATATTTGGTCCATTACTTTGGTTTTGGCGCGAGTACTGTAACGATGTTCAGTTGGTTGACTCTTGTTAGTTTCCAGATTAACTAAAATAATTTCATTTAATTAGGGTCTTTTGTGAAATTTAATGCATATGATGCAATGTAATGCAAATGCATAAAATGAATGCAAAAAGAGGCATTGGCTCTGATTCAATTCTGTTAGAACAACTTTACTAGAAAACAAATTTCTTTACATAAAACGGATTACATATACGGCTTTGCCCTAATGCTCAAAGCCTTAACCTTCTTAAGAAGCCAAGCTAACTCTTAACCCCAATCTAATTCTGATTCATACTTCATGATTAGCATGCCAGCCTAAACTTCTAGGGTTTGCAAATGATCGGTCACCTCTCATATGTGAGCCACAGCTTCACCCATGATATAGTCTCTATCCCTGACCTGACCTTGAGAACAGTGAAGTTGCTCTTTCCACTGCTTGTTGTTTGCTCCAAGGAGTTCAACTTAGAGTTCACAATTTTGTAATACGATCTGAAGCTCTTCTATTTCCTTTTCAGCTCTTCAATCTTGTTTAAGCTCGTTTTCAGCTCAATTGTGGAGTTGCGATTATGATATTGATGAAGTGACTTTGTAACAGCCCGATTTAGGGGCTAGTCAGAACAGTGATCTTGGAATCACTAATTGGAGGTTGGAGAAAATTATTTTCATGTCATGTTATGTGTTATAACGTGTTATTAATGATGCATGAAAATTTTGGTGCCTTAATTTTAGCGATTTCTAGCTAAACTGTGAAAAATAACTAAATCGCATAAAGTGCGAAAGTTCTAGTTTATTTGCAAAAGGTGCCAAAATAGCTATGGACTAATTGGAGGCCCTAATTGTGCAATTTGGCCTTGTTTTAAGTGAGTAGGTCGGCCATGTGACATAGGGGAAAAGAATTTTTAATTTTGGTCAAAATAGGTGGGAATTAGGTGATAAAATGAATAAAATAAGATGAGTAAAAGATGTTATCATCTTTCACTATTCACCTATCTTCTCTCCACCAAAAATTGAAGAAGAAATGGATCTTTGGGGTTTTGAACTTTCAGCCAAGCTATCTTTCTTATTAGTAAGTGATTTTGATGACTTTTCTTGATAAAAATTGTACTTTTGGAGTCTCCAAAGCTTAAGCTAGCTAATGAGGGGACTATTTTGCAATATGGTTGAGAGTCTAGGGACTTTCCATTAGAGAGTTTATGCTGGTTGCTGAGTTTTTATGGAAGAAAATGAATGATAAGATGACGAGAAACAACTTTTGTGAAAGGTGTTGTCCTAAAAACACCTAATTTGGGCTAAAATGAAAAAGTTGTAAATTGTTCATTAAGGCATGAAATATTGTGGATAGTTGTAAGAGGATTAAATGTTCAGCTAGGCTTGTTTAATAAGAAAATATGATGAAAATTTATTTACGAGCCTAGGGGTAAAATTGTAAATTTGCCAAAGTGTAGAGGCAAAATAGTCATTTTGCCTAAAGTGTAGTTTGTGATATATTATGATTTATAAGTGATTATATCACTAAATTCCATTGTTCTAGATCAAAAGAAACGAGTTCCGGACCTAGAACCAGTGAAAAAAAGAAAGGTGGGCAAAAAGTCCTTTTCAGCCTTTCATCATCGAGGTAAGTTCATGTACAATTATTGCAATTACGTACGAGCTAGTCTAATATTCCAATGCTGTATGGAATGTATGATTACTTACGAATGCATGAATTATCTTTTAATGAGATGTCAAGAGAATTGAATCAAAGAGAAATGAGAAAATGTAGATAGCATGAAATGATGCTAGTTAAAGTTTCGTGTAAGACCATATTGGAACATGGCTTCTGTGAGAGATATTAAATAAGACCATGTCAAGGACATGGAAATGATGAAAGAATTCGTATAAGACCATGTCAGGGACATGGCATTGATATGTTAATACGTGTAAGACTATATCAGAATATGGCCTCGGTATAAGAATTCGTATAAGACCATGTCTGGGACATGGCATCGACATGTTAATGCAAGTGAGACCCTATTGGGGTGTGGTGTCAAAGTGACACTAAGTGTATGATACTCAAGAGAGTCATTTAACATTGTGAGTGATTCAACTTGTATGTTGAAAGTGAGAACGTATGTGGTTGTACCCTGAGGAGCACATGTGTGTGTTAAAATTGAATTGAGATGAATTCAGTATATAATGAGTCCTAGTGGGTTATGTGAAATCAATACACTTTAATTGCATGAGATAGATTTATTAATGCATTGTGTGAATGCAAACGAGTATCGTAGAAAGTTAAGCAAGTATAGTAGTGTGTAAGGGTGTTCCTGGGTGAACATCTAAAATAGAGAATTACAATTGGATGACTATCCATGAATGTATAATAATGGTAAGCTATGTGCGATGTCACCTTATTGATGATTAGTGATGGGCTGTGTGCGATACCACCCTAGTAGAAATTCAATGGTAGGTTAAGTGAGTAACCACCGATAGATTAATAGAATGAGTGACTTGTTGAAAATGCTTAATATGTTGTTTGTATGATCATGTTTTGATCAGTGCAGGAATGTATGCTAATTAAACGAGCAATTGGCTTGTGGCATGGTAAGAATGTGGTAAGAGATAGAATGAGTAAGCTTCAAAAGTGGTTGAGTAAGTAACCATGAGTTTATGAGAAACTTCATTTTTAATACCTTGTAGTCGTGGATATTTAATGAATGTCAACGTTTTTATGATTATGTGTATGAACTTACTAGGCATTTTTGCTTACTCCTTTACTTTTCTTATCTCTTATAGGTTATTTTTAACTAGCTCGGGTTGGAGGCTACCGGAGATGTTTTCACACTATCGCATAATCGCTTGGTATGGTGTTTCAAGTTCTTATGAGTCATGGCATGTATAGGGATTCTTTTAAAGTTGATTTAGTTTCAATGGATGTAGCCAAGTTGTGTTGGCCTAAGAAAACTTATAGCTTGTTTGTTATAGCCACAGATGATGGCTTAAGTTGTTTGTAATCTTATGGGAAATAGTTCCCTTAGTGTATGGGTTGAAGACTTTAGTTCTCTTATGATTAAATGTCTTTAAATCAAGATATTTATTGGTATTACTAGAAGTTATGTGATGATGAATGAATGTATGCAAATTAGAGTGGTAATTGGCTTGGAAAATAGCCTTCAGTGCCCACACGGGTAGACACACGGGTGTGTGTCTAGGCCGTGTGTACCCTGCACCTTAGTGTCTTTAAGTTAGGATAGACCACGGCTAGTCCCACGGCCGTTTGTTTAGGTCGTGTGTTATAAACGGTCAGAACATGGGCGTGTGCCACAGGCCGTGTGAATATAGTCAGTAACGTCCCACGGTTGAAGACATGGGCATGTCTAAGGCTTCACGGACGTGTTCCAGGTCACATGGGCGTGTGAACCCTACTTCAAAGATGAGTTTTCGATTAAGTTCCGAAAGTCTTCGGATAAGTTCTTAAGGTCTCGTAGGCCCATGAAGTGTATGATTAGACTAAGAAAGAGAAGTTTTTAAGTCGAAACGAAATTTTATAGCCCGTTTCGAAGTATTTAGTAAGAGTAAGCATGGTAATGCCTCATATCTAGTCTCGGTGTTAGACTCGAGTAAGGGGTGTTACAGACTTTTCTAGTTCTGCTACCCTGGCTTTTAATCTGACCTTTTCATTTTGGCATTCCAATAGATCTCTTTCTAGAGCATTTTCTCGAACCTGGGCATATTGGCATTTCTTTTCCCATTGATCGGCTTTATTCTTTTCTTCTTTGATCTCTTGTCGCCATTGTTCTAATGTCTTTCTTAGCTCGAGAGTCCTCATCGATAAATGCAGCTTCTTGTAATCCATTTTTAAACTGTCCAGATCTTCCTCGGCCTTGTTCTTTCCTTTTCTCAGCTTATCGGCCTCTAATTTCTGAACGTCAACATCTAGTCTTAATTGCACATTTTCCTCTTCCAATTGCTCTATCTTCTTTCCTAGCTCCAAATTCCTCTTTTCAAAATCTTGTTTGATGATCTCTAGCTTAGATGGAATCACTTGCAGATGTTCTTCCAATGGTCGAATGGCTTTTTGATTCGGCATAGGGGTATTGTCATTGACTCTTTGACCCCACCACCAACTATACTCAGGGTCGTCATTGGACCTGCTGCAAATCTTTTCATTTGGCGGGTTTGGTTCCAGGCGTTAGACATTTCTCGAACCTTTTTCTTATAGTTATCACCCTTATACGAAAACTCACACAGGGCCAGCCCTTACGTTGCTGGTATGAACTGCCTCGATTTATACTACCTCAACATGAGTATAGAAGCATACCCAATAGCTCTCCAAAGCCCAAGTAGAAGAACCATTCGAAATCTTCACACCGATATATAATCTCACCGGGGATCATCCAAGGGGCTTTCCATTCGACATCCTAATCTTGGAGATTCTAGAGTACCGCCATCCATTTTTCTTTCAAAATTTCATCTCGCTTAGTGTAGCCACTAATTCTTTTAATGGAGAGTAGTTCTCAGAGAATACTCGATAAGAAACTTTTTCTACCCTCCAAAAGTGGCTATGAAACCATGCCAACAAGAGTTGCGTACATCCAATGAATCTTCCTTCACCCGCTTTCTGGCATGCGTTTAAAGATCTGAATGTTTCGGCCAAAATTGCAGGGACGGGCGTGACCCTTTTATCAAGTCTGTCGAACAAATCTAAAACTGCCTCATCTACGTGCCCTAGTGCTTTAGGGAAAACAACCAGCCCGTAAATGCTCAAAGCGAAGACATCTACCCTTTTCTTCATATCTGGGTGTGCTAAGATCAAATCTCGCAAACTATTCCAAGGGATACATTTACCATCTCCCTTTTGCTTGATCCGAGCTACAACCCATTGCTCACTCATCCCCGTGATGTTCATTAGTTTCTTTAGGAAAGTCAGGACATTGGCGGCTCTAGAATGTTTATTTCAGCTCGAATTTTAGGGAACGGAGTAAGGTCGTGTATTCTTCCACAGTAGGTACTAAATCCACTTTTCCAAAAGTAAAGCAGCTGTAGGCGTGATTCCAAAATTGATCCAGAGCTCAAAACAAGTGCTTTCACCATCCATTGGACCCATATCTCTCTTTCAGTTCTTGGAGATTGTTCTGGGTCATGTTGATACGAGTGAAGTCCCACAATTCTGACACGTACCCCTCTGTCAAACTGTCACCTTTCTCTAGTCGCGTTTTCTCGGACCATATTTGGAATATCTTCAACTTTATCAAAAAATTTGTTTTCCATGGCAAGCTCTCTATTTAGTAATCGAACGTGAATCAACACCTTTTTATGATGAAAATGTCATGCAATCACAATCAAAGCAAAAAAAAAAAAGTCAGTATACAAAGCTAGAATTCAAAGTAAGCAAGGTATAATAAATAAAGCGCCTATTCGGGTAACTACTAGGGTTTGGTATGGTTCTACCTAGGGTGGGCTCTTAGGGCTCACTATATGTAGTTTGGTTCTAAAGTAAGGGTACCTAAACCGGCAGATTCCTCGATCCTCACTCATTATAGGCTCATATGGACCAAGTTCAATTTAGGGGAATACATTTCCCTATGGCTGTATGAGATGAAAATCTCACGAAGACATATGTACGGATATATCCTGAAAGCGATCCACTATCCTATACGGAGGTGAAGACCTCACGAAGGAATACTTTCTCACTCCCACTTAAAAGGGTATAACCGACCGATTATGAAATGCAATATACGAAAACATCCCGAAGACTCGGACCAATAAAGCAAATATAATAAAATGATGCAGGCTATAAAAATGAGATGCAACAAAAGGATCATAAATTTAAACCAAATTATCGATTTTCGACAAAAAGACAAGAAATAATCAACTCGTGGCTTGACTCTCTTATGAAGTCCCCAATGGAGTCGCCAAGCTGTCAAAACCATTTTTTTATATCGATTTTTATTTTAAAAAAATGAAAAATGAGAGTCGTCACCAATCCTTTTTATGAGGTGTGATCGGATCACCTCGTAATTGATTGTTTTAATAAAATGTTTGATTTATTAAAACAAATGATTTTTGGTCTACGAAGTTCAGAAAAATGGGTTCGGGAGTCGGTTATGCACGAGGAAGGATTATCACCCTCGTAACGCCCAAAATTGGTACCTAATTGATTAACTCATGTCTTGATGTCGAATGTTGAAAACTTGAAAATAATTTTAAAAAATTTTGATCCCTCTTTGTATTAATGTTAATTTTACTTCCAAATTACTTGAATAAATTGAAATAAACGTTAAATACCTTCTCGTCTCGAGATAACAAAATGTGACATCCCGTAAGTTAGGACACGACACTTTGAACCTTTGAGAATAAGCTTGCCTTTATTTTTTTATTTGAAATCTTATGGATTTTAAATTTAAAAAGGATATTCGGTTATTTAGGTTCAACGGGAAAATCAAAATCCCATAAGTTAGGGTATGATTTCCTCGAATTTCCCAAACACGAAACATTGCCTTATTTTAAAAACTTCCTTTTTTGCGTATTTGGGTAAGAATTAATGAATAAAATGTTATATTAATGGATAACAACAATGCAAATATACTAATAAGCAATTTCTAATACATATAATGGCAAAAATCATATAATGCACATCATTTTAGTACCAATATTAACAATCAAAGAAAAATAAAATGAATGATAAAATAAATAATAACAATGATAATGATAATAATAATAATAATAATAATAATAATAATAATAATAATAATAATAATAATAATAATAACAAACAGTGCACATAAAAGAAAATACCAATTTGAATATAATAAGGACGAAGAAAAACATAAATAAATACATAAAATAATATTGAGGGAAATAATTTATAAAATATTTAAAATAGAGGACCAAATTAAAATATAAATGAAATTTGGGGTGCAATTTGTAATAAAGTACATAAATATAATAATAATAATAATAATAATAATAATAATAATAATAATAATAATAATAATAATAATAATAATAATAAAATGAAATAAATGGAAAAATGACCGAAAAAAAAATAAAAAACAAAATAAAAATATAAACAAAAATAGAGAAATGATAACAGCAACTAAATGAATAAATAAATAAATAAAATTAAATGAGGGACTAAATTGATGTTTAAACTAAACTACAAGTATAAAATATAATAAAATAAGTTAATCGGATGGCAAAACAATAAAAGAGACCAATTTCGGAATGCGCAGAAAAGGCAAAGGATTACCTAGTGCGCTATTCCCTTTGGCTAATCGGGGGACTAAATTAAAAGCAAAATAAAATTAACAGGTCAAATCTTAAAAGAGGATAAGTAAAAGAATATGGACTGAATTGAAAATGACTCTAAAAGCTGTGGGACCAGGGACATAAATATCCCAAAAATTGAAAACAAGCGGAAGGAGCGAGTCAAGGCTAAACAACATCGTTTTGGGGCGTTTCAAGCTATCCCAAAACGGCGTTGTTTTGGTGTCTTATTTAAGCCTAATTTTTTTTTAAAAAAATTCATTTTCTGTTAGCATTCCTAAAAAAAAATCAGCCAACCCCTCTTTTTCTCTCAAAACCCCCAAGTCTAGCCTTGGCTCCGGTCACCGGCGATGGCGTCGCCGTCCACGGTGGTCGGAAAGAAAAAAAAGTCCCTTTCGACTCCTTTTTGAAGGTAATACCTTCCTAGCCCGAAAAAAATAATTAAAAAAAAAAGCCTTTTGCCCTCTTCTTAGACCGATTTTGAGATCGAAGAGAGGATTTACGATGACAAGAACGCCAAACGACTCAGGTAAGTCTTCCTTTTTATTTTTATTATTATTTCGAAATAATAAAAATATCACCTTTTTTGCTTTGAGTTTTTTTTATTAATCTCGTGTGTGTCCAAAAATTACATTGTTCGTGACTTTTTATAGCCGACTTTACACTGCTTTATTCACTGTTTAGTTGTTTGCTTTCTTTTGCTACAGTTTCTTTGCTCTTGTTTTTGCGTTTTTTTAGTCTTCTTTTGCAAGTCTTTGGAGAGTCAACGGAGGGGGCTTTGCCATTTCGGTGCAAGACTGCCAAGGTGTGAAGTCTCTGGCGGTGAGCGTGCTGCAGAGGCACATGGGTAATGGGTATTAGGATTAGGGTTTTTTTCTAAAAAAATTTAATGTTGTGGGCTTCTAAATTGCGCTTAGATTTTTATTTTGGGTTTTAATGTAATTAGACATGAACTGTTTAATTTTGATATTTTTATTTGATTTTATTAGTTTTGGGCCTAGGGAAATTAAGCCTATTACATTTAGAAAAGAGGTTTGAAGTTTATGCGTATATAGTAAGAGAATATTTTAAGTGTTCAAAGCAATTACATCCATAGTTTTTTTTCTAAGCAAAAATGGATTCTTGTACCACGGACTGATAATTACCAGCATCCGATGAGAGACTGTGAATCTTGCTTGGATTTTTCTTAATTTTTTTCAATAAATACAAACTTTGAAGTTTAGTTTATTCATGTCCATCAATAACTATTTGCATGTTCTTTGTGAATCGCATAAATTTGCTTTCCTCAAGAATTTTTTTTTCTAATGATAAAAATAAAATTATTTTACATTTTTAAAAGGAAAATGTGGGTTGAAGAGAAAACCATAAAACTAAAACATTATCTATAAAAACTTAAAAAAAAAAACAAAAAAAAAAAACCTAATTTTAAAGTTTTGAACTGCAAACAGGTTAAGGACCCACATCAGTTGTGTCACCACTGGAAACTTTTAAGAGATAATTTAGGTAGTATATATGAGTTGCCCGCACGATGTTAATACTCATCGACTCAAAAAAATCTTTAGCTATAGTATGTAGTGATTAATCATATTACTAGGTAGCTCAGAGAGTGAGTGAGTTCTCCCAAATACTTCAAAAACAAAGTATGGTTTCCTTGCCTAACGTGTCTTTCTCTGTGGAAATGCACAACAACAACCAGCAGCAGCAGCAAGACCTAGAGGATTCCGGTCGAACTGAGAGAGCTAAGTGGTTGATTAATTCACCGGAGCCTCCTTACTTATGGCAAGAACTTGTTAGTGGTATCAGAAAGAATGTGTTTCCTCATAGAGGAAACCACTCCTTAGGTGCCATGTCCTTCTTTCAAGCTCTATTTCCAATCCTCAGCTGGGGAAAGACTTATAATGCTTCAAAGCTTAGAGATGATTTCATGGCAGGTTTAACTCTTGCAAGTCTTAGCATTCCTCAGGTACAGATATAGCTCATTAGGATCTCTTTCTCTTTACATGTTTATCTTCCTTCCCTCTTTGTGTTCTCACTCAACACTGTATTTTGTGCAGAGTATTGGATATGCTAATTTAGCCAAACTTGATCCACAATATGGCCTGTGTAAGTTTCATGAATCCAAATATAAACTTTTTCTTTATGCTTTGATCCTCAATCTGAAATATTTCTTGTGTAGATACAAGCGTCGTCCCACCTCTTATTTATGCATTAATGGGGAGTTCAAGAGAGATAGCAATTGGACCAGTGGCTGTTGTTTCAATGCTGTTATCTTCCATGGTTCCAAACGTGGTGGGTCCTGTAGTTGACCCCAGTGGATATAGAAAGTTTGTTTTCACTGTGACTTTTTTTGCTGGGACTTTCCAAGCCATATTTGGATTGTTTAGGTATTGAATCATGTTCTAGAGCGGGGGTGGATTTACATTTACATGTTATTCCCTCACTCAAAAAAACTTAGCTATCTTATTCTGATATACCACACAACAGATTGGGGTTCCTAGTGGATTCCCTTTCACATGCTGCAATTGTTGGATTCATGGCGGGTGCAGCCATTGTCATAGGCCTTCAACAACTGAAGGGATTATTTGGATTGAACCACTTCACCACTAAAACAGACGTGGTATCAGTCTTGGGATCGGTTCTCAAATCAGTTCCACATGAAGTAAGTTGTAAAATAAGGCAAATCCCATAAAAATTCCAACCATCAAATGTTATATCTCAGCCTTTTTTGCCATTTTTGAACAGTGGCATCCTCTGAATTTCAGCCTAGGTTGTCTGTTTCTAGTATTCCTCCTGGTTGCCAGGTCTATAGTAAGTAATCAAATCCTTGCTTTCTCATTTCATTAATTGTTTTTATTGTGGATTAATAAGTCACAAAAAGAGTTTGTCTGATTTTTTAGGGAAGAAGAAACAAAAAGCTGTTCTGGTTACCAGCAATTGCTCCTCTGTTATCAGTCATATTATCTACACTGATAGTATATCTTACAAAAGCTGATGAACATGGGGTGAAGATAATAAAACACTTAAAAGGAGGCCTAAATCCAAGTTCACTCCATCAATTACAGCTTAACGGACCGCATGTTGCACAAGCTGCCAAAATTGGACTAATTTCTGCTGTTGTTGCTCTCACTGTGAGAAACTATTCATCATCATCTCTTTTCTTTTCTATGGTAAAATCATAATCTAGGTTAGCTTGCTTAAGGTGATTCCATTCAAAACATTCATCATCTCAGGAAGCCATTGCAGTTGGTCGATCATTTGCTTCAATCAAAGGATACCATTTAGATGGGAACAAGGAAATGATGGCTATGGGCTTCATGAACGTAGCAGGGTCTTTTACTTCTTGCTATGTAGCTACTGGTAAGCTGATGAAGCCCATATACATTGTATCAAATTCAAATGTGCTTATGGAAGAAACATATTTTGTATGTATTGGCAGGTTCATTTTCTAGAACTGCAGTGAATTTCACTGCAGGCTGCCAGACTGCAGTGTCAAACATAGTAATGGCCATTACAGTGGTAGTGGCATTGGAGTTGTTTACCAAGCTCTTGTATTACACCCCCATTTCCATCCTTGCTTCCATTATCCTCTCTGCACTTCCTGGACTTATTGACATCAATGAAGCTTACTATATCTGGAAAGTCGACAAATTAGACTTCCTAGCTTGTCTTGGCGCCTTCTTCGGCGTCTTGTTCGTATCTGTGGAAATCGGTCTTCTAGCTGCTGTAATTTCCCATCATCTTCCTTGAAAATCTTACTAAAAATTCTAATGAAATGGTACATATTGAGGTTGTGTTCCTTGCCAACAAATATTGCAGGTAACTATCTCATTTGCCAAGATATTGTTGAACTCGATTCGACCAAGCGTTGAACAACTAGGAAGACTTCCTAGAACAGATACCTTTTGTGAGGTTAATCAGTATCCCATGGCTATTGAAAGTGAATCTCCAGGACTGTTGACACTTGGAATAAATTCTGGCTTACTTTGCTTTGCCAACGCCAATTGCATAAGAGAAAGGTACGTGCAACTACAAAATATGACCACTTTTAAGTAATGGCATCCAACATTAAACAATAAAAAAGAAATGACTACAAAAAAAGACAAGTATCAATAACTTTTTCATCCCCATGTTTTAGAATAATGACGCTCGTGACAGAAGAAGGTGGAACAAAAGAAACTGAAAAAGACACAGGGCAAATCTTAATCCTCGACATGTCCAGTGAGTTCCATCATCTTACAGATTAAAACACACACACACACACAGACACTAGAGAATAGACTAATCGGGTCTCCTTCTCCTTTGTGACAGATGTGATGAACATAGACACTTCTGGGATTTTTGCACTTGAAGAACTTCACAACAATCTGGTTTCTCTAGGAATAAAAGTAAGCTTAATATTGCAACGCGTTTGTGATCTTTAGAACCTTATAATTTATATAACTTTATATAAATTTTTGCAGTTGGCAATGGTGAACCTAAGGTGGCAAGTGATCCACAAGCTAAAAGTAGCAAAATTTGTGGAGAAGATTGGAATAGAGTGGATTTTCCTTACTGTTGGTGAAGCCGTGGATGCATGCCTTGCTTCTAAACTAGTATAGCTTGCTAGGTTTTGGATTTTCGGTATCGGTTTTTGATGAAATTAACGTTAATCAAGAACTTTCAGTTGGAATATTTGAATAAAGTTTTCCTGTATATGCCAATACATTAGCCTTTGTGAAAGCTAATAATTGGCTACTTCAATATTATTAAAACTGCCGAAAGTGTGTTTTATTGTATAATATATTAATTTAACTGTTTGGATTGTTTGAAATTGTGATTGCACTTCATTCTTATCCATTCTCGATAAGAGTATGACAAATTAGATTTTTGCTGCTAATTTTTAGTATTTTTAGTTGAATTTAAATTTTTCAGAAGAAAAAAGTTGAAAATCAAGAGGAAAATTCTGATTTGTCATACTTCTATTGAAAATGGATAAGGATGACGTGAAATCACAATTTTATATAATACTTTCTAGTTTCTCTTACAAGGCTTATGGGTTTTCTTTAAAAGATGTATATTTGAAATAAAAAAAATCAGTTATATTACAAATATGTTCATTTAATATCGTTTTCGTGCTTTATTAAAAATCAAGTTAATTAAAATTTCTCAAAAATGAATATTGTAATCTCTATCTTTTATTTATGTATTAAATGTGGCACCAATAAATAGTTATAAATGACCTACTATGGACAGTTTGTAACAGGGAAGTAAATTAGCTATTACTGCGAGAGAAAAGAGACTTAAAAGTGTGATCAGCCAAGGCCTTGTAAGTCAATTAAACCAAGTCTCAAGTATGTTAGTGAAGAGACTTGATCAAAGCCTGCCAAGATCAGTTCTCCACCATTGGATCTTTAATTATTATTATTATTATTATTATTATTATTATTATTATTATTATTATTATGTTCTCATTGGATCTTCAATTATTAAGAAAAGATAAGCTCCGTTTTTTTCGAAGAAAAATAAATAATAAGCTTAAATTATAAGGGAAAGTGGAATGAAAGTGAAGGAGAGTTTTTTCCACTCTTGATGAACAATTTATAGGCAAAGGAGGGCTAAGTTAGAAAATAAATAATAAGCTCTGCATGTATGTAATCTCCAGCTTCATTTGACAATTTTTTTGGTAGAATGATTGTTGTAAATTTTGGGTAAAAAGAAAACAATTTAAGATGTTGGCAATCAAACCCAGACTTGTTTGATGTTATCTTTCAAATGTCACTGTATGAGCAAAATAAACGTTGATGGTATATGGAAAAAAATAATAGCAAAATATGTTTGCATCAAACTTGATACCCAACAAAGCAATTTACTTAGAAAAAAGCACAATTGGTCGAAGGGAAAGAGTTCAAAGAATTTGCTCTTCAATCTTTCTTTCTAACTGGAACAATACTAAAGTGATAAAGAGCAAGGTAAATCTCCGTAAAGTGTAAATACACGGGTTAAAAAATGGTTGGAGGGGGCACCAAAAGTTACACCGAATTTTATTCTCTTCTTGGCTTGTGGAAATGACGAAGTTGGCTTTTGACAAGTTGCAAATTGGGATTCCCCTTCATATACGTACACTACACCAAAATAGACTTTTAGCGGCGTTTTTAGTGGCGTTTTAAAGAAAAACGCTGCAAATATTAGACATTAGCGGCGTTTCAAGGAAAACACTGCAAAAAACAGCGGCGTTTATTTCCAAAACACCGCTAAAAAGGATATATAGCGGCGTTTATCCAAAAAACGCCGCTAAAAGTCTAGGAATTAGCGGCGCTTCTCAAAAACGCCGCTAAAAGTATGGGAATTAGCGGCGCTTTCAGAAAAACGCCGCTAAAAGTCTGGGAATTAGCGGCGCTTGTGGAAAAACGCCGCTAAAAGTCTGGTAATTAGCGGCGCTTGTGGAAAAACGCCGCTAAATGTCTGTGTAAGGTTTAGGGTTTATGGGTTTAGCATATATAGTTTAGGGTGTAAGGTTTAGGAGTTACTATTTTAATGTTTAGGGATTATGGTTTATGATTTGCAGTTTAAGGTTTAAGGGGGATGTGTTAGGGTTTCATGTGTTAAAAGTTAGGGTTAATGGTTAAGGGTTTGGGGTTAGGGGTTTTTGTTTTATGATTTAGGGTTTATGGGATAAAGGATAAAGGTTTAGGGTTTAGATTAATTAGTGTCTTTTAATTTATATATTAAATAATTTCTTATATAATTGTAAAAGAGATAACATTAATTTTAATATATTAAAATTATGATTCTAGCTTAAATTATTCTAGATTAAAAGAGATAACATAATTAAGGTGTAAGTTTTAGTCATTATTTCCGATTAAAAAATATCAGTTCAACTTTGTATAATTTGTATTGCTTTGATTTTGCTGATTTTGGTCTTCTTTAATTTTGGTTGAGTAGGGGGTGACAAAGTTAGAGTTTTCATGTATCCTGGCAACATTTGAGATAATTAATTTGAACAGATTCTTTTAATTCCCGGAGTATTTGTGAGATTTAACAGCATTTGCTTCTTTGTGTGTAGCTGAGAATTCATTCTACTATGTTAGCTATATGCATTGTTTCTTGTATGTGATGATGGAAACAGTAGTACTATTGAGATTGCTCTTGGATTTTTTGTGATTAATCTAGTGATGGTGAGAATTTTGGACTGGTTATGGAAGTTTGTATGTCCGTATTGGTATCATTGTTTAAACTAGACATAGAAAAAATTTGAAACAAATTATAACATAGAAAAATATATGTTAAAATTGAAAAAAAATTAAAATACTGTGATTTAAAATAATTTTAAAGATTTATGGGTATATATGACTGATATATTTTAAATTTATATATGTAAAATAAGTTTTAATTTTTAAGTTTTAATGGTTTAAGGTTGATTGTTTGGATTAATTAGGGTTAATAATATAGATTAAATGAAATTAAAAATTACCAGCGTTTAATAAAAAAACGCCACAAAATCAATCAAAATATATCAAGACGGCGTCGTTTGAAACATTGTTGTATGATTTAGTGGCGTTTTTTGAGTAAAACGCCACAAAAATAGAGTGCAGGATGTCGTCGTTTGAATGTATTTGTTAGTGGCGCTAGTCAAAAACGCCGCAAAAGCCTATATTTAGTGGCATTTTTATGAAAACGCCGCAAATATGTATGGGCATTAATCTTCACGTCGTCGTTTTATCAACAGTATAATGTTCATTAAGGTGGACGACGTCGTTTTCTGAACAATTAGTGGCACTTTTTAAAAATGCCGCAAACCCTATATTTAGTGGCATTTTTATGAAAACGCCGCAAACATGTAATACCCTGAAATAGGGGTTGTGCGTTTGGAGAATAACTCAAGTGCTAGTAGGCCTTAAGAGTGGTTTGGATGTGTTTTAGGAGTTCCTAAAACTCTAGGATTGAAATGGGATGCTTTGGAAAATTTTGGAAATTTGAGGGTTAAAAGAGGAAAATAGGCAAGGAGGCCTTAAGAATAAATTTTGGCAGGTTATGGCATATGAAATGCCCTGGTAAAGTGGCTTCCATGTGCCACTTAAGGCTTGGGAGTGATGCCACAATCAGGTCAGGAGTTCGAGTCTTGGGCGCGGCATAAGCATTTTATTTTGCAAAATGGTGCTGCTTTGAAGGAGGCTTTATAATAATTTGTGGCGGGATTTTGACATCAACGCACCAGCAGCAAAGTGGTTGGGGCGCTTGCAGCCAGGGGAGCTTCTCGAGGACTCGCGTTCGAGTCCTGGGGGTCGCGCATGAGGCGCTTTATTTTTATTTTAGCGTTCAGACCTGGGAGCTGGCGAAGGAAGGTTTAAAAAGAAAATTTCAATGCGTTATTGGCATGAAATGCGAAATGGTCGAGTGGCAGAAGGCTTGGAGATGCTTCCTCAGGTCTCGGGTTTGAGACTTTGGGGGCGCACCTGGGGGTTTGTTTTTATTTTAGGCAGGCGTGGGTAGTGGCCTGCATGGCCCATGCACGCATGCAGCATGGGTGTTGCTGCTTGTTTTATTTATTTTATTTATTTGTATTGGGAGTATGGGGCCTCATTCTTTTATTTCTATTGTTTTTATTATTTATTTTATTTGTTGAAGAAAGAGTTTAGGTGATGGGGTTGTTTATTTTATTGTGTTTTATAATTTTTAATGTATGGGAAGATAGATTAAGTGATGGGAAAGTTATTAATGAAATTTTGTTTATTTCAAATGGAGATGGCCGGCCTTGGTTTTGGTAAAAAGAGAAGCATGGCCGTTTGAATCATGGGAGAGGAGCATGGTCGGCTTTGGGGTTTGACAAGAGAGCATGGCCGAATTTTCTTAGGCTATTTTCTTTTCTTCCCATTTTGGTGCTTGGCCGATTGAAGCTCTTTCTCTAGGGGCTATCTTGGTCGGTTTTCTTGTAGCAAAGGAGGTGCCAAATTATTTTTGTGAAGTGTCTAGCTTGCTGCCGAATGCTATTTGGTCTCTCTCTCTCCATCTTTTTGACATAAGCCAAATCCTCTATGTTGATCTATAGCCGAATCTCAAGAGAGCTTCATTCTTCTTCTTTTGTTACAAGTTTTAGAAGCTAGGGAGTATTTCGGCTAGCAAATGTTTCCTTCATTGTTGTTAGCTGCATGTTTCATTACCATTTGAACCATAGCCTCTTTCTTCACTCTTTTTCTCTCCATTATTAGTGCCGAAACACCTTAGCCGAATCCTTATTGAGGGTGCTGTCGACTACGTGTTTGTGATCTCTTCAATCGTTTTGCCAGTGTTAGGGCTTTAAAAAGGAGTCTTCAGGGTTTGACTATTCATGGTAAATGGAATTTTGATAACTTCAGGAGCAAATCGACAGGAACAAGTGGTGTTTCGGGATCGAAATAAGCGAGGTAAGGAATGTTAAGGAGCATCAAAGGAGTCTTTCGGGAATTGAAGTGCTCAAGGCAAATCGACAGCAGTAGGACAAGTTTCGAGATTTTAGATTTTGTTAGATTCGATAGATCAGGATCTCGCTATAGTCAGGTGCGTAGTTATCGCACTGTTCTCTTGTTTGTTAAATGTGTTATTTTATGTAAATGTATATGTTGTGCATGTTAGTCGAAATAAGGGCTAATATTGTGAATACCGTGGTGGGTGATTGAATACTCAGGTCAGTGATTTTCGATAATAAATGATTATTGATGAATGAATAAAAATGTGATGGCATGTGATGTATATTTGTTTCGAGTAATATGTTGCCATGGTACATATATATATAAGCATGGGTTGGGCTTCATAATTGCATATTCATGTGTATGGACTGTGTGGATATGGGCCAAGCCCATATATGAGGACATGTGTATTAACTATGCACTGAGTCTTGGTGACTCACCCAATTTTTATTAAACCTTCCAGGTGGCGCATAAAGCTTGGATCGGGTTGGAGCGGATACAAAGGTGGCCACGCAAAAGTGGATTTTCATGCAAAAAGAATATCTTGTTTAATGAATTAAGTATCTATATTTTCAGTATTTTGATTAAGTGTTTAATGTAAAAAGGCCCATTAAAGTATTTAAGTATGTTTATTAAGTATCTTTATTATTATGTTCTATTACGATTCGCAAATTTAAATATCGATTGCAAATGGTCTTATTTCCTTGAGTATGGATAAAAAGTTTTGAATCCGGTGTTTTCATAATAATTTAGTTTTTACTTAGAATATTTCAAGTCACGAAAATGTTTTATTAAACTCAACCAAATTTTAACAGTTTTACTCTTAAGTAAGGATATTTTTCGAACGTGTTCCGCAGTGGCATTCCAAATTCGGTCGGAGTGAAAGGGCCGGGTTTAGGGTGTTACAAAACATGTATGGACATTAATCTTCACATCGTCGTTTTATCAACAGTATAATGTTCATTAAGGTGGACGACGTCGTTTTATGAACAAATAGTGGCGCTTTTTAAAAACGCCGCAAAACCCTATATTTAGTGGCTTTTATGAAAACGCCGCAAATATGTACGGACATTAATCTTCACGTCGTCGTTTTATCAACAGTGTAATGTTCATTAAGGTGGACGACGTCGTTTTATGAATAATTAGTGGCGCTTTGTAAAAACGCCGCAAAACATAAACTGAGTTTGAGCAAAACGCTGTCGTTCTGCTGTGCTCGGTTTTATCCCCCTTCATCCTCGAAATCTGTAAGTGTTTCTCCTAAAAGTTCTCCCTCAATTTGTTTTCCGCTTCAATTTTTCTGCTCAAAGTACTTGGTGGATTTCGTGGATTTCGTGGCCTGTAGCGTGGATTTCGTGGCCTGTAGCGTCGTCTTCAGCGAAGGTACGAGGCTGGTTCGCTTCATCTTCTCTGTCAAGTTAAAGATTAGAAAATCTCATTAATTCTGTTTTGTTTTGTTCTACCTTTCTTAATTTTCTTTTTATTTTGCTGTGAATTGAGTTTCTCTGTTTTGATTGAAATCGCAAAGTAAGGAGGCCTCTGTTTCAATTAGGGTTAAGTTGTAGAAAAGGTAAGCACACTCTTTTGATCTTATTCTTGGATCTAGGCATTCAATTTTGGTAATAACTTAGCCCTAATAAGTCAATTGAATCCCTTATCTACAGTTTGATTTCTCTTGGTATTGGAATTCAGTTTGCTTCATAATCCCAATTGCATTTGAACTGAAATTGCAGTTCTCATAAATTTTCCTGTTGTAAGAATTGTTTAGTAATTTTAATCCTCTGTTCAGTTTTCGAATTAGGTCTACATTCGACAATAGTGTTTTGTTTACCCCAAATTCCAATTTTCTAATACCCTACTACAATATATGCTGATGATTTTCCATTAATTTTAAAAAATATTAATTTATGAATATTAATTTAGTGCAGTACTAACATTTTCATGAGGTCTGCATTGTCCTGAGGTCTGCATTTTCTAATACCCTACCCACGATGTTTGCAGGCAGTATAAAGAGTTCGGACTGTTTTAATGATTTTTCTTTTCTGTTTTTGTGTGTGCTTGAATTCACATTGCAGACTTGTTTGTATTGGGACTGATTAGGAGCGGACCGAATCAGATTACGAAAACATTTTTTGAAGGAAACGAAACTGCACAGAAACTTCTTCGCCTGTGGATTTATACGGGTGGATAGCGGCTTTATCTTTTCATCTGAGGTGAGTTGATTGAGTTGAAATTATTTCAACTAATTTTAGTTTCTAAACTGATTTTGCTACATGCTGGACCCTTGTTATAGATACGTACTTCTGGTATGTCAATTTTTGTAGCATTGGTTTAAACTTAAGTTGTATGTTTTTGGAGTAGGCATGGTAAGTATCAGTACTCTTACTCCTAAGTACTGGTAGTTCTGAAGTTGGTAGCCAAAATTTTGAAGTAGGACTTACTCGTATGATGAATCTGGGCTTACAAAATATCAATATATATATATATTTATAAGTATATGTACATCGTTCAGTTACCTCAAAACAAGAAAATATTGAAGAAAACATTTAATAATTTCAATGGTGAGGCCAATTCTTTTATTTATTAATGAAGCTAAAATAAAAATGAATATAGTAAAGGAGCCATGGAATAGATTTTGTATTTAAAAACTTAAAATTGAATTATATATTTTTACATAAAAATATTTGAACCAAGGGTCAAAAACTCCTGCCTCGACCCTTCAATTTCCTTCCATTTTTTTAATTTTATAATAAAACATATTTTATTTTTTATTGAAAACAAAACTAATTTTAATTATATTATTTAAAAAATTAAATATGTTTTTTATCATATTATAAAATATTATAATTAGTTTAAAAAATGTCAAACAATATTTATAAATTATATTAAATATGATATTTTTATCATTTAAAATTAACATTTTAAAAACTTGTATTGTAATTCTAATGTTAAGCGAATTTTTAAATAAATTTATATTTTTAATCAGTTTTTAATTGTAATCTTAACAGTTATAAAATTTTAAATAATCTTGAATATATTATTTATTCCTAATTTAAAAGAGTTGTAATGTTTAAACTATATTTTAATTTTAACTTTTAATGTATTAAATTATTATTTAACTTATGATTTTTAATTTAAAAGAGCTCTAATGTGTAAAAGAGTTATAATTGTATTAAAGTATGTTATTTTTTTCTTCTGTAAAATATTACACATTCATATAATATATGTTATCTAAATTCATAGAATAATGTTTGATTTCAAAATGTAATATTTTTAAATGTTTTTAAAACTTATAATTTTTATTTAAATAAATAAATATTATTTAAAACTTACATAAGTAATTTAAAACTTATAAATTTGTTTATCAATGTAATAATAATAATGATGATTATTTAAATAAATTACATAATTGACATAACTCACACAACATACATAACTTAAATAACTTACATAATACATGTAGTTTAATGTAATAATTAAAATATAAGCATTTAGTTTAAAGATCAAATTTCAAAACTTTCATCAAATTTCATAACTTACATTATACATAACTTACATAAGTTTAAGATCATATTTCATAACTTACATAATACATAACTTACAATGCCATGTATGATGAACCTTAAAAGAAATTTCATTTTAAAATTCAAATTCTTTTAAAAAAAAGATTCAAAGTATATAGGCTGGAAACCTGACGGGTTGCCTTATATCTCACTGTAAGATATAACGGATCCTCCCCAGGTGTAACAAAGCCACGTATGATGAATCTTAAAGAATACATAACTTACTTAATTTTAAGATCAAATTTCATAACTTACATAAGTTTAAGATCATATTTCATAACTTACATAATACATAACTTACAATGCCATGTATGATGAACCTTAAAAGAAATTTCATTTTAAAATTCAAATTCTTTTAAAAAAAAGATTCAAAGTATATAGGCTGGAAACCTGACGGGTTGCCTTATATCTCACTGTAAGATATAACGGATCCTCCCCAGGTGTAACAAAGCCAAGTATGATGAATCTTAAAGAATACATAACTTACTTAATTTTAAGATCAAATTTCATAACTTACATAAGTTTAAGATCATATTTTATAACTTACATAATTTTAAGATCAAACTTCATAACTTACATAATTTACATGACTTACATAGTATTCAATTATATATATGATCATATCATTACTTACATAAATTATAAATTAACAATTTAGCCGTGTAATTTATTGCCAACTTTAGACTTCAACAACTACGAAATGGATAGGAGTTGGATGAAATTGTCAAGGGTAAGCAACGGCTATCGAAATGGAGTAGAAACTTTTTTGAATTTCGCATTTCAAAATGCAAGCCAAGAGAATATGATTCTTTGCCCGTGTAAGAAGTGTTGCAATATCAATTGGCATTGTCGTGAAGTTGTCTACGAACATCTAGTTGTTGATGGTTTTGTCCGGGGGTACAAAAAATGGATTTTCCATGGAGAGTGTACATCTAGTGGAGCATCTTCATTGATGAATATGGGTTATCCTCATACTGCTTACAATCAGAATGTTAGAGATGATAATATGGAAGGCATGTTGCGAGATGCTTTTAATATGCACAGTGATGGTTTTGGGTCGTTTCCACCTGACTTGGGTGCAACTGATGCTTATAATTTTGGTGGAAATACTTTCACCGAAGGGGAAAGAAGTGCACTTGATGAACAGCCAAATGAAGAAGCGGCGAGGTTCTACACGTTACTTGGTGAAATGAATGAAGAACTGTATGAGGGGTCAAAAGTTTCCAAACTGTCTTTTTGTATTCGCCTTTTTCACTTGAAATGTTTAGGAGGATGGACCGGAAACTCGTTAACAATGCTGTTAGAGTTTTTGCAAGAAATGTTTCCGTTTGCGAAAATCCCTCAATCTTTGAAAGACATGAAGAAACTGATAAAGGATTTGGGCCTTGGCTACAACAAAATCCATAGTTACCCAAATGACTGCATGTTGTACTAGGGCGACCGGATAAACCAACAGTGCTGTCATGTATGCGGTCAATCCCGTTGGATTAATAGAAATACAGAGGATGTAACGAGGATGAACACGATACACAGTCAAGGAAGCAGCCAGTTAAGATTTTGCGGTATTTTCCTCTAATACCAAGGCTTCAACGGCTTTTCATGTCGTCGAAGACAGCCGAATCAATGACGTGGCACCGTGATGGACGAACAGATGATGGGTTGTTAAGGCATCCTGCAGATTCTTTAGCTTGGAAATCTTTTGACTCCAAATTTCCAAGCTTTGCAAGCGATCCTCGGAGTGTGAGGCTTGGGCTAGCATCCGATGGATTTAACCCTTACAAACTCATGAGCACAACATACAGTACTTGGCCTGTGGTACTTGTTCCCTACAATTTGCCTCCATGGGTTTGCATGAAACAATCTTCCTTTATCTTGTCTATGATTATACCTGGAGAGAAAGGGCCGGGGAATGATATTGACGTCTATTTGCAGCCACTTGTTGACGAGTTAAAACAACTATGGGCTGGTGTTCAGACATACGATGCAATGAGAAAAGAGAACTTTAATTTACGTGCGGCTTTAATGTGGACTATTAACGACTTCCCGGCTTATGCTAATTTATCTGGTTGGAGTACCAGGGGACGTTATGCTTGTCCGTGTTGTGCTGCGCAGACATGTTCGCAATGGTTATATAATGGGAAGAAGTTCTTTTACATGGGGCATCGTCGGTGGTTACCGGAAAATCATACATTTAGATTTCAGAATGCTCAGTTTGATGGTACTGAAGAGTTCAGACCAGCTCCTTCGCAGACCGGTGGATCCGAAATATTCTTAATGTTGAAAGATATGAATTTCATTTATGGGAAGATGAATCAACCGGCAAACCCGCATAGAAATAGAAGATCTAGAGATGAATCTGATGATGAATCTGATGAAGAGGATGATCCTAATGAGGCGGACTTGTGGAAAAAAAGAAGTATTTTTTTCGAGTTGCCTTATTGGGAGCATCAGATTTTACGCCATAATCTTGATGTCATGCACATAGAGAAAAATGTCTGCGAGAACATCATTGGGACTATTTTGAATGTCAATGGAAAATCGAAAGATAATCATCAGAGTCGACTTGATTTAGTCCACATCGGAATTCGGTGTGAGCTTCATCCCCGAGCACTTCCGAATATGAAATATCGGTTGCCGCCTACTATTTTTTCAATGTCGAAGACGGAGAAAGAAGTGTTCTGTACGGTGTTGAAGGATATAAAGGTCCCGGATGCGTATGCATCAAATATATCGCGATGTGTGAGTCTTAAGGATCGAAGATTATATGGCTTAAAATCGCATGACTATCACATATTGATGCAAGACTTACTGCCAGTTGCTATGCGGTGTTGTATGTCGAAAAAGGTGACGGCTCCTGTAATTGAACTGTCAAATATAATGAAAGGCATTTGTGGTAAAGTTTTGAATGTTCAAGAACTTGAGAGACTACAAGATCGAGCCGCGTTGACTTTATGCAATCTGGAGAAGATATTCCCGCCTTCCTTCTTCACTATTATGGTGCACTTGTTAATTCATCTCCCGCGTGAAGCACTTCTTAGTGGACCCGTTTTCTATCGATGGATGTATCCCATTGAAAGGTCTTACTTTATTTGCAAAATATTCCTTCATTTAGCTCAATGCCTTTAGTTGCAACTTTTGATAATGTTGTATATCGTGTTTAGGTTCCTTTCCAAATTGAAGTCATACTGCCGCAATAAGCGTTATCCGGAAGGATCAATTGCCGATGGCTACTTGGCAGAGGAATGTATGACTTTCTGTTCGAGGTATTTGGAAGATGTTGAAACAAGAATGAACAGACCAAGTAGAAATGCTGGGCTCACAGATCATAATTTGGCTGAAACTTATTTATTTCAAAGTTTCGGAGAACCGATCGGCAAAGTCGAAATTACAGAATTAGACGATAGATCGTGGGTCCAAGCGCATCGATACGTTCTTTTTCATCACGATTCAATGGAACCATTTCGGAAGTAAGTTCTACAATTTGAAAAATACTCATCAATTATGATTTTTTTGTCTTGTAACAAAGTACAACCTTTTTTACCGTAGTAAGTACAAACAAATATTGAGAGCTCGTTCACCATCTCGAAGATTAAATCGACGAGAAATTAATAAGTTGTTCGCAGAATCATTCCATGAATGGTTAAGCCAAATGGTATGCAATTTAAGTTTTCATTAACAAGTAATAAGGTTTTCTCATAATAATTACTCGATTTACTTTCGACTCGATAGGTTTGGAGTCGGAATGAAGTAAATGACGACGTTAAATGGCTTTCACAAGGTCCAAACAGATTAGTTCAAAGATATAGTGGCTTCCTTATCAACGGATACAGATTTCATATAAAGTATCGTGAGATATTGAGGAGAACCCAAAATTGCGGAATTGTTGTTAATTCTTCGATTACAAGTTATGCTAGTGCTACGGACAGTAATCCGGTCGAGGGGAATCTGGAGTATTACGGACTTATTACTGACATCATTGAGTTAGAATATTACGGCAAATGCAAAGTTGTCTTATTTCGAGGTGATTGGGCTGATGTGAATACGGCTCGCAAAATTAAAGACGATCAATATGGCTTTACAATGGTGAATTTCTCTCGATTGATTCACACCGGAGAACAACTGATGGACGAGCCGTATGTGTTTTCTTCTCAAGTTAAATAAGTTTTTTACTCGAAAGATCCAATTGATGAGGGTTGGTACGTTGTACTTCGAAACACCCCTAGAGACTTCTTCGACATTGGCAGTGGAAGTAGAGATGACATAGTCGAAAGATCAAAAACATTGCCTTTTCAGAACAAAACTTAAATGAAAATATCCCTAATACTAGTCAACAATTTCAATGGGTTCGTCAAGATGTGGACGAAGATATTTACGAAATATGAATTAGTAAGATTTTACGATTTATTATTTATATGTAATATTATAATTTTAATGTTGGGCATGTTATATAATTTAACTATTTTAAATGTCCTATTATTGTTGTTATTTGTTACTAAAATTTTGAACTATTTTACGTGTATTGCAGGAAAAATGCCTAGAAGATGATTATGAGATTTCAATATTGTTCGCGATACTCTAAATCCAGAAGAAGCAAATAGTGAACAGCAAACACTTGTTGGATCTTCTACTCTGCCGGACATAGATGATGAGCCTGGAGAATTTGAAAGTAATGTTAAGTTTATTTTACATGCATGTTGAATTTTATTATTGATTCATTTTTCAATTTTAATATAATAATATATCATTTTTCAGCTGAAGGTGGTGGGACGCGCAGAGCTCGGGGACGTACACTACTTAAAGATTTATACGACTTAGAGCCTACCGATCGTGTTAAAGTAAGGAGAAACAATCATGGCCAGCCTGTTGGATCTGAAGCTCGACTGTTAGGAAGCTATTTGGGCATTATTGCACGAAATGCCAATATGTTGCCCATTAACTACGAATCATGGCATCACATGCCTGATGCCAACAAAAATCAGGCTCTCGATAATATTAAGGTAACAAAACGTGAATGTAATTTATAATACTTTAATTTAATTTTCATTTATATTAACTTTTTATACTTTTTTCCTTCAGGCTAGATTTACTTTAGAGGTCTCTGATGACTATGTTAAGAAGACATTGTGTAAAAAATGGAGAGACAATAAAAGCACGCTCAAAAAACAATATTTTAAGAAAGACATAAGCCTCGACGAAAAATTAAGAAATGTTCCACCGGGAATGTTGAGGTACCAATGGGAAGATCAAGTTAGATTTTGGAATTCAAAAAAAGGAGAGGTATTACGTACTTCTAAAATCTTATAAATTATTTGGTTTATTCAAATTGCATTATGTAGGACCGTGAGCGAGTTGGAATAAGCAGCAGACATAAACAGAAATTCACGCACACGGCAGGTTCTAGAAGTTTTGCTTGTGTAGCTGAGGCCGAGGTATTATAATTTATTAATTCTGTCAAATATTAATTACTTTATACTATTAAATTATATTTTTTCTGCTAAAATGTAGGAAACTTCGACTGGTCAAAAAGTTGGACGCGTTCAGCTTTTTGACATTACGCATAGAAAGAAGGATGGATCTCCGATGACATCCGAAGCTGCAGAAATTTTGGTATATTTACTTAATAAAATTTTATTTTTTATTAATATTTATAATGTATAATTATAATAGTTTAATTCATCGTTTATAGTTTTAAATTTATAATGTTAAATTATGTTGCATTCTTTCTTATTTATATATTTCATTTCTAACTCTTTCATTGATTTATTAGGATAAACTAAAGGAGAAAAAGGCGGAGTATGAAGCGGCTGCTTCGACTGATAGTTCTGTTAATCTTGAGGAGATTGATGACAGAATTATTACAGATGTTTTGGGTCCTGAAAGGTACGACTGCTTCGACTGATAGTTCTGTTAATCTTTAGTATATTTTTAATAGAATTATCACTGATGTTTTTGGACTTGAAAGGTATCGTCGGGTTCGATTTAAAGGATCCGGTGTTACCCCGACCCAATGTTTTAGATCCGGCTCCCAGCAGTACATGCCTTCCGGGGGTCAATCTCGTGCTGAAGTTCAGAGGCTACAAGACCAGATAGCTCAGATGCAAGAGAGCACGGTTGAGCAGAGGCAACAAATTGCTGATGTTCAAAGAAAATATGAAGAACTCCAGCAACAGCTTAGAGCGGATGCGGAAGCGGCAGCAGCGAGGGAGGCAGCAGCAGCAGCGAGAGAGGCAGCTGCAGCTGCGAGGGAGGCAGAGGTAGCATCGATGCTAGCAGAGCAGAACAGAAAGTACGAAGAGCTCCAGCACCAGCTTCAGCATATGATGCAGATGTTTCAGCAGTCGCAGAAACCGCCATCTTAGACACATTTAGTTTCTCGTTGTAAGAATGTTTTGACATTATTACATTTAACATTATTGTTACAATATTTTCAGTTATCATTCATTTAATTTATTAAATTTCAAGTATTATTTAGAATTAATGTATTTGGTGTGATTTTTATGCTAAATTTGCTGTTTTGCGTTGGAATTATATGCTATATTTACTGTTATTGGTTGGTTTTAGTGCAGGAGGGGTATAATATTGAAAAAATTGTACTCCAGAAATCTGTACAAATTAGCGGCGTTTGTAAAAAAGCGCCGCTAAAGGCCACGACTTTTAGAGGCGTTTTTTGGAAAAGCGCACTTTTAGCGGCGTTTTTTGGAAAAGCGCCGCTAAAGACCGTGACTTTTAGCGGCTTTTTTGGAAAAGCACTGCTAAAGACCATGACTTTTAGCGGCGTTTTTTTGGAAAAGCGCCGCTAAAGACCATGACTTTTAGCGGCGTTTTTTGGAAAAGCGCTGCTAAAGACCATGACTTTTAGCGGCGTTTTTTGGAAAAGCGCCGCTAAAGACCATGACTTTTAGCGGCGTTTTTATCACAAACGCCGCTAAAAGTCATGATCTTTAGCAGCGTTTTTTCCACATAAACGCCGCAAAATTTTGCGGCGGTTGTAGTAGCGGCGTTTTTTGTGGTGCTTACAAAAGCGCCGCAAACACTTTTAGTGGCGCTTATAAACCCCGCTAAAGGCAAAAAAAAACGCCGCTAAAAGTCTGTTTTGCTGTAGTGGTAAAAGCTTTACTTTTGCAACAGTGACCCCTTTTCCCATATGCTATCATTTGCATGAAAAAATAATAGTTATTCTTGTCCTCATAATCTCATAAGCTTAAACATCATGATGTTATTGCTTTACTATGGCGATTTGTGCGACTCTTTTGTGCAATTTTGGCCCCTTGATGCAAGTTTACCATACATAAATAATTAATAGGATAAATAATAACATTTTTATCCCAACATTGAAACATTCGCTACTGTAATTTCTTCATTCTTTCCTTCTACCCTCATTCAACTATTACTTTTCGGACAAAAAAAATACTTTTAAGACAAAAACATTTTTAAATAAGTTACTTTTTAAGAGAAAAAATGCTTCTCCCAAACTAAAAAGCATTTTTTTCCAAAAGTATTTTTGAGAAATATTGCTAAACTAAACCTAAGTTCTGTAAGATCCAATTATGCTAAACACTAAAATTAAGATTGTAACACCCCTAGCCCGTACCCGTTGTCGGAATAGGGTTTCAGAGTATTACCGAAAATTTACAGATCACAACAAACATTATTCATGTAACACCCCAAATCCAGCCTAGACGTAATGGTAGGAATCTGGCGACGTCACATGGAATGGAATTTTGAAGTCGAATTACCAAGAAAAAATCATTTTTGTTGAATATCTTCTGTTTTATCTCTCGTCAAATTCAAAATCGTTTTCTCGTTAATTTAATTCGTTCAAAACCTATTTTGTAGCGAAAGCTTTTAAAACTGTGACATTTGAAGAAAACTAGTCGCGTTTAGTAAAATCATCATTTTAATAAAACCAAATTTATGTTGAGTTTGCAGTTTAAAAATCCGAAATAAAAACAAACAGTCAAAAGTCCAATTTACATAAAAATATCCCAGAAAGTAATTAAGAAATAAATACCATAACTGAAATTAAAACAGTTTAAAATACGTGTGGCCACCGTCGAGTCCTCCATTGCTCCGGTCCGTCAAATATGGGGATTACCTATGCACATTAAATAAAAGGGGTGAGTTTACGTAAACTCAGTGTGTAATCCCACAGAAAACAAACAACAGTAAACACAGTGCACAATCAAAAACAGTCTTGGGCCTAAGCCCTTTTCAGTATCAGTATCAGTATCACAAGGGTCTTAGCCCATCACAGTATCTGTAACATCCTAGAACTGGGGCTAGTTGTGATTGAATGATTTTTCTTGTGTTTGAATTGCTATAGTATTAATCGTGGAATAATACGACTTAATTAGAGGTCTTGAGTGGGCTCGGTTTAGTAGAATTTTAATTTGGAAGTTTTAAAGGTAGGGGCCTCAGAAGATAGGGTTTAAGTACAAATTTAGGCGGATTATGGCACAAGGAATAGGCTTGGTGCAATTGGTTGGGTGCGTCTAAGGGTGTTGCAAGGGCTGGGGTTCGAGGCGTGATGGCTGCAAGTGATATTTTATTTTTGGGCGTTGGAGTTAGCAAGGGAGGTGCTAGGCAAGATAAGAATTAAGGAAAAGGTTTGGAGGAGTTTGACAAAAGAAAGTGGGCTGGCTAAGTGGCTAGCGTGTGCTACTTAGAGGCTTGGAGGGCGTTGGGCGCATGTTCGAGCTGCTGGAGCAGCGTTTGGCTTTTTATTTTATTTTTGGGTAAACGGCCTGGGGAGATCTTATAATTAAATGGTGGGGTAATTTGGCATGAAAGTCGGGCTGGAAGAAGTGGCTAAGGGCGCTGCAGGAGGGCTGCGAGTTGGAGGTCGCGCGTTCGAATCCTAAAGGTAGCACATGAGCAGGTTTTATTTTTCTTTTGTCTTAGCGTTGTGGCAAAGAAGCGAGTGGAGGAGTGATTAAAAGAAAAACCGAGGAAAATATGTCATGAAAGGAAGCAACAGCAGGAGTGGCTGGAGGCTTGGGCTCTCTCCAGGTCTCGGGTTCGAGACCAAGGAGCGGCAGCTTGGAATTTCTTTTTGGCCGGCGTGTTGCTAGCCTGCATGGGCATTTATTATGTGAGGCATGCTGCCTTGGTTTTTCAGCTGCACGGTATGGGGAGGGGGGGAGTAGTAGCATTGTTATTATTTTTTTTATTTAGTAGTGGTATGGGTTAATTTCTTTTAATTATTAAAGGCATGGGGGAATGTTTTATTATTATTTCATCTATTTTACTTATTATTTTAGATGATAATGGAAGCATGGGTTAGTTTTCTCTCTTTATTTTATTTGTTGGAAATAGAAAGAACATTTTGGGAATTAATGCTTAGGCTTGGGGGATTGAAATTTAGAAGAAAAAAAAGAGAGAAAGAGAAGGAGATATGGCCGGCCTTGAAAGTGGCCAAAAAGCTTAGGCCAAACTCCCTTAGCATGCTTTGTTCCCTTCCCTTGTGCATGCCGAAATTTTGGTCTTCTTCCTCTCTTTGGTTTCTCTTGAAGTGGTCGGCTACTCCATCCTTTCCTCAAGGCTTGGCCGAAATTTTGGTGTTCATCTAAGTGAAGAAATCGTCGAGGTAAGGGCAGCAGACTCTGGTGGTCTTAAACTTTAGGCTTTGGCCGTAAATGGAAGACTCCAAGGGGGGCTTAAGTTCGAATGAGCTCTAGGGAGTGTTTTCGGCTAGCTCCTTGTTCTTTTGTTTCCTTCCATTGTTGTTGACCAAATGGTCTAAGCTCTTTAACCTTGTCGAATTTCTTTCTTTTCCATTGTAGTCCTAGCCGAATGTTGCGTACCACGTAGAGCATAGACCGAATCCACGAGAGGAGATGTATTTTCGAAGGTTGGTAAGTATTTCCCTTCTAACTTCGGTTCCTTATTTTTTTTTTTGGGCCGAAAGCATGAGTTCAAGCACTTCTAAGGGGTTGGCCGAATGCCTATAAATAATTCTTAGAGTCTCTTTTGAAGGTAGCCAAAACTAAAGGATGTTGAAGGAGTCTTTCGGGTCTCGTTCCTTCAAGGGTCTTGACTATTCAAAGCATAAAGGGAATTTTAGAACTTCGGTAGACAAGGTATGAGGTTATTGACATTCGGCCAAGGGCCATTTTGGTATCTATGTCTGACCGATTTATGCACTTTGATTTTAGGGGGTAAATCGGCTATGATACCAGAAGTTTTCGAGATTTCAGGTCGCCTTAGTTCGTATTATTAAGGTTCGGCCTAAGGCCCTGTTTTATTACAATATGACCAATCCTTTGGCTCTATTAGTTAACCAAATGAGACCCCTAAATACTGATCTATAATGGCCGAATATAGGAGCATTCGAGGACAAGTTCGGGACTTTTGTAATATCGCATAGATACGGGAATTCTAGTTAAATCTTCGATTAAATAGGTGTGTAAGCTCTTACACACTTTATTAGTATAAACTGCTATTTGATAATATTATAACCTCTTATGTGGTTACTTTGCCTAGTGGGCATAAGCTGGGTATTCGGGTAAGTCCCCTATTACTCGGTTTACGATATACGTTATATATGCCATCATATGCTGTGAAATGCTATGCTGTGTACGATTGCATGATTTATGGGATCATGATACTTGTGATATGAGCATGATGATGGTGGGATTGATGAGAGGGAGTAATATTCGTGTCGACGGACACCAGTGTTTTGGTAACACATTGTGACTACGGTCACCAGAGGTTTGGTACCTCTAGAGGTTTGGCACCTCCTAGCGTCTCGTCCCTGTGGCTTAGTACCACCGTGGGTTGGCCCCACATTTGAGATACGGGATCGACGCCAGTGATTTGGTGTCATGCGATGGGTTGGCCCCATCATTTGATTGTGACTTCGGGTCACCAGTGGTTTGGCACCACCAGTGGTTTGGCACCACACGTATTGACGGATATTGTGACTTCGGGTCACCAGTGGTTTGGCACCACCAGTGGTTTGGTACCACACGGGGTAGAAAAGGAGCATGGATGGCTAGGTTGGGTTGCATAATTGCATGTCATACTAATATCTTGTGTATGAGTGTTATTTCCGGGTTGGGATTTATACACTGAGTCTTGATGACTCACCCCTTCCCATATCATCTTGCAGGTGAGTAGAGCACGGGTGCGGAGCCGAGGAGAGCTCGAGGCGGCCATGTTGGTTTTGTGGACTTGAAATTTTACTTTGCCCCGTTTTAAGTTTACTATTCACTAAAATTCGATTGGGTTGTAATATGGCCGCTTATTATTTTGGATGTTTAAGTAGTTGCTTTACTTTATTATATAACTAATGAACTTACAAACGGTTATGCAAATCGGTTAAAAGTAACATTTACAAAAATAAGTACTCTACGCGTTTTCAAAAATGTTACCATCGGGTAACGAAATTTTCTAAGCTATTGACCACTCTATTGTTCTAAAATTAAAGGGGCAGATGGTTTTAAAGGAAGAAAGGATTTTCAACTCAATCGGATTTACCAAATCAACCCACTTGAGTTTTAACGAACACCGTTTTATACCCTTAACAAAATTTTCTTAAATTTCTACTATTAATCCAAACCCTTCAAACTTCTTTTTATTCCGTGACATACCAGATCCGGTCATGGCTCGTGGGCCGGGTTTGGGGTGTTACATTTTGGTATCAGAGCCAGGTTCAAAACTCGGCTGTGAGGGCCTAAGGCTTAAAAATGTTTTTCTGGATAAGCTTTTTGAAAACCTCTATGGAAATGGTTTTGGTTGAACAACATGGCGTCGAGTCTCCGGCACCGATCCGCTCTTGTAAGTATCTTTAACCTATGTGTGAATGGATATCTGTAAATGGGTAGAAGATGGGACGTAGATAGTACGAAAGGTGTATGAACCCTAGGACTAGTTACCCCAAACAATCACATAAGATTTATAATTGCCTAATTAAACGAACCCATGACTAAGTCGCCAAGTTAAGGTGTGGTAACCCTTGTACGCATGTCTAGGATTGGATCCGGAAGAGCTTGGTATTTAAGTGGTCTTAGCGACTCACCTCCTCTTCGCGGGAATCCTACCTGGTGCGTAGCTTCGGTTCACCCTAACCGTGAGGACTTGTTCATGGGCTAAACCCCTATTATTAAAACCCAAAAGGAAATTAGCCGCATTTTTTATAAAGACTCTAGTTTTAAAGACTTCCCTCAAACTTATGAGATTTATACTACAAAATTCCTTTGATTTATGGACATTTTAAATTACCCTTAGTAGTAAAATTTCAAAAAAATACCCCTAGTTTTAGAATCTACTAAGCTACCCCAAAATTTTAACAAAAATTTTCTTATACCCAAGATCCCTAAAATGCAAAAATATCGTGATTTTGGAAAAGTACGAAACTGCCCCTAATTTGCAAATTACCAAAATGACCCTGATTTTCAAAGTTTTGCAACACTACCAATTTGGGAAGATAATTTTTTCAAAAAGAACCCCAAGTTTTGCGAATTTTTAATTTTCCCTTGATTTGTCAAGATTTACAAACTTACCTTGTTTATTACCAAAATACCCCTGTAGGGTAAATGACGAAAACACCCCCGGGTTAAGAAATGGGTCGAAAAGAGTGATGGAATAGGTGAATGTGTATCTTCGAATTACGATAGAAGACTTGAAACTTGTTTGATCGAAAGAACAACTTCTTAATTTCGCCCATAAGATTCTTTGCTAATAATCAGTGGAACATTGACTAACTCATAAAACTTTTTAAATAGATTGCGCCATAAGAAATGAGTTCTAGAGGTCGCGGCCGTCGGGGACGCGGTAGAGGCCGGATGGCCATGACAGAACCAGTTAGGTCGGGCCAAGGATCGGATAATGAAATACCACCTCCACCACCACCCCCAACTTTTGGTGATGGACCTCAGGATCAGACGGGGGGTGAGTCGGTATCGCAGGCTATGCTGCGTGTTCTAGAAATGATGGCTGAGACCAGCAGAGGTACAGGAGCTCGGAAGTCTGTATCTGAGCGGCTCCGATCCAATGGAGCTGAAGTATTCCGGGATGTGTCAGGTGTCGCACCCAGTACAGCCGAATATTGGTTAGAATCAACCGAAAGGATCATGGATGATCTCGACTTGACAGATGAGGAAAAGCTGAAAGGAGCGGTGTCACTTCTAAAAGACGAGTCATACCAGTGGTGGCTCACGGTTCGAGACGGCGCTACAGCAGACGACCTTACTTGGGAATACTTCAAAGCTACTTATCAGAAGAAGTACGTGGGCACCAGTTACACTGATACTCAGAGGAAAACCTTTCTGGGACTGGTACAAGGAAACAAGTCGGTATCTGAGTATGAGGCAGAATTCTTGAGGCTGAGCCGCTATGCTCGGGGAGTTGTGTCAACTGAGCATGATCGTTGCGTCCGTTTTGAAGACGGACTTAGGGATGACTTAAGGCTGTTGATTGCTCCACAACAGGTACGTGAGTTCACTGTTCTGGTGGAAAAGGCTAAGGTAGCCGAAAGGGTCCGGGAGTCGGTGAGGCAGAGCTATGATAGGAGCAAGCAGAAAAGAGTTGTTGGGTCGTCTGGATCAGGAAATAATGCACAAAAACGGGCCAGGCAGAGTGGGTCAATTCAGGCTGGAAGGACCATGGCTACTAATCAGAGACCGGCTCAGTGTAATCGCTGTGGGAAGTCACATTGGGGAGGTTGTTACGCTGGTGAGAGGGGTTGCTTTGAATGTGGATCTCCGGATCACCGTGTAAGGGATTGTCCTCGAAAGTTGGCAAGGAATCAGCCAGAGGGTCAGAACCGTATTCCAGCAAGGAATGTGGGACCACCGCAGAGGGGTCGTGGTAATGGTAGAGGAGGCAACGGTCCTAATCGAGGTCGTGGAATTCAGGGCAGAAGAGCAGGCAACACCGAAGCCAGGCAGCCTGGTTTGGTCTACGCAGCGAGGCGTCGCGAGGAGGGTGACGCACCGGACGTCATCACCGGTACGTTCCTAATTTTCGGTCTCCCTTATGTTGCATTAATTGATGTGGGTTCGACGCATTCATACATTGCCAGTAGTGTGGTAGAGACTATGAACTTGGATTTTGAGACTGCTTCTAGCGAGATAACTGTAATTAGCCCTCTAGGACACTCTGTGATGGTGAACAAGCTATATAGAGATATACCCCTAGAACTCCAAGGGGTAGTGTTTGTGGCCGATCTGATGGAACTGCCGTTTGGGGAGTTCGACCTAATTCTTGGAATGGACTGGCTGGTTAAGTATCAGGCAAGGTTGGATTGCGCTGCTAAGCGCATGATTCTAAAGACGGCTGAGGGTGATGAAGTGGTCATGATAGGTAACAGAAGAGACTATCTATCCAATGTAGTGTCTGCCTTGAAGGCCGAGAAAATGATCAGAAAAGGGCATGAAGCATTGTTGGTTCAAATTTATGCCTTGGAGGCTAAAGAGTCAGCAGTTGAGAAGGTCCGAACTGTAAGGGAATTCGCTGATGTGTTTCCTGATGAACTTCCGGGTCTGCCTCCAGATCGGGAAGTGGAGTTCGGTATAGACTTGTTGCCCGGGACGGCACCTGTGTCTATAGCACCCTATCGAATGGCACCAAAGGAGTTGGTGGAACTGAAGGCCCAAATTCAGGAACTCTTGGATAGAGGGTTCATTCGACCTAGTATATCTCCGTGGGGAGCACCTGTGTTGTTTGTTAAGAAGAAAGACGGGTCAATGCGGATGTGTATCGACTACCGTCAGCTAAACAAGCTAACGATCAAAAATAGGTATCCGTTGCCTCGGATTGATGACCTGTTTGATCAACTGAGGGGTGCGTCAGTGTTCTCAAAGATAGATCTTAGGTCGGGCTATCATCAACTTAAGGTGAAGGAGGCTGATGTTCACAAGACAGCATTTCGTACCCGGTATGGGCATTACGAGTTCTTAGTGATGCCGTTTGGGTTGACCAACGCACCGGCAGCGTTCATGGACTTGATGAATAGGGTGTTTCAGCAGTACTTGGATCAATTTGTCGTGGTATTTATAGACGACATATTGGTTTACTCAAGAACGGAGGAGGAGCATGATAGGCATTTGCGCATAGTTCTACAAGTGCTGAGGGAGGAGCAGTTATATGCCAAATTCAGTAAGTGCGAATTTTGGCTTAGAGAGGTGACTTTCTTAGGTCACGTGGTGTCAGTTGAAGGGATTAGAGTGGACCCACGCAAGGTTGAAGCGGTATTGGATTGGAAACCGCCTAGGTCAGTGGCGGAAATTCGAAGTTTTCTGGGTCTGGCCGGGTATTATCGAAGATTTGTGGAAGGATTCTCCTTAATCGCAGCCCCGTTGACTAAGCTGTTAAGGAAAGGAGTCCCATTCGTTTGGTCAGAGAAACAGCAAGAAAGTTTTGATAAGCTAAGAAAGATTCTGACGGAAGCTCCAGTTTTGGTACAACCTGAGGCAGGAAAATTGTTCACGGTTTATTGTGATGCGTCCCATAATGGTTTGGGATGTGTATTGATGCAGGAAGGGAAGGTAGTGGCCTATGCATCCCGTCAGCTAAGACCGCATGAGGTTAATTATCCGACTCACGATTTGGAGTTAGCAGCAGTGGTCTTTGCTTTGAAAATATGGAGGCACTACTTGTATGGGGAGAAATCGATAGTGTACACGAATCACAAAAGTTTGAGGTATCTTTTGACGCAAAAGGACTTAAATTTGAGACAACGCCGATGGATTGAACTGTTGAAGGACTACGACTGTTCAATTGAGTACCATCCAGGCAAGGCTAACGTGGTGGCTGATGCGTTGAGCCGAAAGGTCGTGACAGACTTAAGGGCGATGTTTGCTCGTCTTAGTCTATACGACGACGGAAGTCTTTTGGCAGAATTGCAAGTTAAGCCAACTTGGATCGAGGAGATTAAAGAAAGGCAATTAGGGGATGACAGTTTAAACGCGCGGAGGTTGCAAGTTCGAGATGGCGGTTTGGAAGGGTATAGTTTAACTGGTGATGGTGTGTTACATTTTCAAGGGCGGCCTTGCATGCCAAATGATGTGGATTTGAGGCAAAGAATCCTTCGGGATGCACATAGCAGCCCCTACGCTATGCATCCTGGGAGTAACAAGATGTATGGTGATTTACGGAAGCAGTTCTGGTGGCCAGGGTTGAAGCGCGAGGTAACTGAATTCGTGGGAAAGTGTCTCACATGTCAGCGGGTAAAGGCTGAACATCAGTTGCCATCTGGGTTACTTCAACCGGTGAAGATTCCTCAGTGGAAATGGGAGAGGATCACTATGGATTTCGTCAGTGGGCTACCCCTCACGCCCAGCAAGAAGGACGCAGTTTGGGTGATTGTGGACCGCCTGACCAAGTCGGCTCACTTCATACCGGTAAGGGTGGATTACTCGCTCCAGAAGTTAGCTAAGTTGTATGTGGCAGAGATAGTGAGGTTGCATGGTGTGCCAGTGTCGATCATCTCAGACAGAGACCCCAGATTTACATCGAGATTTTGGAGAGCGCTACATCAGGCTTTGGGTACACGGTTGGATTTCAGTACAGCATTCCATCCACAGTCTGACGGGCAGTCGGAAAGAGTTATTCAGATTTTGGAAGACATGTTAAGAGGCTGCGTTTTGGACTTCAAAGGTAGCTGGGAAGGATTTTTGCCATTAGCTGAGTTCGCATACAACAACAGTTATCAGGCAAGCATTAAGATAGCACCATATGAAGCGTTATATGGTAGGAGGTGTCGAACACCTACTTGTTGGACGGAGTTGGGTGAGCGACAGATGTTAGGACCGGAATTGGTTGCAGAGACTGAGGATAAGGTGAAGAAGATCCAAGCTCGGTTGAAAGAAGCCTCGGATAGGCAAAAGTCTTATGCTGATCTCAAGCGGAGGGACATAGAATTTGCCGTAGGAGACGAAGTTTTTCTGAAGGTCTCACCATGGAAGAAAGTGTTAAGATTTGGGAAGAAGGGCAAATTAAGTCCAAGGTTCATTGGACCGTTTAAGGTGTTGAGACGAGTGGGACCAGTGGCTTATCAGCTCGAGTTACCTGCAGAACTAAGTCAGATTCACGATGTATTCCATGTCTCCATGCTTAGACGCTATCGTTCTGATCCATCACACGTCTTGGCAGTTGAGGAAGTTGAGGTGAGTCCAGATTTGACGATGGAAGAGGAACCTGTGCAGATCCTAGATCGGGATGTGAAAGTTTTGCGTAGGAAGTCAGTTCCTTTAGTGAAGGTCCTATGGCGGAATCATGGCGTAGAGGAAGCCACGTGGGAGCCCGAGGATGCGATGCGGCAGCAATACCCCCAACTCTTCTGATCCAGGTAATTTCGCGGACGAAATTATTTTAAGGGGGGTAGAACTGTAACATCCTAGAACTGGGGCTAGTTGTGATTGAATGATTTTTCTTGTGTTTGAATTGCTATAGTATTAATCGTGGAATAATACGACTTAATTAGAGGTCTTGAGTGGGCTCGGTTTAGTAGAATTTTAATTTGGAAGTTTTAAAGGTAGGGGCCTCAGAAGATAGGGTTTAAGTACAAATTTGGGCGGATTATGGCACAAGGAATAGGCTTGGTGTAATTGGTTGGGTGCGTCTAAGGGTGTTGCAAGGGCTGGGGTTCGAGGCGTGATGGCTGCAAGTGATATTTTATTTTTGGGCGTTGGAGTTAGCAAGGGAGGTGCTAGGCAAGATAAGAATTAAGGAAAAGGTTTGGAGGAGTTTGACAAAAGAAAGTGGGCTGGCTAAGTGGCTAGCGTGTGCTACTTAGAGGCTTGGAGGGCGTTGGGCGCATGTTCGAGCTGCTGGAGCAGCGTTTGGCTTTTTATTTTATTTTTGGGTAAACGGCCTGGGGAGATCTTATAGTTAAATGGTGGGGTAATTTGGCATGAAAGTCGGGCTGGAAGAAGTGGCTAAGGGCGCTGCAGGAGGGCTGCGGGTTGGAGGTCGCGCGTTCGAATCCTAAAGGTAGCACATGAGCAAGTTTTATTTTTCTTTTGTCTTAGCGTTGTGGCAAAGAAGCGAGTGGAGGAGTGATTAAAAGAAAAACCGAGGAAAATATGTCATGAAAGGAAGCAACAGCAGGAGTGGCTGGAGGCTTGGGCTCTCTCCAGGTCTCGGGTTCGAGACCAAGGAGCGGCAGCTTGGAATTTCTTTTTGGCCGGCGTGTTGCTAGCCTGCATGGGCATTTATTACGTGAGGCATGCTGCCTTGGTTTTTCAGCTGCACGGTATGGGGAGGGGGGGAGTAGTAGCATTGTTATTATTATTTTTATTTAGTAGTGGTATGGGTTAATTTCTTTTAATTATTAAAGGCATGGGGGAATGTTTTATTATTATTTCATCTATTTTACTTATTATTTTAGATGATAATGGAAGCATGGGTTAGTTTTCTCTCTTTATTTTATTTGTTGGAAATAGAAAGAACATTTTGGGAATTAATGCTTAGGCTTGGGGGATTGAAATTTAGAAAAAAAAAAAAGAGAGAAAGAGAAGGAGATATGGCCGGCCTTGAAAGTGGCCAAAAAGCTTAGGCCAAACTCCCTTAGCATGCTTTGTTCCCTTCCCTTGTGCATGCCGAAATTTTGGTCTTCTTCCTCTCTTTGGTTTCTCTTGAAGTGGTCGGCTACTCCATCCTTTCCTCAAGGCTTGGCCGAAATTTTGGTGTTCATCTAAGTGAAGAAATCGTCGAGGTAAGGGCAGCAGACTCTGGTGGTCTTAAACTTTAGGCTTTGGCCGTAAATGGAAGACTCCAAGGGGGGCTTAAGTTCGAATGAGCTCTAGGGAGTGTTTTCGGCTAGCTCCTTGTTCTTTTGTTTCCTTCCATTGTTGTTGACCAAATGGTCTAAGCTCTTTAACCTTGTCGAATTTCTTTCTTTTCCATTGTAGTCCTAGCCGAATGTTGCGTACCACGTAGAGCATAGACCGAATCCACGAGAGGAGATGTATTTTCGAAGGTTGGTAAGTATTTCCCTTCTAACTTCGGTTCCTTATTTTTTTTTTTGGGCCGAAAGCATGAGTTCAAGCACTTCTAAGGGGTTGGCCGAATGCCTATAAATAATTCTTAGAGTCTCTTTTGAAGGTAGCCAAAACTAAAGGATGTTGAAGGAGTCTTCCGGGTCTCGTTCCTTCAAGGGTCTTGACTATTCAAAGCATAAAGGGAATTTTAGAACTTCGGTAGACAAGGTATGAGGTTATTGACATTCGGCCAAGGGCCATTTTGGTATCTATGTCTGACCGATTTATGCACTTTGATTTTAGGGGGTAAATCGGCTATGATACCAGAAGTTTTCGAGATTTCAGGTCGCCTTAGTTCGTATTATTAAGGTTCGGCCTAAGGCCCTGTTTTATTACAATATGACCAATCCTTTGGCTCTATTAGTTAACCAAATGAGACCCCTAAATACTGATCTATAATGGCCGAATATAGGAGCATTCGAGGACAAGTTCGGGACTTTTGTAATATCGCATAGATACGGGAATTCTAGTTAAATCTTCGATTAAATAGGTGTGTAAGCTCTTACACACTTTATTAGTATAAACTGCTATTTGATAATATTATAACCTCTTATGTGGTTACTTTGCCTAGTGGGCATAAGCTGGGTATTCGGGTAAGTCCCCTATTACTCGGTTTACGATATACGTTATATATGCCATCATATGCTGTGAAATGCTATGCTGTGTACGATTGCATGATTTATGGGATCATGATACTTGTGATATGAGCATGATGATGGTGGGATTGATGAGAGGGAGTAATATTCGTGTCGACGGACATCAGTGTTTTGGTAACACATTGTGACTACAGTCACCAGAGGTTTGGTACCTCTAGAGGTTTGGCACCTCCTAGCGTCTCGTCCCTGTGGCTTAGTACCACCGTGGGTTGGCCCCACATTTGAGATACGGGATCGACGCCAGTGATTTGGTGTCATGCGATGGGTTGGCCCCATCATTTGATTGTGACTTCGGGTCACCAGTGGTTTGGCACCACCAGTGGTTTGGCACCACACGTATTGACGGATATTGTGACTTCGGGTCACCAGTGGTTTGGCACCACCAGTGGTTTGGTACCACACGGGGTAGAAAAGGAGCATGGATGGCTAGGTTGGGTTGCATAATTGCATGTCATACTAATATCTTGTGTATGAGTGTTATTTCCGGGTTGGGATTTATACACTGAGTCTTGATGACTCACCCCTTCCCATATCATCTTGCAGGTGAGTAGAGCACGGGTGCGGAGCCGAGGAGAGCTCGAGGCGGCCATGTTGGTTTTGTGGACTTGAAATTTTACTTTGCCCCGTTTTAAGTTTACTATTCACTAAAATTCGATTGGGTTGTAATATGGCCGCTTATTATTTTGGATGTTTAAGTAGTTGCTTTACTTTATTATATAACTAATGAACTTACAAACGGTTATGCAAATCGGTTAAAAGTAACATTTACAAAAATAAGTACTCTACGCGTTTTCAAAAATGTTACCATCGGGTAACGAAATTTTCTAAGCTATTGACCACTCTATTGTTCTAAAATTAAAGGGGCAGATGGTTTTAAAGGAAGAAAGGATTTTCAACTCAATCGGATTTACCAAATCAACCCACTTGAGTTTTAACGAACACCGTTTTATACCCTTAACAAAACTTTCTTAAATTTCTACTATTAATCCAAACCCTTCAAACTTCTTTTTATTCCGTGACATACCAGATCCGGTCATGGCTCGTGGGCCGGGTTTGGGGTGTTACAGTATCAGTAATAGATATACAGTATTTAGTAACAAAGTCCTACCCAACCAGCCTCTGCACACCATCTCTGTCCAACTCTACACTCCATGTGGGGATTAAATCAACCCACCCATCCCTACACTCCAGGTACTACCGAATGCGGCACAAACAATAGTTTGCAGCTGAGCTGTCAGTATATTAGGCTTGAGAGCCTTTCAGTACACTTCCTCCAAATAAAATCAACCCAACCTCATGCAATGCATGACATGCTATCTCATGATATCAGTACATATAATTAGTAAATGTATATATGCATACTATTATCATGCTTAATGTATATCCATCAGTTAGTCAGTTCACACAAATTAGGGGTCTAAGTAATGCTTACCGACGCTACAGTAGGTTCAAAATCAACTTGGGCGACCCGTGCAACCTTAGCAATCAATTCAATGAAAATGGGCTCATACACCCATATGGCCTGCCCGTGTGGGCCCACACGCCCATATTGGCCTTGGCCCATGTGGATCACACGGCCTGGCCCAAATTCCCACACGCCCTTATGGACTACCTGTGTGGGCCCACACGCCCGTGTGGCCCACACGGCCCAAATCAGTCTAGTCCGTGTGTCGCATATGGCCTACCTAGCCATCACACGGCCTACCACATGGGCGACCACACGCCCGTGTGGGGTCGACAATGAGGTTTTCAGCTTTCACTGAATTTTTATTTTCTGCGTTTCCGGGTACGCACCTGGTATCGCTTTGACGCGAACCCACTCCCGAGCCTTTAGAAACCTAAATATTGACATAATAACACTCTATTTCAGTAACATCCTCCAAACTTTAACGGAAAAAATTCACGAGCGGAAACTCATAATAACAACAACGTCTTCGCAACTTACTGGAGATAGACGGAACCCCTAACGCTTAACTCACTGTAGGAGCACCAACCGAAACTTGATCTTCCCCTAACGAAAGAACCGGAACAGTCCCCTTTTAGAAAACTAAACATGAACAAGAAAGTAATGGCAGACAGTTACTTACCGATCAAGTGCGAAACAGACGAACGATTTGGAAAAAACTATTGCTAAAATTGAGAGGGAAAACATAGTAAAAATTCGGCAGAGGAAGGGGAACCAAACGTCAGAAAAGTTTTTAGGGAATAGAAAATTTTGCAAAAAGAAAGGAAAAAAATCTGATAACCCCCCAAATACCTTATTTTTCTCACCCACTAACTCACTTCTCAGAATTTTAACCCCCCAAAACTCTGCTTGCAAAACCGAGTAAAAATAAACTCCCCTGCTCGTACGAGGATTCGAACTCAAGACCTTCAACACACCAACACTCCACTTAACCACCAGACCAGTAAGCCCATTCTGATATGGTCTTACAGTTAATTTGACATAAGCCCGCTGGACTAGCACAAGGCTTAAGTTAAAAAAATACCAAAATTTGCCAAAGGCAGAACTTGAACGTAGGACCTCACACACACACCCAGAACACTTAACCACTGAAGCAGATACACAGTCATGTCAAAATTTACCAAAAGCCGGAAAATAAATTTTTGGAGCGTTACAACTCTACCCCTTAAAAGAAAATTACGTCCTTGAAATTTACCTGACCAGAACAGATGAGGATACTGCTGACGCATCACATCCTCAGGTTTTCACGTGGCCTCTTCAGTACTATGATTCTGCCATAGCACCTTCACTAATGGGATGGACTTCCTTAGAAGAACCTTTATATCGCGATCCAAGATCTGAACCGGGTCCTCCTCAAAGGTCAAGTCTGGCCTAACCTCAATCTCCTCAACAGGGACAATACGCGTGGGATTAGAGTGGTAGCACCTCAACATTGAGACATGGAATACATCATGAATACAATCTAGCTCTGGAGGTAACTCCAACTGATAAGCGACTAGTCCCACTCGTTTCAGAATCTGGTACGGCCCAATAAACCTAGGGCTTAGCTTGCCCTTACGACCGAACCTTAGAATCTTTTTCCATAGCGAGACCTTGAGAAATACGAAGTCCCCTCAAAGTACTCAATCTCGTGTCTCTTCAGATCTGCATAAGATTTCTGTCTGTCCGATGCTGCTTTCAGTCAATCCCGAATCAATCTGACCTTATCCTCAGTCTTAGAAACCAACTCAAGACACAATACTCAACTTCACCTAGTTCAGTCCAACACAAAGGAGTACGGCACTTACGACCATATAGAGCCTTGTAAGGTGCCATTTGAATACTTGACTGGAAGCTCTTATTATAGGTAAACTCGGCTAGCGGCAGATGGTCCTCTCAACTACCTCGAAAGTCTATAGAACAACTCATCAACATATCCTCTAGTATCTGAATCACCCTCTCTGATTGACCATCGGTCTAAGGATGGAACGTAGTACTAAAGTCCAACCTCAAACCTAGAGCATCATGTAGCTTCTTCTAAAATCGAGACGTGAAACGAGGATCCCTATCAGAGATAATAGAAACTTGTACCTCATGCATTCTCACTATCTCAGAAATATAAAGCTTCGCCAGCTTCTGCAGAGAATAATCTGTCCTAACTGGGATGAAGTGTGAAGATTTGGTCAGTCGATGTACGATGACCCACACTAAATCCTTTTTAGCGGGTGTCAAAGGCAACCCACTAACAAAGTCCATCGTCACTCGCTCCTATTTCCATAGCGGAATCTTAACTGGCTGTAGCGAACTTGAAGGTAACTGATGCTTAACTTTAACCTGCTGGCATGTCAGACATCTAGCCACAAAATAAGTAACCTCTTACTTCAATACTGGCCACCAATACAACTCTCAAATATCTCGGTATATCTTATTCCCACTAGGGTACATAACGTAAGGACTACTATGCGCCTCTCTTAGTATAGACTGCCTCAGATCAGTATTGTTCAGTACGCATATCCAGCCTTGAAAACACAATACACCCTCAGAGTTCAACCCAAAGTCTCTAGTGCTACCACTCTCAACCTGTCAGAATCGAAGACCCAAAGACTCATCCTCCAGTTGTTTACCCTTAATCTGCTCGATCCAAGTTGGTTTGACTTGTAGCTCAGCCAATAAACTCCCATTGTCGAACAGACTAAGTCGAGCGAACATCGCTCTCAGATTAGTCATAGCCCTATGGCTTAATGCATCGACCACCACATTGGCCTTGCCTAGATGGTACTCAATGGTATAGGCGTAATCCTTAAGCAGCTCAATCCATCTACGCTGCCTAAGATTTAACTCCTTCTGGGTAAGGAGATACTTGAGGCTCTTGTGATCAGTGTAGATGATACACTTCTCAACGTATAGATAATGCTCCAGATTTCTAGTGCAAATACCATGGCGACCAACTCCAAGTCATGCGTTGGATAATTCGCTTCTTGTGTCTTAAGCTGACGAGGCGCATATGCTACCACCTTACCATCCTGCATCAACATACATCCCAAACCGACATGTAATGCATCGTTATAAACTGTAAACTTCTTTCTAGGTTCAGGTTGTATCAGAACATGGGCCTCAGTCAGTACAGTCTTGAGCTTCTCGAAGCTCTTTTGCTGCGCATCAATCCAGACAAACGGTACACCCTTATTTAGCAGCTTAGTTAAGGGCGCTGCAATTAGAGAAAAACCTTCCACAAACCATCGATAATAACCTGCCAGTCCCAGAAAACTACGGATCTCAAATATATTCATAGTTGTTTCTAATCCAATATAGCCTTAATCTTTCGAGGATAGACTCGAATCCCCTCAGTAGAAACCACGTAACCCAATAATGTTACTTTACGTAACCAGAACTCGCACTTATTGAACTTAGCATAGAGCTATTTTTCGCTCAAAATCTGAAGAACCACTCCAGGGTGCTTGTCATGCTTATCCCTAGTCCTCAAATAAACTATTATGTCGTCGATGAACACCACCATAAACCAATCCAGATAGAGCTGAAACACTCGGTTCATCAGATCCATGAAGGCTACCGGTGCATTAGTCAGTCCAAATGGCATCATTAGGAACTCATAGTGACCATAACGAGTCTTAAATGCCGACTTATATACGTCAACCTCCTTAACCCTCAACTGATGGTACCATACCGGAGATCAATCTTAGGGAATACCGAAGCTCCTTAAAATTGGTCCAACAAATCATTAATCCTCAAAAGTGGATACTTATTCTTAATCGTCAACTTATTCAGTTGCCGGTATTGACATCCTCATGGATCCATCCTTTTTCTTAACAAACAGTTCGGGTCTCCCCACGGAGACATACTAGGGCGGATGAACCCACGATCCAACAACTCTTGAATCTGAGCCTTAAGCTCTGTAAGCTCTTTCGGTGCCGTTCCATAGGGAGCGATAAACACGAGTTGTACCACGGAAAAGCTCAATCCCAAACTCTACTTCTCGATTTGGAGGAAAACCCGGTAGCTCCTCAGGAAAGACGTCTGGAAAATCCCTTACAGTGCAAATATCATTTATAGTAGAGTCCCCAGAAGCGAAAACACTAACATAGGCCAAGAACGTCTCACATCCCTTACGAACCAATTACTCAGCCATCAGTGCAGAAATCACATTCGACAGATAATCCCGACGCTCTCTAATCATGACCACCTTATTATCCTCCTCAATTCTCAAGACGACCCTCTTAGTCGTACAGTCCAGATTAACACGATGCTTGACCAACCAGTCCATACCCAGAATGAGGTCGAACTCCTCAAGCGGAAGCTCCATTAAGTCAGCCAAGAAGATCGCCCCTTGAAACTCTAACGGTACATCTCTAAATAGCTTATTAAACCTTATAGACTGTCCCAACAGGCTCAGTACAGTAACCTCACTCGTAGTGCTCTCTAAATAGATATGTTGCTAGCAATGTACGAGTGAGTAGACCCTTTGTCTATCAATGCAAGATATTGCACCTCAAGAATTAGAAATGTACCTGTAATGATGTTTGGAGCATCTCTGTCCTCTCGATGACGTGTACCATAAACTAAACCAGGCTGCTTCACCTTAGTCTATCCAGTACCTCTGCCCGGTGCTCTCTATCTACGACCCATGTCATTACCACCCCTAGCCCGACCACGGCCTCTCGCTGGCTACTATACTACCCTCTGCGACTGTGCAGTACCAATACCTTGAGCTTGCATCTGATCGGCCCTCAACGGACACTCCCTAATACAGTGATCCAATGATCCACACCTCAGACATGCCCCATCCTCCTCCAAAACTCGTCCTGATGGCGTCTACCACAATCATCACATGGTTGTAGTCCAGTAGCAGTAACAGGGGGCCCAGCTCTAATCGGCCATCAGATCTGTACTTTTTCTTAAGCCTCTGTACAGAACTCGAGGGCTCCAAATCCTTCTTATTCTTACCTCTCTCTGTCACGGTTTTGACGCTCGGCGCGCTTAACCTCCTCAGCGATCTTCGTCTTCTCAGCCAGTGAATAAAAATCACGCTCCTTCTGCGGAGCTATTAGGACTGTCAAATTATCCCTGAGGCCATCCTCAAAGCGGACACATCGCTCGTACTAAGTCGCCACCATACCTCGCTCATAGTGGCTCAGTCATAGGAATTCGGCCTCACACTTGGCCACAGATCGATCTCCCTGAGTAAGGTTTAAGAACTCCTTCCTACGAGCATTCACGTAGCTCGCCCCCACATATTTCCCCTGGAAGGCAGTCTTAAAGTACTCCCAGGTTAGACGTTCGAGCTGAGTGCCCACCTTAACAGTTAGCCACCACTGGTAAGCCTCATCCTGTAGTAGTGAGACTGCACCCTTTAATTTCTGCTCGGGGGTGCAATCTAGATCATCCATGATCCTCTCCGTGGCCTTAATCCAGTATTCGACCACATTAGGGGTGACCCCAATGACACCCTAATAAAATGTAAAAGTAACATATTTTAATCCCACATTTAGCATACTTTTGGATAATTTATCCTTTGATTTATGTAAAAAGGTGCTCTTAATCCTTTCTTTTCATATTTTATACTCAGGAAAGCACCCAAGGATAAAAAGAACGAGAAACGGGCTTAAAACGGACCAAATTGGGCCAAGAGAGAAATCGACACGGCCTGGCCCAAAGACCACACGGCCGTGCCTCATTAAAAGTCCGAACACGGCCTGGCCACGATTCACACGGCTATGTGCCATGGCCATGTCCCTATCGCTAGAAAGAGAAATTTCATTCGGGAAAGGATACTTGGAGGCAAAGAAACAGATTCCAAAGCCTATTCAAACACCCTATTAGGATTCTACTTAAATTAGGATACTTAGGGGTCAAGTAAGGCATCACAAAGTCTATATAAACACCTTAGGGGGCAACTTGAAAGGGGAGTTCAGTAAAAGCCGAAAGAGCGAAAGCTAGGCCAAGGAGCCAAGCCGAGAAGGTCAAAGTTAGGGAATAACGCGAGGATAGCCAGTTGAACCATCCCAAGAAGCCGGAGTTATACTCAAGACGACGAAATTCTCCTTCAATTCCTTCAGGGAGTTTTAGGGTTTTCTTATGTTTTGTTTTATCTTTTCTCTTGCGATGTTTTGTTTGTTTATTATGAACTAAATCCCTCAGATACCTGAAGGGGATGAAACCTAGATGGATTTTGTTATTTGATTTTTAGGTTATATGATAAATTACTTAGTTTGTTCTTAATTATATTGTTTAATCCAAATCTAATGTGCTTAGGTGGAGGAGGAATAGACCCTGCCTGAGAGGAGATCTAGCATAATTAAGCGGAGTTGATCGAACGCCTAGAGATAGGGTTACGAGATTTTGCTGGATTAGGGTGAAACCTGATATGGGAGTCCATTGATCGATTTATTGCTATCCTAGGGGGTTATTATAAGCAAACAAGAGTTCCACTAATTAACCTAGCGTTAGACGTTATTCGCCTCGAAGGAGGGTTTAATATAGGTTAGGGAGTCTCACGGATCAAGCTAAGTAAAAGAAATCATATAATCTAGGGTTAGATAATAAGTGAAGTCTAGGTGGATTCTTCTCGAAGGTATCGACGAAATCAACTGAGTTTTCCTTCAACGTTATTTTCCAATTCGTCTTCTTGTCTTTGTGTCCTTAGTTTAGTTGTCGTCAATTTAGTTTAAAAGTAATCTTCACTCTAACTTTAAGGCTAAATAATAAAAAGAAAGTGAGTATTAATAATTTTAGTTCCTTTGGGTTCGATAATCGGTCTTGCCTAAGCTATACTACTGTCCGATAGGTACACTTGCCTTAATATCGTTGTCAGAGTTAGTCTCCAGGTTTGATCATTCTTTTATAAATATTTAAAATTCTGATTTGCAGCGATCAATTTTTTGGCGCCGTTGCCGGGGAACTAAAATATTAAGAAAGCTTGATTTTTATTACTTTAGCCATTTTTTTATTATTGCAAAATTTTTATTATTTATTATATTTTTACTTTGCTAATTTTTCTTTGCTTTGACAGGTAATTTTAGTTCAGAGGAGATGGCACTAAATAACTATCAGTGGCAAGTTATGAGGACAACGCCAACAAAAGCCGCCAGTGTCTCCAACAAAAGATTGATGGTTTGGGTAGTCTCTCGCAGGTACACTCAGTAATGCAATATGACTCGAATTTAGGAGGAGTGGCGAATCCTGAGTACCCACCCTACGGATATGGCATGGAAAACGAGCAAGCTCACTATACGGGTAACTATTCTAGACCATAAAATAATTTTTACAATGACACTTATAACGCAGGTTGGAGTTATCATCCCAATTTCTCGTGGGATGATCAAAATAGCCAAAGACCGGAACTTTCTCCAAACTTTCAACAACCACCTCACCAACAGGAAGAGGAGTCGTACCCTGAAGAGATGCTGGCCAAATTTTCGGCAGACATAGAGAAACGTATCCAAGAAACTGAGAGAACAATCAAAAGCAACGAGAGCCGAATCATGGAAATTACTAAGTCAGTCAAGGAAATCACTAACGCAGTCGAACAGCTTGTAAAGCTGATGTCAGAACGACTGCAAGGCGTCTACCTAGTAACACGGAGATTAACCTGAAGGAGCAAAATCAAGCCATCACCGCTCAGGACAGTAAAGGGTTAGATAAACCCAATGCAATAGCAGAAAACAAGGTAGACGAAGGTAAAACAGAGGTAACACAAGAAAAGCCAAAACCGGTAATCAAAGAGTACCAACCTCGCATACCTTATCCCGAAGCAATGAAAAGAGACGATTCAGAAGAACAATTCGGTAAGTTTCTTAAACTTTTAAAGAAATTACATATTAACTTACCTCTTCTTGAAGCTCTTTTTCAGACACCAGATTAGAGGAAATTTTTAAGACAGCTCTTGACAAACAAACTCAAATTAGACGAGGAGCACCACGTGGAATTAAACGCAGCATGCTCAGCAATGTTACAGAACAGACTACCACAGAAGCAAAAAGACACAGGGAGTTTTACAATTCCATGTTTAATTAGTAGTTTATCTATTGATAATGCTTTAGCTGATTTAGAGACAAGCATCAATGTTATGCCTTATGAAATGTTTAAATAACTAGGTCTAGAGAAACCCAGACAAACTAGGATGAGCATTCAGTTAACTGATAAAACTATCAGAATTCCTAGGGGTATCATAGAAAATGTTCTAATCAAAATTGATAAATTCATATTCCCAGTAGATTTTGTTGTCTTAGACATGAATGAGGACAATTCGATTCCTTTAATTTTAGGAAAACCCTTTCTAGCAACTGCCAGGACTAAAATTGATGTTGGTACAGGAGAACTCATTCTTCGTGTAAGTGACGAATCAATCAGTCTACAAGCTTTTGACTCGACCAGGACATCAAGTGATGAAGGTGAGAAAGTAAATTCAGTTGATAATCAAATTGTTCAACTTTCACCACAAGAAACACCACAAGGCTACAAACCTGAGCTGAATCATGGGCCCCAAGCTATACAAGCTCATAACAGTGAATTGTTAGTGGAATCTGACCCAAGGCAAGAACCTGTGGTAAGTGAAGGTAAGGTTGAGGTAAGCCATGATTTACCAAACCCAGTAAATATAGAGTACCAAGCTCGTGTGCCATATCCCGATGCAATAAAGAAAGACCACACAGAGGAAGAATTCGGTGAACTCACACTTCGTGTAGACGACAAAACAATCACTCTTCCAGCTCTTGACTCAGCTAGGACATCGAGTAATAAAGATACGAATGTTAATTCTATTGATAATCATTTGGTTCAACATTCTTTACAAGAAGTATCACGAAATCACTTAGCTGAGCTAGATCTTAGACCTAGTGCCGACAAAGAAGAAACACATAAGGAACAAAGCCTTAAGGTTGACAAACTAAAAGAGCAGGAAACACAAATCAGAAAGGAACAGGAGCCGCATGAAGTGAAACTGAAGGAGACCCCAAACAAGCTGATAGGAACAACAAATCACATCAAAATAGAGGATCAGGTATTGTTGAATAAGGAAGACCCTCGAATCACCAATTCAGACCTCAAGACAAACGAAGAAATCACTTTTAAGGTACTTAATGTCTTCCTATACGGCACAGTCGAGGTAAGCAATCCTAAATTCGACACTTTTGAGGTAAACATTACTCGACTTAAACTATATATCCATAACCGAAGTGATCGCATGAAAAAGGATTTTCACCTCCTCAAACCACCATGACCATACGAATGAGAGGTAAAGTCTAGCTTAAGACTGTAAACGAGCGCTTCTCGGGAGGCAACCCGAGCACTAACCCTATTTTTACATTTTTTTATCTTTTTTATTTTTTATTTTTATCATTTTTTTCTTTTTCTCTTTTATTTTCCTTTTAGCACTTAACCATAAACTAACCCCCCAAAAAAGCAGATTTCTAGGCAACACGACCCTACACATGGGCGTGCCCGTGGCCTTGTGGAAGCTAGGGGATAAACCATTAGCGTACCGGTAGCCGTGCACAAACAGAGAATAAACTTCTTTCTCCAACACGGGCTGCGATACCAGACCACGCCCGTGCTAGCTACCTGTGCGAGGTTACTGACTTGTCGACCACGGGTTGAACACGCCCGTGCTTTATAACCGTGCGAAGTTACTAATTTACCAAGCACGGGCTAAACACACCCGTGTTACCTAACCGTGCCAACATACTGACTTATCGAACACAGGCGTCCCAAAAACCCTGAACGCGCCCAAAATCCAGAAATCGCGAAAAGCACGGGCTATTTAAAACTTCACACGGGCGTGCCGATTGACCGTGCCTGAGCACCCTGAACGCGCCCAAAATTCAAAATCCCAAAACACGAGCTACGTCTCTATTTAAACCTCATTCTCCCTTTTTCTAGTTGTCTTTCATTTTCCATTATTTATTTTTATTCTCATTATTTTTTCCCTTTATTTTATTTTATTCTCTTTATTATTTTCTTCTTATTCTTTATGATATTTAGATTTAGCTTAGGATTCAATAAAATTAGGATGGCTACTTCGAGGATTCAATTTCAAACGGTTCAAGACGCTTCCCCACGCTCACCTCCAATCCTATCCGGTTTCTTTAACTTCATCCAAAATTCAGGAAGTTTCACTTATCTCCCCATCTTATGATTTTTATGATTATTTTGCTATTATCCATCTTTGTACATTGAGGGCAATGTACATCTTAAGTGTGGGGGGTTAACTATAGTATTATTTGAAAATCCCTCAATTATACCTTGTTCAAAAGTAAAGTCTCTCATATTATGAATAGAATGAAATTTCCTATGATTTATGATCTTTGTTGATATGTTTTGGAGTAAGTCATTGATAATTGTGCATTGATAATTAAATTTGAAGGATACTAGAGAATCAAGCATGATAAGTCTATTTTTCAGAATTAAAATTTTTAGGTTGTCTACCTAAATCTGAATATTACTTTGAAGTTTGAAATTTACGAGGTTGACATCAAAATACCCATAATTTTTGTGAGATTTTGAGCCTTTTAGAGCATACATTCTTTTATGCTCACTTTCTATTATGAGTGTGTCAACATTGATTTGTTATTTTAGAACTTGCCTCGATTATACATGTTGAGACCACACCTATGATTTGATATACAGAGATGATAAAGGCACCTAGGTTTTAACCCACTCACTCCACTAAAAAGCCTACCTCCATAATTAACCCATAGTGAACCCGGTTAAGCCTAACAACCCTTTTCATTTACTTACCTACTAACATTAACTCAAAACCCTTTGTATTTGTTATCACCGTTCTTTTTAACTACCCTTCTTGTCGAGATTTGATTTTGAGCAGTTACCTAACTATGTTCTCTATTTCAGTTGTTAAAGTTCGTTATTATTATTAGTTTGTTCTTAAAAAAAAAGAAGCTCGTATTATTAGTTTTCAATTGATGAAATTATTTAGGATTAGTTCATTTTTCTAGCTAGGTAATTTTTCAGGTCAGTCTCGATTCTATCCTTCTAATTCAGCCTTTATCCATACCCTTAACCTAAGCCTCGTTACAACCCTGCTAAAGACCTTTTGATTTGTGTATCATCTCATTTTACATGGTGGAGATTTGATTTTCATGCAAGCCTATGGGATTAACTTTTCATGTTTGACTTATTGAGTGCTTAATTTTGAACCTTAAACACTTTTAGTGATTTGAGTGAATCTTTAGTGAGGATGTCAACTCTTGTTAATTTTGAATCAGAGGTAACTATTCAGGTACAGGGAAAACTCCTATGTTTTCATGCTATAAATGTATGACTTTGATTGTTTGAATCTTTAGGACTCTTTGAGTTGAATTATCCATGTATGAATTATCTTTGAATTATGATAAAGCATGATTGATGAATTTTATGAATCAAGGAAGTTCATTTTAATTATGAGTTGAGAATTTTGCTTGAGGACAAGCAAAAGCAAGTGTGGGGGTATTTGATAAACTGTAAAAGTAACATATTTTAATCCCACATTTAGCATACTTTTGGATGATTTATCCTTTGATTTATGTAAAAAGGTGCTCTTAATCCTTTCTTTTCATATTTTATACTCAGGAAAGCACCCAAGGATAAAAAGAACGAGAAACGGGCTTAAAATGGACCAAATTGGGCCAAGAGAGAAATCAGCACGGCCTGGCCCAAAGACCACATGGCCGTGCCTCATTAAAAGTCCGAACACGGTCTGGCCACGATTCACACGGGCGTGTGCCATGGTCGTGTCCCTGTCGCTGGAAAGAGAAATTTCATTCGGGAAAGGATACTTGGAGGAAAAGAAACACATTCCAAAGCCTATTCAAACACCCTATTAGGAATTCTACTTAAATTAGGATACTTAGGGGCCAAGTAAGGCATCACAAAGTCTATATAAACACCTTAGGGGGCAACTTCAAAGGAGAGTTCGGCAGAAGCTGAAAGAGCGAAAGCTAGGCCAAGGAGCCAAGCCGAGAAAGTCAAAGTTAGGGAATAACGCGAGGATAGCCAGCTAATCTATCCCAAGAAGCCGGAGTTATACTCAAGACGACAGAATTCTCCTTCAATTCCTTCAGGGAGTTTTAGGGTTTTTTTATGTTTTGTTTTATCTTTTCTCTTGCGATGTTTTGTTTGTTCATTATGAACTAAATCCCTCAGATACCTGAAGGGGATGAAACCTAGATGGATTTTGTTATTTGATTTTTAGGTTATATGATAAATTACTTAGTTTGTTCTTAATTATGTTGTTTAATCAAAATCTAATGTGCTTAGTGGAGGAGGAATAGACCCTGCCTAAGAGGAGATCTAGCATAATTAAGCAGAGTTGATCGAACGCCTAGAGATAGGGTTACGAGATTTTGCCGAATTAGGGTGAAACCTAATATGTGAGTCCACTGATCGATTTACTGCTATCCTAGGGGGTTATTATAAGCAAACGAGAGTTCCACTAATTAACCTAGGGTTAGATGTTATTCGCCTCGAGAGAGGGTTTAATATAGGTTAGGGAGTCTCACGGATCAAGCTAAGTAAAATAAATCATATAATCTAGGGTTAGATAATAAGTGAAGTCTAGGTGGATTCTTCACAAAGGTATCGTCGAAATCAACTGAGTTTTCTTTCAATGTTATTTTCCAATTCGTCTTCTTGTCTTTGTGTCCTTAGTTTAGTTGTCGTCAATTTAGTTTAAAAGCAATCTTCACTCTAACTTTAAGGCTAAATAATAAAAAGAAAGTGAGTATTAATACTTTTAGTTCCTTTGGGTTCGATAACCGGTCTTGCCTAAGCTATACTACTGTCCGATAGGTACACTTGCCTTAATATCGTTGTTAGAGTTAGTTTCCAGGTTTGATCATTTTTTTATAAATATTTAAAACTCTGATTTGCAGCGATCACACCCCTAAAGAGTTCAGCTCCATTGGACCGGAGTCGTTTCGTAACCGACCCTCGGCCTTTATATCCAATATTGGGTCTAGCGACCCTCTCCAATATCTTTAGCATAGCCTGGGACAATGCGTCGTCCCCAACCATACAATCTTAAGACCCAATCTCAGTAGCAGGCAACATTGGTGTCTCACTTGTGTCTAAATTAGGCATGCTACCAGATGACAAAGACTCAGCTCAAACCCCTCTACGGCTTCTTCCACGGCCTTTAGTACCCCGTCCGCGGATATCTCGTGCGCTCATGTCTAGTCAGATTTATCTGTATTACGAATTTTCTGAATTAGTTACGATTTCAGTATTTATTAACATATATTTTATGTAAACAGTTTCAGTAATTCAGAGTGATTTTCGTAACTCACAGTCTCTATCAGTTTTACTATAGTCTCAATATACACTATCTAGAGTGTTTTTATAGTATACTACCTATAGTAGTTTCAGAATACTTACAAGATCGGCGTCGGGGACTCGGTGTACCACATTCTCAGTCGAATTATTTCAAATCATTTGAAAATCAATTCTTAAAAACCAAAGTTTAAAACCCAAATCCACAGTCGAATTTTGCAATCTGGCCCTGATACCACTAAATGTAACATCCCAAACCCGGCCTAGACGTAATGGCCGAATCTGGCGACGTCACATGGAATGGAATTTTGAAGTCGAATTACCAAGTCAAAACCGTTTTTGTTGAATATCTTCTGTTTTATCTCTCGTCAAATTCAAAATCGCTTTATTGTTAATTTAATTTGTTCAAAACCTATTTTAAAGCAGAAGCTTTTAAAACTGTGACATTTGAGGAAAACTAATCGCGTTCGGTAAAATCGTCATTTTTAATAAAACCAAGTTTATGTTGAGTTTGCAATTTAAAAATCCGAAATAAAAACAAACCGTCCAAAAGTCCAATTTACATAAAAGTATCCCAGAAAATAATTAAGAAATAAATACCATAACTGAAATTAAAACAGTTTAAAATACGTGTGGTCACCATCGAGTACTCTATTGCTTTGATCCGTCAATTCTGGGGATTACCTGTACACATTAAACAGAAGGGGTGAGTTTACGTAAACTCAGTGTGCAATCCCACAGAAAACAAACAGCAGTAAACACAGTGCACAGTCAAAAACAGTCTTGGGCCTAAGCCCCTTTCAGTATCTGTATCAGTATCCACAAGGGTCTTAGCCCATCACAGTATCAGTAACAAATATACAGTATTCAGTAACAAAGTCCTACCCAACCAGCCTCTACACACCATCTCCGTCCAACCCTACACTTCATGTGGGGATTAAATCAACCCACCCATCCCTACACTCCAGGTAGTACCGAATGCGGCACAAATAATAGTTTGCAGTTGAGCTGCCAGTATATTAGGCTTGAGAGCCTTTCAGTACACTTCCTCCAAATAAAATCAACCCAACCCCATGCAATGCATGACTTGCTATCTCATGATATCAGTACATATAATTAGTAAATGTATACATGCATACTATCATCATGCTCAATGTATATCCATCAATTAGTCAGTTCACACAAATTAGGGGTCTAAGTAATGCTTACCGACCCTATAGTAGGTTCACAGTCGACTTGGGCGACCCGTGCAACCTTAGCAATCTATTAAGTGAAAATGGGCTCACACGCCCATATGGATAGTGTGACCACTTTTAGCCTATACATGTCATTATAACCAAAATGTAATTTCTATATATATTCTGAAATAAGCTGATGGATAGTGTGATAATATTTCCGCCAAGCCTCCAACCCAACGAGCTTGTGTATTACTATAAAACAAAGGAAATAAAACATAGTAAGCATCCAATGCTTAGTATGTTCGTATAACATGAAATTTAGCTTACCATTATTTCACACATAAGGTAAGCATACAAATAGTTATCTGAAGAAATTTGGTAATTTGCCTAAACACATATAATCTCAAGAAACATGTTAGTCATGTACTTCATGTGAATATCAAGAAACAATGTTGAGCTCATCATGTAACAATTTTCATATATATATGCTTTCCACATCAAATATTCATATAACATGTACATTTCCATAATAATTCATCTCAGGTTCAGATTATCCCATGTCGAAACTTTACCCGTTAAATTTACTTAAAATATCCATGGATACGTAGGTAGTACACTCGAAGTGTACAAAACTGTAATCCATCAATTCATATTTAGGAAATCTCATAATAGCCATATTCAGGAAGCTCATGCGAGCTAATAACGGGTAGCTCCGAAGAGCCATTAATCAGGAAGCTTCGGATAGCCATATATCTGAAAGTTCAAGTGAGCCATATCGGGAAGCTCTGGAGAGCTATTAATCAGGAAGCTCACAAAGAGCCTTTAATCGGGAAGCTCTGAAGAGCCATATAACGGGACACTCATAAGAGCTGTGGTGTGTCTACAACACATGCAGAATCACAACCAATCGGGATGCTCCGAAGAGCTATTAACGGGTAGCTCGCAAGAACCATATATCGGGAAGCTTGAGAGGGCCATATATTGGGATGCTCATGAGAGCTAATAACGGGACACTCTTTCGAGCTGTGGTGTGTCCGCAACATATCCAGAACCACAACCAATTCGGAAATCCTATATTCATCAAAATTTCATCTATTCAAACGTAACTTAACATTTATCAGGCTTTGCCAGATATGTAATCAATTTCATATAAATAGTAATCACACAATTCATATATTCAATATTCAATTCAAACATATAAATATACATAATTTAGTTACACGAATTTACCTCGACAAGTGTTCGTGTACGCAAAATCTACTAATCCGATACTTTTTCTTTTCCTCGATCTAACTTCGTATTTGGTCTATTTGGATCTATATAAATTAATTTATCAGTAATTTAATACAATTCATACTCAATTCAATCTAATTCACATCTTACACAAAAGTACCATTTTGCCCCTATACTTTTATTTAATTTTAATTTCGTCCCTAGGCTCGAAAAATGAAATTCATGCAATTTAATCCTTATTCCAAGCGTAGCCGATTTTTACATATTACAATAGTAGTCCATGTATTTCAAAAAAATTAGAATTTTTCCATAAATTTCACATCTTTTCAATTTAGTCCCTAAATCATAATTTCATCAAAATTCCCTTTACAAAAGTTGTTTATCTATCAATAACCTTTCATCTTCTACCATAAAACTTCATAATTCATGCATACTCATCCATGGAAAAACCCTAATACTTTTATAACTTTACAAATTAATCCCCGAGATAGCTAGATTAAGCTATTACGGTCTTAGAAATATGAAAATTACTAAAAACGAGAAAGAATACTCACCCAATTGAGCCAAGTAAGCTTGCTAACTTCAAGCTCTCCAAACTAGGTTTCCATGTCTTATTTTTAGGAAAGATGATGAAAATGATGATATTTTTTATTTAATTAAAATATCACCTTTTATTATTTCATCTTTCCAATTTAGTCCATTTCTTTATTTAATTTTCCATTGATGAATCATCATACTTATCTACTAACTCATCTTAATGGTCTATTTGTTATATAATAACCTTCAATTTTGAATTCCATAGTTATTTGATACCTATAGCTACTAGAACTCAACTTTTGTATTTTATGCAATTTGGTCATTTTCATCTAATTAGACATGTAACCTATAAAATTTCTTAACGAAATTTTCATACGATATTTCAATCATAATGCAAACCATGAAATAATATTAAATTAATTCTTCTTTCGGATTCAGATTTGTGGTCTCGAAACCACTATTCTGATTTCATTGAAAACCGGCTATTACAAATATGACCATTCACATAACTCAAACAATACCATAGCAACTTGACTGTATGCCAACCACATCCAAAGCTACCAAAACTAGCCATTTAACAACTCAATGCACTATCTCATTCAATTCCAAACCAACATTTCATAGCATACCTTTATATTCATCATTTCAACTACCATTATTTAAGTACTTATATACCAAACTAACAACCATTAAAGTACCATACATACATGACAACATAACAAACATTTCATCACTTAAAATAGCATATTTACAAGCCAAACATAATGGCTAATTTCATCAAACAAAGACACCTATACATGCCATTATAACCATGACTCAAAATCATCAAAATCTACCAATATAGCCGATGGATAGTGTGCAAGTTTCCAACCCAAGCGAGCTTCCGATTATCTAAAAACATGAGAGAAATAACACAAAGTAAGCATATAATGCTTAGTAAGTTTGTGATACGATCTCGCCTCGGTGACTTGATTTGAGTTGTTTGTTGTGCCCGATCGTTAAATGGAGATGTTTCATTCAATTCAGAGTTTAAGGAAATTTAGCTAAATGTAGGCTTAAATGGAAGGTTTTCAAAGAGTTTTAAGATGGATTAAGGATAGGTTCGACTAACAAAGAAAAATTAAAATGGATAGTTGATAGTTGAATTGGATGGAAATCGAACTTAAGTGTCAAAAACGAACCAACACCAAGAAGAGTGTTGACCCGGGCTTATATGACTTAAGGTGCTTCAGTGATGGAAGATAGGGGACCTTGACCCGTTACCTAACAAGGTAAGAACCAAAGGTATAAGGTTGGATGAACGCCACACTACGAGAGTGATAAGTTCGAAAGAAGAATCAGGTTGACGCCACTGACTAGCAGATAAGTCAAGTTGAGTCTCAAACGAAATTTGAGAGAAGAAAACCTCACAAACAACTCAATGTTCATTCAAAATTGGCAAAAGTCTGAATTACAACATAGGAACTTCATATTTATAGCTAAAATTATAGGCTAGCTGAATGGACATTTAAGCAACTAAAAGGACAACTTGTTTGTAGCTTAAATGAGCTAAAACTTCCATGAAGTTTCCAAGCAAGTTCCTTGAAGCTTCCTTAGCCTTGGTGATGCCAATGGACAGTCCCTTGATGTTTCCAATCAGCTGGAGTTAATGAAATTAAGTAATGAGCTGAATGGACTTGCTTAGATTCTGCCAAGCTGTGCGCACTTGCTTAAATGGCCTGCTTTGATCAACTGAATAGTTTTGAACTTATTAAAGTCAGCTTGGGCACTTCAATGGTCCTTAGGTGTGAACCAACGAGTTTGAGTAGTCTTTGTGTGTGAATGCTCAAAACCAAATGGGCAACAAGTGTGAAAGGACTTTCCAGAAAGTGTGAAAGCTCTTAAGGCTGTTGGACTCCACGTAGTGGCAGCTTGGAGAAAGGAATCAGCAGCTCACTTTTGTCCCTTGGTGTTCACGAAGAGTTGCTTGGAGCACCTAAATCATCAGCACACCTTTCATTCAAACTGTCCATGCATGTGGCTGGAACAGTTTAATTTAGCAAATTAAATTCATCTTAAGACACATTAATTCGGCAGCTCAAACCATATTAAAATTATGCATTCAGTTAGGACACATTAAAACAAGTAATAACTAAGACATATTAAACATAAGTAATAAACTAAGACACATCTTAAATTCAGCTGTAGCTAGAAAAATTAAAAACATGTAATAATATTAACACATTTATAAACAAAATTAATAAGTCCAAATTAAGACATATTTATGAGCTGAAGTTAATTAACTAATTTAACTAAAAACATTTATTTTATTCCAGAAAATAAAACGCAAGAACTAAAAAGATAGATGAGTTAAATCGAATTAACTAGCTAAGTTAAACTAATTGATTTATTCCAACAAGCTTAGAGAGCATAAAATTAAAATAAACTCAAAATGAGCAAACAAGCTCATTGGGCTGGAAACGAGCTGAATTGAGCTCAACGAGCTGGAATCAAACTAATTCAGCTCGCAAGGGATTGCAAACAATGCTTAGGGAGCTGGTCCAAGAGTGTGCTCGGGGCGTGGCCGTATCAGTTCGTAAATCATAAATAATGCTTACCATTTCAATATATAAGCTTAAAAGCAATTTACGAACTAATCCAACATAGTTTGGCACAAGCCTAAGCATCAACAACAATTCAAGTTAGTGATAAACACATCACTTAGCAAACTCAACTCATAACATAATAGCTTTCATGTATATAGCATATAAGCATTCATACTTTCATGAACATGACTATGCATACATTAAGCATCAACAACTCATACCTTTTCATGCTTTCATGGCATTACTAATCGAAACATCTATCATTCATTCCTTTTGTATACCCATTGAACCACTTAGAATAATATCAGGTACTCAAGAATCTCACACACTGTGTGCTAACATATGGTCGAAACCATTTATTTCTCTTTTCATACATAGTTGCTCACTCTCGAGCTAGAAATGGTTCTGTTCACACATGGCTACTTACACAAGCAGTCAAGTATCCGCAGCACATGCCGGAACTCAGCCGCAAGTAGGATGTTCAGGACTAGCACCCGAAACACGGTAACCCTAATGACATGTCATTTGTATCCTATATATTCCTAAGGTTCAAACGAGATCCGAAAGTCGCCGAAACTTCGTTGGATATTTCTATAGAAACATAATATGATAATACGAAAAAATAGAATTTAAATTAAATATATTAAAATGCTAATTAAACGTACTAACTTACCTCGACCACAAACGAAGATATACAATCAACTAGCCCGACACTTTTTCCTTTCCCCGATCTAAATTTGTACGATGCTTATCTTGATCTAAATAATCAAATTCAGCCCATTCAATAATTATTCTATTCAATTCAATCCAAAAATCATATTTTAGCAAAATTACACTTTTGCCCCTATAATTTTAAACTAATTACAATTTAGTCCCAAGGATTATAAAATGAAATTCATGCAAATTTAAGGCTAACCCAAGCTAGTTGAATTTCACTTAAGTCCTTAGTAGCTCACATTATTCATAAATTTCAAAATTTACCATGAACATTACACATTTTTCAATTTAACCCCTAATTGACATTTTCATCAAAATTCACTTTATAAAAGCTGTTTAACTAACAACAAACATTTATTTTCTTCCATAAAACATCACAAACAATCATACATTCATGGTAAAACCCTAACCTTTTAACAGTTTTGCAAATTAGACCCTAGGCTAGCTAGATTAAGCTATAACGACTCCAAAAACATAAAAATCATTAAAAGCGAGACAAAAATCACTTACATGCGCAAGGTGAGAGATGGTCGAATGTTTAAGCTTGGTTATGGCTTGATTATGCCCTAATTCAAGTGGTCATCTTCATTTAGGAAGATGATACTTCTTTTTTCTATATTTTAATCAAGTTATTTTATTTATTTACATTTTTAACCTTATTAATTAACATTCAAATCACTTAATTTAATGTTCATATTTGTCCACTAATTATACTAATGGTATAATTACCATTTAAGGCCACTCATATACAATATTCATAGCAATTTGACACTTTTTTCCTATAAAACTCTAATTTTGCACCTTATGCAATTTAGTCATTTGCAGTTAAAACCCAAACATGATCAAAAGCTACAGCACAAGTTACAACATAACTTGACGAAGGCTTCTTTTTCGGTTTCTACTAAACATATTTTACTCTATTAGAAAAGTGTGGATTATATTATTTCGAACTTCCAATTATATTTTAAGGATAATTTTCGATTTTTTGTTGGATAATGCGATATGTTATAGGAGTTTGAGATTTAACAATTATTGGTTTCCTTCGATGGGTTTATATGATTATATTATTGCTTAATAACCATGATACCCTTTAAGATAGATGAATTAGTTTTAGAAAAACAATAGAAATATTGACTCGATGAACGACTTTTTATTCATAAATGTTAGTCTCTTACAAAAGACTTTAAGACTCAAAAACAAAGCTAAACAAAGACAAAATGATGAAAGCCGATCAAGGCTGACATGCAAAAGACTTTAGACCCAGAAACAAAGCAAAAGAAAGACAAAATGATTAGAAACCTCATCGAAGAAACACCCAACCAAACAAAAACATTAATTAACCCCAAACAAAAGGGCTGAAAGGAACAACTTGTTCTGCCTTATTCCATTGCTAGAACTATTATAGGAGAACATCAATGTGCTCTTCAGGTCCTTCTTCTAAATCGCCCATCATGCTCCACAAGTTGTTATCTATTATGGGTTTAACCAGTTATGAGTTAACCTGTTTCTATCATTGGCAAACATGCATCACCAGTTAATATCAATCAATTACAGGATCAAATGAAAGCAAATATATATCAAAAGGTGGCGACTGGATCTCTCTAGTGTGGAGTACAAGTAATATAAAAAGGGTTAGGGTTAAAGGACTAACTGACGAATTTTCTTCTTCAGCTTTTCATTCTCTAGACCAATTAGAAAGACTTGAAGTTGAAGCTCCTAATATAAACGAGAAGGATTTTCAGTTAAAACATTTTTCTTTTTTGGCCAACAAATATTTGGATACAAATATATTACCTGCAACTCACTGTTGAGAGGTGTAACCAGTAGGCAAAAATAAGGAGCCAAAAGGAAAAGGAAACAAATATGTGGTTAGAACTTGAAAATAAAATAAGATTTAAAATCAAGATTAATATTTAATTACTCACTAGTGAACAGGATGATAATATGCTATCAAATATTTTAAATTTATTTTTTGATGATGTGTTATCATTTGGTTCATTAATAGTGGAAATCATAGATGTATCAAATATTAATAAGGGTAAATAGTAAATTTGGTTGGGTTGCGAGATGAACCGATTCATCATGTTGGCTAATTCCTGAGCTAAAACGACTCGAAATTCCAGCTGCTTGATCTTCTGTTTCACATAAATGGCACAATCCAAAACCATAGTTAAAATAATATCTATTTAATTTTTTTATAGGAAAGAGATGATTATTGAATTGATAGACATTATTCAAAAAATCATCCACCACCTCTTCTTCTTTTTTGTCTTCAGAATCTTGTTCTTCAAAATATCCATCACTTTCAAGTCCAATATCACTATCATCCTTGCTGTTCTCATCATAAAACCACCACAACAAAAGAAAAAAAAAATCAAAGCAGAACTAAAAACAGCTTCTTTAAAAATAAAAATAAATATATATGTATAACTTCACTAGGCCTACAGCCAACGTTATATTAATGTTTTTGAAAGCATAAATACAATGCTATTATCTCCTTGCTTTTATTTGTTGAATATATGAAGAAAAAAGGATATGTATATGTATATAATATACCTATTGATGGGGAATCGGGGTTGTGAAGGGAGCACGTTAAGGTTAGCCCTAGGCATGTGGTTTGCTTTTGAGTGTTGCTGCTGCTCTTGAGGAGAATTCTCCTCGTTGCTATTGGCTAGTATCTCACTCATGGATGAAAAACAAGAGAAGATAGAGAGGCTAAGGCTTGTGTGAGTAGTGGAGTGAAGCATATTGGGAGAAAAACCCTTGCTTTTATAGAATAAATGAAACGTCGGGTCTGTTAGGTGTTTGCTATGTATGGCAAGTTTCACATGTTACCTGCCTTTTTTTTTTTTTAATTTAGCTTGGGTCCACTCAATTTTTTTATTCTTTTTAAGTATTATAATTTATTTAATTTACGAGATTCAAATATAAATTATGGTCGTCATTTATTCATATGTAGTTCTTATTATTACACGTGTTTGTGAAGATCGATGATATAATTGATTTGATTTTTAGAGTTCAAATACAAACCATCATCTTCATTTATTCTGATACGATTCTTAATATTATACGTGTTTTACATATGTCAATTATTTAATTTATAGTATTAAAATAGAAATTATTGTAGTCATTCATTCATTCGTAATTCTTAAAATTACACGTGTTCGTGCAAACGAATTGCAAAATTTATATAATTTATAGGGTTCAAATTCAAATTAATTATTATTACAATTTGTAAAATTACTTGTAAATAAAATGCGTGTAAACGAATTGCAAAATTTATGTAATTTATAGGGTTAAAATACAAATTAATTATTGTTGCGGTTCGTAGAATTGCTTGTAATTCATAAAAGGCCTAACGCATAATTTAGTACCTAAGTTTGACACTTTTTGTTTTAAATTTGGTATTTATGTTATTTTTTGTCTAATTGGTACTTATATTTGACAAAAGTAATATATTTTGGTACCTGAAGATACCTGTGTTAATTTTAGTGTTTAATTTCGATTTTAAAGTTGATTTGATGAAATTTAATAATTTAGTTAATAATATTAGCAATTAATTTTCATCAAATTAATACTAAAACCTAAATTAAACAACATATATCAAAATGTATTTGACAAATTAAACACAAAATTAAACAAATTATAAAAAATTCAAACCTAGTAATAAAGATTTAAGATTAATACTTATCTTGATTTAGCCCGTAACGTTAATTGGCTACATATGGAAATATTATTAGCTGAGTTGTCCAAAATCACATATATGGTTATGAATCTAAAATCACATATTTGGTTATGAATATGTCCAAAAAAAACAAACACATATATGGTTAACAAAATCTGGGTCATTAATTTTAGACACCTCAATTAATACTGGTTCAAATTTTTATTGTTTTGTGAAATTTTAATTTTAATTTTAATTAATGGGTAAAAATTAGTTGGTATATTACTATATACTATATATTAATTTGTATTCTCGTGCGACGTTGAATAAGTTGTGTATATTACTTTTGTAACTTTTTTTATAATATTAATTTTTTGTTTACAACTTTTAATGATTTTTTTGAAATAAATTGAAAAGGAAATGTAATTACAAAATATATTTAAAAATATTTAACTAATTTAGAATAAGGTATATTAATTGAAGATAAATCGATTTTTTTCGTTTTTCCAATTTTTTTTTAAATTTATAACATTTAATTGGCTATGTATGGAAATATTATTAGTTGAGTTGTCCAAAATCACATATATGGTTAAGAAAATCTGGGTCATTAATACTGGTTCAATTTTTTATTGTTTTGTGAAACATTAATTTTAATTTTAGTTAATGGGTAAAAATTAGTTTACATATTACTATATACTATATATTCGTTTGTATTCTCGTGCAATGTTGAATCTATTGTGTATATTACTTTTATAATTTTTTTATGATATTAATTTTTGTTTACAATTTTTAATGAATTTTTCAAAAAATAATTAATATATTGAAAAGGAAATGTAATTAAAAATATATTTTAAAATATTTAACTAATTTAGAATAAGATATATTAATTTATTTAAAAATTCAAAATAAAGAAATAATTTATTTAAAATCAACATTATATTTATTATATAAAAATTAAGAAAAAAATGTTAACAAAATGCATGTAGTAACTTAAAATATTAAAAGAGAATGAGTAAAAGAATAATGTGTAACTTACGCAAACAATCACTCAATTTTAATACAGTTGAAACAGTCACTCTAGTATCAATTCAGTCACCAATTTTCATAAAATAACAAAACAGTCCTTTTAATCATTTTCTGTTACAGGCGTAACGAAAAAGTGACATGGCATTTAACAGAGGGTTAGCTATAATTTAAATAGCTCCATAGCCTTAGTTGGGCAGTAGAAAAAAAAGAAGAGTAGAAGAAGAGAAGAAATGGACATACCCTAGCTACGACCGTTTTGTTCCTCCAAGGTGAAGCCACCACTCAGTTCGCTACTATCCTTTGAATCTTTGTCCCTTTTTTTCTTCTTTTCTTCTCCTCTCTTTTTTTTTTCTCTTAACTCTAGTTGTCGTTGTTCATGGTCTTCTCTAGCCAACCGTCATTACCAAATGGCTCCTCTTTGCCTCTTCTCAAATCTCACTTCAGATTTCCTAATAGGCTTTCAAAATCCCAAGATTAAGACCTCAAAGCTTTGAACAAGGCTTCAACGGACCTCTGCGTCCACCTTCGGATACTACTATATTCTGGCCACAGCTTTTCTTCGACCAACCATGACTCTTGACCACTCGGATCATCGAACTGGTGGCTCGAGTTCTCCAACTCTTAAAACCAGAAATGAATGTGGGTTTCTTCTCTTTTGATTATCTTCTTTTTTAGTTTTTTTTTTTATTTCTCTCTTTTGATGCAGGCCAATTTGGGATTCTTTTTTTTTTTGTTAGTTTGATTTTGGATGCTTGCTATTTCTATTTTTGTTTTTTTTGTTTTGTCATCGATTTTGATTTGAAGCTTCATAACATCGCCACAAGTAGAAGCTCCGACCAAATCGGTGTCGATGAAGGGGCTATAATCAGATCTCCCTTGATGTTAGCCCAAGCAACTATTTCAATGCCAGCCTCAACATTTTCACTGTCGATTTTCAAATTTCACTACCAAAGAAAGAATTTTTCTAGTTTTATTAGGGATTGTGTTTTGCTTGCTTTGTCACTACCAAAAAATTATTCCCAATTTTTTTTCTCATTTTGGGTAAATTTTGGGTAAACTCCACGTCAACCTTCCATGTTAGCTAATTGGGTCAATTGTGTTTCCAACGTGGCAAGTTAACTAGCCATATCAGCTAGTTAATTGGCCACGTCAGCTATTCCGTTAAGTCTATGATTGGTTTGTTACTTTTCGATAACATTAGCAACTGTTTTGTTATTTTTTGAAAGTTAAGTGACTGAATTGAAACAAGAATGGTTGTTTTGTCAGCTGCATCAAAGTTGAGTAACTATTGGTGTATTTACCCAAATTGTAAATAAGTATTTCAAATAAGGAGTGTCATGTGCAAAAAAAAAAAAAAACTGTATTCTTTATCCTCTTTGCTATAGTGTGTTAATTTAGGGTAAAAGCTTAATTTTTTTTTCCTTTTATGAAATAAAAAGGTTTTTTTTTAGCAATACAATATTAGAACAACAACAATAATATAAAAATTAATAAACCTTAAAATAAAATATATGGGTCTTTACTTGCCCCTTAAGATAAATCTAGTCCTAATTAATTCTTAAAAGAAATATGTTGCAAATAAAAATAATGATTAAAATAATCCAAAAATCTAGGCACTATAATTCTCATGCAAAATCTTCATTGTAGCCTACAATTCAACTTGTTTTCTGCACATCGGACAATATTGTACTTGGCAAAAAATTTATCAACAAAGTGCGAAAACTAGCACAACTCATGTCCAACATTAATTAAAATAAATAGTAAAAAAAATATCAATTAAGCACATTATCAATTACTTGTCATCTAGTGGATGCATCAAATCTTAAGCCTTAAAAGAGTTAGAAGCATTTGAAGGGACTACAGGTGTAGACAAGTTCTGTAATGGGCCCATTTTGCTCGGGGCCTAAACCAATAACTCAAGCATAAAATAAATAAAACCAAATAGAAAAAAAAATATCAAACAGTCCAAGGTTTTTACAACAGGCCCAAAACCCAAATGGCCTATACTAAAAACAACCCAAATCTCTAATGGCCCTTGACCCCAAAAAACAAAAAAACCTAATGGCCCGATAAGCCCACTACCTAAACATTTTCAGCCAGAGAAAGAAAACCCTAGGTTAGCTAGCTACCGCCGCCGCCACGCACGCCAGCCTCCTCACGCGCGCCACCATACGGCCTCCGTACCTACAAGGACAAAAACACAACAGCACAAAAAAAACAGATAGCAAAAAAATATTGTATTTTTTTTATTTTCGGCTATAAAGCCATGGAAAACAATGTATCATTTTTTTTTGTTTACAGACACACACAATATACAAAAAAAAAAAGCAAATCGAGAAGGGATTAAAGCTTACCATTGCTCTTGTGTTTCGCCGCCGTGGGTGGCCGAGGACCGCCCTCTCCGATGAAAGAGGGCATTTTTCGGGCTAGGGAGTCGAAAAGCAAAAAAAATGGTGACTTTTCATTTTTCAGCCACCGTGGACGGCCGCGCCGTCACCGGCAGTCGGCAGCGGCCAGGGTGGTCCGGCGACCGAAGCTTGGCCGGAATTTGGAAGGGGGGAGAGAGTTTTTTTGAAAGGTTTTTGTTTTTTTTTTTGTGTGTGGGGGGGTTTAAAATGGAAGTTTTAAAAAATTTTGGGTATAAATACCCCAAATGAAACGGCGCCGTTTTGAGAACTGTTTTCAGAGGCCAAAACAACGTTGTTTTGGCCTCTGACCCGAGACCCAACCCATTTGCCCTCAGGATCCGCGTGTTTTTGCGATGAATGGGCTATTTGCACATGCGTTCCCTCTGCTTTGCGACGCGTTGCAATTTGGTCCTTTTTTTTTCCTTTTTTAATTTTATACTATAATTTTATTTGAGTATCATTTTAGCCCTCGGATAAAACGCTGCGCATAGAGGGCTAGGGATATTTTCCCTTTCGCCCCCTCGTGTTTTTAGCGTGTTACGAATTAGACCGTTATTTCTCTTTTTATTTCGAATTCTTCCCCCAAATTTTATTTAGGTTTCAATTCAATCCTTTTTCATATCCTTACATTTATTTTATTTAAATTTAGATCCTAAATTTTATTTTAATGGCAATCAAGTCCTTATTCATTTAAATTTGGACTCTTTGAATTTCTTTTATTTTATTCTATTTTATTTATCCATTTGTCTAATTATTTATTTATCATTAAATTTTTATCTTTTTACACTTTAAAATATAGATTATTTGCAATCCTTTAAGTACACATTTTCATTATTTTATTACTTTTTTTGTATTACTTCATTGTTAATTCATTTGTAAACTTTTTCCATGTTTTTGATCATGCATTTACCATTTTATTGTCTTATTTATTTAATATCGCGACTTGATTATTAATATTGTATTCATCTTTGTAATTACATATTATTATTATTAATGTATTATTATTAATTAACTTTGTTATTATTACTATTATTTCTTTAATATTTATTTACCTAAATATTATTATTATTATTATTATTATTATTATTTTATGTTTATCATTTTTTACCTAAATTTCATATTTGTTCATACTTGTTTGTTTATTTTTCATTTCTCTACTTTCAAAATATTTGAATTTAGCTTTATGTATATACCTTGTATTTATTTACTTACTACCATTTTTAATTTTATTTTATTTTTTTATTTCACTATTATTATTTTATTATTATTTTTACTTAACTAGTATTAGGCTTAATTAGTTAAAGCCACTGGTTATTTATTATCTTAGCTATATTCTTATCGCTTCACTTATATGTGTCATCATTTTATCAAGCCATGAGTCGTTTTTAAACATTCATTCATCTCTATCGTATCTCGAATAAATTAAAAACTCGGGGTTTCAAACATTGTGTTCGTTTCCACACAATCGCACTTCGTTTTTAAAATAAGCAATCTTTCGTAATTCGAGATTCAAAAAGTCATTTCCTAACTTATAGGATTTCGATTTTCTCGATAGATCCGAATAAACGAACGTTTTTTAAAGCATAAATTTTGAAATATTCTCAGGAATTAAGAAAAATCGTGTTCTAACTTACGGAATACAATTTCTTTCTAAAATCTAGATAATCGAATGTCTTTCAAAATAAATAAATTTTTTGGTATTTATTCTCGTTTCGGGTTTTAAGATATTGTGTCCTAACTTACGTGACGTAATTCTTTATTCTCGATTAGCGAGGAATATGCCCTCTTCTCAGAAAAATTTTCTATCAAACAATCTTTTAACAAAAGATTATATTTCTTTAATCTCTTCAAATTTTCGATTTTCAACACTAAGACACTAATTAACCCACTTTCTGGACTTTGTAGACCAAAAATTATCGTTTTAGTAAATTTAAACTTTTATTAAAATGATCAAATTATGAGGTGATCTGACCACACCTAAATAAAAAGGATTGGCGGCGACTCTATTTTTCGTTTTAAAAAGTCGACCCCATTTTTTTTTAAAAAAAAAGAATGGTTTCGACAGCTTGGCGACTCCACTGGGGACAAAATAAGAGAGTCGAGCCATAAATTGATTAATTTTTGTCTTTTTATCAAAAAATCAAAAATCTGTTTTAAATTTACGATTGCTCTATTGCATTTTATCTGTCATTTTCATGGTTTTAATCATAGTAAGCTTGCTTTGTTGGTTTAAATCTGTTGACGTGTCTCTTTTTTTTGCATTACATAAGTCTCAATTTTAATTACCCTTTTAAGTGGGAGCGAGAAGCTATTCCTTCGTGAGGTCTTCACCTCCGTATAGGATAGTAGATCGCTTTCGGGATACATCCGTACCTATGTCTTCGTGGGATTTTCATCTCCGTATAGCCATGGGGAAATGTATTCCCCTGAACTGAACTTGGTCCGCATAAGCCTATAATGGGTGAGGATAGAGGAATCTGCCGGTTCAGGTACCTTTACCCTAGAACCAAACCTCCATATAGCGAGCCTTAAGAGTCCACCTTAAGTAGAGCCGTGCCAAACCCTAGTGGTCACCCAAGTAGGTGCTTTACTTATTGTTCTTTGCGTACTTTAAACGGTGTATGAAGTACTGACTTGCTTTGTTTTTGTTTTAATTGCATGGCATTTTCAAAAAAGGTATTGATTCACATTCGGTTCCTAAATAGATAACTTATCATGGAAAAAGGGTTTTTTGATAAAGTGGAGGATAATGCGGCCGTCCGGATTTGGGCCGAGATAGCACAGCAAGAAAAAGGTGATAGTCTGACTGAGAGATACGTATCAGAGTTGTGGGATTTCACCCGCGTCAGTGTGACTCAGAATAATCTTCAAGAATTAAAGGAGATATGAGATCAGTGGAATGATGAGGTCAAGCAACTGCTTTACTGTAACTATAGAGATTTGCCTTATCTGCTAGATGTGAAGGTGGACAAGCACTTATTTCGAGCCCTCGCCCAGTTCTGGAATCCTGCCTACAGTTGCTTCACTTTTGGGAAAGTTGATTTGGTACCTACCGTGGAGGAGTATATGGCCTTACTTCGTTGCCCAAAGATTCAAGCCGACAAAGTATATTTAAGAGCCACTAATGTCCCGACCTTTTTGAAGAAATTGATGAGCATCACAGGGATGAATAAGCAGTGGGTGGCAGCTTGGATCAAGCAAAAAGGAGATATTAAGTGTATCCCTTGGAAAAAGTTGAGGGATCTGATTCTAGTGCATCCAGATATGAAGAAAATGGTTGATGTGTTTGCTTTGAGTATCTACAGTTTGGTCGTCTTCCCCAAGGCATTAGGGCACGTAGATGAGGCAGTCTCGGATCTCTTTGATCAACTTGACAAAAAGATCACGTTGATTCCTGCGATTTTGGCCAAAACTTTCAGATCCTTGAACGCGCGCCAGAGAGTTGGCGAGGGCAGATTTATAGGGTGCGCGCAACTTTTGTTAGCATGGTTCCACTGCCATTTTTGGAAAGTGGAAAAGGTCTCATATCGAATCTTCTCCGAAAGCTGTTCTCCCCTGAAAGAGATAGTGGCTACGCTGAGACAGGATGATATTACGGAGGAAAAGTAGATGATGATTCTCCAAAGTCTGCAAGAAGAAGATATTGAATGGAGAGCCCCTTGGATGGTCCCCGACGAGATCTTGTACCGATGTGGAGATTTTGATTGGGTTCGCCTACTTGGGATATGGGGAGCTGTCGGGTATGCTCTCTTACTTGTGTTAAGGCAATACAGGTCAAGACAGTTCACGCCAGCAACACAAGGGTTAGCTCAGTGTGAGTTTGTAACACCCCTTACCCGAAACCCTTGTCGGAATCGAGTACGTGGCATTACTAGACTTGACTATTAACTCGGGGTGTAAAATTTTAAAGCTGTCCAACTGCGTCACGCTTACTAAGTCGACCATAACTCGAGTTACAAAACTCAAAATTTAGATCCGTAATTTTTCCTTGAAACTAGACTCATATAGCTTTTCACCATAAATTTTCCAGAATTTTTCATGTGGTCAATTAGTACAGTTTATTCATCAAATTTACCCTTATTACACTGCTTGACAATTCTGATCTGTCTCTACAAAAATGCAGTTATCTCATTGCACAAATTTCCTGTAATGTTCTTGTTTATACCAATGAAAAATAGACTCATATAGGGTTCTACACATATAAACCATGCTTCTTAATTATTTTTGTACAATTTTTGACAATTTTTCCAAAACAGAACAGTGACTCACGGATTCATTCAGAGCAGGTCTCATTAAAACTTAATTATCTCATAATATATAAATCTTTTGCCTACTCTGTTTCTTTCATGTAAAAATAGACACAATAAGGTTTAATTTCATATCTCATTCACCTCCTAATTCAATATACCCTATATTTGGTGATTTTTCTAACTCACATCACTGCTGCCACTACAAGCTGTTTTGTTGCATTTTATGAAAGACTAGCTTCTAACCGAACCTACCTACATCCCAAATTCAAGGATTCATTTCGTATACCAACATTTCCTTAACAAAAACGATTAAACTTTGATTAAGAATGCATAAACATTGCCATCATGAACCAACATACATATCAAAAACACAACAACGTACTTAACTAAAAATTTAGCCATATTCGCATGGCTATTATATACATGAACCTTAAGATTTCATCAAACAAAGACCAAGTCTTTCCTATACATGCCTTCGTTTAAAACCAAAATGAAAGAGTACCCAAAATGTAGATTGATAGTGTGAGCGACTTTCCGAACGATCCCGATGAGCTTGTAGCTTGGTCCTAATCTATAAAACAGAGGAAACATTTCACATAATTAAGCTTACTAGCTTAGTAAGTCCTAACTCATGATAATAAAACATTTAATTATTTACGAAATGAAAGCAATCAACTTATGGCATTTCACATAGGCAATTAAGTAAATTGTTTATACAAAGCCAGATACTAGTAATTCATTAACCCAAGTAAATTAGGAATCATTTCCTTCAACCTACATTTCTTTGTAGTTCATATAAGCATATCGCATGAAAATCTCCTTTCTTAACATTTATACTTGAAAACCAATTGTTTCATAATAGCACATTCTAAGCTCGAATTCCGTCATATTACATCCATCAATATTAACTTCGAATACATATAACACAATTCTCATAATATTAATTTGACCCAAGTAATATTAAACATAGCATACCTTACATGCTTACCTGAACCGTATACTTAACAAATTAGCTTTAAATTGTCTTGAACAAAGATTCAATTTCTCTTTTGTAAAATACATCACCGGCATCAAGCCTGCTAGGCGTAAAAGCCTGAAAAGTAACACCGGCACAAGGCCTGCTAGGCGTAAAGCCCGATAAATAACACCGGCACAAGGCCTGCTAGGCATAAAGCCCGATAAATAACACCGGCATAAGGCCTGCTAGGCATAGAGCTCGATTATGTCACCGGCACGAGGCCTGCTAGGCTCGAAGCCCGAATGTCAGAATAGTTTTACATGCTTTTCACATTTCACTATCTGTAACATCCCAAACCCGGTCCATACACCACGACCGAATCTGGTATGTTACAGGGAAAAATGTATTTGAGAGGTTTAGGCTTACGGGAAACAGTTTGATAAAAACCCTTTTTGCACATTTTATTCTGGTAAAAATCTTGGGCATGATTATTTAAAAACTTCATGTGTCATTTTGAAAACGTTTTAAGAAGTTAAACAAGTTTATTACATTTGGAAATTCAAGTTGTTTCTTATTGTTACTTAAACCATTTGACTTAGTAGAAAAATCGAGTTTTGGTTTAAAAATCATTTGAGGTTCCTTAATGCCAAGTTAAAGTGTGATACCCGATGGTATCGTTTAAAATACATAGCGTTATAGTTTTGAAATCATTGTCTTTCCCACTTTTAGCAGAATTTCAACCCAATTATTTTGTTAAGGCATATCAAAAATCTACTTTAAGCATAACATAGCAAAACATAATTTAAAGGCCATTTACAATCCAAAATAAAACCCAAATAGTAGTAAATAAGCTTAAGTACCAAATTTTATAAAGTCTGAGCAAAACTTTATTTAAGCATGGCATGAGCACCTCGAGTCCATCCCGGCTCCATGTCCGCGTCTAGGAGTCACCTGAAATGTCAAAGGAGAGAGTGAGTCGCAAGACTCAGTGTAAAAATCTCCCTCCCGATAAAGCAATATGCTAACACACATCAAATCATAGCAACATAATTAATGCACCCCGGTCCTAACCATCCATATCACCTTTCTACCCCGTGTGGTACCAAACCACTGGTGGTGCCAAACCACTGGTGACCCAAAGTCACGATATCCATAAGTGTGGTGCCAAACCACTGGTGACCCAAAGTCACGAATAATCCAATGATGGGGCCAACCCATCGTGTGATACCAAATCACTAGCGACAATCCCGTATCTCTCAAGTGGGGCCAGCCCACGGTGGTGTCAAACCACAGGGACGAGTCGCAATGAGGTGCCAAACCTCTGGTGTCCCAAAGACACAGTGTGATACCAAATCACTGGTGACCGCAGTCACAAATCCGATGATGGGGCCAACCCATCGTGTGATACCAAATCACTGGCGTCAATCCCGTATAATCAACCGTGGGGCCAACCCACCGTGGTATTAAGCCACTGGGACAAGACGCTGAGGTGCCAAACCTCTAGTGACCCAAAGTCACAAAATATCATCTGTGGTACCAAACCACTGGAGGTGCCAAACCTCTGGTGTCCCAAAGACACGGATATCATACTCACCCTCCTCTCAAATCACCCAACAACATACCATACTCATGCAGATGACATAAATCATACAATCATGCTAACATGCTCAAATAGCATCTCATAATATTTTCATCATAACTCATGATATCTCATACATCATTACAGATTTCGTAAATAAACTGACTTACCCGTATCCGTACTTATACCCCATCGGGTACCAAATCCATCAATCATATCGTGTCACTTTAATAAATATATAGGTTATTAATCACATTACTAAACAGAAGTGTGTTAGTTTACACACCTGCTAAAACGAAATCTTTGATACCAAAGGAATCGATCTAAGGCTCCTTGATTACTTGCTCCTAAAGCTTGATTTGGTTTCCTACCAAATCTCGAATCAAGCAGTGGTTCTTCTGACAATCGGCACACCCTAATAAGAGGAAAGTTAGTCCTTCAATCTTGTCTAATTGAAACCAATAGAGTAAACCAACAAACCCAACATTTACCACCACCTACCAAACAGTTCCAACAGGTAAAGTCCTCAATCGACTGCTTCGAAAATCCCCGGTTACCCTATCATGACATCGGTTTCAACATAAGAGATCAACTCCTTTCAACATATGCCAAAATCGGCTATTAACCCAACCAAAACCGATGAGGCATAAGAGAGGGAAGAAATGGCCTTTCAGCCTAGTACTTACCTAACTCCACTGATCGATCAACCAAACAAGATCACCCCTCACTGATATTCGGCCAAGGGAGACTACTAGGAGAAGGGAAGATATTCGGCTAAGTTGGAAACAATAGAAAGAAGAAATCGGCACTAGGTGTTTAACACTTCTGTTTTCGGCTTTGAGGGAAAAGACAATGTGAAATGGAAGCAGAGTTTCGGCAATCATGCTTAGGAAAAGAAAATAAAAGTTTGAGAAACAAAATGGTTGTAGTTTCGGCACAAAAGAAATGAGGAGAACAAATGGGTAATTCGGCTATCACGGTTTCAAGAAGAAAAAGAGAATTTGAGTAAGGAAGAAACTAGTTTCGGCTTACCTACATGAAAAGAAAAGGGAGAGAGAGAGAGCATACGGCTACCAAAATAATTGAGAGAAAACGAAGCACAAAATCAGCAAAGTTGCTTGGACTTTTCGGTTTGAAGGAGAAAATGTGAAGAAACTGGCTTGAAATTCGGCTTAGGCTAAAGACAAAAAGAAGAAGTTTGCTCCCTCACTTTTGACCGAAAACATCAAAATGCCAAAAGCATTTTCGGCACATCCCTCTCCCATGTTTACCAAACCGTCCACTAACTCTACAAGCTTCCCAAGTTTCGGCCAACACCTCCAAACACCCCAAAAAATTCGGCCACAACCCCCCATTAACTCCCAACCATACATTTCAAACACTTTGAACAAGTCTTCCTCCACTATTTGCTCTCCACCTTCCATTCAAATGGGTAGACCAAGTCCAAGGCAGAGTTTGAACTGCCTACAAACTCTTCCTTCCATGCCGTCAAAATGGAAGCCAAAATGGGGATCTCCGCAGCTTGAACACAAGACCTCTCCTCCTTACATATGACGCCAACTTCAAGCTCCAAGTGGCACATGCCTTGCCACTTTGCCAGCTCACCTTTTGTGCAACAAAACACCAAATAAAACTCATATATCCCAGCTCCATCAGCTCCCCTGACTTAGGCCAAAAACAAAAATTTTCCTACCTGCTCAAGCTTACTTCTAGCTCACAACTAAGTCCCGAAACTATACAAACATCAACATAACAGGCCGTAATCATGCAAACAATGTCACAACAAAAATAGCCCCTAACCCGGGATATTACACTATCACATATCGAACCATATGCATTTATTCACATTGCATTATAAATATTTGAAATCAATCCAATCATCATCATCACATTCGGCCAACTATATCATGAATTTATACTCTAAATTTCCACAATTCATCATTCACTAAGTTCGTAATTAACTTATTGGCATATTTTAGCTAAAGAACTTACCTTAGAAGTCGATAAATTTGAAGTCTCCAACTATTCGTTTAGTTTAGCTTTTCCTCGCTCCAAATTCTTCTCCTTTTGATCTTGATCTAATTTGGTTCAATTAAACCAATTAAACCACACTCCCATTCAATTCAAAAGCAAAATCATATAATATATAACTTGCCAATTATCCCCCCCGACATTTTTAATATTTAAGCATATAATTTCCAAGACATAAACATTTGCATTCGGCAATCACTCACTACTTTGTCCAAGTATATTCAATAATATTAGGGAACACTTTAGTAATAATCTCTTTAATGTACTTTAACTTAAAACTTACCTTCTTATCTATGGCCACACACATTAACCCTATATATATATATATATAACCGAATACAATAGCCATATTTTCATTTTCCCTTATGACCGAATTTGCCAATTTAGTGTGTTCATACATCTTCTTCAACATGAGACCAAGTAACAAGCTAACTAACCACAATTTATTTATCCATTTCCCAGCCGAATATTAGCTTGCTTAAACCCTTCCATTGTTTGCTTAAAGAAATTTACCCTTCCTACTTAATCACCCAAAGATTATAAGCAAGTATGACCATTTATCCATGTTTAATATCACTATACTATATAAGTATAACCGATCATCAACATAAAAGGAAGAGGATTCAAAATCGGTGGTCTCACATTCAGCCGAATATAAGGGCATCCCCATGCCTAAATTCAAACCATTTTCTTAGAAGCTCAAGCTTCTTCTTCTCCTCATATCATCCAAATTTATTTACAAACCAAATCATAAACCCTCACCATGGCCGAACTTCATCATGCCTAACATAATAAATCTCTACTTGTTTTTTTTTTTTTTCAATGGTGATCAAAGAAATCAACCAATTTCAAAGATGGATTGTTAAGCTAAAATTCAAAATCTCACCTTACTCAATACATGCAATCAGCTGAATGAAGAAGATGAGTTTCTTCTCTTCTTGATGATGGTTTCGGGTGGATGATGAATGAAGGAAAAAGAAATGAAAATAATTTTTCTTTTTGTTTAAACTATTTACACATTATTTTTTTAGCATGCTTTTAATATAATATTACTTAAATTATAATATATTTAGGAAAACTTAATATTCTTAGCATGCTTACATTATAATAATGTCTTAAAAACAATAATTTAAGACCATAAATTATTATAATGCATGCTTGCCGTCCACCCCTCTACAAATGGGGAATTTGACATGCAACTCCCTATGTTTAAATCACAAGTCACTTAGCCCCTTATTTTATTTCATGTTTCCTACCTTGGTTCCTTTCGCAATTTAATCCCTTTTGCTAATTAAACACTCAAACGGTTAAATTCTTCTACAAAACATTCACATACATCAATTCACCCATAATAGACACAAGATAAAATGTTAAAAATATTTATTGGGCTCGGATTCGTGGTCCCGAAACCACCGTTCCGATTAAGGTCAAAATTGGTCTGTCACAACTCTCCCCCTTAAGAATTTTCGTCCCCGAAAATCTTACCGTTAAATAAGTTCGGATATTGTTGCCTCATTGACTCCTCAGGCTCCCACGTAGCCTCTTCAACTCCGTGACGATTCCATAAAACCTTTACTAATGGAATCCTTTTGTTTCTCAACTCTTTTATTTCCCAAACTAAGATACGGATCGGTTCTTCATCATATGTCAAATCAGATCTAATTTCAATCTCTGACGGTGCAATCACATGGGACGGATCCGATCTGTATTTGCGAAGCATCGAAACATGAAATACATTGTGTATCTTTTCTAAGTCAAGGGGCAGTTTCAATCGATAAGCAACAGGCCCTATACGCTCGATGATTTCATACGATCCGATAAATCTAGGACTCAACTTGCCTTTCTGACCGAATCGGAGTATTTTCTTCCACGGAGAAACTTTTAAGAACACCCGATCTCCGACCTGAAATTCAATGTCCTTACATTTTAAATCGGCATAAGACTTCTGACGATCCGAAGCAGCTTTCAAATTATTTCTGATAAGAACCACCTTCTGTTCTGTTTCTTTAATCCAATCAACCCCGTGTATCTTATTTTCACTGAGCTCAGTCCAGTACAACGGTGTGCGACATTTTCGCCCATATAAGGCTTCGTAAGGCGCCATTTTTATACTAGATTGGAAGCTATTATTATAAGCAAATTCGACCAACGGTAGGTATCGTTCCCACGTACCTTCAAACTCGAGAACGCAACACCTCAGCATGTCCTCAAGTGTCAAAATAGTTCGCTCAGACTGACCGTCTGTTTGTGGATGGAAGGCTGTACTAAAATGAAGTTTAGTACCTAGAGCATCTTGAAATTTCTTCCAAAACCGCGATGTAAACCTCGGGTCCCTATCTGAAACAATGGAACTCGGTACACCGTGCAACTTTACAATCTGTGACACATACAGTTTGGCAAGCTTATCAAGTGAATAGTCGGTGCGTACCGGTACAAAATGGGCTGATTTAGTCAGTCTATCAACGATAACCCATACAGCATCTTTCTTACTCGGTGTCATAGGAAGACCGGATACAAAATCCATTGTGATTCTATCCTATTTCCATTCGGGTATCATGATTGGTTGAAGTAATCGGGACGGTACCTGATGCTCAGCTTTCACTTGTTGACAGATTAAGCACTTGGAAACAAACTCAGATATGTCCCGTTTCATGCCAGGCCACCAATAAAACTGCTTCAAATCGTTATACATTTTTGTGCTACCCGGGTGTATCGATAGTCGACCACTATGGGCCTCACACAGGATCATCTGTATCAAATCTGAGTTCTTCGGAACACACAATCGGCCTTTATAATTCAAACAATCATTTGCATCAATCTGAAAATCTGATTCTGTACCACTTCCACACTGACTCCGAATAGCAATCAACTTTTTGTCAACTTTCTGTACATCACAAATCTGCTGAATGAACATCGGTCTTGCTTGTAACTCGGCTAAGATCGAACCATCATCAGACATAGTCACCCGTGCATTCAATGCACGAAGAGTATATAATGATTTTCGACTTAACGCATCCGCAACAACATTAGCTTTCCCCGGATGGTAGTCAATCACTAATTCATAGTCTTTCAGCAATTCTAACCATCTACGTTGTCTCAAGTTTAAGTCTTTCTGAGTCATCAAATACTTCAAACTTTTGTGATCTGAATAAATATGACATTTTTCGCCAAATAAGTAGTGACGCCAAATTTTTAATGCGAACACAATGGCTGCTAACTCCAGATCGTGAGTTGGATAATTTTTCTCATGCTGCTTCAATTGTCTCGAAGCGTAGGCTATCACCTTGCCTTCTTGCATTAAAACACAACCCAACCCATTCAAGGAAGCATCACTAAAAATAGTAAATTCTTTACCCGATTCAGGCTGAGTTAACACTGGGGCTTCGGTCAAAAAGGCTTTCAACTGCTCGAAACTTTTCTGACACCTTTCCGACCACTCAAATTTGACATCTTTCTGTAGTAGTCTCGTTAACGGTGTAGCTATAACAGAAAAACCTTTTACAAACCGTCTGTAATACCCCGCCAGGCCTAGGAAACTTCGGATCTCGGAAACGTTCTTTGGTGGTTTCCAATCGAGTATGGCTGCTATCTTGTTTGGATCCACCCGAATACCTGACACCGAAACAACATGACCCAAGAAGTTGACTTCATTCATCCAGAATTCACACTTACTGAACTTTGCATACAATCGTTGATCCCTCAAAGTTTGTAGTACTAATCTCAAATGCTCAGCATGTTCCGTCTCATTTTTGGAGTAGATCAGTATATCATCAATAAACACCACTACAAACCGATCCAAAAACTGTCGGAAGACTCGGTTCATTAGATCCATAAAAACAGCAGGTGCATTAGTGAGTCCGAAAGGCATAACCAAAAACTCATAGTGTCGTACCTCGTTCGGAATGCAGTCTTTGGCACATCTGAATCTCTGACTCGCAACTGATAATAGCCCGATCTCAAATCTATTTTCGAAAACACTGAAGCCCCATTTAACTGATCAAATAAATCATCAATCCGAGGTAACGGGTACTTATTCTTTATAGTTACCTTATTTAGTTGTCGGTAGTCGATACACATTCGCATAGTCCCATCTTTCTTTTTCACAAATAAAACCGGTGCACCCCACGGAGAGAAACTCGGTCGCGCGAAGCCCTTATCTGTCAACTCTTGCAACTGCGCTTTCAATTCCTTTAATTCAATAGGTGCCATCCGGTACGGAGCTATCGAAATCGGAGCCGCACCCGGTACTAACTCAATGCCAAACTCAATCTCTCGTACTAGGGGTAAACCCGGTAGTTCTTCAGGAAACACATCGGGGTATTCACATACAACTGATACAGATTCGCTTTGTTTCTCGGACATTTTATTATCCAGTACATAGGCCAAATAAGCTTCACACCCTTTTCTCACATACTTCCGAGCTAACATTGAGGATATTACTGTAGGCAACCCATTTATGTCACAGGATTTAATTCTGATGGTCTCACCATTTTGACATTTCAAATCGATAAGCTTTCTTTTACAATCCACTACTGCCTCGTGCGAAGTTAACCAATCCATACCCAAGATTATATCAAATTCGTCAAAGGGCAACAACATTAAATCAGCTGGGAAGCAATAATCTCGAATCATCAACGGACAACCCCTACACACTTTATTAACAAGCACACATCTACCCAAAGGGTTGGACACACGAATCGCAAACTCGGTAGACTCAACTAGCAGAGTCTTGCCAAATTTTAAAGTTTCACACACATAAGAATGAGTCGAACCAGGATCGATTAGTGCAATTACAGTAGTATCATAAAGAGTGAAAATACCGGTAATGACGTCGGGGGAGGAAGCATCCTCTCTAGCTCGTGCAGCATATGCTCTAGCCGGAGCTCTAGCCTCAGATCGATCTGTAGTGTTCTTCGTTCTTTTCTGACTACCACCTACATTACCGGAATGTCTGGGTGGTCTACCTCGCATTGACACGTTGCTCGGCTTAGTGTTCTGGACTGTATTCTGCTCAGCTAACTTCGGACACTCTCTAATGAAATGATCTGACGATCCACATTTATAGCAAGACCGATCATAAAATCTACAACTCCCTGAGTGCCATTTCCCACAATGCTTGCACTCAACTCTATTTTGTGGTACGTTACCAACACTGGCTATCGAGGTAGCTCAGGAGCTCATAGGAGGTCGATCCCGTCTAGGTGGATCTGTAGTAGCTTTCTATCGGCTGTAGTTGTCTCTGGGCTTCTTGGTCATGGAATGAAAGACTTTACCCGAAGATCTTTTACGGATGTCTCTAGCTTCTGTCTCAGCTTTCTTTTCTCTTTCCCGAGCTCTTCAGCTTTGCAAGCTCTCTCAACTAAAGTCACAAACTCTTGAATTTCAAGAATGCCAACAAACATCTTTATATCTTCATTCAGGCCATCTTCAAATCTTTTACACATAATAGCTTCAGTAGAAACACACTCTCTAGCATATCGGCTGAGCCTGACAAATTTTCTTTCATATTCCGTTACGGTCATTCGCCCCTGTTTCAGCTCAAGGAACTCTTTTCGTTTTTGATCAATGAATCTTTGGCTAATATACTTCTTGCGAAATTCAGTTTGGAAGAAATCCCATGTCACTTTTTCTTTCGGAACCACTGATACTAGTGTATTCCACCAGTGATATGCAGTGTCCCGCAGTAAAGATATAGCACACTTCAAGCATTCATCCGGAGTACAAGACAACTCATCAAGTACTCGAATAGTGTTATCAAGCCACATTTCGGCTCTCTCAGCATCATCATCGTCATTAGCTTTAAATTCTTCGGCCCCAAATTTTCGGATTTTATCAACTGGGGGCCTACTAGATCTTATCGGATCTATCATCGGGGGAGCTGAAGGAATCGGAGTTGAATTATTCGGGGGTGGAGGTTGATGTACATTCGGGTTATTCTGAATAAATTGGGCAAACCACTCATTCATCATCCGATAAAAGGCTTGTTTAGTCTCTCCTTCGTGGCTACCCGAAACAGGTCGAGAGTCTATCGGCGCTGATCCGTGGGCACGGTCAGGCGCTACGCTCTCCACATCATCAGCTATGGCTCTTTCAGGATCAGTGTCCATTTACTATATAAAACAAGGTTCAGGCTGTCAGAAGTCACCACACTATCAATATATATATATATACAAAAGGCATGTATAGCTAGACTCACACGCGCATACGGTAGTCCTAGAATCGGCTAAACCGTAAGCTCTGATACCAATCAAATGTAACACCCCTTACCCGAAACCCTTTTCGGAATCGAGTACGTGGCATTACTAGACTTGACTATTAACTCGGGGTGTAAAATTTTAAAGCTGTCCAACTGCGTCACGCTGACTAAATCGTCCATAACTTGAGTTACAAAACTCGAAATTTAGATCCGTAATTTTTTCTTGAAACTAGACTCATATAGCTTTTCACCATAAAGTTTCCAGAATTTTTCATGTGGCCAATTAGTACAGTTTATTCATCAAAGTTACCCTTATTACACTGCTTGACAATTCTGACCTGTCTCTACAAAAATGCAGTTATCTCATTGCACAAATTTCCTGTAATGTTCTTGTTTATACCAATGAAAAATAGACTCATATAGTGTTCTACACATATAAACCATGCTTCTTAGTTATTTGTTTACAATTTTTGACAATTTTTCCAAAACAGAACAGTGACTCACGAATTCATTCAGAGCAGGTCTCATTAAAACTTAATTATCTCATAATATATAAATCTTTTGCCTACTCTGTTTCTTTCATGTATAAATAGACACAATAAGGTTAAATTTCATATCTCATTCACCTCCTAATTCAATATACCCTATTTTTGGTGATTTTTCTAACTCACATCACTGCTGCCACTACAAGCTGTTTTGTTGCATTTTATGAAAGACTAGCTTCTAACCGAACCTACCTACATCCCAAATTCAAGGATTCATTTTGTATACCAACATTTCCTTAACAAAAACGATTAAACTTTGATTAAGAATGCATAAACATTGCCATCATGAACCAACATACATATCAAAAACACAACAACGTACTTAACTAAAAATTTAGCCATATTCGCATGGCTATTATATACATGAACCTTAAGATTTCATCAAACAAAGACCAAGTCTTTCCTATACATGCCTTCGTTTAAAACCAAAATGAAAGAGTACCCAAAATGTAGATTGATAGTGTGAGCGACTTTCCGAACGATCCCGATGAGCTTGTAGCTTGGTCCTAATCTATAAAACAGAGGAAACATTTCACATAATTAAGCTTACTAGCTTAGTAAGTCCTAACTCATGATAATAAAACATTTAATTATTTACGAAATGAAAGCAATCAACTTATGGCATTTCACATAGGCAATTAAGTAAATTGTTTATACAAAGCCAGATACTAGTAATTCATTAACCCAAGTAAATTAGGAATCATTTCCTTCAACCTACATTTCTTTGTAGTTCATATAAGCATATCGCATGAAAATCTCCTTTCTTAACATTTATACTTGAAAACCAATTGTTCCATAATAGCACATTCTAAGCTCGAATTCCGTCATATTACATCCATCAATATTAACTTCGAATACATATAACACAATTCTCATAATATTAATTTGACCCAAGTAATATTAAACATAGCATACCTTACATGCTTACCTGAACCGTATACTTAACAAATTAGCTTTAAATTGTCTTGAACAAAGATTCAATTTCTCTTTTGTAAAATACATCACCGGCATCAAGCCTGCTAGGCGTAAAAGCCTGAAAAGTAACACCGGCACAAGGCCTGCTAGGCGTAAAGCCCGATAAATAACACCGGCACAAGGCCTGCTAGGCATAAAGCCCGATAAATAACACCGGCACAAGGCCTGCTAGGCATAAAGCCCGATTATGTCACCGGCACGAGGCCTGCTAGGCTCGAAGCCCGAATGTCAGAATAGTTTTACATGCTTTTCACATTTCACTATCACATATCGAACCATATGCATTTATTTACATTGCATTAAAAATATTTGAAATCAATCCAATCCATCATCATCACATTCGGCCAACTATATCATGAATTTATACTCTAAATTTCCACAATTCATCATTCACTAAGTTCGTAATTAACTTATTGGCATATTTTAGCTAAAGAACTTACCTTAGAAGTCGATAAATTTGAAGTCTCCAACTATTCGTTTAGTTTAGCTTTTCCTCGCTCCAAATTCTTCTCCTTTTGATCTTGATCTAATTTGGTTCAATTAAACCAATTAAACCACACTCCCATTCAATTCAAAAGCAAAATCATAATATATAACTTGCCAATTATCCCCCCCGACATTTTTAATATTTAAGCATATAATTTCCAAGACATAAACATTTGCATTCGGCAATCACTCACTACTTTGTCCAAGTATATTCAATAATATTAGGGAACACTTTGGTAATAATCTCTTTAATGTACTTTAACTTAAAACTTACCTTCTTATCTATGGCCATACACATTAACCCTATATATATATATATATATATATATTTTCATTTTCCCTTATGACCGAATTTGCCAATTTAGTGTGTTCATACATCTTCTTCAACATGAGACCAAGTAACAAGCTAACTAACCACAATTTATTTATCCATTTTCCAGCCGAATATTAGCTTGCTTAAACCCTTCCATTGTTTGCTTAAAGAAATTTACCCTTCCTACTTAATCACCCAAAGATTATAAGCAAGTATGACCATTTATCCATGTTTAATATCACTATACTATATAAGTATAACCGATCATCAACACAAAAGGAAGAGGATTCAAAATCGGTGGTCTCACATTCAGCCGAATATAAGGGCATCCCCATGCCTAAATTCAAACCATTTTCTTAGAAGCTCAAGCTTCTTCTTCTCCTCATATCATCCAAATTTATTTACAAACCAAATCATAAACCCTCACCATGGCCGAACTTCATCATGCCTAACATAATAAATCTCTACTTGTTTTTTTTTTTTTCAATGGTGATCAAAGAAATCAACCAATTTCAAAGATGGATTGTTAAGCTAAAATTCAAAATCTCACCTTGCTCAATACATGCAATCAGCCGAATGAAGAAGATGAGTTTCTTCTCTTCTTGATGATGGTTTCGGGTGGATGATGAATGAAAGAAAAAGAAATGAAAATAATTTTTCTTTTTGTTTAAACTATTTACACATTATTTTTTTAGCATGCTTTTAGTATAATATTACTTAAATTATAATATATTTAGGAAAACTTAATATTCTTAGCATGCTTACATTATAATAATGTCTTAAAAACAATAATTTAAGACCATAAATTATTATAATGCATGCTTGCCGTTCGCCCCTCTACAAATGGGGAATTTGACATGCAACTCCCTATGTTTAAATCACAAGTCACTTAGCCCCTTATTTTATTTCATGTTTGCTACCTTGGTTCCTTTCGCAATTTAATCCCTTTTGCTAATTAAACACTCAAACGGTTAAATTCATCTACAAAACATTCACATACATCAATTCACCCATAATAGACACAAGATAAAATGTTAAAAATATTTATTGGGCTCGGATTCGTGGTCCCGAAACCACCGTTCCGATTAAGGTCAAAATTGGTCTGTCACAGAGTTCGTATACAAGGGAGATAACTACAAAAAGAAAGTTCGTATACTTATAACTTTAAAATAAATGCAACTTAACAAGAAAATGTCTCTAAAATAATAACATAATTAACAATAAAACAAGTGTTATACAATATCCAAACAATAACGAAAAATAGTAGTAACATAATAGTGAAATGGTAACAAAATAGGGAGAAAATAGCATTAAAATAACAAAAAAAGTAGCATACTTTTTTGTCTTTTTGTGAATTCGGGCCAGACATGTCTTACCTAAGGCCAAACCTATTTTTTAAACGAACATTATTTTTTTCCCCAAACCTATTTTTTGGGCATATATTTTTGCCTAAATCTTTCCATTTTTCAAAGAGCCTTCAGGCCGGTACATATTGGCAAAATTGTAGATAGATAGATTGCACACATCTAAAATATTGGCAAAGATCATAGCACAAAGATTTTATTTACAAAAAATTGTAACTCTAAATATGACAAATTATGAAGGTGAACAACTCCAGATAGTGGTGGACACTACTCATCACACTCTTCAAAATTGTCTCATGTTAGGGGGAAATGATAGGCAGTATCTTTGGTAAACGATACCATACCACACTTGTAAATCATAGGGCGTCCAATTATTTCAGTAGTAGGAGCTTTAAACGCTTTTGTATAGGCATGCCAAAATAGTTGACTTTTAACAATAAGTTGTGGTTCTAGCAAAATCATCTAACAATTGGAGATACAATCAATAACTTTGTTTCTAGACATTTCCAGAATTAGTATATATGGCTTTGTTCAGTTAGAGGAGAGGATGTAAATTTTAGTATGTTGATGAATCTCATCTGCAATTCCATTTTGTAAAAGTTTGTGAATTGATTTTCCAACCATATTACTGATTTGGTTCCTACCGTATCCTTATTTTTTTAGGAATGCACCCATCGATTTAACGAGTAATTTTGGAAAACGAATTAACTAGGTTTTGTTGTTGGTAAACTGTTTGTTGGAAGGCATATTAGTAGAGCTACATCTTCTATGTCCAAAAATAATTTGTTGGAATCACAAAACAACCTTAGTTTGAAAAATAGTTATGAAAAAAATAAAATAAAACCAATACCAATTGTGTATTTTAAAAAAAAAATATTTTTTCAAACAAATTAATTAAAAAACAATATTGAAGATGCACCGAACCTACATCCTCTTATAATGACAATAATATTAATACCAATTGAGTTAAGATTCATTCAACAAAATTTGAAATTTTTATTTTATGGTAAAATTAAAAGTAATAAATGAAATAATTTTTTTTTCAAAATAACCTCTTTAAATAAAATTTTAAATATAGAATTTGATTTACACCCCTTTTAAAACTTTTTAAAATTTTAAAATTTTCAATTATTTTTAAGTAAATGCATTTTTAAAATTTTAAAAACTTTAGATAGAAATAAAAAAATTGCCTTCCCTTGTCTAATTTCATTTTCACTTCTATTAATGACTAGTTTACCATTGAAAAAGTGTGATGAAAAAATGCTTTTCAAAAAATTAAAATGATTTTAAAAAGTGGTTTTGAAAAAATAAAATATTTATTTTAAGCACGATATTATGAAGTTAAAAATATATATTTAAATAATATTTAAATTTGTTAACATTATTATAGATGTGTAATATATAAAGTTGAATGATAATAAAATAAGGGAATAATCCATTTAAATCAATGTAAAATTAAATTAAGTTTTCACCTTTTTATATTTTTTTGTACGATTAATATTTTAATAATTCAACTGTTGAATTTATCAATATAATTATATTTATAATACATATAAATTTTAAAAACCGATTCAATATCTATATCATATTAATCTAAAATTTATTATAAAAATTATAATTATTAATTTTATATTATAACGATGTAAGTAAATCTATAATCTAATAAAATAATCTATTAAGTAGAAAGGAAAGCACGTTGTTATGTTTATGCTGAACGGTGGCGTTGAACACCTGACCAGGGTAAATTAAACGAGTTTTTTGGGTTCCGTTTGGGGAAAGAGAAAGGAAAAAAGGAAAATGGGAGCGGAAGAAGAACAGAGAAAGCAAGAGAACGAACAACCAACCACTAATCCAATTACTGAATCCCAATTCCTCGCTTGGAAGCGCCAAAAGGTATCTCCTTCTTTTCCCTCTCTGTGTCTATTTTTCCTGTATTTAATCTTTAATTTTTCTTTCTAATGATTTAATGCCAATTAGGGTTTTACGTATTTTCCACTTTCTTATTATGTGTTGAATTTAATTTCCATATTGTGCCCCAAAACTAATGGAACTAAGCATTGAATCATTTCGATTTAATATTAAATTAAAAATTTTTGGGGCAGCAGAGTCCTAAAAAGAAACTAAATTGTCCAGTTTTCTTAATTTTTGTTCAATTACTTCACTTTTCATATCGGTTGGTCGAACTCAGTTTAGATTTTTTTTTTTTCAAGTTACAATTCATGTCATTTTGCAGGATGCAGATACATCCGCTAAGAAAGCTGAGGCAGCTAGAAAGCGTGCTGAAGATATAGCAGCCGGAACGGTGCAAATGAACGGACGGGAGCTTTTCTTACATGAACCTTGGGTGTTTGATAACTCCCAATATTAAGTTAGTTTCAAGGAATGACCATGAAACATTGATTTCAGTAGGTGATACTGCATGGATGCTCTGCCTCTCAGAGTTCCCGGTCTTTAATGTCTGTTTCTTCAAGAGAAAGTAAAATAAGTCCTATTGGAAAAACAGGTACTTTCTGGGTTTCCGGTTACAGTGTCAACAATGTATTAAATCATTTTACTCTTTCCCCTTTGTTGATGCTTAGACTACCTGGATCAATTTATTATTGCCATATTGTTCGATGAACTCTTTTTTGTTACTATTTATGGATTTAGCATTTGATTGCCATGTTCATGTATATTGTGATTTTTTGATATTGTATGGGGTTGTCATGACATGACTAGCTTTTATACTAAATAAAATAATAATAAAAGAATAATCTTGATGCATACAAAGGAATTTCTTGTGATAACTTTCCTCTGGATTCAGTTCTAATTCAGCGTGCAATCGATATAGTTTTCTTAGTCCATACTTGAAAACAGATCTCATTTCAAATTCTTGTTCAGCTAAAGTATGAAGTTGTCCATGCAAACACAGAAATAGGCAGTAGATAATTGCGGTTAGATTAGCAGGGTTGGGTTGATTGGTGCTAGCATATGTTATAGCAGGCAGTTATAGGATTCAGGGCAAGAAACAATAGGTGATGAGTTCTAATTTGTGAAGCAGGATAATCAAAGCTTACAGCATTTGGTGATACAATTATGCATGAAAACTTTGATTGCAAATACTTGTATGTTTTTTAGAAGGTGATACTCCGTCATGACTTAACTGCATTGGTATCGTAATGTGAATAAAGGGTACTCTGCCTTAATAATACAAGTTCGGTATACTCAATGCCCCCAAATTGGATATAGGCGAGTTCATAAATTAGAAGCGACCTGGTTGGTTCATAACAGTCTCTTCTTTTCGGGTCTTGTTTAGCATAGCCTCAATGCACTTATGGTCTGTTTAGCTAGGGAAATTTGGTTTGCTCCATAGAGAGGGTAGATTAGAGTTCATAATGTCAGTGTAATGGATAGAATGGCTAGAAAGTGCTGCCCTTGAACCCTATTGATATTGAGGAATATTATATGGCTAATTTCTCTTAACCTTCGTATCTAATTGTTTTGGTTAGTATTTGATATACCATCAATGGAATTCAATTTCATGAGCAGGATTCAAATACTGTTATGTTTTTCTATTACGTAGTTTTTACTTGTGTAATCTATTATGATGTATCAAATAATTTTCAAAAAAATTTAAAAATAATACGTAGTTTTGGTCAGACTTGAAATTGATTTGAATTAATTATTTACAATATGATTTAAGTTTATACTCAAATTTTTAACCGGCTCTACCTAACATATTAACACGTCTCTCAGCCAATGCGTATGGAATTGACATAAGCATGGGTTATTGTACACATTATGGATAATAGAGCTAAAAATGATTTTAAAGTAAAACATCATTTTTTCCCCTCCAAGGTATTTATTATCTTATTTTTTGGTTGGATTACTATTAAAATTTAGGTTTCATATATTATTTGGTATTTGAATTTCACAATTTTTTAATGTGGTGTTTGTATTTTTTTTTAATGTGGTACATGTATTTGATAAAAGTTGTATATTTTGATACCAAAAGGGATCAGTTTTAACATTTTAATGTTTAATTCGAGTTTTAGGATTGATTTGATGAAAATTCATAATTAATAATAATATTAGCAATTAATTTTTATCAAATTCAAATTGTATTTAACAAGTACACAATTAAATAAATTCACAATTAACAATAAATTTATTTTATTAAAAAATATGAAAATTTAAATCTAATAATATTTACAATTAACTTTTATTAATTTAACCTTAAAACTTGAATTAAATACTAGAAAACTAGTATTACTACATTAAAAAAGACTCAACTTGAGTACTAAATGATATATTAAGTCTAAAATTTATTTCCAAAACAAGTTATGTAGTACAATTAGTCTTTGTTTAATTTTATGAAGCATAGGCTATCTTGGAAAATGGAAAACATTGAATAAAACGTCTTTGGCTGAAAATTTAATGATGATTTTTGATAATTGGAAATATGTAAAAAAAAAATTGTTTTCATTAAAAATGTAAAGTTGGAAATAAAATTTTAAAATTTTAAATGAATTAATCTTGATTTAAATAGATATAAACACAAAAAATTATTTTTTTTGCACCAATTTTTGAATATCAAGTATGTTACCTTGCTTCAAATCCATATAAACCTTGAGTTTTTTTTCTTCTCATGTTTCTGTAATAAGATAATATGTACCAAATATGGAGTAAGGCGGCAACACTAATTAAGGGTGGTATACTGGTAAGGATCCAAGTAGTGTAAAAGACAAGGAGGTTGGAAGGATGGAAGATGTTTCAACTTTTAATGAGTCTCCATGGAATACGACTGAGACTTACAAGCCCAATGGTTGTAGAAAGATTTTGAGCACATATTTTGAAATTGGCTAGAAGAGGTAGCTGATTGTATTGATGAAGAAGCCCTCAAAAGTTGAATAAGTTCTTGTCAGGAACTACACGATAACATTCCGGTACTATTAGATTACGTAAGAATTTCTTAATGGATGGAGTGTTTGATGTTGACATTAAGAATATTTTCGACAGCCCAGTTTCTTATTGTTTTCGGGGATGATGAGATGAAACTTAAAATGTAAGAATAGGTTGGATATGGTTGAAAGAGTGGTTCATTGCATTAGAGGAGTGGTCAATATTCTCGCAAATTAAGAATAGGGTGACGTGAGTGGCTGTCTATGGGTTGTCATTGCATGTATGGAATTACTCTGCTTTGAAATATGTTGGTGGCTTATAGAGTCAAAGCATTTTGGTGGGAGGCAATGTTGAGGTTTCAGGATTGTGATCAGTCTACTATGTTTGTTATACGCTTGCAGAATTTGAGGAAATGATAATAATTAAGTGTGGTGAGGAGGAGTTGATGAGGGGTGAGTGTGCAATAAAATCATAACCAACAAATAAATTTCACAGGAAAACTATTTTAACTCTAATTGAGGTTTCAAATACGCTACTTATTAACTTTAATGATCTACTGATCTAATAGAAAGCATTCTTATTAACACGATTGATAAAAGTGACGAGTCCTAATTACTAATGATTAACCAAGCAAAGTTAACAACTAAACCTAAACAATGTCAATTAGTACTATATCTATTATCCCTGCAAGGGTAGATGTAGAACTTGGTGGGTTCGATTGATAATTTGTAATTAGGAATGAATAAGTTGATTTGAAATGTAATATTATTAATCCTATCCCTTCCCGAACTCTCGACTCCCCTTGGAAACTAAGATTCACCACTAAATCATAGTTTTTACTTTATAAGTCTAGTAAATATTGGGTCTCCCGACTCCTCATACGTAGTGAGTTGAATTGATACACATTGGAAATATTGACTCGATGAACGACTTTTTATTCATAAATATTAGTCTCTTACAAAAAACTTTAAGACCCAGAAACAAAGCAAAACAAAGACAAAATGACGAAAACCGATCAAAGCCGACATACAAAAGACTTTAGACTCAGAAAGAAAGCAAAACAAAGACAAAATAATCCGAAACACGTAACCAAATGCAAACATTAATTAACCCCAAACAAAAGGATTGAAAAGAAACAACCTGTTTTGCCTTATCCCATTGCTAGAACTATTATAGCAGAACATCAATGTGCTCTTCGGGTCCATCTTCCGAATCGCCCATCATGCTCATCAAGTTGTTATCTATTATGAGTTTAACCAGTTATGAGTTAACCTATTTCAATTGTTGGCAAACATGCATCACCAGTTAATATCAATCAATTATAATAGATCAAAAGGTGGTGGCTAGATCTCTCTAGTGTAGAGAGTACAAGTACTATGGAGAGGGTTAGGGTTAAAGGACTAACTGACGAATTTTCTTCTTCAGCTTTTCATTCTCTTGACCAATTAGAAAGTTTTCAAGTCGAAGCTCCTGAGATAAACGAAAATGATTTTCAATTAAAAGGTTTTTGTGTTTTTTTGGCCAACAGAAGATTTGGATACAAATATATTACTTGCAACTCATTGTTGAGAGGTGTAACAAGTAGGCAAAAATAAGGACCCAAAAGGAAAAGGAAACAAATATATAGTTAGAACTTGAAAATAAATTAAGATTTACAATCAGGATTAATATTTAAGTACTCACTTAGTGAATCGGATGATAATATGTTATTGAAAATTTTAATCTTTATATAAAGGGTAAATAACAGATTTGGTTGGGTTGCAAGATAAACCTGGTTAACATATTGTTTAGTCCCCCACATACAGAGACCCAAAATTCCAGCTGCATGATCATCTGTTTCATGTAAATGGCATCATGCAAAATCATAGTTAAAATAATATCTATTTAAAAAAATTATAGGAAAGAGATGATTATTAAATTGATAGACTTATTATTAAAAAAAATCATCCACCAATTCTTCTTATTTTTTTGTCTTCAGAGTCTTTGTTTCCAAAATATTTATCAGTTTCATATTCACCATAACTATCATTATTGATGTTCTCATCATAGAACCACCACAACAAAAGAAAAAAAAAAATCAAAGCAGAACTAAAAAGGGCATCTTTAAAAATAAAAGCAAATATTTATGTATATAACTTCTGTTGTAGCCCAATTTTGCCCGTCAAAACCCAATAGCCCAACAAGACCAAATCGGGGCCCATTTTACAGAGACAATTCAACCTACCCTGACCCAAAATTTAAACCCCAAGTCCAGTTACAAACAAACCCAACCTAAATCTACCCAAACTCTAGCCCAAAAACAGAGTAGCCCAAACCCAAATCAGCAAAACAGTAACCCTAGCACAAGTGGCGCCGCACCTAGGGCATCTGACTTCTGACCCCTGGCCTTCTGACTAGCCACCAATCTGACAGCGTCTGCAGCACCGCCCTCGCCACCGCCCAAGCACCTGCAAAGCCATTAAACAAAGACAAGACAGAAAAGAGAAAGAATGCTTGTAAAAGAAAGGCTATAAAAGTCGATTTTAGAACTGTAAAAAGGGGCCCTTTTTTTCGATCAATAGAATACCAGATAAGAACAAAGTTTTTACAGTAGACTTTCAAGCACAGTATAGGTATAGATTAAACACAAACAGAACCAGAGAGAAATAGACGCAATAGGCAAAGATTCGACAAAAAAAAAGGGGCAAACAGAAGTCGAAAAGGTGATTTTTTTTATCATTTTCGTACTTTTTGTTTTCACCCTTTCTTGTTTTAACATACATATATATACATATTTAAAAAAAAAAGAAAATATAAAATTTTTTACCTTTTCCGGCCACCGTGCGCGGTGGCCGAAGCGACGGCGCGTCGCCGGAACGTCTCACCGGAGCACCCCCCGGTGATCCTTCCTCTCATTCCTGCAGAGAGAATATGAGAGAACAAAGCCTTTTTTTAAAACACGCAGCCCAAATGAATTATTTTTCAGAATTTTGGGCCTTTTATAGCCCCCTGAAACGACGTCGTTTTGGGGGCTGGCCTCTAACCCCAAAACGACGTCGTTTTGAGTATACCCGCGTTCGTGACCCGACCCGACCTGAGGGTCCGCGCGTTTTTGAAAGGAAGGGCTAATTGCACTTTTAGCCTTTCCGCATTTTTATTATTTTTAATTAAATTCTTATTATTTCAAATATGGCCCGGACGTTTTGTTTGGCTTTCAATTTGGTCCCCCTTGCTTTGACGCGTTTTGGCCGAAAGGAATTATTGCGCGTGTGGTCCCTCCGTTCCTTCCGCGTGTGCAAATCGGTCCTTTTCTTTTGTTTTTGTTTCAGATTGACCTTGAAATTTCGTTTTATTTTCAAATTGACCCTCGAACCTTGTTTTATTTATAATCTAACCCCAGAATTCCGTTTTAATTCCAATTCAATCCCTTTTTAGTTAATTGGCGTTTTTGTTCTTTTATTATTATATACTATATTTTTACTTTATTATTATTATTACTATATCATTATTATTACTATATTACTATTATCACTATATTATTTCTATTATCACCACATTATTATTATTACTATATTATTATTATATCATTATCATCATTATTTAGCATTTATTATTATTATTATTATTATCCTATTATTATTAGTTAATATCTTTATTATTACTATTATTAGTTAATATCTTTATTATTACTATTATTATATTAGAGTTTTTACACATATATATCTTTGTTTATTCCTTTGTATATATATTTTATTTACCTCTTAATTACTACCATGATTAATCTTATTATCATTTTATTATTTTTATTATTTCTTTCACTACTATTATTATTATAAATGTATCATTGTCATTACTCTTTAGTTTATTATTGTTATTACATTACTATTATCATTATATTTTTATGCTTTATTCCTTTTCTATTATGTATTACATTTTCTTTCATTATTATTAGATTATTATTTTCTTATTAATATATTATTATTTTCTACCATCGTCAATACATACGCACCATTGTCACGGTACTTTTCTTTACCCACTACTTATATTCTCGTCGTTCGTCTCCTTGATTTTCCCGACATTTCAATTTTCATAACAATCGATATTTCGTATTAGCAATTCGAGTGAATCGAGCCCTAACTTACTGGGTTTCAGTTTTTCTCGTTTAAGCTAAACAATGAAATATCCCTCTAAAAAATCGCAATTTAAATTTTGAACAAAACACTTAATCTCGGAAGTTCGAAATGTCGAGCCCTAACTTACTGGACTCGACATCTAGATACTTCGGATAAGTTTTTTTCTATTAAAGTAGAGGCAATATTCCTAATTTGAACCTTCGAGAAAACGGGCCCTAACTTACTGGGTTCTGATTTTTCGTTTGACAAATGACGGAAGACCCTCTTCAAATGTAAAGCTAAGTTTTAAAAGGCGAGCTTAGTTTCAGGAGTCTAAGGTATTGCGCCCTAACTTACTGGACATGATGCTTTATCTCTTCGAAAATAAGAGAGCCTTAACGTCCCTTCCAATTCCTTCAAGTTTTAGAAATAAAAAGTATCTATTTCCAAATCATTTCAAAGTTTTCAACGTTAGGATATCGATCAATCAGTTTGGTACCGATTCCGGGCGTGTCGAGGGTGCTAATCCTTCCTCGCACGTAATTGACTTCCGAACCCATTTTTCTCAGATTTTCGTAGACCAAAAGCATCGTTTTAATAAACCGAGACGTTTTATTAAAACAAAGGTGATCCGATCACACCTAAATAAAGATTGGTGGTGACTCTCTTCCTTTTCGTTTTCAAAAAACGGGTCGACCGCGTCGTTTACTGTTTTATCAAAAAATGGGTTACGACAACTTCATCAGGCCAATAGCTAGGAGTTTACACAACGTTATATTAATGTTTTTGAAAGCATAAATACAATGTTATATGAAAAAAAAAAGGATATGAATATGAATATGTATATGATATACCTATTGACAGGGAATCTGGGTTGTGGAAGGAGCACATTAAGGTTAGGCCTAGGCGTGTGGTTTGCGTTTGAGCGTTGATGCTGCTATTAAGGAGAATTCTCCTCCTTGCTATTGGCTGGTAACTCACTAACGGATGAAAAACAAGAGAAGAGAGAGAGGCTGAAGCTTGTGTGAGTAGTGGAGTGAAGCATATTGGGAGAAAGAACCTTGCTTTTATAGACGAAATGAAACGTCATGTCTTGTTAGGTGTTTGTTATGTACGATTAGTTTCATATGTTACCTACCCTTTTTTCAAATTTTGCTTGGGTAGACTCAATTTTTTATTCTTTTGAAGTATTTGGATAATTAATAAGATTATAGTATTAACAGACGTTTGTTATCTCTTTTAATAATATCGTCTCCATTATTTGAATTAGATATATCTTCTTGAAAGTACAATATGTTTTATTATTGTATCTAACATTTGTTGGTTATATAAGTACGGATTGTATTAATTTTATACAGTGCGAGTGACTTAGGTGATACACGTCACTTTAAATTTTCAAATAAGAAATCGATTGATCGTGTGTCAGGAAGCCTTAAAATTTATATAACGAATGATCGAGCCTAGAAACTAACTGTGACAATGACGAAGCAAGCGCACCTATCGAACAGTAGTATAGTTTAGTGGCAAGACCGGAATGTCGAACCCAAGGGAACCAAAAGTACTAATACTGACTTTCTTTTTATTATTTAGCCTAAGAAGTAAGATAATTGTTATTTATTCTAAAATTTAACTAACTACTAAGCTAAGGATGCTAAGACACATAGAATGAATTGGGGAAAATACTTTTGTGAAAAAACAATTAATTAAGACAATACCCAAGGAAGAATCCACCTAAACTTCACTTGTAATTTAACTCTGAACCAGACGATTTATTCACTTGACTTGCTCCGTAGGATTCCCTAATTTATATTAATACCTCTCTCGAGGCTACTAACGTCTAACCCTAGGTTGATTAATTGAAATCTCTTTCTAATTAAAACCCCTAGAATTGCATTAACTTGATCTATGGACTCCCATATTAGGTTTGACCCTAATCCGGCAGATTTTTGTCATCCTATCTCTAGGGTTGCGATCAACTTCGCTTAATTATGCTAGATCTACTTTTAAACAGGGAATATTCCTCCTCTGCCTAAGCACATCAATACTTGAATCAATATCCTGAAATATCAAAAAAAGAATTAAGAACACATAATTAAGAACAAATCAAATATTTATCATATAGTTCAGAAAACAATAACAAGATCCGTCTTAGGTTTCATCCCCCTCAGGTATTTGAGGGGTTTAGTTCATAACTATAAAATAATACATCTCAGAAGAAAATATAAAACAAAACATAAGAAAAACCCTAAAACCCCTGAAGGAAATTGAAGGGAAGATCTCCCTTCTTGAGTATGATTCCGGCTTCTTGTAACAGTCCGATTTAGACTCTAATCAGAATAGTAGTTTCGAGACCACAAATCCGAGTCTGAAAAATATTTTTAAATTATTTTGTGTGTTTATTATGTGTGAATTTGTTGGTGTTAAAATTTTCGTGACTTAATTTTGTCGTTTAGGTGTTCGATTAAATAAAAAGACTTAATCGCGTAAAATATAAAAGTTACGAACTATAGTGTAAAGTGCTTAGTTGATAGTGGCTTTTTAATATGGAGTCCCTAAAAGGAAAATAGCCCATTTTCAAAGGTAGTGGATGGCAACATGCCATCATTATATGTTTTATATATTATTTGTTATAATTAAAAATATATATTAATGTATAATAATGTTATATTATAATAAAATGACATAAAAAAATAAAGCCATAGTTTCATTTCTCTTTCCATGGCCGAATAACAAAGAAAAGAAAACGAAAGAAACCAAGCTAGGTTTCGGCACTTATTCAAGCTCAATTAAGGTTCGTTTTTGTTCGGTTTTTGATAATTTCTACGTTTTTGAGATCGTTGTTTAGAAATCTTTAAGACCCATGCTTTAATTTTTGAGTTTGATGAATATTTTGAGTTGAGCCATTGATGGTAGTTTGTTGTTTATGTTGTTTGAGGATGATTTATGATAAATATGTGTTAGATTAACAAGTTTTGTCTTTGAATTTTTGATGAAATTAAGTATGTTGGACTAAATTGCAAAAAATTAAATTTTAGGGGACTAAAATGTGAAATAAATGAAATGTATGGACTTGTATGAAGGCTAGGAATATTCGGCCCTTAAGGTGTATAGTCAAATTTTGTGTATTTTGTGTTTTGTGCAAATAGGACTAAATTGTAAAAAGTGTGAAATGTTAGGGGCAAAATGGTAATTTGCCCATTTATGAGTTTTTGGATTAAATTGAATGAAAATATGTTTTAATGAGCTTAATTTGAATATATTTAGATCAAGAACCAAAGAAGTCGGACTTGGATCGGGGAAAAACGAAAATAGTTGAATAGCCGGTTTTTGTTATCCGTCGATATCCGAGGTAAGCCTTTAAGCGATAAAACATTGTAAGTTATGCATATAACTTAGTAATTTGCTGTTTTGGAAATTTGTGGAATCAACAATGAATAGCTGAATGTTAATAAACCTAAAATTTAATGTGTTAAAGTTTGTTCGATTGAGATATGTTATTGAAATGTTCGTACAAAGATTATGAAGTGTATAAAAGGGTTCGATATATGAAATATGTGTGTGAGATAGCTTAAAAGTATTGTTATTCAGGTTGTGAGCCTAGCAAGCCTTGGGCTGGTGAACTTGATCAGGCTTTGTGCCTAGCAGGCTTATTACCGGTGATTGAATATCAGACCTCGGGTCTAGCAAGCCTAGTGCCGGTGTGTGATTCAGGCTTATGCCTAGCAGGTTTTATACCGGTGATCTATCTTCAAATTTACATTTTTAAGGCCTTGTAATTTTGTGATTATTAAGCAAGTAAGTTGACAAAATGCTCTTGTATATTCGGCCTTTTAGGTATGTGGACAAAATGGTAATGTAACGATATTATATACTTGAATACATGTGTTGTTATACTAAATTTGAATCTTTGGGATACATGTGATGTTTAATGAATATATATATTCGGTTATATACATGATAAATATGTATTTGATATTTGTATGATCGGTTATATATGCATATATTGATATATGGTGTTTACATATTCGATTGTATATGGGGACATGTTGAACTATGTGTATTCGACAATATGAGTAGGTAATTAAGAGATGACATTTTAGATTTTAAACCTTTTGCTTAATTGGTAAGTTTGTAAATTTAAATGAGATAGTGAAATTTTGGGATTGAGAAGTGAATAATGATATGCCATATAAGAACATAAGTATTTGGCCATGATAGTCTATTTGGGCTATATTATCATGTTAATAATACAAATTAAATAGTTAAAATGTTTGAATGTTCTTTTAAATTGTTTTATATGCTTAAGGCTTACTAAGCTATGTTAGCTTACTCTGTATTATATGTTTATGTTGTTTATAGATTTTAGACTTCAGCTTCATGCTCAGGGATCATTATTGAAGTCATCAACACTATCGTCAATCGTTGGTACTTCTAGAAAGTTTATTTCCGAACGTATGGCATGTATAGGCTAATATGCATTTTTGTTCAACTTTGAATATGTAATTTTGAGCCATGCGAAAATGGCTTGATCTTAATGTTTAAGTAATCTTAATCGTAGTATATGTGAGTGTTATGCTTGATCTATAAATTCGACTGTGATATGAGTTCATTCTAGGTACATATATATGTTTGGGTATGGAGTAACCATTAATGATTTATGCTTAGTTCTTTTTGGAAAGTTTGATATATGTGATTGAGGCATATGTTTGAGATGTGGGTTGTTAATGACCTATTATTGAGTTACATAATTCTAAACATGAATCAAATTGGAAATTGTTTGCATTGTAAATTAAGTAATTGGTTATGTGATGAAATAAAGGTGATAATTATAAGTTATTTGTGATTCGGTATTGGTGTCAAAATCATGACATTAAATGGTAGTTAAATGTTTAGTTAAATGTTAATAATGGATTTGGTTGAGTGGTTAGTACATGTATCTTTATTATGTTTTGGGTGATGGATTGATTTTAGTTATGAAATGGACTCAAACCAAATGTATAATTATATACTTGTATTGTGTGATTTGGTTTTGGTGTTATATAGATTCGAATATGGTAAATAGATAGGATGATTTGTTTAGTCATTGAGACTTTAATAGGATGGTTTAAAGTGATGTTGTAAACTATGCATATTTGGTTATGATATATATATTTGAGTTAGATAATAAAATGTGGTACAAATGAATTTGAATTGTGTTAGGCTATGGAATTTGCTATTGGTAGATAATAAGAATTTGAATATGAAATCAATTATGTATGTATATATGTATTCGGCTATGTTATACTGAATTTATATTGTATGCATAGTTGTTTGCTAAACTGTGAAATAAGATTTAATTAGATATATTTTGTTTATACCATGTGATAAATGATGAAAATTTTAAGTTCTGGTGTATGAAATGATTATACTCTCTGATGCGATATTAAAGTTGAGCTGTAATATACAATGCATATTTATATAAGTTATAATATGATCGGTAATGCCATATAACCCTAATCCGGCGACGGATACGGGTTAGGGGTGTTACACTTCTTGAGATGGATCAACTGACTTTCTTCGAGTAAATCTCACAATTCTGGCCTCTCTGGTTTTGCTCCTTGGCCTACCTGAACCGCCCTTTGTAGGTTGGCTTCTAGGGTGTTTATATAGGCTTTTGGAATGTCTTTCTTTGCCTCTAAGCACCCTATTCCGAACAGAATTAAAACAGGTCACGTCAGGGACGCGCCCGTGTGGCACGGCCGTGTGAATCGCATCCAGGCTATGTTCGGGTATGTTAAGGAGGCACGGCCGTGTGGCTTGGGTCCAGGCCGTGTGAATTTCGTACTTTGGCCCATTTTCTCCGTTTTTGGCCCGTTTCTCATTCTTTTCATCTTCCGAGGCTCTCCTAAGTATAAAACATGAAATTAAAGGATTAAGAGCACCAAATTCCACAATTCAAGGGATAAATCATCCAAAAGTATGTCAAATGTGGGATTAAAATATGTACATATTATGGTTTATCATCGATCTTCATTAAATCTTTAATTATGTTGTTCTTAATATTGCATGTGTTTAAAAAGAACAATCTTATAATTTATTTAAGTTATGGGATTCAAATATAAATTATTGTGTTCATTCATTCATACACAATTCTTTACGTTACACGTACTTGTGAATATTGATCGGATAATTGATTTGAGTTTTAGTGTTAAAATACAAACCATAGTCTTCATTTATTCTTATGCAATTCTTAATTTTACACGTGTTTTGTGAAGATGGATATTGTAATTTATTTAATTTATGAGATTCAAATATAAATTATTATCGTCATGTATTCATATGTAGTTATCAATATTACTTGTGTTTGTGAAAATCGATTGTATAATTGATTTGATTTTTAGAGTTCAAATACAAACCATTGTCTTCATTTATTCTTATGCAGTTCTCAATATTACACGTGTTTTGTCAATATCAATCATATAGTTTGTTTAATTTATAGGATTCAAATAGTAATTATTGTCGTCAGTCATTCATACGTAGTTCTTTAAATTACACGTGTTTGTGCAAACAAATTTCAAATTTTATATAATTTATAAGATTCAAATTAATTATTATTGTGGTTTGCAGAATAACGTGTAAAATTCATAAAAAGTTTAATATATAATTTGGTAACTAAGTTTGACACTTTTTTTAATTGTGATACCTGTGTTATTTTTTTATCCAATGTGGTACCTATATTTGACCAAAGCTATATAATTTGGTACCTATAGGTAACAGTGTTAACTTTTGGTGTTTAATCTGATTCAACTTGTTCATATAAATATGTCAACCGATTTTTTGTCTCATTCAAATTAATATACGTATCAACTCCTGGTTCAATTGATCAAATGGTTGATCAAATTTCAACAAATCTCTAACATTTGATACGAAATAATATTATTTTATATTCATTAAAAATAATCATAATCAATAAATAATTTTAAAAGACAAACAGTCACATATTGACAATATCTTTAATTTGGAAATTAACAACTAAAACAAGCAAATTACTATTTAAAAAAATAATTTATCAACCTTTTACTAACTTGTCAACAAATTTATTTAACTATAAATCTTTTTTTGTCGGGAAAATATCTGAATAATACCAAAAAAAATAAAAAATTACCGGACAGTATAGGTTTCAAGAAAATTGACCGGAAAGTGCAATTTCCCCAAAAAACGCGTCCACGTCAGCGTGATTTTGGGGGGAACGGCCTAAAGCGCGTCCCTGGGGGAGCACTTTTGGCCACCTCAGCAAAAACGCTTCCACGAGGGCGCACTTTTGCTGACGTGGCCAAAAGCGCTCCCCCAGGGACGCGCTTTAGGCCGTGCAACGGTCAAATTTTTTTTTGACCGTTGGCCCCCCAACGGTCAGAAAAAAAAACTATAAATACCCCCCCAACCCTTCATTTTTTTCACACTTCAATCCTTTCTCATTATTCTCTCAATTTGCTCTCAATTTTCTCTCAAGTTTCTCTCAAAGTCCTTGAAATTTACGCTCAAATTTCAAAATAGTCCTTTACTATTTACGAAAAAGCCCTTTATAATTTTTTTAATATATCTATTTTTTGGGAAATTTGAAAATTCTTTATCGGAGTACAATGGCCGGGGAATTACGTCGCCTAGACAACAAGCACATTGCCGTCGAGCAAATGAAAATGGTAAGTTTGAATGTTAATTTTTCAATATTATTAAATTTTTTTAATTATGTAATTTTAATTAATTTTGAATTTTATAATTTGTTAAACAGTCTGTAGATCGGGTGTTGCAATGTTATATTCACAACATGCCTGGTCCCCCATCGCCATTGATCGAGAATTACTTGCGGGAAGCGGGTTTTTGGCACGTGGCCACCATAGGCCGGGGGTTCAAGTTGGACCCGCCTTTGATCAGCGCGTTGATAGAGAGGTGGAGACCCGAGACGCACACTTTCCATCTGCCAAGCGGAGAGTGTACCATCACCTTAGAAGATGTGCAGTTACAGTTGGGATTACCGGTGGACGGGTCGGTAGTCACCGGGTCCGTAACATCTCTCGATTGGATGCCGTATGCTACGAGCTTCTGGGTGCCATTCCGGATAAAATTCAAGGAGCTCGGATCGATATGGGTTGGTTACGAGACGCATTCCCGCAGCCGAATGAAGGTTCGACCGAAGAAGAAAGAACACGGTATGCGCGGGCATACATTCTTCAGATAATTGGAGGCTATCTGATGCCGGACCTCTCTAGAAACCTCGTCCACCTGAGATGGCTCCTGAAACTTGTTGATTTCAGAGTAGCCGGTGAATTAAGTTGGGGGTCTACCGTGCTATCGAGGTTGTACCGGGAGATGTGCGGGGTGACGCTGCTGAGTAAAGCAAAAATCGGAGGTTGCCTATCACTACTGCAGTCATGGGCATGGTTTCGATTTCCATTTTTACGTCCTCGACTCGACCAGCCATATTCATTCCCACTGATAACGAGGTAAATTTAATATTTTATTTTACAATTATGTCGTAGATTTATAGTATAATTGCATGCTAAAAGTTTATTTAATTAGGTGGAACCATCCGACGAGTCATGTTGGAATACCTAACTCGCTTGAGGATATACGGCTCCTATTGGAACAACGGTCGGAATCACAAGTAAGTGTCGAATTTCGTTATTATAATTGAGTATTTCGTATGTAGTGTCTAGTATTATGTATATAACTAATATTTTGGTAATGTTAATATAGTTTCAATGGACACCGTACGAGGATCCCGAAATTTGGGCAATAATTCCGGAGGAGTTCCTCCAAAATCCAAACAGTTGGCACGTTAAGGTCCCGTTAATCACCTACTCAACCGTGGAGATGCACCAGTCAGATCGGGTTCTGTGGCAATTTGGATGCCGGCAACCGATTCCCGTGCCTCCTGAGGTGCTTGATGATGAGCACAAAGTGGACTTACGGCAGCAGCACACGGATTGGCCAAGATTTTGGTCAGAACATATCGAGACGTGGGAGAACCGGTATGACTTTTTACCTAACCGGGAACCGATCATAGTTCCTGAGTTAGCGTGCGTGTCGGAGTACATGCCATGGTTTAGAATCCATGGCAAGCCGTATCTGTTGTCGGATGAAGAGAGGCGACGGCAAATTCGCGAGCGAAGGGAACATCGGGCCCCTTTACATTCAAGGAGAAGGGGTGATGAGACGGGCCCAACAACAGCGCCTACACAGTCACCGGGTCCATCAACAGTGCCTACACAATCACCGGGCCCATCAGTTCAGCTAACAACACCGACATCACAGCGTCCACAGTTTATGCCAGGTGCGTACCTTGCTCCTTATATGTATCCTCCTAACCCATATATGTTTCCTTTTCCTAGTCCCACCCCAGGTTGGAATGCATGGCCGGGTTCGAGTCCGTTCCCGACAACTCCCGTTAGCCAGCCGATCATGAGGCCGACGTCGGGTGTGGGATTAGAGGAGGCGCCCTCGGGGAGCAGTTCTTTTTACCAGGCTCCTTCACCGTACAGGATGCAGTCACCCCCGCCGTGGTTTATGCAAACACCTCCGGAGTCATTATTTTATCAAGGTGGGTCATCATCGCAACACCCAGAACCAGACCCACTGCCGGAGGAACCCGATTCCCCGCCTGAGGTTCCACGACCCCCGCCGGAAGCTAGAAGAAGGAGGAATCCAGCGCGTAACCGCCGACCGCCCTCCTGTGGCACTGGTTCCCACCGGCATCAACATTGATTAGGATGGGCTTTTTTATTTTTTAAATTGTAATAAATTTTTTTATTTTTTGATTAAAAAAAGTTGTTTTTTATTTGTGTTTGTAATTTAATTTTAATATCTTCACTAAAATAGAAGTTGTGTATTTTTTTGTATGTAATTTAATTTGATTTTTTAATGCAATAAAAATTTATTTTTTATTTTTTATTTTTTAATTTAGTTTTAATATATTTAATAAAATAATAGTTGTTTAACTTTTTATTGTAATTTAATTTTAATATCTTCACTAAAATAGAAGTTGTGTATTTTTTGTATGTAATTTAATTTGATTTTTTTAATACAATAAAAATTTATTTTTTATATTTTTTAATTTAGTTTTAATATATTTAATAAAATAATAGTTGTTTAATTTTTTATTGTAATTTAATTTTAATATCTTCACTAAAATAGAAGTTGTGTATTTTTTTGTATGTAATTTAATTTGATTTTTTAATACAATAAAAATTTATTTTTTATTCTATATTTTTTTAATTTAGTTTTAATATATTTAATAAAATAACAGTTGTTTAATTTTTTATTGTAATTTAATTTTAATATCTTCACTAAAATAGAAGTTGTGTATTTTTTTGTATGTAATTTAATTTGATTTTTTTAATACAATAAAAATTTATTTTTTATTCTATATTTTTTTAATTTAGTTTTAATATATTTAATAAAATAATAGTTGTTTAATTTTTTTATTGTAATTTAATTTTAATATCTTTAATAAAATAGAAATTGTTTAAGTTTTTTATTGTAATTTAATTTTAATATATGTAATAAAATAAGAAATTGTTTTTTTTTTTATTTTATTGTAATTTAGTTTTTATTTAATAAATAAGAAGTTTTCATTGATAATTTAGTTTTTTGCAATATAATTTTTTTTATATTTAATAAATTAAGTTTAATGTTATTTCTTTTGTAATTTAATTTTCATTTTTTTGCAATTTAATAAATTACATAGCCAGCAAGAGACAAACAAGCTAAGAACACGGTCAACTAGTTCGACTTGGACATGAGCGAGATGTATGGCCCGGGTTCCTACACCACCCGCACTGCCGACCTTGGTTGGTCGGTTCTCGGATATCCATATTGTTGCGTATTCTAGTCGAGGAAGGTTGACCTTTTGGTTTGCGCCTCAATTCTCTATCCAGCAACAGCTTATATGGTGCAAGCGATACCGATGGCCACTTACGTTCATCTGGGACTGGTGGGAATACGTGTCTCCACACGTTGTACATGTTTTCTAATTTGTAGACTTCGTCGACATAGCTCATGGGGTCAATACGAAGATTATGACAAGCCGCAAGTACATGAGCACATGGGTAACGAAGTGCATCAAATATCCCACAGTCGCATGTCCTATTTGTCAAGTGTACACGATAATGCCCGCCAACAATACCTTGGTTCGGTCTGTCAAACTCCGTGACACGAAACCATAGGTTGTCGCGATCGTGACACACTGTGTGCATGGTGTTCGCCCGTGCCTTCCCATGGCCTCCTTCCATTTGCCCTCTATAACTCGCTGCTCTCTTCGGAAATAGTGCCGCTAACCGAAAATATGTCTCTCGCACAACTGCTGTAATCGACAGATGACGGGTTCCTTTCAGAACAGAATTTATGCATTCGGCAAGGTTTGTGGTCATATGCCCATATCGTAGGCCGCCGTCATATGCTTGTGTCCACTGTTCAAAAGGAATATTGCACAGGTACTCTGCGCCTTCGGCGTTATCTGCGCGCAAACTGGCCAACATCTCGTGAAAACGGTCTTTATTGATCTCGTACCCTGCCAATATACGTTGATAGCGAATATTACATACCACTATTCAATTGCGAATACATTGAAAATTTCAAAAGAAATTATATTAATAGATATTTCATACCCATATCGGTCATTGCCGTTTCTGTCTTTTAGATCGGTGTTGCCCATAGTAGTTGGATGAAACATGCTTCAGGCAATATCAATGGTGTATGCGATGCCACATGCTTCCCTGACGTTCTATTGCCGCAAGTATTCCAGGGCCTCGATCCGATATAACGCATATGTCAGGTTGAGGGTAGACATGCCTCCTTAACCTAGATAGGAAGAAGTCCCATCCATCAGCTGACTCCTCTGGTGTTATTGCGAACGCAATTGGAAGGATTCTCCCACAGCCGTCTTGTGCCACAGCTAGCAATAGCCTATGCGTATATCTACCATACATGAAGGTACCGTCAATTTGTACCAATGGCTTGCAATATGTAAAAGCATCTCGGCATTGCTTAAATGTCCAGAACAGGCGCTTGAACACTGTGCATCCACGGAGCAGACGATCGTTGTAGTACGCCGGTTCCGTTTCAAGGTCCGTTGTGCTGCCTGGGACATACATCTCCAACACCTGACACCACTGCCACACTTCATTATATGAAGCCTCCCATCGACCGTGCAACTTTTCCAACACCTTCTGCTTGGCTATCCAAGCCTTTCTGTAAGAGGGCGTGTACCTCATTTGGCTACAAATATTGCCAATTAAGGCCGGGACTGTAGTTTTGGGATTGGCCTTCACCGTCGGGATTATTAAATCAGCCAACATGTCTGAATCCATCCTCGGATGATCTTGTGTTACACCTGTCAACGAAGTACATTAAATAATGCAACATTACATAATATTAGTGTTATTCGAAATCATTGAACACATAGTGGTACTGTACCGGTAAGACATGTATGCGGACCTTTGTACTTTTTCACCTCCCACATCCCTGTCCTTTTCCTCAACGACACCATGATTTTCCATGAACATGTGCCGTCTTGCACTGCACACTTCGCCTCGTACCTATCGAGGTTTGATTTAACCATAGTGTAGTTAACCTCGTTCCTGATGCTGTATTGTTTCAATGCACCAAGAAAAGTATTCTTGTTGGAAAACTGGTTACCAACTTCTAATTGGTCCGAATCCAACGAAGAATTTGTACGGTCACGCCTCCGGTGTGGTAGTTCAGGAAACTCCAATGCATCATCTTGAGATAGATCGACATTATGCATGTGCGCTGGAGGTGAGTATGCCCTGAATAGCGGATCTTCTTCTTCTTCGTCTGAACCGCCCTTAACGTCTTCAGGTACAATTGGAACGGGCTCCGGTTCAGATAATAATCCAACTTCTGCACCGTCGAGCCCTGGCTCCCGAGGTGGATCCACATCGGATTCATCGTCCGACCCTCCATAACCTGCAACAAACGAGGGCCCCTCGCCGGTGGATGTCGTCGGGAGTACATCATCCCTCCTTAAACATCTTTCGTATAGATTCCAATCGTATGTGGATTGCTAACCACTAGAAGTTGACGACGTCCCCCAATACGTATTTCTATCATCGGACGTCGACTGAAAGATATGCATGTCCCATCCACCAACCGAGTGTCGTGCAGGGGTTATGTTTTCCATACTACGATTGCACACGGGCACTTCTGTGTTTTGCCTCCCACTTACAGAGTGTCGACTTGGGGTCATGTATTCCCCTCGATCGATACTAGATGTTGAGGTTGCAGGCAGATCACTTCGAGATGAAAATTCTACATATACCTCGATATAGGGTGAACCACTGGTAAGATGAGTCTCCACCATTGCCTCAAGGCTCCGAGGACCTTTGATGTCGAATGAGTCATATCTCACCGGATCAACCGAAGCGCAAAATCTATACTTAATAGACTGAACTTTCATTAGCGTTGTTCCAAATATTTTACGCCTAATTCTTTTGCGAAGTTCTACCAAATCGACGTTCTGATTAAAGCTCAATCGCGCTGTGTTCTCCGATAAGAAAACAACACCATTTTCGGTGTCTCGCACTTCACCATCGTAGTAAATAACAGCATTAATACGTTCACTCATTTTCAATTTTTTTTCCTTTTGCTTGAATTTGGTTTCTGCCAACTGAGAATGAAATTTGGCTGATTTATAGCCTAATTTTGCCGGAGAGCACTGTAGCAAAAGCGCGTCCACGTGGGAGCGGTTTTGGCCACTGTTTGTTCAGAAACGTCTCCTCAAAATAATTTTGCCGGAGACCACTGTAGCAAAAGAGAGTCCATGTGGGAGCGTTTTCGGTCACGGTTTGTTCTGCAACGTTTTCTCAAAATAATTGTGCCCGATACCACTGTAGCAAAAGCGCGTCCACGTGGAAGCGTTTTCAGCCACAGTTTGTTCTGAAACGTCTCCTCAAAATTATTTTGCCGAAGACTACTGCCCAAAAACTTATTTCATTTTTCACATTGCAAGTGGACGGCCCCAAAAACGCGTCCACGTCAGCGCGTTTTTGGGGAAAAATGGCCTAAAGCGCGTCCCTGGGGGAGCGCTTTTGGCCACGTCAGCAAAAGCGCGCCCTCGTGGGAGCGTTTTTGCTGAGGTGGCCAAAAGCACTCCCCCAGGGACGCGCTTTAGGCTGCTTTCCCCCAAAAACGTGCTGACGTGGACGCGTTTTTTGGGGAAATTGCACTTTCCGGTCAATTTTCTTGAAACCTATACTGTCCGGTAATTTTTTATTTTTTTTGGTATTATTGAGATATTTGCCCTTTTTTGTCAATGACTACTAAACCCAAACCAAATTAAAAAAAAAACCCGAAGCTAGAAACCCTAAAACTAAAAGCGATTTTGGATCTGGAAAGGCGAAGCTGAAGGTGAACCATGAGCGGCGATACTAGTGATTCCTCCAGTTACTTTGATGGGCGAGAGCCAGATGAACTGATCAGGCCCCTCGTCCAGAAATGGCCGGGTACCGATGGTAAAATAACGCACGGTTTGCACTTTATTGATCTGGAAAGCAATAAAGTCTTTATTAAGGCGATGCCACCTGATGCTCCTTCAAGTTCCACTGCCGTTTCCTGGGGCAACCACGTTTACGTTATTGGGGGAAAGGGCGAAAATGATGGAGTAAACGATGTTTTCCAATTAGATTTGAAGGACCTTGAACGTGGGTGGAGAAAAATTGCTTCTATGTTGTTCCCTCGGGTTCTTCCCCTGGTTTTTGTTGCTGAAGAAAGATTTACGTCTTAGAATATTTATATTTGGGTTCTGAATCTTTTGGCGAGGTTTACGATATAAGTGGGGATATTTGGGAACTATTGTCGCCCCTCCGGAACCTATCAATATACGTGTTCCTGTTCTAGATTCTTCCCGATCTCGGATTTGGTGCACTGCCGTACCAGTGATACTCTTTACGCTTATTACTATGATCGTAAATCATGGGTTTGCCTCGAACAAAAATTTGGTTACTGGTCTGACTCAGCGACAATCGTGGACGATGTGCTGTATACTTTCATTTATAATGATTCTTGTAAGTCTCGTTGTTTGGAGGCGTATAATTTGCTTGATAAGAAACATTTGCCCGTCAAATGGTCATCAGAATTTCCAGTGGCTCCACCAATGGGTGGCACTCTGTATCGTTTGGGCAATGGCAAGCTTATTTTCGGTTGGGTGACTTGGGTCAACGATCTCCATAAGGGTTTTGTGTACATGAGATTTAATGTTTGGTGCAACGAGCAGGGAGGGATTGATGCATCTGCAGAGCATCAAACTGTCATCGCTGTTCCATATCCGGAAGATATTTATGATATATGTTTGTTCTGAATGAAGGTTAGAGCCCCGTTCATATCACTACTACATCATAATTATTCATTTGCCAATGCTGCTTGCCATTACATTTGGTTTGCTCTAAATGAAGGTTAGTGCCCCCTTCACATCACTACATCTTAATTATTCCCATCCTTGTAAATTGACGGATTTTTCTTTTGCCAATACTGCTTGTCATTGCATTTTGTTTGCCCTTGTTGTCGCTAAGAAGTTGATAGTGAGCCTGGAACTTCCTGTATAAAACTTGAGTAATGCTAAGGTACGGAATAGACAAATCAGGCGTCGGGTTCGCATTGTGTGAAAATGTCTTCCCTTTTCCAAGACTCAGTTTTATTAGGACTATGCGCTGTGGTCTATTTGTTGTTTTGAATGGGAACGAGGCTCCTAGCACCTTTAGAGAACTAGAACTCAAGTTCTGTCTTGCCTTACCCCCAATAGTTGCTTCTAGTTTTTTGTTCCAAAAAGAAAATAAAATGTCCTGATCTAAACAAAGGCTTAAATTCCTACTTAGGAAGTTGGTAGACTATGACAATGTTTCTGCCTGAAATATCAGAGCGAGGTCATTACCTATAGGCAAGTGAAGATTTAGTAAAATGATGTCCTTTTGTCGGTGATGGATACCACACGTAAAAATGCCAATATTGATAAGGGCTATGATAACCTTGAACAATAAGTAAACAAAGTAAAGCTTGACTGCCAGTTAAATAAAATTAGAAAAAGAATTTGGGTGGGTTGTGTTGGGCCAAGCTGGCTCCCTTTTGGTAATTAGGGTTGGGTCTAGTCGAATGATATCGCCCATATTTTGTGCTGGGTCAAGGGCCTACCCAAACGTCAAAGGTGTTAGTATCCTGTCGAGGCTCGACTTGTGAGCAGGCCTACCTATGACCAAACTATTACTTGGGTTGTAACTTCTACTTGACTTCCATCACCCCCCCAATTACTTTTGATAACCTCCGTCTCTCCCACTACTCATGATTGGTGTTACTTTCATATTAGTGCTTTCCTAATAAATTCCTAGCCCTTTTAACTTCACTCGAAGAGGCTATACAGTTGTCCCAGAGATGAATTTTTGGCTCTCAAGAAATTCTGTACGATTGGTACGATCATCATGATTTAACTGGCCTCGGGAACGTACAACCTTCATCACCGCACTTGTTCCTTTTAGTCTTCCTTTCTGTCTTCTTGCAACATCTTGTTTTACTAGTTTACAAGGTTTCCTCGTCTTACTGAACAGAAATTTTTGCAACATGCATATGATAAGAAGCAAGATGAAAGTGTAGAAAATATAACTATTACTAAGTGAGGATAGATTTATTCAATAGTCTGAATTTGATTTGAGATAGTGAATGTTATTACTAAGTGAGCTATTAGCTTGTTGAAATCAGTAAGAGAGTGGACAAAATATTACTTAAGAATATAACTCTAATAAATGGGAATTACTTAGTCCTAACTCCTACAACTAGAGAATTTGAAGTAGAGAAAAAGTAATTAGTAGGGGACAAAAATGTTTATTTGGAAATTCTTGTTAAATATTTTGCCATCCTATTTCCGGTATTGTATATCATAATCATATGAATCGTATGTTTTCTTGGAAAGTAAGAAAGTTTGGGAGTGATAATTATATCTGTATTGTTTTTTCCTCGTTTCTTTGATTTTGTTCTTGCGTGCTTGACTGATGAAGCTCCAACACGTAAGAAGTCAAAAATGAAAATGGAATGAATTACATATGAAGCTGAATGCTGCAGACTGCAGATGTATATCTGAAAAACCATTAATAGATTATGGAGATCGTTTCTCCGATGTGTTTGTTTTGTTGGTAGTTGTGAGTTATAATAATAATAATAATAAATCTTACTCACTTTTCATTGCTGTAAAAGGTCATGGAAGCTTTTATTATTATTAACAATGTTGATTATATAATATTTGATTCTGGTGACGGTGCTGGTGTGTTCCAGTGCTCCCATACTTCTCTGATTTCCGCTGTTAACGGATAATCATCGAGTTCCATCTCTGCTATTTTTGTTAATAACATAATGGCTTCTTCATTGCTTTCTTCCCGGGTTTTTCCGGTGTCGTAAGCTAAAATTCTTCTTCCATCGGTCCAAAACATATAAGTGTCTTGATGGAGAAGGTGCCGAGCCATGCTCATAAGATCAATTCCTGCTTGGACTTGATACTTGTTGAAATTATTATAACACTCATCAATGATTTTTGACAAATGTTCTGGATCTTCTCTTACTGCTGCCAGGGCTTTTCCCAAAAACATAGTATTTATATTCCAAATTTGATAAGGCTGATGAAATTTTTCTTCCTCAGCAATACCAATGAGACTGTTTATCTCAATATGGAAGTAATAGACAAAATCGTCTATGTTTACAAAATTTGATAGCCGGGATTTGACTATCGCCGGAAAATCTTTTAATAAATCAAAAGAGAGATTTTGGACTGTTATTTCTTTAACAAATCCCCATTCAATACTGGTTATATCAAATGGCTCATGATTTAAACGAAATTTGATAGCAGGAGTTTTTTCTCCCATATCATTTGTAAAAACATATGCCTGTGAAAAATATTTCGAAAACGTTTCTAAAAATAGAGCTTGCTGTTTGCAAATGGCTTCTTTTATTTTCGAAAATATTTCTGAAGGTAAAATTTGTCTACATTTGTTATATAGACATTTTCGAAACATCTTATTAATAATAGGAGTGTTTCTCCCTTTATCAATAAAATATTGAAATGTATCAAGAAGATTGTTTATCTCCTTAATATCCATATATTCAATTAGGACATCGTCCCAATCTCTATATAATATAGTTTCTAATAATAATTCTTCAGATTTTTCTTGAGTTGTTTTTTCAACTAAGAATTCTGAGAATTGGGTAAGAGCTTTTCTGAATAATACCTAAACCGGGTTTCTTAATATATGAGTTACCATATCATATATTATTTACCGGATAATCCTACTGAAATAATATATGAGTTATTATCAGAAACAGAGTCTGATACAGATTCTGATGAATATATTTTTATGATAGGAAATAGTTCTAATAATAAGTTAGAAGAAATTCCTAATTCTGAACAACAGAATATTAAATTAGGAAGTTTAATTGGAGAAGAAACAGATCTTTCCGATGACATAATAGAAAAAACATATATTATATAATTAACTCATATATTAACATATATAATAAATTATATATGAGTTAATATTATTAATATATTATATAATTAACTCATATATTATATCTTAATAATTCTGATAATTCAGAAGATAATATTAATGTTACGAGTCATAATTCTGATGAAGAAAACACTTCAACAGAAGAAAATATAGAAATCCCTGAACCTATGGATACTGAACCCACAGATCCAGATGATTATATAATACCTAAACCTTGGGAAATTGATAAAAAAGATCTTTATGGTAAAAGAAAATTAGACTCAGATCTTCAAATAAATGAGGATCACGAAATTGTTGAAAATACAACAAAAATATTAGGAAATAAAATAGAAAATATAGCTACTAATGATATAAAACTGGAAACACCAGGAGAAACTAGTCAACCTACACCTATACCTTACACTGTAGGAGACCTTAATAAAAGAAATGTTGCTCAAGGAGGAATATATTTAGACTTAACAAATATTCCTTTGTCAGATTATGAAAAATCATAGATGACTGGGTACAATCCATGACTATTGTTGTAAACAACAACAGTACGATATGGTCAAAAGAAAAGTTTTTAAACTATTTTGTTGGAACTTTTCAAGGTGATGTTCTACAATTTCTCAGACGCTGGGAAGAATCTGAGAAAGGAAGAGAACAAAAGGGTCAACTTATTAATCAAATAAGTTCTCCTAAAGACCTATTAAAAGGATTAACCTCAATTCTAAAAATAGAATTTTGTGGTTATACTAATAAAAAAGATCAGGATAGTCAATCCAGCTATACCTTGTCAAAATTAAAATTATGTGATATTAGATATTTAGACGAATTCTCTAAGAAATTTCTACATGAATATCAAAAATTAAAAAAACGAAAGTGTAGATTTTTGGAGAAATCAATATTTCCATAAATTACCCCCACCTTGGGATGAAATTTGTATAAACAAATATGCATCTTTCATTATAAAACATAGTAATGATAATAAAGAAATAGGAGATATAGATACAATAGGTAATAGGATTAATTTCGCTAAAGAAAGAATTCTATTACATTGCTTACAGAGTAAAGCGGCTAAACAAGTCAAGAATAAATTAAGTCATAAATATTGTACAAAAATGTTAGAAGGAGAATGGGAATTTGGATGTAATTCCATACGTCCGAAAACCTATAAAAAATATAATAAAAAATATAAATTAGCCAAATGGAAACCAGGAAATAAAGATCATGCTAATAATAATAAAAAGAAAAAATTCGTTAGAAGAAAAACTTCTAAAAATACTAAAAAAACAAATATGTAAATGTTTTATTTGTGACGAAGAAGGTCATATAGCAACATTTTGTCCTAACAAAGGCAAAAGCGCTAGAAAAATGATTAAAAATCTTGAAGAACAAGATTTAGAAATTTGTTTTAGTGAGGAAATAAATCCTACTGAAATATTATATGAATTATTATCAGAATCAGAGTCTGATACAGATTCTGATGAATATATCTTTATGTTGGGAAATAGTTCTAATAAACATTTAGAAGAAATTCCTAATTCTGAACAACAGGATATTAAGTTAGGAAATATAATCGGAGAAGAAATTGATTTCTCTGATGATATAATTGAAAAAATCAATAAATATATTGAAATTACATTACATAGTAAAGATTATAAAAAATATTCTTTATATGCTTTATTAGATACAGGAGCTACAACCAGTAGTTGTAAAAAGAATATTCTTCCTGAAGAATATTGGAAACCTGTAAAAAAGATAATAAATATTAGTGGAATAGATGGTAGAAAAACTACTGTTTATTATAAAGCTAAAAATATACCAATATTAAATTTATAATTCCAAAATTATTATGTTTACCTGATATGTATGGCGACATATTATTAGGTAATAATTTAATAATAATAAAATAAGTGCTTTTATTGGATTTTCAAATCTTTTATCTAATAATACTGCTAAAATAGGAACATCATGACCTCTTCTAAATAATGCTCTAATTGTTATCATGATAACTCCTAAATGTATATATCTGACCTGAGGATAGTTTCTTCTAATCCTTTTTATTTTTTCTTTAGTAAATAAGGGAATTTCTGTTAATCCACCCTTAGTATCCTTAGCGACTGTGTTGCCACTAATTTTTTCTATGTGTCTTTTTGACCATAGTTTAAACTTTGATATTTTATAAATTTCTTCTTTAGAAATATGATTTTTATTTGTGAAATTAAGATTTTTCTAAAAAACATAAAGATTTTCCGGCGATAGTCAAATCCCGGCTATCAAATTTTGTAAACATAGACGATTTTGTCTATTACTTCCATATTGAGATAAACAGTCTCATTGGTATTGCTGAGGAAGAAAAATTTCATCAGCCTTATCAAATTTGGAATATAAATACTATGTTTTCGGGAAAAGCCCTGGCAGCAGTAAGAGAAGATCCAGAACATTTGTCAAAAATCATTGATGAGTGTTATAATAATTTCAACAAGTATCAAGTCCAAGCAGGAATTGATCTTATGAGCATGGCTCGGCACCTTCTCCATCAAGACACTTATATGTTTTGGACCGATGGAAGAAGAATTTTAGCTTACGACAACGGAAAAACCCGGGAAGAAAGCAATGAAGAAGCCATTATGTTATTAACAAAAATAGCAGAGATGGAACTCGATGATTATCCGTTAACAGCGGAAATCAGAGAAGTATGGGAGCACTGGAACACACCAGCACCGTCACCAGAATCATTACACCTTGACGAGATCGAGGAAATGAATCTGAGAAACATCCAAGAAGGATGAAGACAACTTGGAAGATGACAACCTGTCAGCATCCAATTGATGTAAGCAATGAGGTAATCAACCATCAATGCTACATAAAAGATGACGCAAGCAATGATGCAAGCAGCATGTATTGCCAGAAAAGGAAGCCACCTGGAAGCAACCAAGAGGGCAACAATTTTGTCAAGAAAAGGAAGCTACGTGGAAAACCCAAAAGCATCCTTATCAACACACTGTTCAAGGAAGCTACGTGGAAAAACCAACATAGCATCCACCAATTGACGAAAGCAACTTGGAAGCCACCAAGAAGCTGACAATTAAAGTGTCCTTATCAGGATACTATTCGGATTCCAATTGTAATTAAATTAGAGTCTATTCTTTATTTCTTATCCGAACAATTATTTCGGACTTCAATTGTAATTAGATTCTAGTTTAGAAATTTTGTTATAAATAGGCATTGTTGTAGCCTGGAAAAGGCATCGAATCCTGAATGGGATTTTAGAATAGCTAAGTATAGTTTTTAAGAAATCAAGAAATCTTTCTTGATCTTTCTCTTTGTAAATTATCTATCTTCTTCTTGTGAAATATTATTCTACGATATAAACCCTTCCGCTAGTGTACATATATCCCTCCCTCCCCCCGGTAATTGGTATCAGATATCCTATCAGAGGAGCCCCGGAGTAACGATTTCTGGAGTTCTTATATCGTAGTTATCATTGTAAGTTTCTATCTTTGTATCTGCAATTCTGTTTATTTCGCTGTTATTATCTCAAAACCCATATATCTGTCGTTAGTCTTCGTTGCCGTTGAGTCCGAGTGGGACGTTGTTGGCGTTGAGAGGACGTTAAGACACAGAAGGTTTTAGGTACCAGGGATAATAATAATGGAAAAAATGGATTGTTTATATCAAGATAAAACTTGTAATCATACTATGCATATAGACTCTAAGAATGAAAATAATATTTCGGCTCTTAGTAAAGGTATCAATAGTTTAATAGATATGACATCTATATATTTTAATAGATTATATACTAAGGTTAGTAAAGTAGAAGAAAAAGTAGATAATATGGGAGAAGTAACAAATTTAGATTTGAATAGCAAGTCTAAAGAGTTATTATCCGATGTTAATAATAAATTAGATCAGATTATTAGTAATAATAATATAGAATCAGACTTAAATTTAGGACCTTTATATTATGGTAATAGTAATACTATTTTAGTCTTGTCAGATGAGGATGAGTCTTCGGATGAATCTTCAACTAATAATAATAATAAAAAAAAACAAAAAACAAAAGAAAAAAGAGAAAAAGATAAAAAACAAGAAAAATATGATTTTGACTCTTATAAAACTTTAATAGAACATTGGAAAAACCAATTTTCTAAAACGGAAGATAATCTTGAAAGAGTTGAATATCTAAAATTAATAGAAGAACTTTATGAAAAACATAAAGATTTGTTTGAAAAATATAATTATCATTATATGTTAGAATCTGATGATAATAATAATAATAGTAATAATGACACTATTAATAATAATGAAAGCCAAAATTATATATTAGAAATAGAAAGTAGTAATTCTAATAATATGGATATAGATTTAAAGAAACAAAATTCTGATGAAGAAGAAACTTCAACAGAAGAAAAAATAAAAAAACTAGATCCTATGGATACTGAACCCCCAGACCCATATGATTATAAATTATCTAAACCTAAGGAAATTGATAAACAGGATCCTTATGGTAAATTCAAACCAAAGAAATATTGGGAAAATAAATATCTAATTGAACTAAAACCAGTTCATTTAGAAAAACCAATAATTCAACAAATAAAAATGGGAAAAAAGGATATTATTACCTTTTCACATTTTCAATCAAGAAAATATTATACTTACATAGAAATTATATTTCAATTTAGAGAATATAAAACATATTCTTTAAATGCTTTATTAGATACTGGAGCTACAACCAGTAGCTGTAGAGAAAATGCTATTCCATCAGAAAAATGGGAACTTATGAAAAATCCTATTAGAGCTGTTGGAGTCAATGGTATTGAAACTTTAATCCTTTTTAAAGCTAAAAATATACCAATCTACAAAAACAATGTAAGATTTGTAATTCCTAAATTATTATGTTTTCATGAAATGCATGGAGATATATTGTTAGGAAACAATTTTATATATCAACATCTACCATTTTCTATTGATAAAAATTTTGTAGTACTAACTACTGAAAATACTTCGGTAGAAGTACCTTTGGTAGAAAATCATAAATATATATGTGATCAGGACTTTACACCTCTTAAGAATGAACAAATAAAACAACTAGATACTAATCATTGGTTGTTTAAGATATTAGAAAATAATTTTAGTGAAGAACCATTAAAATTATGGAAAAATAGTCCTAGATATTGTACCATAAAATTGGAAAACCCCAATAAAATTATTAGATCTATACTAAACAAGATATAGATGAATTTGATATACAAATAAAGGAATTATTGGATAAAGGATTAATAGAAGAAACTACTAGTCCACATTCTAGTCCTGCCTTCATGGTAAGAAACCATGCAGAGATAAAGAGAGGAAAAGCTAGGATGGTTATAAATTATAAAAGATTAAATCAAAATACTATTTTTGATGGATATTCTATTCCAAGAAAGGAAGTTTTAATAAATCAAGCTAAACAAGCAAAATATTTTAGTAAATTTGACTGTAAGTCTGGCTTCTGGCAAATCATGTTAACAGAAGAATCTAGACCATTAACAGCCTTCAGTGCACCTAATGGTCATTACCAATGGAGAGTAATGCCATTTGGACTTTGTAATGCACCTCAAGTCTTCCAAAGATGGATGGACTCTATATTTAAAATATATAAAAAATTCTGTGTTGTATATATAGATGATATTCTAATTTTTTCAGAAACACTGGAAAATCATAGAAAACATCTAAATATTATAGCCAGAGAGTTTATAAAACATGGAATAATATTAAGCCCTAAGAAAATAGAATTAGAAAAAACTGAAATAGAATTCTTAGGATTAATATTATCATCTGATGGTCTTAAACTCCAAGATCATATTATAGTTAAAATAAAAGAATTCCCTCAAAAAATTGTTGATAAAAAACAACTTCAACAATTTCTAGGAATTGTTAATTATGGCAGAAATTTCTTCCCTAATTTGTCTAAAAAACTAGATGAGTTATATGAAAAACTCAAAAAGGACAAACCTTTTGAGTGGTCTAACAAAGATTCAGACATTATAAAACAAATAAAGTCTGAAATAAATTATATTCCAAAAGTTTATTTACCTAAACAAGGTGATAAATTAATTCTAGAAACAGATGCCTCAGAAAGAAATTGGGGATGTGTATTAAAAGCCAAAACAATGGCTAATGAAGAATTAATTTGTGGATATAGTTCTGGAAAGTTTAAACCAAACGAAATTAATTATGCTATTTATGAAAAAGAACTATTAGCAATAAAAAAAGGAATAAAAAAATTCCTAATATATTTAGCACCAGAAAATTTTATTATTAAAACCGATAATCAAGCTGTTAAACAGTTTCTTACTAACAAAAGTTTAGAAACAGTACCTAGAAGGATTAGATGGTATAATGAATTATGCCAATTCAATTTTGAAGTTATATACATAAAAGGTACTAATAATATGATTGCTGATTTTCTTAGCAGGCCTTATGGATAGAGGTAAACAACCTCTAAAAGAAAATGATGGATGGAGAACTGTCCATAAAAAACCCAACAAGGGAAAATCACCTATAAGTCCTAAACAAGGATTTATGGCTGCACCTGCAAAATAATTCCTAAACAAGGATTTATGGCTGCACCAACACAGGTACAATTTTATCCTAACCAGGGATATTATTTACCATATCCATTGGTAAACCAACCAATTGGATCACATTCACCAACACAGGTGGATTATTCTCAATTTTCTCAAAAGCCTCCTACCGATTCTGAAATTCTCAAATATGCAGATGCTTTGTTGAAAAAACAACAAAACTCTGAATTCTCGAATCTAAAGGATTTTTATAATCCAGGCTTACCCCCAGAATATTACCATTTCATAAACAAGATATGGAAAAACCATATTTTGGAACAAAGGGCTAGTTTCAGAAAAGCTCTTACCCAATTCTCAGAATTCTTAGTTGAAAAAACAACTCAAGAAAAATCTGAAGAATTATTATTAAAAACTATATTATATAGAGATTGGGACGATGTCCTAATTGAATATATGGATATTAAGGAGATAAACAATCTTCTTGATACATTTCAATATTTTATTGATAAAGGGAGAAACACTCCTATTATTAATAAGATGTTTAGAAAATGTCTATATAACAAATGTAGACAAATTTTACCTTCAGAAATATTTTCGAAAATAAAAGGAGCCATTTGCAAACAGCAAGCTCTATTTTTAGAAAAGTTTTCGAAATATTTTTCACAGGCATATGGTTTTACAAATGATATGGGAGAAAAAACTCCTGCTATCAAATTTTGATTAAATCATGAGCCATTTGATATAACCAGTATTGAATGGGGATTTGTTAAAGAAATAACAGTCCAAAATCTCTCTTTTGATTTATTAAAAGATTTTCCGGCGATAGTCAAATCCCGGCTATCAAATTTTGTAAACATAGACGATTTTGTCTATTACTTCCATATTGAGATAAACAGTCTCATTGGTATTGCTGAGGAAGAAAAATTTCATCAGCCTTATCAAATTTGGAATATTAATACTATGTTTTCGGGAAAAGCCCTGGCAGCAGTAAGAGAAGATCCAGAACATTTGTCAAAAATCATTGATGAGTGTTATAATAATTTCAACAAGTATCAAGTCCAAGCAGGAATTGATCTTATGAGCATGGCTCGGCACCTTCTCCATCAAGACACTTATATGTTTTGGACCGATGGAAGAAGAATTTTAGCTTACGACACCGGAAAAAACCGGGAAGAAAGCAATGAAGAAGCCATTATGTTATTAACAAAAATAGCAGAGATGGAACTCGATGATTATCCGTTAACAGCGGAAATCAGAGAAGTATGGGAGCACTGGAACACACCAGCACCGTCACCAGAATCATTACACCTTGACGAGATCGAGGAAATAAATCTGAGAAACATCCAAGAAGGATGAAGACAACTTGGAAGATGACAACCTGTCAGCATCCAATTGATGTAAGCAATGAGGTAACCAACCATCAATGCTACATAAAAGATGACGCAAGCAATGATGCAAGCAGCATGTATTGCCAGAAAAGGAAGCCACCTGGAAGCAACCAAGAGGGCAACAATTTTGTCAAGAAAAGGAAGCTACGTGGAAAACCCAAAAGCATCCTTATCAACACACTGTTCAAGGAAGCTACGTGGAAAAACCAACATAGCATCCACCAATTGACGAAAGCAACTTGGAAGCCACCAAGAAGCTGACAATTAAAGTGTCCTTATCAGGATACTATTCGGATTCCAATTGTAATTAAATTAGAGTCTATTCTTTAATTCTTATCCGAACAATTATTTCGGACTCCAATTGTAATTAGATTCTAGTTTAGAAATTTTGTTATAAATAGGCATTGTTGTAGCCTGGAAAAGGCATCGAATCCTGAATGGGATTTTAGAATAGCTAAGTATAGTTTTTAAGAAATCAAGAAATCTTTCTTGATCTTTCTCTTTGTAAATTATCTATCTTCTTCTTGTGAAATATTATTCTACGATATAAACCCTTCCGCTAGTGTACATATATCCCTCCCTCCCCCCGGTAATTGGTATCAGATATCCTATCAGAGGAGCCCCGGAGTAACGATTTCTGGAGTTCTCATATCGTAGTTATCATTGTAAGTTTCTATCTTTGTATCTGCAATTCTGTTTATTTCGCTGTTATTATCTCAAAACCCATATATCTGTCGTTAGTCTTCGTTGCCGTTGAGTCCGAGTGGGACATTGTTGGCGTTGAGAGGACGTTAAGACACAGAAGGTTTTAGGTACCAGGGATAATAATAATGGAAAAAATGGATTGTTTATATCAAGATAAAACTTGTAATCATACTATGCATATAGACTCTAAGAATGAAAATAATATTTCGGCTCTTAGTAAAGGTATCAATAGTTTAATAGATATGACGTCTATATTTTAATAGATTATATACTAAGGTTAGTAAAGTAGAAGAAAAAATAGATAATATGGGAGAAGTAACAAATTTAGATTTGAATAGCAAGTCTAAAGAGTTATTATCCGATGTTGATAATAAATTAGATCAGATTATTAGTAATAATATAGAATCAGATTTAAATTTAGGACCTTTATATTACGATAATAGTAATACTATTTTAGTTTTATCAGATGAGGATGAGTCTTCGGATGAATCTTCAACTAATAATAATAATAATAGTAAAAACAAAAACAAAAGAAAAAAGAGAAAAAGATAAAAAACAAGAAAAATATGATTTTGACTCTATAAAACTTTAATAGAACATTGGAAAAACCAATTTTCTAAAACGGAAGATAATCTTGAAAGAGTTGAATATCTAAAATTAATAGAAGAACTTTATGAAAAACATAAAGATTTGTTTGAAAAATATAATTATCATTATATGATAGAGTATGATGATACTACTAGTAATTCTGATAATTCAGAAGATAATATTAATGTTACGAGTCATAATTCTGATGAAGAAAACACTTCAACAGAAGAAAATATAGAAATCCCTGAACCTATGGATACTGAACCCACAGATCCAGATGATTATATAATACCTAAACCTTGGGAAATTGATAAAAAAGATCTTTATGGTAAAAGAAAATTAGACTCAGATCTTCAAATAAATGAGGATCACGAAATTGTTGAAAATACAACAAAAATATTAGGTAATAAAATAGAAAATATAGCTACTAATGATAAAACTGGAAACACCAGGAGAAACTAGTCAACCTACACCTATACCTTACACTGTAGGAGACCTTAATAAAAGAAATGTTGCTCAAGGAGGAATATATTTAGACTTAACAAATATTCCTTTGTCAGATTATGAAAAAATCATAGATGATTGGGCACAATCCATGACAAAAGTTTTTAAACTATTTTGTTGGAACTTTTCAAGGTGATGTTCTACAATTTCTCAGACGCTGGGAAGAATCTGAGAAAGGAAGAGAACAAAAGGGTCAACTTATTAATCAAATAAGTTCTCCTAAAGACCTATTAAAAGGATTAACCTCAATTCTAAAAATAGAATTTTGTGGTTATACTAATAAAAAGATCAGGATAGTCAATCCAGTTGTACCTTGTCAAAATTAAAATTATGTGATATTAGATATTTAGACGAATTCTCTAAGAAATTTCTACATGAATATCAAAAATTAAAAAACGAAAGTGTAGATTTTTGGAGAAATCAATATTTCCATAAATTACCCCCACCTTGGGATGAAATTTGTATAAACAAATATGCATCTTTCATTATAAAACATAGTAATGATAATAAAGAAATAGGAGATATAGATACAATAGGTAATAGGATTAATTTCGCTAAAGAAAGAATTCTATTACATTGCTTACAGAGTAAAGCGGCTAAACAAGTCAAGAATAAATTAAGTCATAAATATTGTACAAAAATGTTAGAAGGAGAATGGGAATTTGGATGTAATTCCATACGTCTGAAAACCTATAAAAAATATAATAAAAAATATAAATTAGCCAAATGGAAACCAGGAAATAAAGATCATGCTAATAATAATAAAAAGAAAAAATTCGTTAGAAGAAAAACTTCTAAAAATACTAAAAAACAAATATGTAAATGTTTTATTTGTGACGAAGAAGGTCATATAGCAACATTTTGTCCTAACAAAGGCAAAAGCGCTAGAAAAATGATTAAAAATCTTGAAGAACAAGATTTAGAAATTTGTTTTAGTGAGGAAATAAATCCTACTGAAATATTATATGAATTATTATCAGAAACAGAGTCTGATACAGATTCTGATGAATATATCTTTATGTTGGGAAATAGTTCTAATAAACATTTAGAAGAAATTCCTAATTCTGAACAACAGGATATTAAGTTAGGAAATATAATCGGAGAAGAAATTGATTTCTCTGATGATATAATTGAAAAAATCAATAAATATATTGAAATTACATTACATAGTAAAGATTATAAAAAATATGCTTTATATGCTTTATTAGATACAGGAGCTACAACCAGTAGTTGTAAAAAGAATATTCTTCCTAAAGAATATTGGAAACCTGTAAAAAAGATAATAAATATTAGTGGAATAAATGGTAGCAAAACTACTGTTTATTATAAAGCTAAAAATATACCAATCTACATAAACAATGTTAAATTTATAATTCCAAAATTATTATGTTTACCTGATATGTATGGAGACATATTATTAGGTAATAATTTTCTAAATCAATATTTACCTTTTATTATTAATAAGAAATCGGTTATATTATCTATAGAAAATACTTCTATAGAAACACCATTAGTAGATAATAATAAAATTATTCGCTAATGTTTGCTGATTTTCTTAGCAGGCCTTATGGATAGAGGTAAACAACCTCTAAAAGAAAATGATGGATGGAGAACTGTCCATAAAAAACCCAACAAGGGAAAATCACCTATAAGTCCTAAACAAGGATTTATGGCTGCACCTGCAAAAATAATTCCTAAACAAGGATTTATGGCTGCACCAACACAGGTACAATTTTATCCTAACCAGGGATATTATTTACCATATCCATTGGTAAACCAACCAATTGGATCACATTCACCAACACAGGTGGATTATTCTCAATTTTCTCAAAAGCCTCCTACCGATTCTGAAATTCTCAAATATGCAGATGCTTTGTTGAAAAAACAACAAAACTCTGAATTCTCGAATCTAAAGGATTTTTATAATCCAGGCTTAACCCCAGAATATTACCATTTCATAAACAAGATATGGAAAAACCATATTTTGGAACAAAGGGCTAGTTTCAGAAAAGCTCTTACCCAATTCTCAGAATTCTTAGTTGAAAAAACAACTCAAGAAAAATCTGAAGAATTATTATTAAAATCTATATTATATAGAGATTGGGACGATGTCCTAATTGAATATATGGATATTAAGGAGATAAACAATCTTCTTGATACATTTCAATATTTTATTGATAAAGGGAGAAACACTCCTATTATTAATAAGATGTTTCGGAAATGTCTATATAACAAATGTAGACAAATTTTACCTTCAGAAATATTTTTGAAAATAAAAGGAGCCATTTGCAAACAGCAAGCTCTATTTTTAGAAATGTTTTCGAAATATTTTTCACAGGCATATGTTTTTACAAATGATATGGGAGAAAAAACTCCTGCTATCAAATTTCGATTAAATCATGAGCCATTTGATATAACCAGTATTGAATGGGGATTTGTTAAAGAAATAACAGTCCAAAATCTCTCTTTTGATTTATTAAAAGATTTTCCGGCGATAGTCAAATCCCGGCTATCAAACTTTGTAAACATAGACGATTTTGTCTATTACTTCCATATTGAGATAAACAGTCTCATTGGTATTGCTGAGGAAGAAAAATTTCATCAGCCTTATCAAATTTGGAATATTAATACTATGTTTTCGGGAAAAGCCCTGGCAGCAGTAAGAGAAGATCCAGAACATTTGTCAAAAATCATTGATGAGTGTTATAATAATTTCAACAAGTATCAAGTCCAAGCAGGAATTGATCTTATGAGCATGGCTCGGCACCTTCTCCATCAAGACACTTATATGTTTTGGACCGATGGAAGAAGAATTTTAGCTTACGACATCGGAAAAAACCGGGAAGAAAGCAATGAAGAAGCCATTATGTTATTAACAAAAATAGCAGAGATGGAACTCGATGATTATCCGTTAACAGCGGAAATCAGAGAAGTATGGGAGCACTGGAACACACCAGCACCGTCACCAGAATCATTACACCTTGACGAGATCGAGGAAATGAATCTGAGAAACATCCAAGAAGGATGAAGACAACTTGGAAGATGACAACCTGTCAGCATCCAATTGATGTAAGCAATGAGGTAATCAACCATCAATGCTACATAAAAGATGACGCAAGCAATGATGCAAGCAGCATGTATTGCCAGAAAAGGAAGCCACCTGGAAGCAACCAAGAGGGCAACAATTTTGTCAAGAAAAGGAAGCTACGTGGAAAACCCAAAAGCATCCTTATCAACACACTGTTCAAGGAAGCTACGTGGAAAAACCAACATAGCATCCACCAATTGACGAAAGCAACTTGGAAGCCACCAAGAAGCTGACAATTAAAGTGTCCTTATCAGGATACTATTCGGATTCCAATTGTAATTAAATTAGAGTCTATTCTTTAATTCTTATCCGAACAATTATTTCGGACTTCAATTGTAATTAGATTCTAGTTTAGAAATTTTGTTATAAATAGGCATTGTTGTAGCCTGGAAAAGGCATCGAATCCTGAATGGGATTTTAGAATAGATAAGTAGAGTTTTTAAGAAATCAAGAAATCTTTCTTGATCTTTCTCTTTGTAAATTATCTATCTTCTTCTTGTGAAATATTATTCTACGATATAAACCCTTCCGCTTGTGCACATATATCCCTCACTCCCCCCGCTAATTGGTATCAGATATCCTATCAGAGGAGCCCCGGAGTAACGATTTCTGGAGTTCTTATATCGTAGTTATCATTGTAAGTTTCTATCTTTGTATCTGCAATTCTGTTTATTTCGCTGTTATTATCTCAAAACCCATATATCTGTCGTTAGTCTTCGTTGCCGTTGAGCCCGAGTGGAACGTTGTTGGCGTTGAGAGGACGTTAAGACACAGAAGGTTTTAGGTACCAGGGATAATAATAATGGAAAAAATGGATTGTTTATGTAACACCCCAAACCCGGCCCACAAGCCTTGACCGGATCCGGTATGCCACGGAGTAAAAACGTTTTGAAAGGTTTAATGGAAATTTTCACTTTGTTGGGGTAATAAAATGGTGTTTGCTAAACTTAGGTGGGTTGGCTTGATAAATACGATAGAGTTGAAAACTTTTCCTTTTTCCTTTGAAACCATTTAATCACTTAGGTTTTAAAGCATTAGGGTCATCGATAACTTAGGAAATTTTGTTACCCGATAATAACTTTTTTTTTTAAAAAACGCCTACGAGTACTTATTTTGAAAACGTTATCATTAACCGATTTGCTTGACAGTTCATAAGTTCATCAGTTATGTAATAAAGTAAAGCAACTACTTAAACATCCAAAATAATAAGCGGCCATATTACAACCCAATCGAATTTAGTGAATAGTAAACTTTAAGCGGGCAAAATAAAATTTGAAGTTCACAAACAAACATGGCCGCCTCGAGTTCTCCCCGGCTCCGCATCCGCGCTCTACTCACCTGCGAGATGATATGGGAAGGGGTGAGTCACCAAGACTCAGTGTATAAATCCCTAACCCGAAAATACCACTCATACACAGGATATTAGTATGACATGCAATTATGCAACCCAACCTAGCCATCCATGCTCCTTTTCTACCCCGTGTGGTACCAAACCACTGGTGGTGCCAAACCACTGGTGACCCGAAGTCACAATATCCGTCAATCCGTGTGGTGCCAAACCACTGGTGGTGCCAAACCACTGGTGACCCGAAGTCACAATCAAATGATGGGGCCAACCCATCGTGTGATACCAAATCACTGGCGTCGATCTCGTATCTCAAATGTGGGGCCAACCCACGGTGGCACTAAGCCACAGGGACGAGACGCTATGAGGTGCCAAACCTCTGGAGGTACCAAACCTCGGGTGACCGTAATCACAATGTGTTACCAAAACACTGGTGTCCGTCGACACGAATATTACTCCCTCTCATCAATCCCACCATCATCATGCTCATGTCACAAGTATCATGCAATCGTATATAGCATAGCATTTCATAGCATATGATGGCATATACAACATATATCGTAAATCGAATAATAGGGGACTTACCCGAAAACCAAGCTTATGCCCACTAGGCAAAGTTACCACATGAGAGGTTATTAATATCATCAATTAACAGTTTATACTAATAAAGTGTGTAAGAGCTTACACACCTAGTTAATCGGAGGTCTAAAAAGAAATCTCGGATCTACGTGATGTTATAAAAGTCCCGAACTTGTCCTCGTATAGTTCCTATTATTCGGCCATCACGGGTTAGTATTTAGGGGTCTCATTTGATTAGCCAACAATTCCAAGGGATTGGTCATCACGTAATAAAACAGGGCCTTAGGCCGAACCTTTATTAATACGAACTAACGTGACTTGAAATCTCGAAAACTTCTGGCTTCATAGCCGATTTACCCCCTAAAATCAAAGTGCATAAATCGGTCAGACATAGATACCAAAATGGCCCTTGGCCGAATGTCAATAACCTCATACCTTGTCTACCGAAGTTCTAAAATTCCCCTTATGCTTTGAATAGTCAAGACCCTTGAAGAAACGAGACCCGAAGGACTCTTTCAAAATCCTTTAGCTTCGGCTACCTTCAAAAGAGACACTGAGAATTATTTATAGGCATTCGGCCAACCCTTAGAAGTGCTTGAACTCATGCTTTCGGCCCATCAAAAGAGAGGTAGGGAACCGAAGTAAAAAGGGAAATACTTACCAATTCTCGAAAATATATCTCCTTTCGTGGATTCGGTCTATTCTCTATGTGGTAAGTAGCATTCGACTAGGACTACAATGCAAAAAGGAAAGCAATTCAACAAGGTTAGAGAGCTTAGACCATTTGGTCAACAATAATGGAAGGAAACAAAAGAACAAGGAGCTAGCCGAAAACACTCCCTAGGGCCTCTTCCAACCCGAAACCCCAAGCCCCTTGGAGTCTCCCATTTTCGGTCAGAGATTAAGAACTCAAGGCCACAAGAGTTGGTTGTCCTTACCTCGACGATTTCTTCTCCTAGGTGAACACAAAAATTCGGCCAAGCCTTGAGGAAAAGATGGAGTAGCCGGCCACTTCAAGAGAAACCAAAGAGAGGAAGAAGAACAAAATTTCGGCATGCACAAGGGAAGGGAAACAAAACATGCTAAGGGAGTTTGGCTTATGTTTTTGGCCACTTTCAAGGCCGGCCATACCCCTTATTTTTTTCTAAATTCCAATCCCCCAAACCTAAGCATTAATTCCCATAATATTCTTTCTATTTCCAACAAATAAATTAAAAGAAAATTTGCCCATACATCTAATATGCATAAAGTAAGCAACCCAAGGAATAAAATGCCCATGCCCCTAATAAATTAAGAAAATTTTACCCATGCCTCTTAAATAAAATAAATCCTAAAATAATAACACTAAATGCCCATAATTTCGGCACAACCATGGCAGCATGCCTTGTGCATGCGTGCGCCACATGCAGGGTGCCATTTGCATTCTGCCTATCAAAGGCCAAAATAAAAATTCCTTCTAGGCAACTGCCAGGTCTCGAACCCGAGACCTGGGGGAGGACTGCCCATGCCTCTGACCATTCTGCTACTGCGCCATATCTGCTATAATTGCGTCGGGATTTCCTTTTTAAGCCTCCTTCACTTGGCTCTCCCACGCATTTAATGCCAGAGGCCAAAAACGAAATACCCAACTGCTGCCCAGGGGTTTCGAACTCGAGACCTGGAGCAATATCGCGCCCCAGCCACTCGGCCAATTGACTTTCATGTCAAAAACACGTCGCGAATTTCTTTTAATCCTTTCCCAAAGGCTCCTTTAGCTTAAGCGCTTAAAAGCAAAAATTTAAACGCCCTGAGTGACTCTCGTGACTCGAACGCAAGACCTAGAGAGCTCCCCTGCTGCTGGCATCCTTGCCACTTCTCCCACTTGGACTTTTATGTCCAAACATGTACACAAAAACCCTTTAAGGCCTCTTTGCCTTGCCCCCCCCATTAAACGCAAAAATATAAACCCCCAAAAGCAGCTCCTATTGCTCGAACCTCCTCCCTCCAACCACTCCCCCAAGCTAATATGCCACTGAGCCAGCTTGACTTTCATGTCAAGGTTGCGTCTCATTTTTCTTTTAACCCTTCCTAGTGAGCACCTTAAAACCCAAAATAAACTACATCATGTGGCCACCAAGATTCGAACCCCGGACTTGCTGAAGACCTTCCTTGCACCTTAACACCCCAAGCCACTCGGCCAGGGCGTTCATTGTGCCATAAACTTGCTGAATTTATTTTTAAACATTCTTCCACCTAGCTCTTTCCACCTAGGTACTAAAAAGGAATTTTAGCCTTAAGTCAGAAATTAATCTGGGTTTATGACTAGGCCCCAATACGCATCAAACGAGTATTTAACAGGCAAACACGTGAAATTAGTAAAATTGCAAAAGACCCCTAATTCGGGATGTTACAGTTCTACCCCCTTAAAGTAATTTCGTCCTTGAAATTACCTGGGTCAGAAGAGTTGGGGGTATTGCTGCCGCATCGCATCCTCGGGCTCCCACGTAGCTTCCTCCATGCCGTGATTCCGCCATAGGACCTTCACTAAGGGAACTGACTTCCTACGCAAAACTTTCACATCCCGATCTAGGATCTGCACAGGTTCCTCTTCCATCGTCAAATCTGGACTCACCTCAACTTCTTCAACTGCCAAGACGTGTAATGGATCAGAACGATAGCGTCTAAGCATGGAGACATGGAACACATTATGAATCTGACTCAGTTCTGCAGGTAACTCGAGCTGATAGGCCACTGGTCCCACTCGTCTCAACACCTTAAACGGTCCAATGAACCTTGGACTTAATTTGCCCTTCTTCCCAAATCTTAACACTTTCTTCCATGGTGAGACCTTCAAAAAAACTTCGTCTCCTACGGCAATTTCTATGTCCCTCCGCTTGAGATCAGCATAAGACTTTTGCCTATCCGAGGCTTCTTTCAACCGAGCTTGGATCTTCTTCACCTTATCCTCAGTTTCTGCAACCAATTCCGGTCCTAACATCCGTCGCTCACCCAACTCCGTCCAACAAGTAGGTGTGCGACACCTCCTACCATACAACGCTTCATATGGTGCCATCTTAATGCTTGCCTGATAACTGTTGTTGTATGCAAACTCAGCTAATGGCAAAAATTCTTCCCAACTACCTCTGAAGTCCAAAACGCAGCCTCTTAACATGTCCTCCAAAATTTGAATAACTCTTTCCGACTGCCCGTCAGACTGTAGATGAAATGCTGTACTGAAATCCAACCGTGTACCCAAAGCCTGATGTAGTGCTCTCCAAAACCTCGACGTAAATCTGGGGTCTCTGTCTGAGATGATCGACACTGGCACACCATGCAACCTCACTATCTCTGCCACATACAACTTAGCTAACTTCTGGAGCGAGTAATCCACCCTTACCGGTATGAAGTGAGCCGACTTGGTCAGACGGTCCACAATCACCCAAACTGCGTCTTTCTTGCTGGGCGTGAGGGGTAGCCCACTGACGACGTCCATAGTGATCCTCTCCCATTTCCACTGAGGAATCTTCACCGGTTGAAGTAACCCAGATGGCAACTGATGTTCAGCCTTTACCCGCTGACATGTGAGACACCTTCCCACGAATTCAGTTACTTCGCACTTCAACCCTGGCCACCAGAACTGCTTTCGTAAATCTCCATACATCTTGCTACCTCCAGGATGCATAGCGTAAGGGCTGCTATGTGCATCCTGAAGAATTCTTTGCCTTAATTCCACATCATTCGGCATACAAGGCCGCCCTTGAAAACACATCACACCATCACCAGTCAAACTATACCCTTCCAAACCGCCATCTTGAACTTGCAATCTCCGTGCGCTCAAACTGTCATCCCCTAATTGCTTTTCTTTAATCTCCTCGATCCAGGTTGGCTTAACTTGCAACTCTGCCAAAAGACTCCCGTCGTCGTATAGACTAAGACGAGCAAACATCGCCCTTAAGTCTGTCACGACTTTTCGGCTCAACGCATCAGCCACCACGTTAGCCTTGCCTGGGTGGTACTCAATTGAACAGTCGTAGTCCTTCAACAGTTCAATCCATCGGCGCTGCCTCAGATTCAAGTCCTTCTGAGTCAAGAGATACCTCAAACTTTTATGATCCGTGTAGACTATCGATTTCTCCCCATATAAGTAATGCCTCCATATTTTCAAAGCGAAGACCACTGCCGCTAACTCCAAGTCGTGAGTCGGATAGTTAACCTCATGCGGTCTTAGCTGACGGGATGCATAGGCCACTACCTTCCCCTCCTGCATCAACACACATCCCAAACCATTATGGGACGCATCACAATAAACCGTGAACAATTTCCCCGCCTCAGGATGTACCAAAATGGGAGCTTCCGTCAGAATCTTTCTTAGCTTATCAAAACTTTCTTGCTGTTTCTCTGACCAAACGAATGGGACTCCTTTCCTTAATAGTTTAGTTAACGGTGCTGCGATTAAGGAGAATCCTTCCACAAATCTTCAATAATACCCGGCCAGACCCAGAAAACTTCGAATTTCTGCCACTGACCGAGGTGGTTTCCACTCCAACACCGCTTCGACCTTGCGGGGGTCCACTCTAATCCCTTCAGCTGACACCACGTGTCCCAAGAAAGTCACCTCCCTAAGCCAAAATTTGCACTTACTGAATTTGGCATACAACTGCTCCTCTCTCAGTACTTGTAGAACTATGCGCAAATGCCTATCATGCTCCTCCTCCGTCTTTGAGTAAACCAATATGTCGTCTATAAACACCACGACAAATTGATCTAAGTATTGCTGAAACACCCTATTCATTAAGTCCATGAATGCTGCCGGCGCGTTGGTCAACCCAAACGGCATCACTAAGAACTCGTAATGCCCATACCGGGTACGAAATGCCGTCTTGTGCACATCAGCCTCCTTTACCTTAAGTTGATGATAGCCCGACCTAAGATCTATCTTTGAGAACACCGATGCACCCTTTAGTTGATCAAACAGGTCATCAATCCGAGGCAATGGATACCTGTTTTTGATCGTTAACTTGTTTAGCTGACGGTAGTCGATACACATCCGCATTGACCCGTCTTTCTTCTTGACAAACAACACAGGTGCTCCCCACGGAGATATACTAGGTCGAATGAACCCTCTATCCAAGAGTTCCTGAATTTGAGCCTTCAGTTCCACCAACTCCTTTGGCGCCATTCGATAGGGTGCTATAGACACAGGTGCCGTCCCGGGCAACAAGTCTATACCGAATTCCACTTCCCGATCTGGAGGCAGACCCAGAAGTTCTTCAGGAAACACATCAGTGAATTCCCCTACAGTTCGGACCTTCTCAATTGCTGACTCCTTAGCCTCCAAGGCATAAATTTGAACCAACAATGCTTCACACCCTTTCTGGATCATTTTCTCAGCCTTCAAGGCAGACACTATATTGGATAGATAGTCTCTTCTGTAACCTATCATGACCACTTCATCGCCCTCAGCCGTCTTTAGAATCATGCGCTTCGCAGCGCAATCCAACCTTGCCTGATACTTAACCAGCCAGTCCATTCCAAGAATTAGGTCGAACTCCCCAAACGGCAGTTCCATCAGATCAGCCACAAACACTACCCCTTGGAGTTCTAGGGGTATATCTCTATAGAGCTTGTTTACTACCACAGAGTGTCCTAGAGGGCTAATTACAGTCATCTCGCTAGAAGCAGTCTCAAAATCCAAGTTCATAGTCTCTACCACACTACTGGCAATGTATGAATGCGTCGAACCCATATCTATTAATGCAACATAAGGGAGACCGAAAATTAGGAACGTACCGGTGATGACGTCCGGTGCGTCACCCTCCTCGCGACGCCTCGCTGCGTAGACTAAGCCAGGCTGCCTAGCTTCGGTGTTGCCTGCTCCTCTGCCCTGAATTCCGCGACCTCGATTAGGACCATTGCCTCCTCTACCATTACCACGACCCCTCTGCGGTGGTCCCACATTCCTTGCTGGAGTATGGTTCTGCCCCTCTGGCTGATTCCTTGCCAACTTTCGAGGACAATCTCTTACACGATGATCCAATGATCCACATTCAAAGCAACCTCTCTCACCAGTCCAACAACCTCCCCAGTGTGACTTCCCACAACGATTACACTGAGCCGGTCTCTGATTAGTCGCCATGGGCCTTCCAACCTGATTCGGCCCACTCTGTCTGGCCCTCTTTTGTGCACTATTTCCTGATCCAGATGACCCAACACCTCTTTTCTACTTGTTCCTATCATAGTTCTGTCTCACAGACTCTCTGACCTTTTCGGCTACCTTAGCCTTCTCTACCAGAACAGCAAATTCACGCACCTGCTACGGAGCAATCAACAACCTTAAATCATCCCTAAGTCCGTCTTCAAAACGGACGCAAAGATCATGCTCAGTTGCCACAACTCCCCGAGCATAGCGGCTCAGCCTCAGAAATTCTGCCTCACACTCAGATACCGACTTATTTCCTTGTACTAATCCCAGAAAAGTTTTCCTCTGAGTATCAGTATAACTGGTGCCCACATACTTCTTCTGATAAGTAGCCTTGAAGTATTCCCAAGTAAGATCATCCGCCATAGCACCATCTCGAACTGTGAGCCACCACTGGTATGACTCATCTTTTAGAAGCGACACGGCTCCCTTCAGCTTCTCCTCATTTGTTAAATCAAGATCGTCCATGATCCTCTCCGTTGATTCTAACCAATACTCGGCCGTACTAGGTGCGACACCTGACACACCCCGAAATACTTCAGCTCCGTTGGATCGAAGCCGCTCAGATACAGACTTCCGAGCTCCTGTACCTCTACTGGTCTCAGCCATCATTTCTAAAACACGCAGCATAGCCTGCGATACCGACTCACCCCCCGTCCGATCCTGATGTCCATCACCAAAAGCTGGGGGTGGTGGTGGAGGTGGTATATCATTATCCGATCCTTGGCCCGACCTAACTGGTTCTGTCATGGCCATCCGGCCTCTACCGCGTCCCCGACGGCCGCGACCTCTAGAACTCATTTCTTATAGCGCAATCTGTCTTAAGAGGTTTTATGAGTTAGCCAACATTCCACTGATTATTAGCAAAGAATTTTATGGGCGAAATTAAGAAGTTGTTCTTTCGATCAAACAAGTTTTAATTCTTTTATCGTAATTCGAAGATACACATTCACTAACTCCATCGCCTTTTTGACCTATTCTTAACCCGGGGGTATTTTCGTCATTCACCCTACAGGGGTATTTTTGGTAATAAAACAAAGTAAGTTTGTAAATCTTGGCAAATCGAGAGAAACTTAAAGTTTGCAAAACTTGGGGCTCTTTTTGAGAAATTGTCTTTTCAAATTGGTAGTGTTGCAAAAACCTCGAAAATCAGGGTCATTTTGGTAATTTGTAATTTAGGGGTAATTTCGTAATTTTCCAAAATCACGATATTTATGGTATTTTGCAAACTAGGGATTTGGGTATAAGAAAAATTTTGTTAAAATTTTGGGGTAACTTAGTAAATTTCAAAACTAGGGGCATTTTTGTAATTTACCACTAAGGGTATTTTAAAATGTCCCTAAATCAAGAGAATTTCGTACTATAAATCTCACAAGTTTGGGGGAAGTCTTTAAAACAAGAGTTTTTATCAAAACGCGGCTAATTCCCTTTCGGGTTTTAATAATAGGGTTTAGCCCACGAACAAGTCCCCATGGTTAGGGTGAACCGAAGCTACGCACCAGGTAGGATTCCCGCGAAGAGGAGGTGAGTCACTAGGACCGCTTAAATACCACGCTCTTCCAGATCCAATCCTAGACATGCGTACAAGGGTTACCACACCCTAACTCGGTGACTTAGTCATGGGTATGTTTAATTAGGCAATCAGAATCTTATGCGATTGTTCGGGGTAAACTAGCCCTAGGGTTCATATACCTTTCATACTATCTACGTCCCATTTTCTACCCATTTACAGATAATCATTCATACATAGATTAAAGATACTTACAAGAGCGGATCGGTGCCGGAGACTCGACGCCATGTTGTTCACCAAAACTATTTTCAAAGAGGTTTTCAAAAGCCTATCTAGCAAAAACATTTTTAGGTCTTAGGCCCTCACAGCCGAGTTTTTGAACCTGGCTCTGATACCAAAATGTAACACCCCAAACCCGGCCCACAAGCCTTGACCGGATCTGGTATGCCACTGAGTAAAAACGTTTTGAAAGGTTTAATGGAAATTTTCACTTTATTGGGGTAATAAAATGGTGTTTGCTAAACTTAGGTGGGTTGGCTTGATAAATACGATAGAGTTGAAAACTTTTCCTTTTTCCTTTGAAACCATTTAATCACTTAGGTTTTAAAGCATTAGGGTCATCGATAACTTAGGAAATTTTGTTACCCGATAATAACTTTTTTTTTTAAAAAACGCCTACGAGTACTTATTTTGAAAACGTTATCATTAACCGATTTGCTTGACAGTTCATAAGTTCATCAGTTATGTAATAAAGTAAAGCAACTACTTAAACATCCAAAATAATAAGCGGCCATATTACAACCCAATCGAATTTTAGTGAATAGTAAACTTTAAGCGGGGCAAAATAAAATTTGAAGTTCACAAACAAACATGGCCGCCTTGAGTTCTCCCCGGCTCCGCATCCGCGCTCTACTCACCTGCAAGATGATATGGGAAGGGGTGAGTCACCAAGACTCAGTGTATAAATCCCTAACCCGAAAATACCACTCATACACAGGATATTAGTATGACATGCAATTATGCAACCCAACCTAGCCATCCATGCTCCTTTTCTACCCCGTGTGGTACCAAACCACTGGTGGTGCCAAACCACTGGTGACCCGAAGTCACAATATCCGTCAATCCGTATGGTGCCAAACCACTGGTGGTGCCAAACCACTGGTGGTGCCAAACCACTGGTGACCCGAAGTCACAATCAAATGATGGGGCCAACCCATCGTGTGATACCAAATCACTGGCGTCGATCCCGTATCTCAAATGTGGGGCCAACCCACGGTGGCACTAAGCCACAGGGACGAGACGCTATGAGGTGCCAAACCTCTGGAGGTACCAAACCTCGGGTGACCGTAGTCACAATGTGTTACCAAAACACTGGTGTCCGTCGACACGAATATTACTCCCTCTCATCAATCCCACCATCATCATGCTCATGTCACAAGTATCATGCAATCGTATATAGCATAGCATTTCATAGCATATGATGGCATATACAACATATATCGTAAATCGAATAATAGGGGACTTACCCGAAAACCAAGCTTATGCCCACTAGGCAAAGTTACCACATGAGAGGTTATTAATATCATCAATTAACAGTTTATACTAATAAAGTGTGTAAGAGCTTACACACCTAGTTAATCGGAGGTCTAAAAAGAAATCCCGGATCTACGTGATGTTATAAAAGTCCCGAACTTGTCCTCGTATAGTTCCTATTATTCGGCCATCACGGGTTAGTATTTAGGGGTCTCATTTGATTAGCCAACAATTCCAAGGGATTGGTCATCACGTAATAAAACAGGGCCTTAGGCCGAACCTTTATTAATACGAACTAACATGACTTGAAATCTCGAAAACTTCTGGTTTCATAGCCGATTTACCCCCTAAAATCAAAGTGCATAAATCGGTCAGACATAGATACCAAAATGGCCCTTGGCCGAATGTCAATAACCTCATACCTTGTCTACCGAAGTTCTAAAATTCCCCTTATGCTTTGAATAGTCAAGACCCTTGAAGAAACGAGACCCGAAGGACTCTTTCAAAATCCTTTAGCTTCGGCTACCTTCAAAAGAGACACTGAGAATTATTTATAGGCATTCGGCCAACCCTTAGAAGTGCTTGAACTCATGCTTTCGGCCCATCAAAAGAGAGGTAGGGAACCGAAGTAAAAAGGGAAATGTAACACCCCAAACCCGGACAAGACACCACATCCGAATCTGGTATGTTACGGGGAAAACGTTTTTGAGAGATCAGATTTATCGTTTAAAAGCGGGGTGAAAACATAGTGTATTTGAAACAAAATTTGAGTAGACTTGTTTGAAAAACGGTTGGTGTATTTGAAACCCGGAGATTTTGAAAACTTAACCAAAATGTGTAGTTAAAACGAGTTTAAACCATTTAAAACCTCAATAGTTTCTTAGTGATACATAAAATATTTTTAAACTTAGGAGAACTACAAGTTTGAATTGAAAACCATTTGAATTTGTTTATCATAAAGACTTAGTGTGATACCCGATGGTATAGTTTAAAAACACATTGCGTTATAGTTTTGAAAACATTATCTTTCCAAGTTTTAGTAAAATTTATACCAACTTATTTTGTTAAGGCATATTAAAATTTAATTAAAACATAAACAACTTAAAACATAAATTAAAGGCCTTTTACAAATCCAAATTAAAACCCAAATAAAAGTAAATAAGCTAAAGTACCCAAATGCAATAGTCTGAGCAAAACTTTTATTAAAGCATGGCATGTGCACCCCGAGTCCATCCCGGCTCCATGTCCGCGTCTACGAGTCACCTGAAATGTTAAAGGAGAGGGTGAGTCGAGTGACTCAGTGTGTAAATCCCGCTCCCGAAGAAACAACATGCTAACACACATCATACATAGCAACATAATTAATGCAACCCGATCCTAACCATCCATATCGCCTTTTCTACCCCGTGTGGTACCAAACCACTGGTGGTGCCAAACCACTGGTGACATATAGTCACAATGTGTTACCAAAACACTGGTGTCCCAAAGACACAATATCCGTCAATGTGGTACCAAACCACTGGTGTCCCAAAGACACAATTGTGCTACCAAAGCACTGGTGACCGAAGTCCCAAATCCAATGATGATGGGGCCAACCCATCGTGTGATACCAAATCACTAGCAGACGATCCCATATCTCAAGTGGGGCCAACCCACGGTGGTTAAACCACAGGGACAAGTCGCAATGAGGTGCCAAACCTCTGGTGTCCCAAAGACACAATGTGCTACCAAAGCACTGGTGACCGTAGTCACAAATCTGGTGATGGGACCAACCCATCGTGTGATGCCAAATCACTGGAGTCAATCCTGTATCTCGCAAGTGGGGCCAACCCACGGTGGTGTTAACCACAGGGACGAGACGCTGAGGTACCAAACCTCTGGAGGTGCCAAACCTCTAGTGACCCAAAGTCACAAAGTGTGTTACCAAAACACTGGTGCTCGTCAGCACAAAATATCACTGCTCCCTCCTCTCATATTACCCATACATGTCATACTGGCTCATGTACAATATGCAAATCATGTAACTCATGCAACCATGTCCAACATAGCATCTCATAGCATATATATATAGTATAGATCATCATATCCAAAGTATCCATAATAGGATTTGTAATACAGTAGACTTACCCGGATCCGTACACATACCCCATTTGGGTATCCAACTATCCATCATACTGTTATGGTTTTTAACAGGCAAACAGGTTTATTAACAACATTACTAAGTATTAGTGTGTTAGTTTACACACCTGATAACTACGAGTCTAGAAATCCTGACAAAAGCGATCTAAGTCCCTTCGATGACTAGCTCCTACAATCGGCCAACATTAGGGGTTAGGCATCACTAACATTCGGCCAACAACCATTAACCAAGGGATCAACATTAAGCCATTACCTTACACTTGCGAATGGTTTGGTTCCTAACCAACCCCGAGCCAATAGTGGTTCTCTTTGACAATCGGCCTCCACCTAGAAATAGAACCATTAATCCCTAATTAACTTGGCTTAATGAGATAAAGGAATCAACTAATAGTACTGACCCTTACCAATACTTACCCCACTTGGCTGATCAGAGAACGAAGGCTCCACTTGATCGTATCCAAAATCCAAATGGCCTATAATGCAATCGGTTCCAATACCAAGGGTTAACTCTCAACAACAAGGCCACATTCGGCTCTTAACCAAACCAAACGATCAAGAACAGAAAAAGAAAAGGAGAAATGGCCATTCGGCCAAGAGCTTACCAACACCAACCGATTGAAGCAAGGCCTCCAATACACCACTGATATTCGGCCAAAAGAGACTACTAGGAGAAGGAGAGAATATTCGGCTATGTTGGAAACAATAGAAAGAAGAAATCGGCACTAGATGTTTAACTCCCTTGAATTCGGCTACAAACTAGAAAAGAAAATAGTAAGAGAAATAGATGTGGTTTAAGAGAAGCAAGAATTCGGTCAATGATTGAAGGAATATTCGGCTCAAGTGTTTCAAGAAAGGAGAGAAGAAAAAAAAAAGAAATGATGAGAGGAGGAGAGAGCTTGTTTCGGTTTGCTCAAGTGAAGAGAGAAAGAAAGAAAACAAGGCACAATCGGCTACCAAGAAAGTTGAGAGGAACAAATCAATTTCGACAACTAGGTGTTTGCACTTTTGGCTTCAAAGAGAAAATGAGAGAAACTCCTTAGAATTTCGGCTTGTTTTGACAAAAAGGGAAAAATGAAAGTGTGGCCTTACCAATTGTTTCAAAGCCGAAAAACACCCAAAAATGCCAAGACACATTCGGCACTACCCAAACCCCATACCAAACCGTCCACACTCCCACTCCAACACTCACAAATCGGCCAAATCCCCCCAATTACTCACATCCTCACATTCAAACATCAAGACCAAGTCTTTCTCCTAAAGTTCCTCTCCACCACACGTTTGAATGTAAAGACTTGGTCCAAGTAGAATCCAAATTGCTCTCAACCTCTTCCTCCAAGCCGTCCCAAAAAGAAGTCAAAAAGGGGGGACTCTACAGCTCGAACACTGGACCTCCACCACATGCAAATGACGCCACACCAAGCTCCCCCTTGTAGCGCATGCTTTGCCACTAAGCTAGCTCCTTACTTGTGCAATGAAACCACAATTAAAATTCTTAACCCCAGCTTCCTCAGCTCCCCTGACTTAACACCCAAAAACCAAAATTTTCCCATTCACTCCGGCATACTTCTAGCCTACACTAAAGCCCCTAAAACACCGAAATAACAACACAGCACACTAAACACATGCAATATCGTGCAACAACAAAATAGCCCCTAACCCGGAATATTACAGTTCTACCCCCCTTAAAAATAATTTCGGCCTCGAAATTACCTGATCAAAAGAGTTGCGGGTATTGCCGTCTCATCATATCCTCGGGTTCCCACGTAGCTTCTTCTACGCCATGATTCCGCCAAAGTACCTTAACCAAAGGCACAGACTTCCTTCGCAGAACCTTCACATCCCGATCAAGAATCTGCACAGGTTCTTCTTCCATAGTCAAGTCTGGATTTACCTCGATCTCCTCCACTGCTACCACATGTGACGGATCTGAACGATACCTCCGAAGCATCGAAACGTGAAAAACGTCGTGAATCTGACTTAGCTCTGCTGGCAACTCAAGCTGATACGCTACTGGTCCAACTCGCCTCAGTACCTTATATGGCCCAATGAACCTCGGACTTAGCTTGCCTTTCCTTCCGAACCTCAACACCTTCTTCCAATGCGAGACCTTCAGGAAAACTCGATCCCCTACCGCAAACTCTATGTCTCTCCGCTTAAGATCAGCATAAGACTTCTGCCGGTCCGAAGCTTCCTTCAAACGAGACTGAATCAACTTAACCTTATCTTCGGTCTCAGCCACCAACTCGGGTCCCAACAACTGACGTTCACCCAACTCCGTCCAACACGTAGGTGAGCGACACTTCCTACCATACAACGCCTCATATGGTGCCATCCTGATGCTCGCTTGGTAACTGTTGTTGTAGGCAAACTCAGCTAATGGTAGAAACTCCTCCCAACTACCTCTGAAATCCAGGACACAACCTCTCAGCATATCTTCTAAGATCTGAATAACCCTTTCTGATTGCCCGTCAGACTGCGGGTGAAAAGCTGTGCTGAAATCCAAACGAGTACTCAATGCTTGATGCAATGCTTTCCAGAACCTTGACGTAAATCTGGGATCCCTATCCGAGATTATCGAAACTGGCACACCGTGCAACCTCACTATCTCTGACACATACAGCTTCGCTAGCTTCTGAAGTGAGTAGTCAACCCTCACCGGAATGAAGTGAGCTGATTTAGTCAGACGATCCACCACTACCCAAACTGAATCCTTTTTGCTTGGCGTAAGCGGTAATCCACTGACGAAATCCATGGTTATCCTTTCCCACTTCCACTGAGGAATCTTTACAGGCTGAAGCAAACCCGACGGCAACTGATGTTCAGCCTTGACCTGCTGACAAGTCAGACACTTACCAACAAACTCTGTCACCTCTTTCTTCAAACCAGGCCACCAAAACTGCTCCCTGAGATCCTTATACATCTTGCTACCTCCAGGATGCATAGCATGAGGACTGCTATGTGCGTCCTGAAGAATCTTCTGCCTTAGCTCAACATCCTTAGGCATACAAGCCTTACCCTGAAAACACAACACCTCATCACTAGACAAGCTGTAACCCTCCAAACCACCATTCTGTACCTGCAACCTTCGCGCACTCAGAACCTCATCCAACAACTGTTTCTCTCTGATCTGCTCAACCCAAGTAGGCTTAACCTGCAGCTCTGCCAAAATACTCCCGTCGTCATACAAACTCAAATGGCCAAACAATGCTCTTAAGTCCGAAACAACCTTACGGCTCAACGCGTCTGCTACCACGTTAGCCTTGCCCGGATGATACTCAATAGAACAGTCGTAGTCTTTCAGCAACTCAACCCACCTACGCTGCCTCAAATTCAAATCCTTCTGAGTCAGGAGATACTTCAGACTCTTATGATCCGTGTAGACTATCGATCTCTCTCCGTACAAGTAGTGCCTCCAAATCTTTAAGGCGAAAACTACAGCCGCTAGCTCCAAATCATGCGTCGGATAGTTGACCTCGTGTGGCCTCAGCTGCCGAGAAGCGTAAGCCACAACCTTACCTTCTTGCATCAGCACACAACCCAATCCCGTATGTGATGCATCGCAATAGACTGTGTATTCCTTACCAGCCTCAGGTTGAATTAGAACCGGAGCCTCAGTCAAGATCGTCTTTAACTTATCGAAGCTTTCCTGCTGTTTCTCAGTCCATACAAACGGAACCTTTTTCCTTAATAACTTAGTCATCGGCGCTGCTATCAACGAGAAACCCTCAACAAACCTTCGGTAGTATCCGACCAAACCCAGAAAACTACGAATCTCCGCCACTGACCTAGGCGGCTTCCAATCCAAAACTGCCTCAATCTTACGAGGATCTACACGAATCCCCTCAGCCGACACTACATGACCCAAGAACATCACTTCTCTAACCAGAACTCGCACTTACTAAACTTAGCATAGAGTTGCTTTTCCCTCAGAATCTGCAGCACCACTCTCAAATGCGCATCATGTTCTTCCTCTGTCCTTGAGTACACTAAGATATCGTCTATGAAAACCACCACGAACTGATCCAGATACTGCTGAAACACCCTGTTCATCATATCCATAAACGCTGCCGGTGCGTTAGTCAACCCGAACGGCATTACCAGGAATTCGTAGTACCCATACCGAGTCCGAAACGCTGTTTTATGGATATCAGCCTCCTTGACCTTTAACTGATGATACCCAGACCTCAAGTCGATCTTCGAAAACACCGCAGCACCCTTCAGTTGATCAAACAAGTCATCTATCCGTGGCAACGGATACTTGTTTTTAATCGTCAGCTTGTTCAACTGGCGGTAGTCTATACACATCCGCATCGTACCATCTTTCTTCTTAACGAAAAGTACCGGCGCACCCCACGGCGAAACACTCGGCCTGATAAAACCCCTATCCAATAACTCCTGGATCTGAGCCTTAAGCTCCACCAATTCCTTTGGTGCCATCCTATACGGAGCAATAGACACTGGCGCAGTTCCAGGTAACAGATCTATCCCGAACTCTACCTCTCGATCTGGCGGCAAACCCGGAAGTTCCTCAGGAAACACATCAGCAAATTCCTTAACAGTACGAACCTTCTCAACAGCAGACTCTTTAGCCTCCAAGGCATACACATGAACCACATACGCTTCGCAGCCCTTCCTGACCATCTTCTCCGCTTTCAAAGCAGATACCACATTTGATAAGTAATCTCTCCTATTACCTATCATAGCCACCTCATCACCATCAACCGTCTTAAGAACCATGCGCTTGGCCGCGCAATCCAACCTCGCCTGATACTTGACCAACCAATCCTGTAACAACCCAAACCCGGCCCAAACACTATGGTCGAATCTGGATCGTTACGGGGAAAATCTTTTCGAAAACCATTTTGAAACCCATTAAGCTTTGTTGAAAACTTCTCGGATTTGATTATCTTGATAAAATCATACTTAGTGTTTATTTTTAAAACAAATATTTAAGTACATTATAAAACATATTCCAACTATGCCCGATGGCATTTTAAAATATTTTCGGGTTTAATTGGAAAAACATGTGAATTTAATTTAATTTTAATAATATAGTTTTAAGCGAAATATCCTACATATGAGAAAAATAACAAAAATAAAGTTTAGGGAGGCCTTATTACATCCAAAATAAAATAAACCAATAATAAAATAAAACAACTAAATTTGAATTTCAATTAGTTCAAGTTCACTGCATGGCCACCTCGAGTCATCCCGGCTCCACACCCGCGATCTAAGTGTCACCTGAAAAATATAAAGGAGAAGGTGAGTCACCAAGACTCAGTATGTAACCCTTCCCCCATTTTAAAGCATTTTCATACACATCAAATAACAAATTAATTATGCAAATCATCATGTGTCCCAACCTAACCAGCCATACGCCACTGTCTACCCCGTTGTGGTACCAAACCACTGGTGGTGCCAAACCACTGGTGACATATAGTCACGTTGTGCTACCAAAGCACTGGTGTCCGTAGACACAAATCGGGTGATGGGGCCAACCCATCGTGTGATACCAAATCACTGGCAGACGATCCCGTATCTCAAGTGGGGCCAACCCACGGTGGTGTTAACCACAGGGATAAGTCGCTATTGAGGTACCAAACCTCTGGAGGTACCAAACCTCTGGTGACCGTAGTCACAGTGTGTTACCAAAACACTGGTGCCCGTCGGCACATTATCACTGCCCCCTCCACTCATCAACCCACATAGTCAACAGTCACATATAGATTTATCAAATGTATTATCACAGCATGCTTCCCAAAAGCATAAAATAGCAATCATATGCACAGGTACTTACCTGGTTACCCCGTATACCGTTATGGTATTCAAGCCATTGCTACATACATCAAGTTAGCAATCACATTACTTAGCATAATTTAATAAGTTAAATGGTGTGTATGTACACACCTGTCACCACGAATAATCTATATCCCGGAAGAGGAGTCGGCCACCTAGATCTATCTGCACCTATATTCGGCCAACTTTTAGGATTAGTGTTATGGCCTATTCGGCCAACCAAAACAAATCTAGAGGGGTTAGTTATGGTCCCGAATCCTTACCTTTGCTTTGCTACGAACCACGGCACTCGATACACAGGTCTGCTGTACCAAGTACTTGGGTTTATCAACACAGTTGATAGCCTTCGGCTTAAACTAATACCAAATAACTAACTAAAACAGATCTTACCATTACTTACCCAAAAATCGAATTCTAGAGATCGGCTTTGAGTCGACTGCCTTACGTTTCTGAGCACCTAGAAGAAATCGGTTACTACTTGTTTTAGTAGTCTTATAATAATTGCCGAAATCGGCACCTTCCTTTGTAGAAATCGACAGAATATAGAGAGGAGAAAATCCATAGGTATTCGGCCAAACTTACCTTCACAATCGAGAGGAAATCCTGATGCCTTTAATGCCTCTGTGATATTCGGCCAAAGGGTGCTATTAGGGAGGAAGAGAACTTTCGGCCACTGAGATAGGGAATAGGTTCAATTGAAAAGAAAGAAAAATGAAGAGGAGTGGAGGGTGGGGAGTTTCGGCCAAAATATGAGAGAAGAGAGGGAGTTTGAAAGAAAGAAACAGGGTGGAGTGTTTAGCCGAAATTGTGAAGACAAAAATATACTAAGGGGAATTCGGCTACTTGGAAAAAAAAAGTCTAAAAGAAGAATCAAGGTGGTAGGGGGGGTTTATAAAGAATTCGGCACTCCCCCTCCCATTGCTTGCCGTCCACTCCTTTGAATAAGGAGTTCAAATTCGGCTCAATACCTAAAACTTCTCTTGGCCACACATTTGTATTAATTCAAAATTAATTTGAATTAATCTCCATTAATCAATTAATATTCAAATAATCTAATAATATCCCTAATATCCAAATAATATCCCTTTGAAATTCTTGATTATCCCATGATAATTCATTTAAAATAACATCCTTATTATCTCCATTTATCTCTATTATCTAAATAGATAATAAAAAGAATTAAGGAGAGAAAATCTCTCTCCCTTGTGCCGTCCAAGCAAAGAACAAAAAGAGGGATTTCCGCGACTCGAACCCAAGCTCTCCCTTGCTCCTTGGTGGCGTCACATGTAGCTCTTAAGTGGGCTTACTTTGCCACTTAGTCTAGGCTCATTTTATGTCCAAATTATCCCCATTTATTCTTATAACACCCTCCTGCTAAGGCTCCCTATCTTAAAAGTTAAAAACTACAATTTCCTACCACATCGAGCCAACACAAAGCCTTAAATTGATCATTATTATTCCATAAATAATGACACAGCAGTTCATACATAAGAAAAATAATTTATTTCCAAATAGCCCCGTTTTTGGGATGTTACAATTCTACCCCCTTAAAATAAATTTCGTCCCGAAATTCCTTGATCAAAACAGGTGAGGGTATTGCTGCCGTATCACACTCTCAGGTTCCCACGTAGCTTCTTCCACCCCATGGTTCCGCCACAGCACTTTCACTAAGGGCACTGACTTCCTACGTAAAACCTTCACATCCCGATCTAAGATCTGAACTGGTTCTTCTTCAAAGGACAAATCCGCATTCACCTCGATTTCTGCCACTGGCACAACGTGCGATGGGTTTGACCGATACCGTCTCAGCATTGATACGTGAAAGACGTCATGTATCTGACTCAGTTCTGCCGGCAACTCTAGCTGATAAGCTACCGGTCCCACTCGCTTTACAACTGTATATGGGCCAATGAACCTTGGGCTCAGCTTCCCTTTTCGCCCAAATCTCAACACCTTTTTCCAAGGCGACACCTTAAGAAAAACCTTGTCACCTACCTCATACTCCATCTCCTTGCGCTTCAAGTCAGCATAAGACTTCTATCTATCCGATGCTTCCTTAAGACGATCCCAAATCGCCCTAACCTTGTCCTCGGTTTCTGCCACCAAATCTGGACCCAAGACTTGTCTTTCACCTAACTCCGTCCAACATGTAGGAGTACGGCATTTCCGTCCATACAATGCTTCGTATGGTGCCATCTGGATACTCGCTTGATAGCTATTGTTGTAGGCAAATTCCGCTAATGGTAGAAATTCTTCCCAACTACCTCGGAACTCCAAGACACAACCCCTCAGCATATCCTCCAAAATCTGTATCACTCTCTCTGATTGTCCATCGGACTGTGGATGAAAGGCTGTACTGAAATCCAACCGTGTACCCAAAGCTTGATGCAATGCTTTCCAAAACCTCGACGTGAACCTCGGATCCCTATCCGAGATAATTGATACTGGCACACCATGCAATCTGACTATCTCAGCCACATATAATCTTGCTAGCTTCTGGAGTGAATAATCCCTTCTTACAGGTACGAAGTGAGCTGACTTGGTTAACCGGTCCACAATCACCCAAACTGCGTCCTTCTTGCTGGGCGTAAGGGGTAGCCCACTAACGAAATCCATAGTGATCCGTTCCCACTTCCATTGAGGGATCTTTACCGGTTGAAGTAGCCCTGATGGCAACTGATGTTCAGCCTTAACCTGTTGACATGTCAAGCATCTTCCTACAAATTCCGTTACTTCACGCTTCAACCCAGGCCACCAAAACTGCTTCCGCAAATCCCCATACATCTTGTTTCCTCCCGGATGCATAGCATATGGGCTGCTATGAGCATCTTGGAGAATTTTTCGCCTCAACTCCACATCTTTTGGCATACATGCTCGCCCTTGAAAACATAGCACTCCATCACTAGATAGACTGTACCCTTCCAAACCACCATCCTGAACTTGCATTCTCTTAGCATTTAACCCTTCGTCCACTAACTGCTTGTCCTTAATCTCCTCGATCCATGTTGGCTTTACTTGAAGTTCCGCCAAGAGACTTCCATCATCATATAGGCTCAACCGAGCAAACATCGCTCTTAAGTCCGTCACAACCTTCCGGCTCAACGCGTCAGCTACCACGTTGGCCTTGCCTGGATGATACTCGATTGAACAATCGTAATCCTTCAAAAGTTCGATCCACCGACGCTGTCTCAAGTTAAGATCCTTCTGAGTCAAGAGATACCTCAGACTCTTGTGATCTGTATAAACTATCGACTTCTCCCCATAAAGGTAGTGTCTCCATATTTTCAGAGCGAAGACGACTGCTGCTAGCTCTAAGTCGTGCGTTGGATAGTTTAATTCATGAGGTCTTAACTGACGTGATGCATAGGCTACTACCTTCCCTTCCTGCATCAGCACACATCCCAAACCAGTATGGGACGCATCACAATAAACGGTGAACAATTTTCCTGCCTCTGGCTGCACCAAAATCGGAGCTTCCGTCAAAATTTTCCTTAGTTTATCGAAGCTTTCTTGCTGCTTCTCCGACCATACAAATGGGACTCCTTTTCTTAGTAGCTTCGTCAACGGTGCTGCGATCAGAGAAAATCCTTCTACAAACCTTCGATAATACCCCGCTAAACCTAGGAAACTTCTGATTTCCGCCACTGACCTAGGCGGTTTCCAATCCAATACCGCTTCAATCTTGCGAGGGTCCACCCTAATTCCTTCCGCCGACACTACGTGACCTAAGAAAGCTACTTCTCTTAGCCAAAATTCGCACTTACTGAATTTGGCATATAATTGCTTCTCCCTTAGTACTTGCAACACTATTCGTAAATGCTTGTCATGCTCTTCCTCCGTCTTAGAGTACACCAGGATGTCGTCAATGAATACTACGACGAACTGGTCCAGATACTGCTGAAATACTCTGTTCATCAAGTCCATAAATGCTGCCGGCGCGTTGGTCAACCCGAATGGCATTACCAGAAACTCGTAATGTCCATACTGAGTTCTGAACGCCGTCTTGTGAACATCAACTTCCTTCACCTTCAATTGATGGTAACCCGACCTAAGGTCTATCTTCGAGAACACCGAGGCACCCTTCAGTTGATCGAACAAGTCGTCAATCCGAGGCAACGGATACTTGTTCTTGATCGTTAACTTGTTCAACTGACGGTAGTCGATGCACATCCGCATGGACCCGTCCTTCTTCTTGACAAACAGCACAGGTGCCCCCCATGGAGATGTGCTAGGTGATAAATCCTCTATCCAAGAGCTCCTGAATTTGAGCCTTTAGCTCCACCAACTCCTTAGGTGCCATTCGATATGGTGCTATAGACACGGGTGCTGTTCCGGGTAGCAAGTCTATACCGAATTCGACTTCCCGATCTGGAGGCAGACCCGGAAGCTCTTCTGGGAACACATCAGCAAATTCCCCGACCGTTCGAACCTCAACTACTGACTCCTTAGCTTCCAAAGCACAGATCCGAACCAAATATGCCTCGCAACCTTTCTTGACCATTCTTTCGGCCTTCAAGGCCGACACCACATTGGATAGGTAATTCCTTCTATCACCTATCATAACCACTTCATCACCCTCAGCCGTCTTAAGCACCATGCGCTTAGCCGCGCAATCCAAATTCGCCTGATACTTAACCAACCAGTCCATTCCAAGGATCAAATCGAACTCTCCGAAAGGTAGTTCCATCAGATCGGCTACAAATACGACCCCTTGGAGTTCTAGGGGTACACCTCTATAAAGTTTGTCTACGACTACAGAGTGTCCTAGGGGGCTTAGCACAGTCATCTTCCTAAGAGTAGTCTCAGAGTCTAGGTCCATAGTCCCTACCACACTACTAGCAATGTACGAGTGCGTCGAACCCACATCAATCAATGCAACATAAGGTAAACCAAATATTAGAAACGTACCGGTTATGACGTCCGGTGCGTCTCCCTCCTCGCGACGCCTCGCTGCATAGACTAAGCCAGGCTGCCTAGCCTCTGTGTTACCCGAACCTCTGCCCTGAATTCCACGACCTCGGTTGGAACCATTGTTTCCTCTGCCATTACCCCGACCCCTCTGTGGTGGTCCAACATTTCTACCCTGAGCGCGATTCTGACCTTCTGGCTGATCCTTAGCTACCTTTTGAGGACAGTCCCTTACCCGATGCTCCAAAGACCCACACTCAAAACAACCTTTGTTACCTATCCAACAACTCCCCCAATGAGTTTTTCCACAGCGGTTGCACTGAGTTGGCCTTTGATTAGTAGTCGTGGGCCTACCGGTCTGATTTGGCCCACTCTGCCTAGCCCGCTTCTGAGCATTAGCGCTACCCGATCCAGCTGACCCAAAACCTCTCTTTTGATTATTCTTACTATAGTTTTGTCTCACAGTCTCCTTAATCCCTTCGGCCACCTTGGCCTTCTCCACTAGGGACAAGAACTCACGAACCTGCTGCGGGGCGATTAGCAATCTCAGATCATCTCTGAGCCCGTCCTCAAAGCGGACACAGCGCTCATGTTCGGTGGCTACGATTCCTCTGGCATACCTACTCAGCCTTAAAAACTCCGCCTCATACTCGGCCACCGACTTAGTTCCTTGCACTAGACCTAGGAAGGCTTTCCTTTGGGCATCAGTGTAACTAGTGCCCACATACTTCTTCTGAAAGGCCGTCTTAAAGTAGTCCCACGTGAGATCATCAGCCGCGGCTCCATCCCGGACTGTCAGCCACCACTGGTACGCCTCATCCTTTAAAAGCGACACCGCCCCTTTCAGCTTCTCCTCCTCAGTCAGGTCGAGATCATCCATAACCCTTTCCGTAGATTCCAGCCAATATTCTGCAGCACTGGGCGCCACTCCTGAGACACCACGGAATACCTCGGCCCCGTTAGACCGTATTCGCTCGGGAACAGACTTCCGAGCTCCCAAATTCCCACCAGCCCCGGCCACCATCTCCAACACTCGCAAAACAGCTTGCGACACAGCCTCACCACCGGTCTGGTCCTGCTCCTCAGCCCTGAAAGTAGGAGGTGGTGGTGGCGGTGGTACCTCGTTTTCCGAACCTTGACCTGACCTGACGGGTTCAGACACCGTCATTCTACCCCTACCGCGTCCACGACGTCCACGTCCTCTAGAACTCATTCTATCTACTGTGCTTTAATCTGATTAAGAAAATTTTATGTGTTAGCATTTGTTTCACTTTCTTATTCGCGAAGACATTTTATGAACAGAATTTAATTAGGGATTCTTTCGAGCAAACAAGGTTTCAGTCTTCTATCCTAGTTCACACAAAAAGTTCATGCATCCATTCCTTAATGCTTTCCATACCTATTCACTCTTCGGACATTTCTGCCCATTTCTAACCCAGGGGTATTTTCGTCATTTTTCCTACAGGGGTATTTTCGTAATAGAAGAAGTTGTAAAATTTTAGTAAACAGATCACTTTGAAATTCTCCAAAACTGGAGGATGTTTCTGAAAATTTGCAAAATTTAGAGATATGATATCGTTTTGAAACCAGGGGTATTTTGGTAATTTTTTTGTCATTCAGGGAGATTTTGAAATTTTGATAAATCGGGGATATTTCTAACAGTTGTAAAACTCGGGGGTTTCTTTCTGAAAATGTTCCCTTTCAAATAGGGATGTTTGTAAAGATTTCCAAAACCAGGGTCATTTCGGTAACTTTTGCAACTTGAGGGCGTTTTCGTAATTTTCAAAAAAAAATATTTTGCTGATGATTTTCAAAGCTAATTTGTTGAATATTTATAAAATAGTTAACTTTTTTTTTTTTAGCAAAACCATTGAACTGATATTTTATGAGTCAGGGGCATTTTGGTAATTTTACCCCTAAGGGCATTTTTGTAATTTCCCACAAATCAAGTTTTTCGAGAAAATCGTTGTAAAAGTGATGTTCTCCAATTTGAAAGAGTTTATTGCAAAAGTTTTGAAAACATTTGGGTTTTTGTTGTTTCATCCATTTCAAAACGTGGTTAAATCCCTTTCGGGTTTTAGTCGTTAGGTTTAGCCTATGACCGAGCCTTCTTGGTCAGGGTGAACCAAAGCTACGCACTAGGCAGGATTCGAGTGAAGAGGAGGTGGGTCACGCGGACCGCTTAAATACCAAGCTCTCACCGACCTTTCTAGACATGCGCACAGAGGTTGCCACACCACTGAGCCCTCTGAGTTAGGGTGAACCGAAGCTACGCACCAGGTAGGATACCTGCGAAGAGGAGGTGAGTCACACGGACTGCTTAAATACCAAGCTCTTCCGGATCCAATCCTAGACATGCGTACAGGGGTTACCACACCCTAGCTCAGTGACTAAGTCATAGGTTGGTTTAGTTCCTTAAGTCTTATGTTCCGTTTGTGTTTGAGTATTCTAACCTTAGGGTCCAAGTCCTATAAGTCTATCTACATTCCATGCTTCCTACCCTTCTACAGAATATAATTCACCAAGAGGTTTAAAAGTACTTACCTGGGCGGATCGGTGCCGGAGACTCGGGCCATGCTGCTTAAAACCCAAAAACAATTCAAAAGGCCTACCAAAACATTTTTGGGCCTTGGGCCCCCACAGCCGAGCTTTGAACTGGGCTCTGATACCAATTTTGTAACAACCCAAACCCGGCCCAAACACTATGGTCGAATCTGGATCGTTACGGGGAAAATCTTTTCGAAAACCATTTTGAAACCCATTAAGCTTTGTTGAAAACTTCTCGGATTTGATTATCTTGATAAAATCATACTTAGTGTTTATTTTTAAAACAAATATTTAAGTACATTATAAAACATATTCCAACTGTGCCCGATGGCATTTTAAAATATTTTCGGGTTTAATTGGAAAAACATGTGAATTTAATTTAATTTTAATAATATAGTTTTAAGCGAAATATCCTACATATGAGAAAATAACAAAAATAAAGTTTAGGGAGGCCTTATTACATCCAAAATAAAATAAACCAATAATAAAATAAAACAACTAAATTTGAATTTCAATTAGTTCAAGTTCACTGCATGGCCACCTCGAGTCATCCCGGCTCCACACCCGCGATCTAAGTGTCACCTGAAAAATATAAAGGAGAAGGTGAGTCACCAAGACTCAGTATGTAACCCTTCCCCCATTTTAAAGCATTTTCATACACATCAAATAACAAATTAATTATGCAAATCATCATGTGTCCCAACCTAACCAGCCATACGCCACTGTCTACCCCGTTGTGGTACCAAACCACTGGTGGTGCCAAACCACTGGTGACATATAGTCACGTTGTGCTACCAAAGCACTGGTGTCCGTAGACACAAATCGGGTGATGGGGCCAACCCATCGTGTGATACCAAATCACTAGCAGACGATCCCGTATCTCAAGTGGGGCCAACCCACGGTGGTGTTAACCACAGGGATAAGTCGCTATTGAGGTACCAAACCTCTGGAGGTACCAAACCTCTGGTGACCGTAGTCACAGTGTGTTACCAAAACACTGGTGCCCGTCGGCACATTATCACTGCCCCCTCCACTCATCAACCCACATAGTCAACAGTCACATATAGATTTATCAAATGTATTATCACAGCATGCTTCCCAAAAGCATAAAATAGCAATCATATGCACAGGTACTTACCTGGTTACCCCGTATACCGTTATGGTATTCAAGCCATTGCTACATACATCAAGTTAGCAATCACATTACTTAGCATAATTTAATAAGTTAAATGGTGTGTATGTACACACCTGTCACCACGAATAATCTATATCCCGGAAGAGGAGTCGGCCACCTAGATCTATCTGCACCTATATTCGGCCAACTTTTAGGATTAGTGTTATGGCCTATTCGGCCAACCAAAACAAATCTAGAGGGGTTAGTTATGGTCCCGAATCCTTACCTTTGCTTTGCTACGAACCACGGCACTCGATACACAGGTCTGCTGTACCAAGTACTTGGGTTAATCAACACAGTTGATAGCCTTCGGCTTAAACTATTTACCAAATAACTAACTAAAACAGATCTTACCATTACTTACCCAAAAATCGAATTCTAGAGATCGGCTTTGAGTCGACTGCCTTACGTTTCTGAGCACCTAGAAGAAATCGGTTACTACTTGTTTTAGTAGTCTTATAATAATTGCCGAAATCGGCACCTTCCTTTGTAGAAATCGACAGAATATAGAGAGGAGAAAATCCATAGGTATTCGGCCAAACTTACCTTCACAATCGAGAGGAAATCCTGATGCCTTTAATGCCTCTGTGATATTCGGCCAAAGGGTGCTATTAGGGAGGAAGAGAACTTTCGGCCACTGAGATAGGGAATAGGTTCAATTGAAAAGAAAGAAAAATGAAGAGGAGTGGAGGGTGGGGAGTTTCGGCCAAAATATGAGAGAAGAGAGGGAGTTTGAAAGAAAGAAACAGGGTGGAGTGTTTAGCCGAAATTGTGAAGACAAAAATATACTAAGGGGAATTCGGCTACTTGGAAAAAAAAAGTCTAAAAGAAGAATCAAGGTGGTAGGGGGGTTTATAAAGAATTCGGCACTCCCCCTCCCATTGCTTGCCGTCCACTCCTTTGAATAAGGAGTTCAAATTCGGCTCAATACCTAAAACTTCTCTTGGCCACACATTTGTATTAATTCAAAATTAATTTGAATTAATCTCCATTAATCAATTAATATTCAAATAATCTAATAATATCCCTAATATCCAAATAATATCCCTTTGAAATTCTTGATTATCCCATGATAATTCATTTAAAATAACATCCTTATTATCTCCATTTATCTCTATTATCTAAATAGATAATAAAAAGAATTAAGGAGAGAAAATCTCTCTCCCTTGTGCCGTCCAAGCAAAGAACAAAAAGAGGGATTTCCGCGACTCGAACCCAAGCTCTCCCTTGCTCCTTGGTGGCGTCACATGTAGCTCTTAAGTGGGCTTACTTTGCCACTTAGTCTAGGCTCATTTTATGTCCAAATTATCCCCATTTATTCTTATAACACCCTCCTGCTAAGGCTCCCTATCTTAAAAGTTAAAAACTACAATTTCCTACCACATCGAGCCAACACAAAGCCTTAAATTGATCATTATTATTCCATAAATAATGACACAGCAGTTCATACATAAGAAAAATAATTTATTTCCAAATAGCCCCGTTTTTGGGATGTTACAAATCCATCCCAAGAATCAGATCGAACTCCCCAAACGGCAGTTCCATCAGATCAGCAGCAAACACTACCCCTTGGAGTTCTAGGGGTACCTCTCTAAACAGTTTATCTACTACTACAGAGTGACCTAAAGGACTAATCACAGTCATCTGCCTAGAAGATATCTCAGAGTCTAAGTCCATGGTCTCTACTATACTACTGGCAACATAAGAGTGCGTAGAACCCACATCAATTAAAGCAGTATAAGGAGTACCAAACATCAAGAACGTACCGGTTATGACGTCCGGTGCCTCGCCCTCCTCTCGGCGCCTCGCAGCATATACCAATCCAGGCTGTCTGGCATCAGAACTACCCGCACCTCTGCCCGGTGCTCCACGGTCCCGACCAGAACCATTACCACCTCTACCATTACCACGGCCCCTCTGCGGTGGCGGTCCATTACCTCTGAACTGATTACGGCCCTGACTCTCAGACTGAATCCTGGCCATCCTACGCGGACAGTCCCTAATGCGATGCTCCAGAGAACCACACTCGAAGCAACCTTTTCCACCTGTCCAACAACCACCCCAATGAGATTTCCCACACTGATTACACTGCGGCGGTCCCTGCCTAGCAGCAACAAACCTAGCAAGCTGATTCTGCCCACTCGGTCTAGCCCTCTTCTGCGGATTACCCGACGATCCAGAAGACCCAAAACTCCTCTTAAGCCTACTCCTGTCCATGCTCTGTCTTACCGACTCTTTAATACCCTCGGCTACCTTAGCCTTCTCAACTAAGACAGCAAACTCGCGCTCTTGCTGAGGAGCAATCAGCAGCCTCAACTCGTCTCGCAGACCATCCTCGAAACGAACACACCTCTCATGCTCAGTGGCTACAATGCCCCTGGCATACCTACTCAGCTTCAGGAACTCAGCCTCGTACTCAGAAACAGATTTACTCCCCTGAACAAGCCTCAGGAACGCCTTTCTCTAGGAGTCAATATAACTAGCTCCGATATACTTCTTCTGGTATGCAGCTCGAAAATAATCCCACGTCAAATCCTCTGCGGCCACACTATCCCGAACCGTGAGCCACCACTGGTATGACTCATCCCGTAGAAGCGATACGATACCCTTCAGCTTCTCTTCAGCCGTCAAGTCCAGATCATCCATGATCCGCTCAGTTGCCTCCAGCCAGTATTCAGCAGTGCTCGGAGCAACACCCGATACACCTCGGAAGAATTCGGCCCCATTAGCCCGGAGTCGCTCAGGAACAGATTTCCTAACTCCTGCACCACCACCTGCTCCAGCTACCCTTTCCAACACTCGCAGCATCGCCTGTGACACTGCGTCGTCCCCGGTCTGATCTTGGAACTCACCACCTCCAGCTGGTGGCGGAACCGGTATCTCATTTTCTGAACCCTGCCCAGATCCTACGGGCTCAGACACTGTCATTCTACCCCTACCTCTACCCCGAGTATTACGACCACGTCCGCCTCGAGTGCTCATGTCTAATCTTTCTACGTATCTGATTAAAGAATTTTATGCATCAGTATTTATTCCACTTGTTTTTAAAAGCAAGTCTTATGAATATTTAAAGAGGATTTGTTCTCGCGAGTTCACAGAATCCTATCAGTCTCAATCTCTAAGGTAGCATACTATTGCTATTCATCAGATCATATCACATCCAATCAAATCACAAAGAATAGTCCGGGGTACTTACCTGGGCGAACTGGTGCCGGAGACTCGGTGCCATGCCTTTCAAACCATACTTTCAAAACAAACACTTAAACAGACTTTTGAAACCATTTTGGGCCTCAGGCCCACAGCCGAGCCTTTGAACTTGGCTCTGATACCACAATTGTAACACCCCAAACCCGGACAAGACACCACGTCCGAATCTGGTATGTTACGGGGAAAACGTTTTTGAGAGATCAGATTTATCGTTTAAAAGCGGGGTGAAAACATAGTGTATTTGAAACAAAATTTGAGTAGACTTGTTTGAAAAACGGTTGGTGTATTTGAAACCCGGAGATTTTGAAAACTTAACCAAAATGTGTAGTTAAAACGAGTTTAAACCATTTAAAACCTCAATAGTTTCTTAGTGATACATAAAATATTTTTAAACTTAGGAGAACTACAAGTTTGAATTGAAAACCATTTGAATTTGTTTATCATAAAGACTTAGTGTGATACCCGATGGTATAGTTTAAAAACACATTGCGTTATAGTTTTGAAAACATTATCTTTCCAAGTTTTAGTAAAATTTATACCAACTTATTTTGTTAAGGCATATTAAAATTTAATTAAAACATAAACAACTTAAAACATAAATTAAAGGCCTTTTACAAATCCAAATTAAAACCCAAATAAAAGTAAATAAGCTAAAGTACCCAAATGCAATAGTCTGAGCAAAACTTTTATTAAAGCATGGCATGTGCACCCCGAGTCCATCCCGGCTCCATGTCCGCGTCTACGAGTCACCTGAAATGTTAAAGGAGAGGGTGAGTCGAGTGACTCAGTGTGTAAATCCCGCTCCTGAAGAAACAACATGCTAACACACATCATACATAGCAACATAATTAATGCAACCCGATCCTAACCATCCATATCGCCTTTTCTACCCCGTGTGGTACCAAACCACTGGTGGTGCCAAACCACTGGTGACATATAGTCACAATGTGTTACCAAAACACTGGTGTCCCAAAGACACAATATCCGTCAATGTGGTACCAAACCACTGGTGTCCCAAAGACACAATTGTGCTACCAAAGCACTGGTGACCGAAGTCCCAAATCCAATGATGATGGGGCCAACCCATCGTGTGATACCAAATCACTAGCAGACGATCCCATATCTCAAGTGGGGCCAACCCACGGTGGTTAAACCACAGGGACAAGTCGCAATGAGGTGCCAAACCTCTGGTGTCCCAAAGACACAATGTGCTACCAAAGCACTGGTGACCGTAGTCACAAATCTGGTGATGGGGCCAACCCATCGTGTGATGCCAAATCACTGGCGTCAATCCCGTATCTCGCAAGTGGGGCCAACCCACGGTGGTGTTAACCACAGGGACGAGACGCTGAGGTACCAAACCTCTGGAGGTGCCAAACCTCTGGTGACCCAAAGTCACAAAGTGTGTTACCAAAACACTGGTGCTCGTCAGCACAAAATATCACTGCTCCCTCCTCTCATATTACCCATACATGTCATACTGGCTCATGTACAATATGCAAATCATGTAACTCATGCAACCATGTCCAACATAGCATCTCATAGCATATATATAGTATAGATCATCATATCCAAAGTATCCATAATAGGATTTGTAATACAGTAGACTTACCCGGATCCGTACACATACCCCATTTGGGTATCCAACTATCCATCATACTGTTATGGTTTTTAACAGGCAAACAGGTTTATTAACAACATTACTAAGTATTAGTGTGTTAGTTTACACACCTGATAACTACGAGTCTAGAAATCCTGACAAAAGCGATCTAAGTCCCTTCGATGACTAGCTCCTACAATCGGCCAACATTAGGGGTTAGGCATCACTAACATTCGGCCAACAACCATTAACCAAGGGATCAACATTAAGCCATTACCTTACACTTGCGAATGGTTTGGTTCCCAACCAACCCCGAGCCAATAGTGGTTCTCTTTGACAATCGGCCTCCACCTAGAAATAGAACCATTAATCCCTAATTAACTTGGCTTAATGAGATAAAGGAATCAACTAATAGTACTGACCCTTACCAATACTTACCCCACTTGGCTGATCAGAGAACGAAGGCTCCACTTGATCGTATCCAAAATCCAAATGGCCTATAATGCAATCGGTTCCAATACCAACGGTTAACTCTCAACAACAAGGCCACATTCGGCTCTTAACCAAACCAAACGATCAAGAACAGAAAAAGAAAAGGAGAAATGGCCATTCGGCCAAGAGCTTACCAACACCAACCGATTGAAGCAAGGCCTCCAATACACCACTGATATTTGGCCAAAAGAGACTACTAGGAGAAGGAGAGAATATTCGGCTATGTTGGAAACAATAGAAAGAAGAAATCGGCACTAGGTGTTTAACTCCCTTGAATTCGGCTACAAACTAGAAAAGAAAATAGTAAGAGAAATAGATGTGGTTTAAGAGAAGCAAGAATTCGGTCAATGATTGAAGGAGTATTCGGCTCAAGTGTTTCAAGAAAGGAGAGAAGAAAAAAAAAAGAAATGATGAGAGGAGGAGAGAGCTTGTTTCGGTTTGCTCAAGTGAAGAGAGAAAGAAAGAAAACAAGGCACAATCGGCTACCAAGAAAGTTGAGAGGAACAAATCAATTTCGACAACTAGGTGTTTGCACTTTTGGCTTCAAAGAGAAAATGAGAGAAACTCCTTAGAATTTCGGCTTGTTTTGACAAAAAGGGAAAAATGAAAGTGTGGCCTTACCAATTGTTTCAAAGCCGAAAAACACCCAAAAATGCCAAGACACATTCGGCACTACCCAAACCCCATACCAAACCGTCCACACTCCCACTCCAACACTCACAAATCGGCCAAATCCCCCCAATTACTCACATCCTCACATTCAAACATCAAGACCAAGTCTTTCTCCTAAAGTTCCTCTCCACCACACGTTTGAATGTGAAGACTTGGTCCAAGTAGAATCCAAATTGCTCTCAACCTCTTCCTCCAAGCCGTCCCAAAAAGAAGTCAAAAAGGGGGGACTCTGCAGCTCGAACACTGGACCTCCACCACATGCAAATGACGCCACACCAAGCTCCCCCTTGTAGCGCATGCTTTGCCACTAAGCTAGCTCCTTACTTGTGCAATGAAACCACAATTAAAATTCTTAACCCCAGCTTCCTCAGCTCCCCTGACTTAACACCCAAAAACCAAAATTTTCCCATTCACTCCGGCATACTTCTAGCCTACACTAAAGCCCCTAAAACACCGAAATAACAACACAGCACACTAAACACATGCAATATCGTGCAACAACAAAATAGCCCCTAACCCGGGATATTACAGGAAATACTTACCAATTCTCGAAAATATATCTCCTTTCGTGGATTCGGTCTATGCTCTATGTGGTAAGTAGCATTCGGCTAGGACTACAATGCAAAAAGGAAAGCAATTCGACAAGGTTAGAGAGCTTAGACCATTTGGTCAACAGCAATGGAAGGAAACAAAAGAACAAGGAGCTAGTCGAAAACACTCCCTAGGGCCTCTTCCAACCCGAAACCCCAAGCCCCTTGGAGTCTCCCATTTTCGATCAGAGATTAAGAACTCAAAGCCACAAGAGTTGGTTGTCCTTACCTCGACGATTTCTTCTCCTAGGTGAACACCAAAATTCGGCCAAGCCTTGAGGAAAAGATGGAGTAGCCGGCCACTTCAAGAGAAACCAAAGAGAGGAAGAAGAACAAAATTTTGGCATGCACAAGGGAAGGGAAACAAAACATGCTAAGGGAGTTTGGCTTATGTTTTTGGCCACTTTCAAGGCCGGCCATACCCCTTATTTTTTTTCTAAATTCCAATCCCCCAAACCTAAGCATTAATTCCCATAATATTCTTTCTATTTCCAACAAATAAATTAAAAGAAAATTTGCCCATACATCTAATATGCATAAAGTAAGCAACCCAAGGAATAAAATGCCCATGCCCCTAATAAATTAAGAAAATTTTACCCATGCCTCTTAAATAAAATAAATCCTAAAATAATAACACTAAATGCCCATAATTTCGGCACAACCATGGCAGCATGCCTTGTGCATGCGTGCGCCACATGCAGGGTGCCATTTGCATTCTGCCTATCAAAGGCCAAAATAAAAATTCCTTCTAGGCAACTGCCAGGTCTCGAACCCGAGACCTGGGGGAGGACTGCCCATGCCTCTGACCATTCTGCTATTGCGCCATATCTGCTATAATTGCGTCGGGATTTCCTTTTTAAGCCTCCTTCACTTGGCTCTCCCACGCATTTAATGCCAGAGGCCAAAAACGAAATACCCAACTGCTGCCCAGGGGTTTCGAACCCGAGACCTGGAGCAATATCGCGCCCCAGCCACTCGGCCAATTGACTTTCATGTCAAAAACACGTCGCGAATTTCTTTTAATCCTTTCCCAAAGGCTCCTTTAGCTTAAGCGCTTAAAAGCAAAAATTTAAACGCCCTGAGTGACTCTCGTGACTCGAACGCAAGACCTAGAGAGCTCCCCTGCTGCTGGCGTCCTTGCCACTTCTCCCACTTGGACTTTTATGTCCAAACACACACACAAAAACCCTTTAAGGCCTCTTTGCCTTGCCCCCCCATTAAACGCAAAAATATAAACCCCCAAAAGCAGCTCCTATTGCTCGAACCTCCTCCCTCCAACCACTCCCCCAAGCTAATATGCCACTGAGCCAGCTTGACTTTCATGTCAAGGTTGCGTCTCATTTTTCTTTTAACCCTTCCTAGTGAGCACCTTAAAACCCAAAATAAACTACATCATGTGGCCACCAAGATTCGAACCCAGGACTTGCTGAAGACCTTCCTTGCACCTTAACGCCCCAAGCCACTCGGCCAGGGCGTTCATTGTGCCATAAACTTGCTGAATTTATTTTTAAACATTCTTCCACCTAGCTTGTAACACCCCCAAACCCGGCCCACGAGCCTTGACCGGATTTGGTTATGTCACTGCGGAAAGATGGTTGAAAATCTTTTTGTCTTAGAATAATCATGAAAGTTTGTTAACTTTTGAAAACCATGTCCATTTAAAGTAATATGAAAAACCTTAGTGTTATAAAATTGTTTGAATTTAAACTTTATTAAATACTAATTTGAATAAGCAGGTTGCTAAGATAAAATCCTCTTTACATAGTGGTTCAGTTTAATCAAGCCATAATTAGAATAATACCAAAATAATAGTAAGGCCCTTATTACAACCCATACTTAAAACAAAATACTCAATATTAAAAATGCTTAAGATAATCCAAATATCTTCTTCTGCATGGGCCACCTTGTGTCCTCTCCGAACCCGGTCCATCTTTACGCATCACCTGAAAATGTTAAAGGAAAAAGGTGAGTCACCAAGACTCAGTGTGTAGCCCTTTTTCCCGGTTTAGTAAAACATCATACACCAATCATAAACAGGTTTAACATGCACAAGTTACGATATGCACCCAGCCTAGCCTTCCAAACACCTTTCTCTACGCCGTGTGGTACCAAACCACTGGTGGTGCCAAACCACTGGTGACTTAAAGTCACAATATCCGTCAATACTTGTGGTGCCAAACCACTGGTGTCCCAAAGACACAAATGTGATACCAAATCACTGGTGACCGAAGTCACGAATCAAGTGATGGGGCCAACCCATCGTGTGATACCAAATCACTGGCGTCAATCCCATAATGTAAACTGTGGGGCCAACCCACTGTGGTGCTAAGCCACTGGGACGAGACGCTATGAGGTGCCAAACCTCTGGAGGTGCCAAACCTCTGGTGACCGTAGTCACAATGTGGTACCAAACCACTGGTGTCCGTCGACACGAATATCACTTCCCCCTCCTCTCATATCACCCATCATCATACCAACTCATGTATAGTATTCAAATCATGCAAACATGTTTAACGTTGCATCTCATAGCACATACATCATAAATCATGACATCATGTATCAATAACAGTACTCATAATGAAACGGACTTACCTGAATCCGTGCACATACCCCATAGGGTGTCATATCACTTAACCATACTGTTTCGGTTTTACCAATCAATCAGTTTATCAAACATATACAAAGCAAGAAGTGTGTTAGTTTACACACCTGGTTACTAATGCGACTATCGAATCCCGTAGATCAAGATCTAACGCACTAGATCCCCCTTCCTTAACACTTTTCGAGCACTAGCCACAACCCGAGATATGCGAGATCAAGCCTTCCCCTACAATCGGTCAAAACTAAACAACATAATCATGCTAATCAACCTCTAAGGGTATAATCGTAATTTTACATACTAAGGGTATTTTCGTAATTTTGCACCTGCAATGGCCTTTCCGAAGGCCTAATGTCGCCACTAGCAACTCAGCTACCATTTCCGGTCGTACCGGACAATTGGGCCTAAAACCCGATTTTGGCCCATCCGGGCCCACACGCTCGTGTGGCCCACCTAGCACGAATCTAGCCACGTATATAACTTCCACCTAGTCTAGTTCAACATATACTAACCAATCATGCAATTTACTCATATAGGCCCACGGGCCCATTAGGCCCACTTCAGCCCATCGAGGCCCAAGCAGCCCTAACCCACGAGAATACTACTGATGGCCTCAACTATCGCGTCGAAGCCCCACACGTGCGCTCGCACGCTCGTGTGGCTACTAATGCCGTGTAACCGGTATTTCGGCATTTTGCCGCTCTACAACTAGAGTAGAGAGAGTTACACACCTGATAGGACTCTGGGGCTAATCCGCGCTCCGACCACTCTTGTACCCAAACGCCCTCCAAGATGTGTTTACTCTCCTCCTAGGATGCTCCTTATATAGCTAGCTCTTCACCTTCATTCTTTGTGTCTTTCCGATGTGGGATCCCTTCGTCAGTAGAGTTTAAATTCAACTGAAACTCTTGCCGTCCAATCCGCAAAATAAATACTCCCTTGCTTCTCATGAGATTCGAACCCAGGCTCCCTTGCAACATAATCCACGCCACTAACCACTTGGCCACAAGCTCCTCTTGTGTCTTAAACCATGCGCAACTAAATATAAACTATGGGCCAAATTCTAAGGTCCAAGCAAAAAGAAACCAAAATGCAAAAGCCAAGACTTGAACCTTGGACCTCCTTCCTTCCCTGTGGCGTCACTTCCTTGTCTCCCATGTGGCGTCACTTTGCCACTACACCACAAGCTCTTTTTGTGTTATTTTCTCCATATTTTATTCTTAAGGCCTATCTGCCAACTTCCAGGGTTTTTTTCACCTAAAACCAAAATTTCCCCAAAGCCAATATTTGATCTCGGGACTTCATAGAAGCCCTCTAACCTTCCAAAATCACTTATCCAATAGGTCTAACTAGCATTTAAGCCGATCTCTTGTTCTCCAAAAATTTAAACGCTACTACGCCTAAGGCCCATTGGGCTCAATTCTCCTAGGCCCAATTTTGGGATGTTACATAGCTCTTTCCACCTAGGTACTAAAAAGGAATTTTAGCCTTAAGTCGGAAATTAATCTGGGTTTATGACTAGGCCCCAATACGCATCAAACGAGTATTTAACAGGCAAACACGTGAAATTAGTAAAATTGCAAAAGACCCCTAATTCGGGATGTTACAGTTTATATCAAGATAAAACTTGTAATCATACTATGCATATAGACTCTAAGAATGAAACTAATATTTCGGCTCTTAGTAAAGGTATCAATAGTTTAATAGATATGACGTCAATATATTTTAATAGATTATATACTAAGGTTAGTAAAGTAGAAGAAAAAATAGATAATATGGGAGAAGTAACAAATTTAGATTTGAATAGCAAGTCTAAAGAGTTATTATCCGATGTTAATAATAAATTAGATCAGATTATTAGTAATAATAATATAGAATCAGATTTAAATTTAGGACCTTTATATTACGGTAATAGTAATACTATTTTAGTCTTGTCAGATGAGGATGAGTCTTCGGATGAATCTTCAACTAATAATAATTATAAAAAACAAAAAACAAAAGAAAAAAGATAAAAAGATAAAAAAACAAGAAAAATATGATTTTGACTCTTATAAAACTTTAATAGAACATTGGAAAAACCAATTTTCTAAAACGGAAGATAATCTTGAAAGAGTTGAATATCTAAAATTAATAGAAGAACTTTATGAAAAACATAAAGATTTGTTTGAAAAATATAATTATCATTATATGTTAGAATATGATGATAATAATAATAATAGTAATAATGACATTATTAATAATAATGAAAGCTAAAAATATATTAGAAATAGAAAGTAGTAATTCTAATAATATGGATATAGATTTAAAGAAACAAAATTCTGATGAAGAAGAAACTTCAACAGAAGAAAAAATAAAAAAACTAGATCCTATGGATACTGAACCCCCAGACCCATATGATTATAAATTATCTAAACCTAAGGAAATTGATAAACAGGATCCTTATGGTAAATTCAAACCAAAGAAATATTGGGAAAATAAATATCTAATTGAACTAAAACCAGTTCATTTAGAAAAACCAATAATTCAACAAATAAAAATGGGAAAAAAGGATATTATTACCTTTTCACATTTCCAATCAAGGAAATATTATACTTATATAGAAATTATATTTCAATTTAGAGAATATAAAACATATTCTTTAAATGCTTTATTAGATACTGGAGCTACAACCAGTAGCTGTAGAGAAAATGCTATTCCATCAGAAAAATGGGAACTTATGAAAAATCCTATTAGAGCTGTTGGAGTCAATGGTATTGAAACTTTAATCCTTTTTAAAGCTAAAAATATACCAATCTACATAAACAATGTAAGATTTGTAATTCCTAAATTATTATGTTTTCATGAAATGCATGGAGATATATTGTTAGGAAACAATTTTATATATCAACATCTGTAACACCCCCAAACCCGGCCCACAAGCCCTGACCGGATCTGGTATGTTACTGCGGAAGAACGGTTGAAAATATTTTTGACTTTAGAATAAAACATGTAAATTTGTTAACTTTTGAAAACCATGTCCATTTAAAATTATACTTAAACTTTGTTATTATAAAATGTCCAAATTAAAACTTTAATGTATATGCTTTGAGTAAATAGGTGGCTAAAAATAAAATCATCTTCACATAGTAATTTAATTAAATCAAGCCCATAATAAAATAATACCAAAAATAACAACAAGGCCCTTATTACAACCCAATATTTAAACAAAATACTTAATTTCAAAAATGCATAAAATAATCAGAATCTCTTCTTTTGCATGGCCACCTTGTATCCACTCCAACCCGGTCCAAGCTCATGAATGACCTGAAATGGTTGAGAAAATTTGGGTGAGTCCACAGACTCAGTGCATAATCATTACACATGTTTCCACACGTATGGGCTTAACCCATACCCACACAGTCCATACCAATAGATATGCAAAATGTATCCCAGCCCAATCCTAAGTCCATCCGTTACACCAACCTTAGCAGACTCCCTGCCTAAGGCCGTGGCTAATCCACCGATCACAACCGAGTGATCCCACATATCCTACCTCGGCAGACCTGCTGTACAAGGCCGTGGCTGAGCCACCGATCACATCGTGATCCTCAAATCCTACCTTGGCAGACTTGCTGCTCAAAGCCGTGGCAGAGCCACCGATCACGTAAGTGATCCCAACAGTAATCCGTCCAGGGTGATGCACTCAGCTATCAACCGCCGAGATGGGCACCTAGCCAACATCTCCCTTGATGAAGCACACGGCTAATCATCAAGCGCTAATGTAGCACGAGGCTAACATTAGACCACGTACATAATATGTACACCCCGTCCTTCCTTGATCAAAACCAATCCCCATGCACATATGTTAATGTATCATGTCAAATCAACATATAGAGTGAGTATAATCACATGCTCATTACCATATCAAACAGGCACCATAAATAATTTAATATCACAATTTACTAACCTGTTAACCGATTACCCCAAACATGGGTATCCACCACTTTAGCCTTTATTGTCGGCTACCACACATCATACACAAGTATATACATCAATACACAAATAACAGGAGAAACAGTGCGATAATTACGCGCCTGATTAGCACAGTTGACTAAACCCCGAAATCACACGTGGCTCCTAAAAGTCTCAAGTCTCCAAATCTCGGTAGATCACTACTACAAATGCTGACTATACGCCTCCTAAAAAGGTTCTGCCTTCCCTACAATCGGCCAAAACTAAACAACATAATCATTCTAATCAACCTCTAAGGGTATAACCGTAATTTTACCTACCAAGGGCATTTTCGTAATTTACCCACCAAGGGTATTTTCGTAATTTACCCACCAAGGGTATTTTTGTAATTTACCCACCAAGGGTATTTTCATAAATTCACACCTGCAATGGCCTTTTCGAAGGCCTAATGTCGCCACTAGCGACTCAGCTACCATTTCCGGTCCTTACCGGACTATTGGGCCTAAAACCCGATTTCGGCCCATTCGGGCCCACACGCTCGTGTGGCCCACCTAGCACAAATCTAGCCACGTATATAAGTTCCACCTAGTCTAGTTCAACATATACTAAACAATCATACAATTTACTCATTTGGGCCTACGGGCCCATTGGGCCCATTTCGGCCCATCGTGACCCAAACAGCCCAACCCACAAGAATACTACTGATGGCCTCAACTATCGCGTCGAAGCCCCACACGTGCGCTCGCACGCTCGTGTGGCTACTATTGCCGTGACCGGCACTTCGGCATTAGCCGCTCTACAACTAGAGTAGAGAGAGTTACACACCTGATAGGACTCTGGGGCTAATCCGCGCTCCGATCACTCTTGTGCCCAAACGCCCTCCAAGATGTGTTTACTCTCCTCCTAGGATGCTCCTTATATAGCTAGCTCTTCACCTTCATTCTTTGTGTCTTTTCGATGTGGGATCCCTTCGTCAGTAGAGTTTAAATTCAACTGAAACTCTTGCCGTCCAATCCGCAAAATAAATACTCCCTTGCTTCTCATGAGATTCGAACCTAGGCTCCCCTGGAACATAATCCATGCCGCTAACCACTTGTCCACAAGCTCCTCTTGTGTCTTAAACCATGCGCAACTAAATATAAACTATGGGCCAAATTCTAAGGTCCAAGCAAAAAGAAACCAAAATGCAAAAGCCAAGACTTGAACCTTGGACTTCCTTCCTTCCTTGTGGCGTCACCCCTTATCTCTTATGTGGCGTCACTTTGCCACTACACCACACACTCCACTTGTGTCATTTTCCTCCATATTTTATTCTTAAGGCCTATCTGCCAACTTCCAGGGTTTTTTTCACCTAAAACCAAAATTTCCCCAAAGCTAATATTTGATCCCGGGACTTCATAGAAGCCCTCTAACCTTCCAAAATCACTTATCCAATAGGTCTAACTTGCATTTAAGCCGATCTCTTATTCTCCAAAAATTTAAACGCTACTACGCCTAAGGCCCATTGGGCTCAATTCTCCTAGGCCCAATTTTGGGATGTTACAACATCTACCATTTTCTATTGATAAAAATTTTGTAGTACTAACTACTGAAAATACTTCGGTAGAAGTACCTTTGGTAGAAAATCATAAATATATATGTGATCAGGACTTTACACCTCCTAAGAATGAACAAATAAAACAACTAGATACTAATCATTGGTTGTTTAAGATATTAGAAAATAATTTTAGTGAAGAACCATTAAAATTATGGAAAAATAGTCCTAGATATTGTACCATAAAATTGGAAAACCCCAATAAAATTATTAGAGTAAAACCTATGATCTATACTAAACAAGATATAGATGAATTTGATATACAAATAAAGGAATTATTGGATAAAGGATTAATAGAAGAAACTACTAGTCTACATTCTAGTCCTGCCTTCATGGTAAGAAACCATGCAGAGATAAAGAGAGGAAAAGCTAGGATGGTTATATATTATAAAAGATTAAATCAAAATACTATTTTTGATGGATATTTTATTCCAAGAAAGGAAGTTTTAATAAATCAAGCTAAACAAGCAAAATATTTTAGTAAATTTGACTGTAAGTCTGGCTTCTGGCAAATCATGTTAACAGAAGAATCTAGACCATTAACAGCCTTCAGTGCACCTAATGGTCATTACCAATGGAGAGTAATGCCATTTGGACTTTGTAATGCACCTCAAGTCTTCCAAAGATGGATGGACTCTATATTTAAAATATATAAAAAATTCTGTGTTGTATATATAGATGATATTCTAATTTTTTCAGAAACACTGGAAAATCATAGAAAACATCTAAATATTATAGCCAGAGAGTTTATAAAACATGGAATAAAAATTAAGCCCTAAGAAAATAGAATTAGAAAAAACTGAAATAGAATTCTTAGGATTAATATTATCATCTGATGGTCTTAAACTCCAAGATCATATTATAGTTAAAATAAAAGAATTCCCTCAAAAAAATTGTTGATAAAAAACAACTTCAACAATTTCTAGGAATTGTTAATTATGGCAGAAATTTCTTCCCTAATTTGTCTAAAAAACTAGATGAGTTATATGAAAAACTCAAAAAGGACAAACCTTTTGAGTGGTCTAACAGAGATTCAGACATTATAAAACAAATAAAGTCTGAAATAAATTATATTCCAAAAGTTTATTTACCTAAACAAGGTGATAAATTAATTCTAGAAACAGATGCCTCAGAAAGAAATTGGGGATGTGTATTAAAAGCCAAAACAATGGCTAATGAAGAATTAATTTGTGGATATAGTTCTGGAAAGTTTAAACCAAACGAAATTAATTATGCTATTTATGAAAAAGAACTATTAGCAATAAAAAAAGGAATAAAAAAATTCCTAATATATTTAGCACCAGAAAATTTTATTATTAAAACCGATAATCAAGCTGTTAAACAGTTTCTTACTAACAAAAGTTTAGAAACAGTACCTAGAAGGATTAGATGGTATAATGAATTATGCCAATTCAATTTTGAAGTTATATACATAAAAGGTACTAATAATATGATTGCTGATTTTCTTAGCAGGACTTATGGATAGAGGTAAACAACCTCTAAAAGAAAATGATGGATGGAGAACTGTCCATAAAAAACCCAACAAGGGAAAATCACCTATAAGTCCTAAACAAGGATTTATGGCTGCACCTGCAAAAATAATTCCTAAACAAGGATTTATGGTTGCACCAACACAGGTACAATTTTATCCTAACCAGGAATATTATTTACCATATCCATTGGTAAACCAACCAATTGGATCACATTCACCAACACAGGTGGATTATTCTCAATTTTCTCAAAAGCCTCCTACCGATTCTGAAATTCTCAAATATGCAGATGCTTTGTTGAAAAAACAACAAAACTCTGAATTCTCGAATCTAAAGGATTTTTATAATCCAGGCTTAACCCCAGAATATTACCATTTCATAAACAAGATATGGAAAAACCATATTTTGGAACAAAGGGCTAGTTTCAGAAAAGCTCTTACCCAATTCTCAGAATTCTTAGTTGAAAAAACAACTCAAGAAAAATCTGAAGAATTATTATTAAAAACTATATTATATAGAGATTGGGACGATGTCCTAATTGAATATATGGATATTAAGGAGATAAACAATCTTCTTGATACATTTCAATATTTTATTGATAAAGGGAGAAACACTCCTATTATTAATAAGATGTTTAGAAAATGTTTATATAACAAATGTAGACAAATTTTACCTTCAGAAATATTTTCGAAAATAAAAGGAGCCATTTGCAAACAGCAAGCTCTATTTTTAGAAAAGTTTTCGAAATATTTTTCATTAATATAGAATTCTTAGATTTTATCAAATATAAAATATAAATTATTATTATGTTATTTTATAAAATATAAAACTGGAAACACCAGGAGAAACTAGTCAACCTACACCTATACCTTACACTGTAGGAGACCTTAATAAAAGAAATGTTGCTCAAGGAGGAATATATTTAGACTTAACAAATATTCCTTTGTCAGATTATGAAAAAATCATAGATGACTGGGCACAATCCATGACTATTGTTGTAAACAACAACAGTACGATATGGTCAAAAGAAAAGTTTTTAAACTATTTTGTTGGAACTTTTCAAGGTGATGTTCTACAATTTCTCAGACGCTGGGAAGAATCTGAGAAAGGAAGAGAACAAAAGGGTCAACTTATTAATCAAATAAGTTCTCCTAAAGACCTATTAAAAGGATTAACCTCAATTCTAAAAATAGAATTTTGTGGTTATACTAATAAAAAAGATCAGGATAGTCAATCCAGCTATACCTTGTCAAAATTAAAATTATGTGATATTAGATATTTAGACGAATTCTCTAAGAAATTTCTACATGAATATCAAAAATTAAAAAACGAAAGTGTAGATTTTTAGAGAAATCAATATTTTCATAAATTACCCCCACCTTGGGATGAAATTTGTATAAACAAATATGTATCTTTCATTATAAAACATAGTAATGATAATAAAGAAATAGGAGACATAGATACAATAGGTAATAGGATTAATTTCGCTAAAGAAAGAATTCTATTACATTGCTTACAGAGTAAAGCGGCTAAACAAGTCAAGAATAAATTAAGTCATAAATATTGTACAAAAATGTTAGAAGGAGAATGGGAATTTGGATGTAATTCCATACGTCCGAAAACCTATAAAAAATATAATAAAAAATATAAATTAGCTAAATGGAAACCAGGAAATAAAGATCATGCTAATAAAAAGAAAAAATTCGTTAGAAGAAAAACTTCTAAAAATACTAAAAAACAAATATGTAAATGTTTTATTTGTGATGAAGAAGGTCATCTAGCAACAAGTTGTCCTAACAAAGGTAAGAATGCTAGAAAAATGATTAAAAATCTTGAAGAACAAGATTTAGAAATATGTTTTAGTGAGGAAACAAATCCTACTGAAATAATATATGAGTTATTATCAGAAACAGAGTCTGATACAGATTCTGATGAATATTTTTATGATAGGAAATAGTTCTAATAATAAGTTAGAAGAAATTCCTAATTCTGAACAACAGAATATTAAATTAGGAAGTTTAATTGGAGAAGAAACAGATCTTTCCGATGACATAATAGAAAAAATTAATAAAAATCATATTTCTAAAGAAGAAATTTATAAAATATCAAAGTTTAAACTATGGTCAAAAAGACACATAGAAAAAATTAGTGGCAACACAGTCGCTAAGGATACTAAAGGTGGATTAACAGAAATTCCCTTTTACTAAAGAAAAAATAAAAAGGATTAGAAGAAACTATCCTCAGGTCAGATATATACATTTAGGAGTTATCATGATAACAATTAGAGCATTATTTAGAAGAGGTCATGATGTTCCTATTTTAGCAGTGTTATTAGATAAAAGATTTGAAAATCCAATAAAAGCACTTATTGGAGGAATTCAATCTAATTTACATACAGGTGTTATAGGATTTAAGGTAAAACCAAATTACTTTATCTCTATAACAGACCCTCTAATAGAAGAGTGTCTATGCCTTAGAATTCAGACAAAAAATTCTGATATTAGTGATTTAGCAGAAGATTTAGCAATCAGCTGGACTTCTATTAATGAATATACTAATACAGCAGAGGTTCAAATAAAAGAAATTAATAATAAAATTATTGAGCTTTTTGAGCCCAATAAATTTACTACAGAAATTCAACCAAAGCTATTACATTTAAAAGATTTATCGATTCCAAAAGTGTAACATCCCAAAATTGGGCCTAGGAGAATTGAGCCCAATGAGCCTTAGGCGTAGTAGCGTTTAAATTTTTAGAGAATAAGAGATCAGCTTAAATGCAAGTTAGACCTATTGGATAAGTGATTTTGGAAGGTTAGAGGGCTTCTATGAAGTCCCGGGATCAAATATTGGCTTTGGGGAAATTTTGGTTTTAGGTGAAAAAAACCCTGGAAGTTGGCAGATAGGCCTTAAGAATAAAATATGGAGAAAATAACACAAGTGGAGTGTGTGGTGTAGTGGCAAAGTGACGCCACTTAGGGGACAAGGGAGTGACGCCACAAGGGAAGGAAGGAGGTCCAAGGTTCAAGTCTTGGCTTTTGCATTTTGGTTTCTTTTTGCTTGGACCTTAGAATTTGGCCCATAGTTTATATTTAGTTGCGCATGGTTTAAGACACAAGAGGAGCTTGTGGCCAAGTGGTTAGCGGCGTGGATTATGTTGCAAGGGAGCCTGGGTTCGAATCTCATGAGAAGTAAGGGAGTATTTATTTTGCGGATTGGACGGCAAGAGTTTCAGTTGAATTTAAACTCTACTGAGGAAGGGATCCCACATCGGAAAGACACAAAGAATGAAGGTGAAGAGCTAGCTATATAAACAGCATTCCAGGAGGAGAGTTAACATACCTTGGTGGGCGTTTGGGCACAGCAGTGGGCGCAGCGCGGATTAGCCCCAGAGTCCTATCAGGTGTGTAACTCTCTCTACTCTAGTTGTAGAGCGGCAAATGCCGAAATGCCGGTTACACGGTATTAGTAGCCGCACGAGCGTGCGAGCGCATGTGTGGGGCTTCGACGCGATAGTTGAGGCCATCAGTAGTATTCTCGTGGGTTGGGGCTGCTTGGGCCTCGATGGGCCGAAGTGGGCCCAATGGGCCCGTGGGCCCATATGAGTAAATTGCATGATTGGTTAGTATATGTTGAACTAGACTAGGTGGAACTTTTATACGTGGCTAGATTTGTGCTAGGTGGGCCACACGAGCGTGTGGGCCCGGATGGGCCGAAATCGGGTTTTAGGCCCAATCGTTCGGTACGACCGGAAATGGTAGCCGAGTCGCTAGTGGTGACATTAGGCCTTCGAAAAGGCCATTTTAGTTGTGAATTTACGAAAATACCCTTAGTAGGTAAAATTACGATTATACCCTTAGAGGTTGATTAGCATGATTATGTTGTTTAGTTTTGGCCGATTGTAGGGGAAGGCTTGATCTCGCATATCTCGGGTTGTGGCTAGTGCTCGAAAAGTGTTAAGGAAGGGGGATCTAGTGCGTTAGATCTTGATCTACGGGATTTGATAGTCGCATTAGTAACCAGGTGTGTAAACTAACACACTTCTTGCTTTGTATATGTTTGATAAACTGATTGATTGGTAAAACCGAAATAGTATGGTTGAGTGTTATGATACCCTATGGGGTATGTGCACAGATTCAGGTAAGTCCATTTCATTATGAGTACTGTTATTGATACATGATGTCGTGATTTATGATGTATGTGCTATGAGATGCAACGTTAAACATGTTTGCATGATTTGAATACTATACATGAGTTGGTATGATGATGGGTGATATGAGTGGAGGGGGCAGTGATATTTTGTGCTGACGAGCACCAGTGTTTTGGTAACACACTTTGTGACTTTGGGTCACTAGAGGTTTGGCACCTCCAGAGGTTTGGCACCTCAGCGTCTCGTCCCCGTGGTTTCGCACCACAGTGGGTTGGCCCCACAAGGCGGTATTGAGGGATTGACGCCAGTGATTTGGTATCACACGATGGGTTGGCCCCATCAATTGTTTTGTGACTTCGGTCACCAGTGTTTTGGTAATACACTTTGTGTCTTTGGACACCAGAGGTTTGGCACCTCCAGTGATTTGGCATCACATCTGTGACTATACGTCACCAGTGGTTTGGTACCACACGGGGTAGAGAAAGGTGTTGTGGATGGCTAGGTTGGGTGCATATTAATTGGATGCATGATGATCACGTTTGTATATGATATTTTGCTAATCCGGGAAAAAGGGTGGCACACTGAGTCTTGGTGACTCACCTTTTTCCTTAACTGTTTCAGGTAGTGCATAAAGCTGGACCGGGATCGGAGAGGACAAGGTGGCCCATGCCGAAGATCAAGTTTAATTATATTATGCTTAATATTGATTCGAGTATTTCATGTTAGTATTGGTTTGTAATAAAGGCCATTCTATTATTTTGGTATTACTTTAACTATGGTTAATTAATTTAAGTTGCTAGGTGAAAATGATTTATGGGTTGCAACCTATTTATTCAAACCGGTTTTCATATACTAAAGCTTTAAAAATGCATAAGTTTTAATAATAAAGTTTTACTCAAAAGCTTCAATGGATAAGTTTTCCAAAATTCAACAAATTACAATGTTTTATCTTAAATTAGAAAGATTTTCAACCGACTTTCCCCAGTGACATAACCAGATTCGGTCGTAATGAATGGGCCGAGTTTGGGGATGTTACAGTTTGGTATCAGAGCCCGGTTCAAAACTCAGCTTTGAGGGTTTTTGGGCCCGAAACAATTTTCAAAATAGACTATTTGAAAAATGGGCTTTTATAAAAAGTTTTCAGGTTACTCTGGCATGGCACCTGTGCCTCCGACCCGAAGTCCACCAGGTAAGTACTTCAGACTTTCTTGAAGTGATTTGTTTGTATGAATTGTTTTGGGCTTAGTTTGGGCTCGTAGAATAGAATAATAGGATCTGTTGGACCCTAGGATTAGACTACTCAAACAATGGCATAAGACTTAAAACTCGTAAACAAACCTGTGAAATAAGTCGCCGAGTTAAGGTGTGGCAACCTATGTGCGCATGTCTAGGAGTGGTATTCAGTGGGAGCTTGGTATTTAAGCAGTCCGTGTGACTCACCTCCTCTTTACTTGAATCCTACCTGGTGCGTAGCTACGGTTCACCTTAACCAAGAAGACTTGTTCATAGGCTAAACCAAGTATTAAAACCCGAAAGGGATTAGCCTTAATGTTTTAAAACCCTTAGTTTTAAAATTTTCAAACTTACCCCTTTGGTTTGTAAACCTTAAATCTGATTTTGAAAGACGTTTTCTTGATTTACCAAAATTTCCAAAATGCCCCTAGTGGCAAAATTACAAAAATGCCCTTGTATTGTAAAATTACGGTACTACCCTCAACTTCTGTTAAAATGATTTTACTTTGCAAAATACCAAAATCTCGAAATTTCAAAATGTTAAGATACTCTGATATGGGGAAATTACAAAAATACCCCTGTGTTGAAAATTACTAAAATGCCCCTGACTTTCAAGATTTCCGGTTTAACTCCAATTTTAATAAAATTTCCCTACTTTGCAAAAGTATACAAAAAGGCTATTTTCAAGATACCCTGATTTGAAAATTTACAAAATTACCCCTGATGAACAAAATTACCAAAATGCCCTTGGTTTCAAAATTTTCATAATTCCCTCGATTTTTACTAAAATGTTCTTACATTATGAAAATATCAAAAACTTCTGTTTTACAAATATCGAGATATCCTGATTTGGGAAATTTACGAAAATGCCCTTAACGTCCCCAATTACTGAAATAACCCCGATTTTTGAAATTTTTGCAACACATCTGGTTTGAAAAATAAATTTTCCAAGATGACCCCTGAGATTTTGTAAACTTTGAAATATCTTTAATTTGAAAACTATTTTCAAATTGACCCTGAGTTATTACCGAAATACCCCTATAGGAAAATGTCGAAATTACCCCTGGGTTGGGAATGCTCAAGAAAGTGACATGGATGAATGAATGTGTCTTTAGTGAAGTATGTGAATGTTTGAATTAGAACAGAGAACTTGAGATGAAACTTTGATTGCTCGAAAGAACGACTTCCAGAAACTTCTGTTCATAAAATTTGCTCGTGGATAAAACAGTGGAACAAAATTTCTAATGCATAAAACTTTTAATCAGATTAAATCGCGACGCTAGATATGAGTTCTAGGGGACGTGGTTGTCCCGGACATGGTCAAGGTGGAATCACAGCTTTATTAAGATCAGAGTGCGCAGCAAGAGCGTAGTGTGGTAGGTTAGGATATGCGACTGTTAGTTAGTTGGAAATTTCGAGGACGAAATTTCTTTAAGGAGGGTAGATTTGTAACATCCCAAAATTGGGCCTAGGAGAATTGAGCCCAATGGGCCTTAGGCGTAGTAGCGTTTAAATTTTTAGAGAACAAGAGATCAGCTTAAATGCAAGTTAGACCTATTGGATAAGTGATTTTGGAAGGTTAGAGGGCTTCTATGAAGTCCCGGGATCAAATATTGGCTTTGGGGAAATTTTGGTTTTAGGTGAAAAAAACCCTGGAAGTTGGCAGATAGGCCTTAAGAATAAAATATGGAGAAAATAACACAAGTGGAGTGTGTGGTGTAGTGGCAAAGTGACGCCACTTAGGGGACAAGGGAGTGACGCCACAAGGGAAGGAAGGAGGTCCAAGGTTCAAGTCTTGGCTTTTGCATTTTGGTTTCTTTTTGCTTGGACCTTAGAATTCGGCCCATAGTTTATATTTAGTTGCGCATGGTTTAAGACACAAGAGGAGCTTGTGGCCAAGTGGTTAGCGGCGTGGATTATGTTGCAAGGGAGCCTGGGTTCGAATCTCATGAGAAGCAAGGGAGTATTTATTTTGCGGATTGGACGGCAAGAGTTTCAGTTGAATTTAAACTCTACTGAGGAAGGGATCCCACATCGGAAAGACACAAAGAATGAAGGTGAAGAGCTAGCTATATAAACAGCATTCCAGGAGGAGAGTTAACATACCTTGGTGGGCGTTTGGGCACAGCAGTGGGCGCAGCGCGGATTAGCCCCAGAGTCCTATCAGGTGTGTAACTCTCTCTACTCTAGTTGTAGAGCGGCAAATGCCGAAATGCCGGTTACACGGTATTAGTAGCCGCACGAGCGTGCGAGCGCATGTGTGGGGCTTCGACGCGATAGTTGAGGCCATCAGTAGTATTCTCGTGGGTTGGGGCTGCTTGGGCCTCGATGGGCCGAAGTGGGCCCAATGGGCCCGTGGGCCCATATGTGTAAATTGCATGATTGGTTAGTATATGTTGAACTAGACTAGGTGGAACTTTTATACGTGGCTAGATTTGTGCTAGGTGGGCCACACGAGCGTGTGGGCCCGGATGGGCCGAAATCGGGTTTTAGGCCCAATCGTTCGGTACGACCGGAAATGGTAGCCGAGTCGCTAGTGGTGACATTAGGCCTTCGAAAAGGCCATTTTAGTTGTGAATTTACGAAAATACCCTTAGTAGGTAAAATTACGATTATACCCTTAGAGGTTGATTAGCATGATTATGTTGTTTAGTTTTGGCCGATTGTAGGGGAAGGCTTGATCTCGCATATCTCAGGTTGTGGCTAGTGCTCGAAAAGTGTTAAGGAAGGGGGATCTAGTGCGTTAGATCTTGATCTACGGGATTTGATAGTCGCATTAGTAACCAGGTGTGTAAACTAACACACTTCTTGCTTTGTATATGTTTGATAAACTGATTGATTGGTAAAACCGAAATAGTATGGTTGAGTGTTATGATACCCTATGGGGTATGTGCACAGATTCAGGTAAGTCCATTTCATTATGAGTACTGTTATTGATACATGATGTCGTGATTTATGATGTATGTGCTATGAGATGCAACGTTAAACATGTTTGCATGATTTGAATACTATACATGAGTTGGTATGATGATGGGTGATATGAGTGGAGGGGGCAGTGATATTTTGTGCTGACGAGCACCAGTGTTTTGGTAACACACTTTGTGACTTTGGGTCACTAGAGGTTTGGCACCTCCAGAGGTTTGGCACCTCAGCGTCTCGTCCCCGTGGTTTCGCACCACAGTGGGTTGGCCCCACAAGGCGGTATTGAGGGATTGACGCCAGTGATTTGGTATCACACGATGGGTTGGCCCCATCAATTGTTTTGTGACTTCGGTCACCAGTGTTTTGGTAATACACTTTGTGTCTTTGGACACCAGAGGTTTGGCACCTCCAGTGATTTGGCATCACATCTGTGACTATACGTCACCAGTGGTTTGGTACCACACGGGGTAGAGAAAGGTGTTGTGGATGGCTAGGTTGGGTGCATATTAATTGGATGCATGATGATCACGTTTGTATATGATATTTTGCTAATCCGGGAAAAAGGGTGGCACACTGAGTCTTGGTGACTCACCTTTTTCCTTAACTGTTTCAGGTAGTGCATAAAGCTGGACCGGGATCGGAGAGGACAAGGTGGCCCATGCCGAAGATCAAGTTTAATTATATTATGCTTAATATTGATTCGAGTATTTCATGTTAGTATTGGTTTGTAATAAAGGCCATTCTATTATTTTGGTATTACTTTAACTATGGTTAATTAATTTAAGTTGCTAGGTGAAAATGATTTATGGGTTGCAACCTATTTATTCAAACCGGTTTTCATATACTAAAGTTTTAAAAATGCATAAGTTTTAATAATAAAGTTTTACTCAAAAGCTTCAATGGATAAGTTTTCCAAAATTCAACAAATTACAATGTTTTATCTTAAATTAGAAAGATTTTCAACCGACTTTCCCCAGTGACATAACCAGATTCGGTCGTAATGAATGGGCCGGGTTTGGGGATGTTACAAAAAGACTGGATAATCGATAAAACCAATAATGCTAGTACTTCTAAACCAGTAAGTACTATTGAATACATGTCATCTGGTGACAAGTTATATTTCAGAAATAATCTGATTACTAATACAGATGATAATTTAGTATTACCTTCTAGTTCTCAACCAGAGGAAGAAGAAGATATAAGTACTTCTACACCAATAGGTATGAAAACAGTTCATATTCCTATTTTTCCTACTACACCAAGTAGAAATTCTAGAAACACTAGAATGGAAGATATAAATTATTCAATTGATAATATTACAAATTTCAATAAATACATTGAAATTACATTACATAGTAAAGATTATAAAACATATTCTTTAAATGCTTTATTAGATACAGGAGCTACAACCAATAGTTTTAAAAAGAATATTCTTCCTAAAGAATATTGGAAACCTGTAAAAAAGATAATAAATATTAGTGGAATAAATGGTAGCAAAACTACTGTTTATTATAAAGCTAAAAATATACCAATCTACATAAACAATGTTAGGTTTATAATTCCAAAATTATTATGTTTACCTGATATGTATGAAGACATATTATTAGGTAATAATTTTCTAAATCAATATTTACCTTTTATTGTTAAAAAGAAATCGGTTATATTATCTATAGAAAATACTTCTATAGATACACCATTAGTAGATAATAATAATAAAATTATTCGCTAATGTTTGCTGATTTTCTTAGCAGGCCTTATGGATAGAGGTAAACAACCTCTAAAAGAAAATGATGGATGGAGAACTGTCCATAAAAAACCCAACAAGGGAAAATCACCTATAAGTCCTAAACAAGGATTTATGGCTGCACCTGCAAAAATAATTCCTAAGCAAGGATTTATGGCTGCACCAACACAGGTACCAGGATAATATATGATTATATATAATTTAGAAAATAACATCGGATAATTCTGATAATTCAGAAGATAATATTAATGTTGGCTAATTTATATTTTTTATTATATTTTTTATAGGTTTTCGGACGTATGGAATTACATCCAAATTCCCATTCTCCTTCTAACAAATTTTTTCTTTTTATTATTATTAGCATGATCTTTATTTCCTGGTTTCCATTTGGCTAATTTATATTTTTTATTATATTTTTATAGGTTTTCGGACGTATGGAATTACATCCAAATTCCCATTCTCCTTCTAATTTTGTACAATATTTATGACTTAATTTATTCTTGACTTGTTTAGCCGCTTTACTCTGTAAGCAATGTAATAGAATTCTTTCTTTAGCGAAATTAATCCTATTACCTATTGTATCTATATCTCCTATTTCTTTATTATCATTACTATGTTTTATAATGAAAGATGCATATTTGTTTATACAAATTTCATCCCAAGGTGGGGGTAATTTATGGAAATATTGATTTTTCTCCAAAAATCTACACTTTCGTTTTTAATTTTTGATATTCATGTAGAAATTTCTTAGAGAATTCGTCTAAATATCTAATATCACAAAATTTTAATTTTGACAAGGTATAGCTGGATTGACTATCCTGATCTTTTTTATTAGTATAACCACAAAATTCTATTTTTAGAATTGAGGTTAATCCTTTTAATAGGTCTTTAGGAGAACTTATTTGATTAATAAGTTGACCCTTTTGTTCTCTTCCTTTCTCAGATTCTTCCCAGCGTCTGAGAAATTGTAGAACATCACCTTGAAAAGTTCCAACAAAATAGTTTAAAAACTTTTCTTTTGACCATATCGTACTGTTGTTGTTTACAACAATAGTCATGGATTGTGCCCAGTCATCTATGATTTTTTCATAATCTGACAAAGGAATATTTGTTAAGTCTAAATATATTCCTCCTTGAGCAACATTTCTTTTATTAAGGTCTCCTACAGTGTAAGGTATAGGTGTAGGTTGACTAGTTTCTCCTGGTGTTTCCAGTTTTATATCATTAGTAGCTATATTTTCTATTTTATTTCCTAATATTTTTGTTGTATTTTCAACAATTTCGTGATCCTCATTTATTTGAAGATCTGAGTCTAATTTTCTTTTACCATAAAGATCTTTTTTATCAATTTCCCAAGGTTTAGGTATTATATAATCATCTGGATCTATGGGTTCAGTATCCATAGGTTCAGGGATTTCTATATTTTCTTCTGTTGAAGTGTTTTCTTCATCAGAATTATGACTCGTAACATTAATATTATCTTCTGAATTATCAGAATTATTAGTAGTATCATCATACTCTATCATATAATGATAATTATATTTTTCAAACAAATCTTTATGTTTTTCATAAAGTTCTTCTATTAATTTTAGATATTCAACTCTTTCAAGATTATCTTCCGTTTTAGAAAATTGGTTTTTCCAATGTTCTATTAAAGTTTTATAAGAGTCAAAATCATATTTTTCTTGTTTTTTATCTTTTTCTTTTTTCTTTTGTTTTTTGTTTTTTATTATTATTATTATTAGTTGAAGATTCATCCGAAGACTCATCCTCATCTGACAAGACTAAAATAGTATTACTATTACCGTAATATAAAGGTCCTAAATTTAAGTCTGATTCTATATTATTATTACTAATAATCTGATCTAATTTATTATTAACATCGGATAATAACTCTTTAGACTTGCTATTCAAATCTAAATTTGTTACTTCTCCCATATTATTACTTTTCTTCTACTTTACTAACCTTAGTATATAATCTAGTAAATATATAGACGTCATATCTATTAAACTATTGATACCTTTACTAAGAGCCGAATATTATTTTCATTCTTAGAGTCTATATGCATAGTATGATTACAAGTTTTATCTTGATATAAACAATCCATTTTTTCCATTATTATTATCCCTGGTACCTAAAACCTTCTGTGTCTTACCGTCCTCTCAACGCCAACAACGTCCCACTCGGACTCAACGGCAACGAAGACTAACGATAGATATATGGGTTTTGAGATAATAACAGCGAAATAAACAGAATTGCAGATACAAAGATAGAAACTTACAATGATAACTACGATATAAGAACTCCAGAAATCGTTACTCCGGGGCTCCTCTGATAGGATATCTGATACCAATTACCGGGGGGAGGGAGGGATATATGCACTAGCGGAAGGGTTTATATCGTAGAATAATATTTCACAAGAAGAAGATAGATAATTTACAAAGAGAAAGATCAAGAAAGATTTCTTGATTTCTTAAAAACTCTACTTAGCTATTCTAAAATCCCATTCAGGATTCGATGCCTTTTCCAGGCTACAACAATGCCTATTTATAACAAAATTTCTAAACTAGAATCTAATTACAATTGAAGTCCGAAATAATTGTTCGGATAAGAAATAAAGAATAGACTCTAATTTAATTACAATTGGAATCCGAATAGTATCCTGATAAGGACACTTTAATTGTCAGCTTCTTGGTGGCTTCCAAGTTGCTTTCGTCAATTGGTGGATGCTATGTTGGTTTTTCCACGTAGCTTCCTTGAACAGTGTGTTGATAAGGATGCTTTTGGGTTTTCCACGTAGCTTCCTTTTCTTGACAAAATTGTTGCCCTCTTGGTTGCTTCCAGGTGGCTTCCTTTTCTGGCAATACATGCTGCTTGCATCATTGCTTGCGTCATCTTTTATGTAGCACTGATGGTTGATTACCTCATTGCTTACATCAATTGGATGCTGACAGGTTGTCATCTTCCAAGTTGTCTTCATCCTTCTTGGATGTTTCTCAGATTCATTTCCTCGATCTCGTCAAGGTGTAATGATTCTGGTGACGGTGCTGGTGTGTTCCAGTGCTCCCATACTTCTCTGATTTCCGCTGTTAACGGATAATCATCGAGTTCCATCTCTGCTATTTTTGTTAATAACATAATGGCTTCTTCATTGCTTTCTTCCCGGTTTTTTACGGTGTCATAAGCTAAAATTCTTCTTCCATCGGTCCAAAACATATAAGTGTCTTGATGGAGAAGGTGCCGAGCCATGCTCATAAGATCAATTCCTGCTTGGACTTGATACTTGTTGAAATTATTATAACACTCATCAATGATTTTTGACAAATGTTCTGGATCTTCTCTTACTGCTGCCAGGGCTTTTCCCGAAAACATAGTATTTATATTCCAAATTTGATAAGGCTGATGAAATTTTTCTTCCTCAGCAATACCAATGAGACTGTTTATCTCAATATGGAAGTAATAGACAAAATCGTCTATGTTTACAAAATTTGATAGCCGGGATTTGACTATCGCCGGTAAATCTTTTAATAAATCAAAAGAGAGATTTTGGACTGTTATTTTTTTAACAAATCCCCATTCAATACTGGTTATATCAAATGGCTCATGATTTAAACGAAATTTGATAGCAGGAGTTTTTTCTCCCATATCATTTGTAAAAACATATGCCTGTGAAAAATATTTCGAAAACTTTTCTAAAAATAGAGCTTGCTGTTTGCAAATGGCTCCTTTTATTTTTGAAAATATTTCTGAAGGTAAAATTTGTCTACATTTGTTATATAGACATTTTCTAAACATCTTATTAATAATAGGAGTGTTTCTCCCTTTATCAATAAAATATTGAAATGTATCAAGAAGATTGTTTATCTCCTTAATATCCATATATTCAATTAGGACATCGTCCCAATCTCTATATAATATAGATTTTAATAATAATTCTTCAGATTTTTCTTGAGTTGTTTTTTCAACTAAGAATTCTGAGAATTGGGTAAGAGCTTTTCTGAAACTAGCCCTTTGTTCCAAAATATGGTTTTTCCATATCTTGTTTATGAAATGGTAATATTCTGGGGTTAAGCCTGGATTATAAAAATCCTTTAGATTCGAGAATTCAGAGTTTTGTTGTTTTTTCAACAAAGCATCTGCATATTTGAGAATTTCAGAATCGGTAGGAGGCTTTTGAGAAAATTGAGAATAATCCACCTGTGTTGGTGAATGTGATCCAATTGGTTGGTTTACCAATGGATATGGTAAATAATATCCCTGGTTAGGATAAAATTGTACCTGTGTTGGTGCAACCATAAATCCTTGTTTAGGAATTATTTTTGCAGGTGCAGCCATAAATCCTTGTTTAGGACTTATAGGTGATTTTCCCTTGTTGGGTTTTTTATGGACAGTTCTCCATCCATCATTTTCTTTTAGAGGTTGTTTACCTCTATCCATAAGGCCTGCTAAGAAAATCAGCAAACATTAGCGAATAATTTTATTATTATTATCTACTAATGGTGTTTCTATAGAAGTATTTTCTATAGATAATATAACCGATTTCTTTTTAACAATAAAAGGTAAATATTGATTTAGAAAATTATTACCTAATAATATGTCTCCATACATATCAGGTAAACATAATAATTTTGGAATTATAAACCTAACATTGTTTATGTAGATTGGTATATTTTTAGCTTTAAAAGAAACAGTAGTTTTGCTACCATTTATTCCACTAATATTTATTATCTTTTTTACAGGTTTCCAATATTCTTTAGGAAGAATATTCTTTTTACAACTACTGGTTGTAGCTCCTGTATCTAATAAAGCATATAAAGAATATTTTTTATAATCTTTACTATGTAATGTAATTTCAATGTATTTATTGAAATTTGTAATATTATCAATTGAATAATTTATATCTTCCATTCTAGTGTTTCTAGAATTTCTACATGGTGTAGTAGGAAAAATAGGAATATGAACTGTTTTCATACCTATTGGTGTAGAAGTACTTATATCTTCTTCTTCCTCTGGTTGAGAACTAGAAGGTAATACTAAATTATCATCTGTATTAGTAATCAGATTATTTCTGAAATATAACTTGTCACCAGATGACATGTATTCAATAGTACTTACTGGTTTAGAAGTACTAGCATTATTAGTTTTATCGATTATCCAGTCTTTAGGAATCGATAAATCTTTTAAATGTAATAGCTTTGGTTGAATTTCTGTAGTAAATTTATTGGGCTCAAAAACCTCAATAATTTATTATTAATTTCTTTTATTTCAACCTCTGCTGTATTAGTATATTCATTAATAGAAGTCCAGCTGATTGCTAAATCTTCTGCTAAATCACTAATATCAGAATTTTTTGTCTGAATTCTAAGGCATAGACACTCTTCTATTAGAGGGTCTGTTATAGAGATAAAGTAATTTGGTTTTACCTTAAATCCTATAACACCTGTATGTAAATTAGATTGAATTCCTCCAATAAGTGCTTTTATTGGATATTCAAATCTTTTATCTAATAATACTGCTAAAATAGGAACATCATGACCTCTTCTAAATAATGCTCTAATTGTTATCATGATAACTCCTAAATGTATATATCTGACCTGAGGATAGTTTTTTCTAATCCTTTGTAATATCCCGGGTTAGGGGTTATTTTTGTCATGGCAGGTTCTGCGTGTTGTTAGTATGCTATGTTGCTATTTTTATGTTTTTGGGGCTTAAGTGTAGCCTAGGTGTGTGCCTGAGTGAATGGGAAAAATTTGATTTTTGGGCTTAGGTGAGAGGAGTTGGAAAAGCTAGGGTTTAAGAATTTTTAATTAGTGTTTTGATGCACAAATAAGGAGCTAGCCCAGTGGCAAAGCATGCGCCACTTGGGGGCTTGTGTTAGCGTCATGTGCAGGTGAGGGAGGTCCGGAGTTCAAGCAGCGGAGTCCCCTTTTTGTCACCTATTTTGGACGGCATGGGAGTAGAGGTAGAGAGCAACTAGAACACTACCTTGGACCAAGTCTTACCTTTCAAATGAAAGGTGGAGAGCAATTTGAGGAGAAAGACTTGGTCCACACTTTTGAAATGGGTGGATGTGAGTGCATTGAGGGGTATGGCTGAATATTTGGGGCTTGGAATGGGGGGAAGTGACGGCTTGGATGCTTGGGGAGGAGGTTGGCCGGTTGGTAAGTGGTAATTGGGGTAGCCGAAATTCTTTTTGGGCATTTGTGTGCACATTCGGTCATTAGGAGTCAAATTTCTTTCCTTTCTTTTTGTCATACTAAGTCGAATTCTCAAGCTAATTCCTTCATTTTTCTCCTTGAAGCCGTAGGTCCAAAAGCAACTTTACTTGCCGAATTGTGTAATTGGTCTTTCTACATTTTGGGTTGCTAGCCGAATGATCTTCTAGTTCTTTCTTCTTTTCATTTGTGTAAACCGAAAGTCACCTCCCAAATTATTTTCATCATTTCTTTTCTTTCCAAAATCTTAAGCCGAACCTTTCTTCTATTTGTTGCCGATTTTTCTCTTTTTCTTAAACCATCTTGCCGAAATTTCATTCCCACTCTACTCTCATATTACAATTATTTTCTCTCTTCTTTCATTTAGAACCGATCACAGGTGTGTTAAACATCTAAAAAGCAAATTCTCCTTCTTTTATTCAAGGTGTTAGCCGAATCTATACACCCCCTTTTAGTGATCTTTTTGGCCGAATATTTCCCTTCCCCCTAGTAATCTCCCTTGACTGAATATCAGTGGTGTCTTGGAAGCCTGGCCTTAATCGTTGGTGGTGGCTATTCGGACTTTGGATACAATCGGGTGGAAGTCTTCGTTCTCTGAGTAGTCAAGTGGGGTGGAGGCCGATTGTCAAAGAGAATCACTATTGGTTCGGGTTTGGTAGGAAACCAAACGGGTGCAAGGAGTTAGCAATCGAGGGACTTAGATCGCTTTGGTCAGGATTTCTAGGCTCGTATTATCAGGTGTGTAAACTAACACACTGATACTTAGTAAGATTATTAATAAAACCTGTTTGCCTGTTAAAAATTATAACAGTATGATGGACAAATGAATACCCAAATGGGGTATGTGTACGATTCGGGTAAGTCTGTTCTATTATGAGTACTATTAATGAAGAATAATATCATGACCTATGTTTTGTATGCATGCTATGAGAGGTAATGCTTGGTATGCTGGCATAATACGCATGACTTGTATGAGATGCATGATTACATGAGTATGGTATGTGATGGGTGATATGAGAGGAGGGAGCAAGGATATTTTGTGCTGACGAGCACCAGTGCTTTGGTAGCACACTTTGTGACTTTGGGTCACCAGAGGTTTGGCACCTCATTGCGACTTGTCCCTGTGGTTTGACCACCGTGGGTTGGCCCCACTTGAGATATGGGATCGTCTGCTAGTGATTTGGTATCACACGATGGGTTGGCCCCATCATCATTGGATTTGTGACTTCGGTCACCAGTGCTTTGGTAGCACAATTGTGTCTTTGGGACACCAGTGGTTTGGTACCACATTGACGGATATTGTGTCTTTGGGACACCAGTGTTTTGGTAACACATTGTGACTATATGTCACCAGTGGTTTGGCACCACCAGTGGTTTGGTACCACACGGGGTAGAAAAGGCGATATGGATGGTTAGGATCGGGTTGCATTAATTCTGTTGCTATGTATGATGTGTGTTAGCATGTTGTTTCTTCGGGAGCGGGATTTACACGCTGAGTCACTCGACTCACCCTCTCCTTTGACATTTCAGGTGACTCGTAGACGCGGACATGGAGCCGGGATGGACTCGGGGTGCATATGCCATGCTTTAATAAGAGTTTGCTCAGGCTATTGCATTTGGGTACTTTAACTTATTTACTTTTATTTGGGTTTTAATTTGGATTTGTAAAAGGCCTTTAATTTATGATTTACGATGTTTATGTTTTAATTAAATTTTAATATGCCTTAACAAAGTAAGTTGGTATGAATTTTACTAAAACTTGGAAAGATAAAGATTTCAGAATTAGAACGCAAGGTGTTTTAAACCATACCATCGGGTATCAAACTATGTCTTCATAGCAAGCAAAATCAAACGATTTTCAAGTCAACTTGTATTACACCTAAGTCTAAAAAGGTTTTAAGTAACACTAAGGATCTATTAAGGTTTTAAATGGTTTAAACTCGTTCTAACTACACATGTTGATTAAGTTTTCAAAATCTTCGGGTTCAAATACACCTCTTGATTTCCAACAAGCCTACTCAATTTGTTTTCAAGTACACTATGTTTTCACTCAGCTTTTAAACCAGAAATCTGATTTCTCAAAAACGTTTTCCCTCGTAACATACCAGATTCGGACGTGGTGTCTTGTCCGGGTTTGGGGTGTTACAATTGTGGTATCAGAGCCAAGTGCAAAGGCTCGGCTGTGGGCCCGAGGCCCAAAAATGTTTTCAAGAGACTGTTTTAAGTGTTTGTTTTGAAAGTATGGTTTGAAAGGCATGGCACCGAGTCTTCGGCACCAGTTCGCCCAGGTAAGTACCCCGGACTATTCTTTGTGATTTGATTGGATGTTATATGATTTGATGAATAGCAATAGTATGCTACCTTAGAGATTGAAACTGATAGGATTCTGTGAACTCGCAAAAACAAATCCTCTTTAATATTCATAAGACTTGCTTTTTAAACAAGTGGAATAAATACTGATGCATAAAATTCTTTAATCAGATACGTAGAAAGATTAGATATGAGCACTCGAGGTGGACGTGGTCGTAACACTCGTGGTAGAGGTAGAGGTAGAATGACGGTTTCTGAGCCCGTAGGATCTGGACAGGGTTCAGAAAATGAGATACCGGTTCCGCCACCAGCTGAAGGTGGTGAGTTCCAAGATCAGACTGGGGACGACGCAGTGTCACAGGCGATGCTGCGAGTGTTGGAAAGGGTAGCTGGGGCAGGTGGTGGTGCAGGAGTCAGGAAATCAGTTCCTGAACGACTCCGGGCGAATGGGGCCGAATTCTTCCGAGGTGTATCGGGTGTTGCTCCTAGCACTGCTGAGTATTGGCTGGAGGCAACTGAGCGGATCATGGATGATCCGGATTTGACGGCTGAAGAGAAGCTGAAGGGTATTGTATCGCTTCTCCGGGATGAGTCATATCAGTGGTGGCTCACGGTTCGGGATAGTGTGCCAGCAGAGGATTTGACATGGGATTACTTCAGAGCTGCATATCAAAAGAAATACATCGGGGCTAGTTACATCGACTCCCAGAGAAAGGCATTTCTGAGGCTTGTTCAGGGGAGTAAATCGGTTGCTGAGTACGAGGCTGAGTTCCTGAAGCTGAGTAGGTATGCCAGGGGCATTGTAGCCACTGAGCATGAGAGGTGTGTTCGTTTCGAGGATGGTCTGCGAGACGAGTTGAGGCTGCTGATTGCTCCTCAGCAGGAGCGCGAGTTTGCTGTATTAGTTGAGAAGGCTAAGGTAGCCGAGGGTGTTAAAGAGTCGGTAAGACAGAGCATGGACAGGAGTAGGCTTAAGAGGAGTTTTGGGTCTTCTGGATCATCGGGTAATCCGCAGAAGAGGGCTAGACCGAGTGGGCAGAACCAGTCTGCTAGGTTTGTTGCTGCTAGACAGGGACCGCCGCAGTGTAATCAGTGTGGGAAATCTCATTGGGGTGGTTGCTGGACTGGAGGTAAAGGTTGCTTCGAGTGTGGTTCTCTGGATCATCACATTAGGGACTGTCCGCGTAGGATGGCCAGGATTCAGTCTGAGAGTCAGGGCCGTAATCAGTTCAGAGGTAATGGACCGCCACCGCAGAGGGGCCGTGGTAATGGCAGAGGTGGTAATGGTTCTGGTCGAGGCCGTGGAGCACCGGGCAGAGGTGCGGGTAGTTCTGATGCTAGACAGCCTGGATTGGTGTATGCTGCGAGGCGCCGAGAGGAGGGCGACGCACCGGACGTCATAACCGGTACGTTTTTGATTTTTGGTACTCCTTATACTGCTTTAATTGATGTGGGTTCTACACACTCTTATGTTGCCAGTAGTATAGTAGAGACAATGGACTTAGACTCTGAGATATCTTCTAGGCAGATGACTGTGATTAGTCCTCTAGGTCACTCTGTAGTAGTAGATAAACTGTTTAGAGATGTACCTCTAGAACTTCAAGGGGTAGTGTTTGCTGCTGATCTGATGGAACTGCCGTTTGGGGAGTTCGATCTGATTCTTGGGATGGATTGGCTGGTTAAGTACCAGGCGAGGTTGGATTGCGCGGCTAAGCGTATGGTTCTTAAGACGGTTGGTGGTGACGAAGTGGCCATGATAGGTAATAGGAGGGATTACTTATCAAATGTGGTATCTGCTTTGAAAGCGGAGAAGATGGTCAGGAAGGGCTGCGAAGCGTATGTGGTTCATGTGTATGCCTTGGAGGCTAAAGAGTCTGCTGTTGAGAAGGTTCGTACTGTTAAGGAATTTGCTGATGTTTTTCCTGAGGAACTTCCGGGTTTGCCGCCAGATCGTGAGGTTGAGTTCGGAATAGATCTGTTACCCGGGACTGCGCCAGTGTCTATTGCTCCGTATAGGATGGCACCAAAGGAATTGGTGGAGCTTAAGGCTCAGATCCAGGAGTTATTGGATCGAGGTTTTATCAGGCCAAGTGTTTCACCGTGGGGTGCGCCGGTTCTTTTTGTCAAGAAGAAAGATGGTACAATGCGGATGTGCATAGACTACCGCCAGTTGAACAAGCTGACGATTAAAAACAAGTATCCGTTGCCACGAATAGATGACTTTTTTGATCAGCTGAAGGGTGCTGCGGTATTTTCGAAGATCGACTTGAGATCTGGGTATCACCAGTTGAAGGTTAAGGAGGCATACATCCATAAAACAGCGTTTCGGACTCGGTATGGGCACTACGAATTCCTGGTAATGCCATTCGGGTTGACTAACGCACCGGCAGCGTTTATGGATATGATGAATAGGGTGTTTCAACAGTATCTGGATCAGTTCGTGGTGGTTTTCATAGACGACATCTTGGTGTACTCAAGGACAGAGGAAGAGCATGATGCGCATTTGAGGGTGGTGCTGCGGATTCTGAGGGAAAAGCAACTCTATGCTAAGTTCAGTAAGTGCGAGTTCTGGCTTAGAGAAGTGACGTTCTTGGGTCATGTAGTGTCAGCAGAGGGGATACGGGTAGATCCTCGTAAAATTGATGCAGTTTTGGATTGGAAGCCGCCTAGGTCAGTGGCTGAGATTCGTAGTTTTCTGGGTTTGGCTGGATACTACAGAAGGTTTGTTGAGGGTTTCTTGTTGATAGCAGCGCCGATGACTAAGTTATTAAGGAAAGAGGTTCCGTTTGTATGGACTGAGAAACAGCAGGAAAGCTTCGATAAGTTAAAGAAGATCTTGACTGAGGCTCCGGTTTTGATTCAACCTGAGGCTGGTAAGGAATACACCGTCTACTGCGACGCATCACATACGGGTCTGGGTTGTGTGCTGATGCAAGAAGGTAAGGTTGTGGCTTACGCTTCTCGGCAGCTGAGGCCACATGAGGTCAACTATCCGACGCACGATTTGGAGCTAGCGGCTGTAGTTTTCGCCTTAAAGATTTGGAGGCACTACTTATATGGAGAGAGATCGATAGTCTACTCGGATCATAAGAGTCTGAAGTATTTACTGACTCAGAAGGATTTGAATTTGAGGCAGCGTAGATGGGTTGAGTTGCTGAAGGATTATGACTGTTCTATTGAGTATCATCCGAGCAAGGCTAACGTGGTGGCAGACGCGTTGAGCCGTAAGGTTGTTTCGGACTTAAGAGCATTGTTTGCCCATTTGAGTTTGTATGACGATGGGAGTATTCTGGCAGAGCTGCAGGTTAAGCCTACTTGGGTTGAGCAGATCAGAGAAAAACAGTTAGAGGATGAGGTTCTGAGTGCGCGAAGGTTGCAAGTGCAGAATGGTGGCTTGGAGGGTTACAGCTTGTCTGGTGATGAGGTTCTGTGTTTTCAAGGTAAGGCTTGTATGCCTAAAGATGTTGCGCTGAGGCAGAAGATTCTTCAGGACGCACATAGCAGTCCTCATGCTATGCATCCTGGAGGTAGCAAAATGTATAGGGATCTTAGAGAGCAGTTTTGGTGGCCTGGGTTGAAGAAAGAGGTGACAGAGTTTGTGGGGAAATGTCTGACTTGTCAGCAGGTCAAGGCTGAACATCAGTTGCCGTCGGGTTTGCTTCAGCCTGTGAAGATTCCGCAGTGGAAGTGGGAAAGGATAACCATGGATTTTGTCAGTGGGTTACCGCTTACGCCAAGCAAGAAGGATTCAGTTTGGGTAGTGGTGGATCGTCTGACTAAATCAGCTCACTTTATTCCAGTGAGGGTTGACTACTCACTTCAGAAGCTAGCAAAGCTGTATGTTTCGGAGATAGTGAGGTTGCACGGTGTGCCAGTTTCGATAATCTCGGATAGGGATCCCAGGTTTACTTCAAGGTTCTGGAAGGCATTGCATCAAGCATTGGGTACTCGTTTGGATTTCAGCACGGCTTTTCACCCGCAGTCTGACGGTCAATCAGAAAGGGTTATTCAGATCTTAGAAGACATGCTGAGAGGTTGTGTCCTGGATTTCAGAGGTAGTTGGGAGGAGTTTCTACCATTAGCTGAGTTTGCCTACAACAACAGTTACCAAGCGAGCATCAAGATGGCTCCGTATGAGGCGTTGTATGGTAGGAAGTGTCGCTCACCTACGTGTTGGACAGAGTTAGGTGAACGTTAATTGTTGGGACCCGAGTTGGTAGCTGAGACTGAGGATAAGGTTAAGTTGATTCAGGCTCGATTGAAGGAAGCTTCGGACCGGCAGAAGTCTTATGCCGATCTTAAGCGAAGAGATATAGAGTTTGCTGTTGGGGATCGAGTGTTTCTGAAGGTCTTGCCTTGGAAGAAGGTATTGAGGTTCGGGAAGAAAGGCAAGCTAAGTCCGAGGTTCATTGGGCCGTATAAGGTGTTGAGGCGAGTTGGACCAGTGGCGTATCAGCTTGAGTTGCCAACAGAGCTTAGCCAGATTCATGATGTTTTTCACGTTTCGATGCTTCGGAGGTATCGTTCAGATCCGTCGCATGTGGTAGCAGTGGAAGAGATCGAGGTGAATCCAGACTTGTCTATGGAAGAGGAACCTGTACAGATTCTTGATCGGGATGTGAAGGTTCTGCGTAGGAAGTCTGTGCCTTTGGTTAAGGTACTTTGGCGGAATCATGGTGTAGAAGAAGCGACGTGGGAACCCGAGGATGCAATGAGACAGCAATACCCGCAACTCTTTTGACCAGGTAATTTCGAGGCCGAAATTATTTTTTAAGGGAGATAGAACTGTAATATCCCGGGTTAGGGGTTATTTTTGTCATGGCAGGTTCTGCGTGTTGTTAGTATGCTATGTTGCTATTTTTATGTTTTTGGGGCTTAAGTGTAGCCTAGGTGTGTGCCTGAGTGAATGGGAAAAATTTGATTTTTGGGCTTAGGTGAGAGGAGTTGGAAGAGCTAGGGTTTAAGAATTTTTAATTGGTGTTTTGAAGCACAAATAAGGAGCTAGCCCAGTGGCAAAGCATGCGCCACTTGGGGGCTTGTGTTAGCGTCATGTGCAGGTGAGGGAGGTCCGGAGTTCAAGCAGCGGAGTCCCCTTTTTGTCACCTATTTTGGACGGCATGGGAGTAGAGGTAGAGAGCAACTAGAACACTACCTTGGACCAAGTCTTACCTTTCAAATGAAAGGTGGAGAGCAATTTGAGGAGAAAGACTTGGTCCACACTTTTGAAATGGGTGGATGTGAGTGCATTGAGGGGTATGGCCGAATATTTGGGGCTTGGAATGGGGGGAAGTGACGGCTTGGATGCTTGGGGAGGAGGTTGGCCGGTTGGTAAGTGGTAATTGGGGTAGCCGAAATTCTTTTTGGGCATTTGTGTGCACATTCGGTCATTAGGAGTCAAATTTCTTTCCTTTCTTTTTGTCATACTAAGTCGAATTCTCAAGCTAATTCCTTCATTTTTCTCCTTGAAGCCGTAGGTCCAAAAGCAACTCTACTTGCCGAATTGTGTAATTGGTCTTTCTACATTTTGGGTTGCTAGCCGAATGATCTTCTAGTTCTTTCTTCTTTTCATTTGTGTAAACCGAAAGTCACCTCCCAAATTATTTTCATCATTTCTTTTCTTTCCAAAATCTTAAGCCGAACCTTTCTTCTATTTGTTGCCGATTTTTCTCTTTTTCTTAAACCATCTTGCCGAAATTTCATTCCCACTCTACTCTCATATTACAATTATTTTCTCTCTTCTTTCATTTAGAACCGATCACAGGTGTGTTAAACATCTAAAAAGCAAATTCTCCTTCTTTTATTCAAGGTGTTAGCCGAATCTATACACCCCCTTTTAGTGATCTTTTTGGCCGAATATTTCCCTTCCCCCTAGTAATCTCCCTTGACTGAATATCAGTGGTGTCTTGGAAGCCTGGCCTTAATCGTTGGTGGTGGCTATTCGGACTTTGGATACAATCGGGTGGAAGTCTTCGTTCTCTGAGTAGTCAAGTGGGGTGGAGGCCGATTGTCAAAGAGAATCACTATTGGTTCGGGTTTGGTAGGAAACCAAACGGGTGCAAGGAGTTAGCAATCGAGGGACTTAGATCGCTTTGGTCAGGATTTCTAGGCTCGTATTATCAGGTGTGTAAACTAACACACTGATACTTAGTAAGATTATTAATAAAACCTGTTTGCCTGTTAAAAATTATAACAGTATGATGGACAAATGAATACCCAAATGGGGTATGTGTACGATTCGGGTAAGTCTGTTCTATTATGAGTACTATTAATGAAGAATAATATCATGACCTATGTTTTGTATGCATGCTATGAGAGGTAATGCTTGGTATGCTGGCATAATACGCATGACTTGTATGAGATGCATGATTACATGAGTATGGTATGTGATGGGTGATATGAGAGGAGGGAGCAAGGATATTTTGTGCTGACGAGCACCAGTGCTTTGGTAGCACACTTTGTGACTTTGGGTCACCAGAGGTTTGGCACCTCATTGCGACTTGTCCCTGTGGTTTGACCACCGTGGGTTGGCCCCACTTGAGATATGGGATCGTCTGCTAGTGATTTGGTATCACACGATGGGTTGGCCCCATCATCATTGGATTTGTGACTTCGGTCACCAGTGCTTTGGTAGCACAATTGTGTCTTTGGGACACCAGTGGTTTGGTACCACATTGACGGATATTGTGTCTTTGGGACACTAGTGTTTTGGTAACACATTGTGACTATATGTCACCAGTGGTTTGGCACCACCAGTGGTTTGGTACCACACGGGGTAGAAAAGGCGATATGGATGGTTAGGATCGGGTTGCATTAATTCTGTTGCTATGTATGATGTGTGTTAGCATGTTGTTTCTTCGGGAGCGGGATTTACACGCTGAGTCACTCGACTCACCCTCTCCTTTGACATTTCAGGTGACTCGTAGACGCGGACATGGAGCCGGGATGGACTCGGGGTGCATATGCCATGCTTTAATAAGAGTTTGCTCAGGCTATTGCATTTGGGTACTTTAACTTATTTACTTTTATTTGGGTTTTAATTTGGATTTGTAAAAGGCCTTTAATTTATGATTTACGATGTTTATGTTTTAATTAAATTTTAATATGCCTTAACAAAGTAAGTTGGTATGAATTTTACTAAAACTTGGAAAGATAAAGATTTCAGAATTAGAACGCAAGGTGTTTTAAACCATACCATCGGGTATCAAACTATGTCTTCATAGCAAGCAAAATCAAACGATTTTCAAGTCAACTTGTATTACTCCTAAGTCTAAAAAGGTTTTAAGTAACACTAAGGATCTATTAAGGTTTTAAATGGTTTAAACTCGTTCTAACTACACATGTTGATTAAGTTTTCAAAATCTTCGGGTTCAAATACACCTCTTGATTTCCAACAAGCCTACTCAATTTGTTTTCATTTAAACCAGAAATCTGATTTCTCAAAAACGTTTTCCCTCGTAACATACCAGATTCGGACGTGGTGTCTTGTCCGGGTTTGGGGTGTTACATCCTTTTTATTTTTTCTTTTGTAAATAAGGGGATTTCTGTTAATCCTCCTTTGGTATCTTTAGCTACTGTATTACCACTAATTTTTTCTATGTGTCTTTTTGACCATATTTTAAACTTAGAAATTTTATATATTTCTTCTTTAGAAATATGATTTTTATTGATTTTTTCAATTATATCATCAGAGAAATCAATTTCTTCTCCAATTATATTTCCTAACTTAATATCCTGTTGTTCAGAATTAGGAATTTCTTCTAAATGTTTATTAGAACTATTTCCCAACATAAAGATATATTCATCAGAATCTGTATCAGACTCTGTTTCTGATAATAATTCATATAATATTTCAGTAGGATTTATTTCCTCACTAAAACAAATTTCTAAATCTTGTTCTTCAAGATTTTTAATCATTTTTCTAGCGCTTTTGCCTTTGTTAGGACAAAATGTTGCTATATGACCTTCTTCGTCACAAATAAAACATTTACATATTTGTTTTTTAGAAGTTTTTCTTCTAATATTAATGTTTTTTAAAATATTAAATGTTACGAATATATTAATTGTCAGATTCATTTCCTAATTATATTATTTACATATTCAAAAGGGTCAACTTATTAATCAAATAAGTTCTCCTAAAGACCTATTAAAAGGATTAACCTCAATTCTAAAAATAGAATTTTGTGGTTATACTAATAAAAAAGATCAGGATAGTCAATCCAGCTATACCTTGTCAAAATTAAAATTATGTGATATTAGATATTTAGACGAATTCTCTAAGAAATTTCTACATGAATATCAAAAATTAAAAAACGAAAGTGTAGATTTTTGGAGAAATCAATATTTCCATAAATTACCCCCACCTTGGGATGAAATTTGTATAAACAAATATGCATCTTTCATTATAAAACATAGTAATGATAATAAAGAAATAGGAGATATAGATACAATAGGTAATAGGATTAATTTCGCTAAAGAAAGAATTCTATTACATTGCTTACAGAGTAAAGCAGCTAAACAAGTCAAGAATAAATTAAGTCATAAATATTGTACAAAAATGTTAGAAGGAGAATGGGAATTTGGATGTAATTCCATACGTCCGAAAACCTATAAAAAATATAATAAAAAATATAAATTAGCCAAATGGAAACCAGGAAATAAAGATCATGCTAATAATAATAAAAAGAAAAAATTTGTTAGAAGTTTTCTAAAAACATATGCCTGTGAAAAATATTTCGAAAACTTTTCTAAAAATAGAGCTTGCTGTTTGCAAATGGCTCCTTTTATTTTCGAAAATATTTCTGAAGGTAAAATTTGTCTACATTTGTTATATAGACATTTTCTAAACATCTTATTAATAATAGGAGTGTTTCTCCCTTTATCAATAAAATATTGAAATGTATCAAGAAGATTGTTTATCTCCTTAATATCCATTATATACTAATAATGTTTTTAATAGGTCTTTATGTCTGCTATATGACCTTGACGAGATCGAGGAAATGAATCTGAGAAACATCCAAGAAGGATGAAGACAACTTGGAAGATGACAACCTGTCAGCATCCAATTGATGTAAGCAATGAGGTAATCAACCATCAATGCTACATAAAAGATGACGCAAGCAATGATGCAAGCAGCATGTATTGCCAGAAAAGGAAGCCACTTGGAAGCAACCAAGAGGGCAACAATTTTGTCAAGAAAAGGAAGCTACGTGGAAAACCCAAAAGCATCCTTATCAACACACTGTTCAAGGAAGCTACGTGGAAAAACCAACATAGCATCCACCAATTGACGAAAGCAACTTGGAAGCCACCAAGAAGCTGACAATTAAAGTGTCCTTATCAGGATACTATTCGGATTCCAATTGTAATTAAATTAGAGTCTATTCTTTAATTCTTATCCGAACAATTATTTCGGACTCCAATTGTAATTAGATTCTAGTTTAGAAATTTTGTTATAAATAGGCATTGTTGTAGCCTGGAAAAGGCATCGAATCCTGAATGGGATTTTAGAATAGCTAAGTATAGTTTTAAGAAATCAAGAAATCTTAAGAACTTTATATTTCAATTAGAGCATTATTTAGAAGAGGTCATGATGTTCCTATTTTAGCAGTATTATTAGATAAAAGATTTGAAAATCCAATAAAAGCACTTATTGGAGGAATTCAATCTAATTTACATACAGGTGTTATAGGATTTAAGGTAAAACCAAATTACTTTATCTCTATAACAGACCCTCTAATAGAAGAGTGTCTATGCCTTAGAATTCAGACAAAAAATTCTGATATTAGTGATTTAGCAGAAGATTTAGCAATCAGCTGGACTTCTATTAATGAATATACTAATACAGCAGAGGTTGAAATAAAAGAAATTAATAATAAAATTATTGAGCTTTTTGAGCCCAATAAATTTACTACAGAAATTCAACCAAAGCTATTACATTTAAAAGATTTATCGATTCCAAAAGACTGGATAATCGATAAAACCAATAATGCTAGTACTTCTAAACCAGTAAGTACTATTGAATACATGTCATCTGGTGACAAGTTATATTTCAAAAATAATCTGATTACTAATACAGATGATAATTTAGTATTACCTTCTAGTTCTCAACCAGAGGAAGAAGAAGATATAAGTACTTCTACACCAATAGGTATGAAAACAGTTCATATTCCTATTTTTCCTACTACACCAAGTAGAAATTCTAGAAACACTAGAATGGAAGATATAAATTATTCAATTGATAATATTACAAATTTCAATAAATACATTGAAATTACATTACATAGTAAAGATTATAAAACATATTCTTTAAATGCTTTATTAGATACAGGAGCTACAACCAGTAGTTGTAAAAAGAATATTCTTCCTAAAGAATATTGGAAACCTGTAAAAAAGATAATAAATATTAGTGGAATAAATGGTAGCAAAACTACTGTTTATTATAAAGCTAAAAATATACCAATCTACATAAACAATGTTAAATTTATAATTCCAAAATTATTATGTTTACCTGATATGTATGGAGACATATTATTAGGTAATAATTTTCTAAATCAATACTTACCTTTTATTATTAATAAGAAATCGGTTATATTATCTATAGAAAATACTTCTATAAAAAGACCATTAGTAGATAATAATAAAATTATTCGCTAATGTTTGCTGATTTTCTTAGCAGGCCTTATGGATAGAGGTAAACAACCTCTAAAAGAAAATGATGGATGGAGAACTGTCCATAAAAAACCCAACAAGGGAAAATCACCTATAAGTCCTAAACAAGGATTTATGGTTGCACCTGCAAAAATAATTCCTAAACAAGGATTTATGGCTGCACCAACACAGGTACAATTTTATCCTAACCAGGGATATTATTTACCATATCCATTGGTAAACCAACCAATTGGATCACATTCACCAACACAGGTGGATTATTCTCAATTTTCTCAAAAGCCTCCTACCGATTCTGAAATTCTCAAATATGCAGATGCTTTGTTGAAAAAACAACAAAACTCTGAATTCTCGAATCTAAAGGATTTTTATAATCCAGGCTTAACCCCAGAATATTACCATTTCATAAACAAGATATGGAAAAACCATATTTTGGAACAAAGGGCTAGTTTCAGAAAAGCTTTTACCCAATTCTCAGAATTAATATTAAGAATATATTATTTACATATATTATCATATTTGCTGATAATAACATAAAGTTCTTTTATCATAAAGAAGGATGAAGGCAAATTGGAAGATGACAACCAGTCAGCATCCAAATGACGCAGACAATGATGTAAGCAACAATCAATGTCATGACGCAAGCAATGATGCAAGCAGCATGTATTGCCAGAAAAAAAAAATTTTTGCGGTGACTTAAAAAGAAGGAAACCACCAAAAGACAAAAATGATGTCATGCATGATGGAAGCAACCATTTAATGCAATTGAAACGTGGAAGCAACCACAACAATTTTTGTAACAACCCAAACCCGGCCCAAACACTATGGTCGAATCTGGATCGTTACGGGGAAAACCTTTTTGAAAACCATTTTGAAACCCAATATGCTTTGTTGAAAACTTTTCGGATTTGATTATCTTGATAAAATCATACTTAGTGTTTTTTTTAAAAAAAAAATATTTTTTTTTAAGTCAAGTTATAAAACATATTTCAACTGTGCCCGATGGCATTTTTAAAATATTTTCGTGGTTAACATATTTTTAAAGTATGTAACCCTTCCCCCGTTTTAAAACATTTTCATACACAACATATAACAATTAATATGCAGAATGTTAAATACCCAACCTAGCCATCCAAACGCCACTATCTACCCCGTTGTGGTACCAAACCACTGGTGGTGCCAAACCACTGGTGACATATAGTCACAATGTGTTACCAAAACACTGGTGTCCGTGGACACAAATCGGGTGATGGGGCCAACCCATCGTGTGAAACCAAATCACTGGCAGACGATCCCATGTCTCAAGTGGGGCCAACCCACGGTGGTGTTAACCACAGGGACAAGTCGCTTTGAGGTACCAAACCTCTGGAGGTACCAAACCTCTGGTGACCGTAGTCACAGTGTGTTACCAAAACACTGGTGCCCGTCGGCACAATAATACTGCCCCCTCCACTCATCAACCCATGTCAAGCAGTTAATAACAGAACATACATATATCACATGTATCAAATAATCCATGCTTCCCAAAAGCATTATTATCCATCTCATACAAATAGAGACTTACCGGGATCCTCGCTGTACCATTAAGGCACTAATTCCACATCTACATAAAGCAGATTTACACACAACACACATTTAATATACTTTATTAATTATTATAAGTGTGTATGTACACACCTGTCACCCTTGGATGTTCTAAATCCCGAAAAGAAACGTTGGTCACCACAGATCCACTTGTTCCTATATTTGACCAACTGTTAATGTTAGTATCCAAAGGCCTATTCGGCCAAATCCAAAATTTAAGAGGGTTCTCTTATGAGTCCCAAAACCTTACCCGAATTTCTTGAGTATCAGCCTTTTGTTTCACCACCCTAAAATCGGCACTCAGTAAGTTAGTAGCCTTCGGCTAAATCGAATATCAACTTACTAACTAAAGTAGATCTTACCATTACTTACCAGAAATCGAATACTAAAGATCGGGCTGTGAGTCGACTGTTTTACTTCCCTGAATACCTATAAGAAATCGGTTACTAACCGTTTAGAAGCCATTGCCGAAATCGGCACCTCTCCTTGTAAAAGAAATCGACAGAAAAAGAAAGAAAAGGGAAGATGGACATTCGGCCAAGATCACTTACCACCTTATGAACCGATTGAAGGAGAGTCTAGAGGAGATTATTCCTGCTTGCTATTCGGCCAAGTCTTGGAATATGAAGAGGGGAAATTCGGCTATCAGAAAGGAAAAAGGAAAGGAAGACAAATGAAGAAATCGGCACTTCCAATGGTATATTCGGCCAGAGAGAGTTAATAGGGGAGGAAAGAAGTTTCGGCTAAAGAGCTTGAGAGAATGGTGAAAACGCAAGAGCAAAAGAGGGCTAGGGAATTCGGCACTTAGCAAAAATTTGAAGAAAAGAAAAACAAGGAGATCAACTCATGTATTTATAGCCACCAAGCACCCTTGCCGTCCACCCCTTTCTAATTAATTCAAATAAATTTTGAATTAATCCCAATAATCCTTTGATAATCCAACTAATATCCAATAATTCTTTTAATCTAATAATCCCCTCAATTATCCTACATTTATCACATTATCAAAATGATAATAGTAATATCCTCAATTTATCTTCTTAATATTAAGGAATTAAAAACCAATTAAAATGCTCACAATATCTTATTATCCAAATAAAAATCTAATTAATAATCCCTTCATAAAATAATAATAATATCCTCATTATTATCTCTATTATCTAAATAAATAATAAAAAGAATTAAGGAGAGAAAATCTCTCTCCCTTGTGCCGTCCAAATAAAGAACAAAAAAGGGAATTTCCGTGACTCGAACACAAGCTCTCCCTTGCTCCTTGGTGGCGTCACATGTAGCTCTTAAGTGGGCTTACTTTGCCACTTAGTCTAGGCTCATTTTATGTCCCAATTATCCCCATTTATTCTTATAACACCCTCCTGCTAAGGCTCCCTACCTTTAAAGTTAAAAACTAAAATTTCCTACCAAATCGAGCCAACACAAAGCCTTAAATTGATCATTATTATTCCATAAATAATGACACAGCAGTTCATACATAAGAAAAATAATTTATTTCCAAATAGCCCCGTTTTTGGGATGTTACAGTTCTACCCCCCTTAGAATAAATTTCGTCCCGAAATTCCTTGATCAAACAGGTGGGGGTATTGCTGCCGCATCACAACCTCAGGCTCCCACGTGGCTTCTTCCACACCGTGGTTCCGCCATAGCACTTTTACTAAGGGTACTGACTTTCTACGTAGAACCTTCACATCTCGATCTAGGATCTGAACTGGTTCTTCTTCGAAAGATAAGTCCGAGTTCACCTCAATTTCTGCTACTGGCACAACGTGCGAAGGATCTGATCGATACCCTCTCAGCATCGATACATGAAATACATCATGGATCTGATTCAGTTCTGCCGGCAACTCTAGCTGATAAGCTACCGGTCCCACTCGCTTTACAACTGTATATGGCCCGATGAACCTTGGGCTTAGCTTCCCTTTTCGTCCAAATCTCAACACCTTTTTCCAAGGCGACACCTTCAGAAAAACCTTGTCACCTACCTCATACTCCATCTCCTTGCGCTTCAAGTCAGCATAAGACTTCTGTCTATCCGATGCTTCCTTAAGACGATCCCGAATCGTCCTAACTTTGTCCTCAGTTTCTGCAACCAATTCCGGACCTAAGACTTGTCTTTCACCTAACTCCGTCCAACATGTAGGAGTACGGCATTTCCGTCCATACAATGCTTCGTATGGTGCCATCTGGATACTCGCTTGATAGCTATTGTTGTAGGCAAATTCTGCTAATGGTAGAAATTCTTCCCAACTACCTCAGAATTCCAAGATACAACCCCTCAGCATATCCTCTAAAATCTGTATCACTCTCTCCGATTGTCCATCAGACTGTGGATGGAAGGCTGTACTGAAATCTAATCTCGTACCCAAAGCTTGATGCAACGCTTTCCAGAACCTTGACGTGAATCTGGGATCCCTATCCGAGATAATCGATACTGGAACACCATGCAATCTGACTATCTCGGCCACATATAACCTTGCTAGCTTCTGGAGTGAGAAATCCATTCTCACTGATATAAAGTGGGCTGACTTGGTCAAACGGTCCACTATTACCCAAATCGCATCCTTCTTGCTGGGCGTAAGGGGTAGCCCACTGACGAAATCCATAGTGATCCGCTCCCACTTCCATTGAGGGATCTTTACCGGTTGAAGTAGCCCTGATGGCAACTGGTGTTCAGCCTTAACCTGCTGACATGTCAGACATCTTCCTACAAATTCCGTTACTTCACGCTTCAACCCAGGCCACCAAAACTATTTCTGTAGATCTCCATACATCTTGCTTCCTCCCGGATGCATAGCGTATGGGCTGCTATGTGCATCATGGAGAATTTTCCGCCTCAACTCCATATCCTTTGGCATACAAGCTCGCCCTTGAAAACATAACACTCCATCACTAGACATACTGTATCCTTCCAAACCACCATCCTGGACTTGCATCCTCTTAGCGTTCAACCCTTCATCCAATAACTGCTTTTCCTTAATCTCGTCGATCCATGTCGGCTTAACTTGAAGTTCTGCCAAGAGACTCCCATCGTCATATAGACTCAACCGAGCAAACATCGCTCTTAAGTCCGTCACAACCTTCCGGCTCAACGCGTCAGCTACTACGTTAGCCTTGCCTGGATGGTATTCAATTGAACAATCGTAATCCTTTAATAGTTCAATCCACCGACGTTGTCTCAGGTTCAGATCCTTCTGAGTCAAAAGATACCTCAAACTCTTATGATCCGTGTAGACTATCGACTTCTCCCCATAAAGGTAGTGTCTCCATATCTTCAGTGCGAAAACGACTGCGGCTAACTCCAAGTCGTGAGTTGGGTAGTTCAATTCGTGTGGTCTTAACTGTCGAGATGCATAGGCTACTACCTTCCCTTCTTGCATCAGCACACATCCCAAACCAGTGTGAGATGCATCACAATAAACTGTGAATAACTTCCCCGCCTCAGGCTGTACCAACACCGGAGCTTCCGTCAGAATTTTCCTTAGCTTATCAAAGCTTTCTTGCTGCTTCTCCGTCCATACAAATGGAACACCTTTCCTTAGTAACTTAGTTAATGGCGCTGCTATTAGAGAGAATCCTTCCACGAATCTCCGATAGTATCCCGCTAAACCCAGAAAACTTCGTATTTCAGCCACTGTTCTTGGTGGTTTCCAATCCAATACTGCTTCAATCTTGCGAGGATCTACTCTAATTCCTTCTGCTGATACTACATGGCCTAAGAAAGCCACCTCCTTCAGCCAAAATTCGCACTTACTGAATTTGGCATATAACTGCTTCTCCCTCAATACTTGCAGAACTATCCGTAAATGCTTGTCATGTTCCTCCTCCGTCTTAGAATAGACCAATATGTCGTCTATGAATACCACGATGAATTGATCCAAGTACTGCTGAAATACTCTGTTCATTAAATCCATGAACGCCGTCGGTGCATTGGTCAACCCAAATGGCATTACGAGGAACTCGTAGTGCCCATACCGAGTTCGGAATGCCGTCTTGTGAACATCCACTTCCTTCACCCTTAATTGATGATAACCCGACCTAAGGTCAATCTTTGAAAATACCGACGCACCCCTTAATTGGTCAAATAAGTCGTCAATCCGAGGCAACGGGTACTTGTTCTTGATTGTTAACTTGTTCAGCTGACGGTAGTCGATGCACATCCGCATAGATCCGTCCTTCTTCTTGACAAATAACACGGGTGCTCCCCATGGAGATATGCTAGGTCGGATAAATCCTCTATCCAAGAGCTCCTGAATTTGAGCCTTTAGCTCCACCAATTCCTTAGGTGCCATTCGATATGGTGCTATAGACACGGGTGCCGTTCCGGGTAGCAAGTCTATACCGAATTCGACTTCCCGATCTGGAGGCAGACCCGGAAGCTCTTCTAGGAACACATCAGCAAATTCCCCAACCGTTCGGACCCTTCCAACTACTGACTCCTTAGCTTCCAAAGCACAGATTCGAACCAAATACGCCTTACAACCCTTCTTGACCATCTTTTCCGCCTTCAAGGCAGACACCACATTGGATAGGTAATTCCTTCGATCACCTATCATAACCACTTCACCACCTTCAGCCGTCTTAAGAACCATGCGCTTCGCCGCGCAATCCAAATTCGCCCGATACTTAACTAACCAGTCCATTCCAAGGATCAAATCGAACTCCCCAAATGGTAGTTCCATCAGATCAGCAACGAAGACTACCCCTTGGAGTTCTAGGGGTACGTCTCTATAAAGTTTGTCTACGACTACAGAGTGTCCTAGAGGGCTTAATACCGTCATCTTCCTAGAAGTAATCTCAGAGTCTAGGTCCATAGTTCCTACCACACTACTAGCAATGTACGAGTGCGTTGAACCCACATCAATCAATGCAACATAAGGAAAACCAGAGATTAAAAACATACCGGTTATGACATCCGGTGCGTCACCCTCCTCGCGACGCCTAGCTGCATAGACTAAGCCAGGCTGCCTAGCCTCTGTGTTGCCCGAACCTCTGCCCTGAGTTCCACGACCTCGGTTAGGACCGTCGTTTCCTCTGCCATTACCACGACCCCTCTGTGGTCCCATATTTCTATCCTGCATACGATTCTGCCCCTCTGGCTGATTTTTGGCTAGTTTCCGGGGACAATCTCTAACACGATGCTCCAACGACCCACACTCAAAACATCCTCTATCGCCGATCGAACAACTTCCCCAATGGGTCTTTCCACAGCGGTTACACTGAGTCGGCCTCTGGTTAGCAGTCATGGGCCTTGCTGCCTGATTTGGCCCACTTGGCCTAGCCTTTTTCTGGACATTACCACCTGACCCGGCTGGCCCAAATCCTCTCTTCTGATTATTCCTACTATAACTTTGCCTCACAGCCTCCTTGATCCCTTCGGCTACCTTAGCCTTTTCTACTAGAGATGAAAACTCACGAACTTGCTGCGGGGCAATCAGTAACCTCAAATCATCTCGGAGTCCGTCCTCAAAGCGGACGCAGCGCTCATGTTCAGTGGTTACGATTCCTCTGGCATACCTACTCAGCCTTAAAAACTCCGCTTCATACTCGGCCACGGACTTAGTTCCTTGTACTAGACCCAGAAAAGCCTTTCTCTGCGCGTCAGTGTAGCTGGTGCCCACATACTTCTTCTGAAAAGCAGTTTTAAAGTAGCCCCACGTGAGATCATCAGCTGTGGCTCCATCCCGGACTGTCAGCCACCACTGGTACGCTTCATCCTTTAGAAGCGACACCGCCCCTTTCAGCTTCTCCTCATTGGACAGGTCAAGGTCGTCCATAATCCGCTCGGACGATTCCAACCAATACTCTGCTGCACTGGGTGCCACTCCCGACACACCCCGAAATACCTCAGCTCCGTTAGACCGAATTCGCTCCGGAACAGATTTTTGAGCTCCTAGGTTTCCACCAGCCCCAGCCACAATCTCCAGAACTCGCAATACCGCTTGCGATACTGCCTCACCACCGGTCTGATCCTGCTCCTCAGCTCTAAAAGTAGGAGGTGGTGGCGGCGGTGGTACTTCATTTTCAGAACCCTGTCCCGACCCAACAGGTTCTGACACGGTCATCCTACCCCTACCGCGTCCACGGCGTCCTCGTCCTCTAGAACTCATTCTATCTACTTGCGCTTTTAATCTGATTAAGAAAATTTTTATGTATTAGCGTTTGTTCCACTTCATTACCCGCGAAGAAATTTTATGGATAAGGTTTAATCAGAGATTCTTTCGAGCAAACAAGGTTTCAGTCTTCTATCCTAGTTCATACAAAGGAGTTCATGCATCCATTCCCTAATGCTTTCCATACCTATTCACTCCTCGGACATTTCTGCCCATTTCTACCCCAGGGGTATTTCCGTCATTTTCCTACAGGGTATTTTCGTAATAAAAGAAATTTTTAAAACTTTAGTAAAGTAGGTCGTTTTGAAATTCCCAAAACTGGAGGATGTTTTTGAAAATTGGCAAAATTAAAAAAATATGGCATCGTTTTGGATACCAGGGGTATTTCGGTAATTTGTCATTTAGGGCAATTTCGTAATTTTCCAAAACCAAAATATTTTATTGGTAAATTGGCAAAGCAGGGTTTTTGAATATTTGTAAAGTCATCGAAATTTTGGGCAAAACCATTGAGTTGATATTTTATGAACCAAGGGCATTTTAGTAATTTTCCACAAATCAAATTTTTCGAGGAAAAAGTTGTAAAAATGATGTTCTCCGATTTGAAAGAGTTATTGCAAAAGTTTTGAAAACATTAGGGTTCTTGTTGTTTCGTTCCTTTCAAAACATGGCTAATTCCCTTTCGGGTTTTAGTCGTTAGGTTTAGCCTATGACCGAGCCTTCTTGGTCAGGGTGAACCAAAGCTACGCACCAGGCAGGATTCGAGTGAAGAGGAGGTGGGTCACGCGGACCGCTTCAATACCAAGCTCCCACTGAACCTTTCTAGACATGCGCACAGAGGTTGCCACACCACTGAGCCCTCTGAGTTAGGGTGAACCGAAGCTACGCACCAGGTAGGATACCTGCGAAGAGGAGGTGAGTCACGAGGACTGCTTAAATACCAATCTCTTCCGGATCCAATCCTAGACATGCGTACAGGGATTACCACACCCTAGCTCAATGGCTTAGCCATAGGTTGGTTTAGTTCCTTAAGTCTTATGTTCCGTTTGTGTTTGAGTACTCTAACCTTAGGGTCCAAGTCCTATAAGTCTATCTACGTTCCATGCTTCCTACCCTTCTACAGAATATAATTCACCAAGAGGTTTAAAAGTACTTACCTGGGCGGATCGGTGCCGGAGACTCGGGCCATGCTGTTTAAAACCCAAAAACAATTCAAAAGGCCTACCAAAACATTTTTGGGCCTTGGGCCCCCAGAGCCGAGCTTTGAACTGGGCTCTGATACCAATTTTGTAACAATCCAAACCCGGCCCAAACACTATGGTCGAATCTGGATCGTTACGGGGAAAACCTTTTTGAAAACCATTTTGAAACCCAATATGCTTTGTTGAAAACTTTTCGGATTTGATTATCTTGATAAAATCATACTTAGTGTTTTTTTAAAAAAAAATATTTTTTTAAGTCAAGTTATAAAACATATTTCAACTGTGCCCGATGGCATTTTTAAAATATTTTCGTGGTTAATTGGAAAAATGTGTGATCTAAATTCAACAGTAATAATAGCAGAGTTTAAAACAATATCCAACATAAGAAAATAATAAAAATAAAGTATCAGGAGGCCTTATTACAACCAAATAAAATAAACCCAAAATAAAATTTATCAAACTGAAGTTAAAGTTCATTTAAATTTAATCCACTGCATGGCCACCTCGAGTCAACCCGGCTCCACATCCGCGATCTAAGTGTCACCTGAAAAACATAAAGGAGAAGGTGAGTCACCAAGACTCAGTATGTAACCCTTCCCCCATTTTAAAACATTTTCATACACAACATATAACAATTAATATGCAGAATGTTAAATACCCAACCTAGCCATCCAAACGCCACTATCTACCCCGTTGTGGTACCAAACCACTGGTGGTGCCAAACCACTGGTGACATATAGTCACAATGTGTTACCAAAACACTGGTGTCCGTGGACACAAATCGGGTGATGGGGCCAACCCATCGTGTGATACCAAATCACTGGCAGACGATCCCATGTCTCAAGTGGGGCCAACCCACGGTGGTGTTAACCACAGGGACAAGTCGCTTTGAGGTACCAAACCTCTGGAGGTACCAAACCTCTGGTGACCGTAGTTACAGTGTGTTACCAAAACACTGGTGCCCGTCGGCACAATAATACTGCCCCCTCCACTCATCAACCCATGTCAAGCAGTTAATAACAGAACATACATATATCACATGTATCAAATAATCCATGCTTCCCAAAAGCATTATTATCCATCTCATACAAATAGAGACTTACCGGGATCCTCGCTGTACCATTAAGGCACTAATTCCACATCTACATAAAGCAGATTTACACACAACACACATTTAATATACTTTATTAATTATTATAAGTGTGTATGTACACACCTGTCACCCTTGGATGTTCTAAATCCCGAAAAGAAACGTTGGTCACCACAGATCCACTTGTTCCTATATTTGACCAACTGTTAATGTTAGTATCCAAAGGCCTATTCGGCCAAATCCAAAATTTAAGAGGGTTCTCTTATGAGTCCCAAAACCTTACCCGAATTTCTTGAGTATCAGCCTTTTGTTTCACCACCCTAAAATCGGCACTCAGTAAGTTAGTAGCCTTCGGCTAAATCGAATATCAACTTACTAACTAAAGTAGATCTTACCATTACTTACCAGAAATTGAATACTAAAGATCGGGCTGTGAGTCGACTGTTTTACTTCCCTGAATACCTATAAGAAATCGGTTACTAACCGTTTAGAAGCCATTGCCGAAATCGGCACCTCTCCTTGTAAAAGAAATCGACAGAAAAAGAAAGAAAAGGGAAGATGGACATTCGGCCAAGATCACTTACCACCTTATGAACCGATTGAAGGAGAGTCTAGAGGAGATTATTCCTGCTTGCTATTCGGCCAAGTCTTGGAATATGAAGAGGGGAAATTCGGCTATCAGAAAGGAAAAAGGAAAGGAAGACAAATGAAGAAATCGGCACTTCCAATGGTATATTCGGCCAGAGAGAGTTAATAGGGGAGGAAAGAAGTTTCGGCTAAAGAGCTTGAGAGAATGGTGAAAACGCAAGAGCAAAAGAGGGCTAGGGAATTCGGCACTTAGCAAAAATTTGAAGAAAAGAAAAACAAGGAGATCAACTCATGTATTTATAGCCACCAAGCACCCTTGCCGTCCACCCCTTTCTAATTAATTCAAATAAATTTTGAATTAATCCCAATAATCCTTTGATAATCCAACTAATATCCAATAATTCTTTTAATCTAATAATCCCCTCAATTATCCTACATTTATCACATTATCAAAATGATAATAGTAATATCCTCAATTTATCTTCTTAATATTAAGGAATTAAAAACCAATTAAAATGCTCACAATATCTTATTATCCAAATAAAAATCTAATTAATAATCCCTTCATAAAATAATAATAATATCCTCATTATTATCTCTATTATCTAAATAAATAATAAAAAGAATTAAGGAGAGAAAATCTCTCTCCCTTGTGCCGTCCAAATAAAGAACAAAAAAGGGAATTTCCGTGACTCGAACACAAGCTCTCCCTTGCTCCTTGGTGGCGTCACATGTAGCTCTTAAGTGGGCTTACTTTGCCACTTAGTCTAGGCTCATTTTATGTCCCAATTATCCCCATTTATTCTTATAACACCCTCCTGCTAAGGCTCCCTACCTTTAAAGTTAAAAACTAAAATTTCCTACCAAATCGAGCCAACACAAAGCCTTAAATTGATCATTATTATTCCATAAATAATGACACAGCAGTTCATACATAAGAAAAATAATTTATTTCCAAATAGCCCCGTTTTTGGGATGTTACAATTTTGACAGAAGACGGTGGAAGCAACCATCAAATCAAGATAGCTACGTGGAAAAATCATGAAGCCATTCTTATCAACATACTGTGCGGATTTCAATTGTAATTAAATTAGAGTCTATTCTTATCCGAACAATTATTTCGGACTTCAATTGTAATTAGATTCTAGTTTAGAAATTTTGTTATAAATAGGCATTGTTGTAGCCTGGAAAAGGCATCGAATCCTGAATGGGATTTTAGAATAGCTAAGTAGAGTTTTTAAGAAATCAAGAAATCTTTCTTGATCTTTCTTTTTGTAAATTATCTATCTTCTTCTTGTGAAATATTATTCTACGATATAATCCCTTCCGCTTGTGCACATATATCCCTCCCTCCCCCCGGTAATTGGTATCAGAGCCTAAAAATATACTATTATGTTTGATATAATAAATTATTAGAAAGCCATAATTATATCCCTAAGAATGAACAAATAAAACAACTAGATACTAATCATTGGTTGTTTAAGATATTAGAAAATAATTTTAGTGAAGAACCATTAAAATTATGGAAAAATAGTCCTAGATATTGTACCATAAAATTGGAAAACCCCAATAAAATTATTAGAGTAAAACCTATGATCTATACTAAACAAGATATAGATGAATTTGATATACAAATAAAGGAATTATTGGATAAAGGATTAATAGAAGAAACTACTAGTCCACATTCTAGTCCTGCCTTCATGGTAAGAAACCATGCAGAGATAAAGAGAGGAAAAGCTAGGATGGTTATAAATTATAAAAGATTAAATCAAAATACTATTTTTGATGGATATTTTATTCCAAGAAAGGAAGTTTTAATAAATCAGGCTAAACAAGTCAAGAATAAATTAAGTCATAAATATTGTACAAAAATGTTAGAAGGAGAATGAGAATTTGGATGTAATTCTATACGTCCGAAAACCTATAAAAAATATAATAAAAAATATAAATTAGCCAAATGGAAACCAGGAAATAAAGATCATGCTAATAATAATAAAAAGAAAAAATTTGTTAGAAGAAAAACTTCTAAAAAACAAATATGTAAATGTTTTATTTGTGACGAAGAAGGTCATATAGCAACATTTTGTCCTAACAAAGGCAAAAGCGCTAGAAAAATGATTAAAAATCTTGAAGAACAAGATTTAGAAATTTGTTTTAGTGAGGAAATAAATCCTACTGAAATATTATATGAATTATTATCAGAAACAGAGTCTGATACAGATTCTGATGAATATATCTTTATGTTGGGAAATAGTTCTAATAAACATTTAGAAGAAATTCCTAATTCTGAACAACAGGATATTAAGTTAGGAAATATAATTGGAGAAGAAATTGATTTCTCTGATGATATAATTGAAAAAATCAATAAAAATCATATTTCTAAAGAAGAAATATATAAAATTTCTAAGTTTAAAATATGGTCAAAAAGACACATAGAAAAAATTAGTGGTAATACAGTAGCTAAAGATACCAAAGGAGGATTAACAGAAATCCCCTTATTTACAAAAGAAAAAATAAAAAGGATTAGAAAAAACTATCCTCAGGTCAGATATATACATTTAGGAGTTATCATGATAACAATTAGAGCATTATTTAGAAGAGGTCATGATGTTCCTATTTTAGCAGTATTATTAGATAAAAGATTTGAAAATCCAATAAAAGCACTTATTGGAGGAATTCAATCTAATTTACATACAGGTATTATAGGATTTAAGGTAAAACCAAATTACTTTATCTCTATAACAGACCCTCTAATAGAAGAGTGTCTATGCCTTAGAATTCAGACAAAAAATTCTGATATTAGTGATTTAGCAGAAGATTTAGCAATCAGCTGGACTTCTATTAATGAATATACTAATACAGCAGAGGTTGAAATAAAAGAAATTAATAATAAAATTATTGAGGTTTTTGAGCCCAATAAATTTACTACAGAAATTCAACCAAAGCTATTACATTTAAAAGATTTATCGATTCCTAAAGACTGGATAATCGATAAAACTAATAATGCTAGTACTTCTAAACCAGTAAGTACTATTGAATACATGTCATCTGGTGACAAGTTATATTTCAGAAATAATCTGATTACTAATACAGATGATAATTTAGTATTACCTTCTAGTTCTCAACTAGAGGAAGAAGAAGATATAAGTACTTCTACACCAATAGGTATGAAAACAGTTCATATTCCTATTTTTCCTACTACACCAAGTAGAAATTCTAGAAACACTAGAATGGAAGATATAAATTATTCAATTGATAATATTACAAATTTCAATAAATACATTGAAATTACATTACATAGTAAAGATTATAAAAAATATTCTTTATATGCTTTATTAGATACAGGAGCTACAACCAGTAGTTGTAAAAAGAATATTCTTCCTAAAGAATATTGGAAACCTGTAAAAAAGATAATAAATATTAGTGGAATAAATGGTAGCAAAACTACTGTTTCTTTTAAAGCTAAAAATATACCAATCTACATAAACAATGTTAGGTTTATAATTCCAAAATTATTATGTTTACCTGATATGTATGGAGACATATTATTAGGTAATAATCTTCTAAATCAATATTTACCTTTTATTGTTAAAAAGAAATCGGTTATATTATCTATAGAAAATACTTCTATAGAAACACCATTAGTAGATAATAATAATAAAATTATTCGCTAATGTTTGCTGATTTTCTTAGCAGGCCTTATGGATAGAGGTAAACAACCTCTAAAAGAAAATGATGGATGGAGAACTGTCCATAAGAAACCCAACAAGGGAAAATCACCTATAAGTCCTAAACAAGGATTTATGGCTGCACCTGCAAAAATAATTCCTAAACAAGGATTTATGGTTGCACCAACACAGGTACAATTTTATCCTAACCAGGGATATTATTTACCATATCCATTGGTAAACCAACCAATTGGATCACATTCACCAACACAGGTGGATTATTCTCAATTTTCTCAAAAGCCTCCTACCGATTCTGAAATTCTCAAATATGCAGATGCTTTGTTGAAAAAACAACAAAACTCTGAATTCTCGAATCTAAAGGATTTTTATAATTCAGGCTTAACCCCAGAATATTACCATTTCATAAACAAGATATGGAAAAACCATATTTTGGAACAAAGGGCTAGTTTCAGAAAAGCTCTTACCCAATTCTCAGAATTCTTAGTTGAAAAAACAACTCAAGAAAAATCTGAAGAATTATTATTAAAAACTATATTATATAGAGATTGGGACGATGTCCTAATTGAATATATGGATATTAAGGAGATAAACAATCTTCTTGATACATTTCAATATTTTATTGATAAAGGGAGAAACACTCCTATTATTAATAAGATGTTTCGAAAATGTCTATATAACAAATGTAGACAAATTTTACCTTCAGAAATATTTTCGAAAATAAAAGGAGCCATTTGCAAACAGCAAGCTCTATTTTTAGAAACGTTTTCGAAATATTTTTCACAGGCATATGTTTTTACAAATGATATGGGAGAAAAAACTCCTGCTATCAAATTTCGTTTAAATCATGAGCCATTTGATATAACCAGTATTGAATGGGGATTTGTTAAAAAAATAACAGTCCAAAATCTCTCTTTTGATTTATTAAAAGATTTTCCGGCGATAGTCAAATCCCGGCTATCAAATTTTGTAAACATAGACGATTTTGTCTATTACTTCCATATTGAGATAAACAGTCTCATTGGTATTGCTGAGGAAGAAAAATTTCATCAGCCTTATCAAATTTGGAATATAAATACTATGTTTTCGGGAAAAGCCCTGGCAGCAGTAAGAGAAGATCCAGAACATTTGTCAAAAATCATTGATGAGTGTTATAATAATTTCAACAAGTATCAAGTCCAAGCAGGAATTGATCTTATGAGCATGGCTCGGCACCTTCTCCATCAAGACACTTATATGTTTTGGACCGATGGAAGAAGAATTTTAGCTTACGGCACCGGAAAAAACCGGGAAGAAAGCAATGAAGAAGCCATTATGTTATTAACAAAAATAGCAGAGATGGAACTCGATGATTATCCGTTAACAGCGGAAATCAGAGAAGTATGGGAGCACTGGAACACACCAGCACCCTCACCAGAATCATTGCACCTTGACGAGATCGAGGAAATGAATCTGAGAAACATCCAAGAAGGATGAAGGCAAATTGGAAGATGACAACCAGTCAGCATCAAAATGACGCAGACAATGATGTAAGCAACAATCAATGTCATGACGCAAGCAATGATGCAAGCAGCATGTATTGCCAGAAAAAAAATTTTGGCAGTGACTTAAAAAGAAGGAAACCACCAAAAGACAAAAATGATGTCATGCATGATGGAAGCAACCATTTAATGCAATTGAAATGTGGAAGCAACCACAACAATTTTGACAGAAGACGGTGGAAGCAACCATCAAATCAAGATGGCTACGTGGAAAAATCATGAAGCCATTCTTATCAACATACTGTGCGGATTTCAATTGTAATTAAATTAGAGTCTATTCTTATAAAACATTATTAGTATATAATGGATATATAAAGAATATATGATTGGTATTGTAATATCCCGGGTTAGGGGCTGTTTCGTGGTTGCATGTTCTGCATGTTGTTAGTATGCTATGTTGCTATTTCTATGTTTTAGGGGCTTAATTATAGCCTAGGTGTATGCCCGAGTGTTAGGGAGAATTTTTGTTTTTAGGCTTTATAGGAGAGGAGCTGAGGAAGCTGGGGTTTTTATTTTATTTTTGGTGTTTAGTAGCACAAATGAGGAGCTAGCAAAGTGGCAAGGGGGACGCCACATGGAGCTTGGGTGTGACGCCAATTGCAAGGGGGAGGCCTTGTGTTCGAGCTGCGGAGAGGCCACTTTTTGTCACTCTTTTTGACGGCATGGAAGGAAGAGGTAGAAGGCAGTTCAAACTCTGCCTTGGACTTGGTCTTCTCATTCAAATGGTGGGTGGAGAGGGATTTTAGGAGGTTGACTAGTTCAACCAATTTGAATGAGTGAATGGGAGCAATTGGTGGGATGTGGCCGAATGTTTGGGGGTTTGTGGAGGTGTTGGCCGAAACTTGGGAGCTTGATGGGTAGTGGCCGGTTATGGTATGGGTGTGGGAAGGGTAGTGCCGAATCTTTTTGGCAAATTTCTTAGCATTTCGGTCATCATCTTGGTAAACCAAAATTCTTTCTTTTTGAGAAACCAAAGCCGAAATTCTAAAGAAGTTATCTTTCATTTTCTTTGTGGAAACCGAAAGTGTAAACATCTAGTGCCGAACTTGCTTGTTTTTCTTTCAATCTCTTAGTAGCCGAATTTCTCCAAGTAAGTTCTCATTTTCTTCCTTTTCAAAAACCGAAAGCTTAAGCAATTTCACCTTGCCGAAATTTCTTTGTTTCCCCTTGACTCTTATTGGTAGCCGAAACCCACTCTCCAAAGCTCTCTCTCCATTTCTTATTTCTTTCAAAACCGTAAGTACTCTCCCTTTACCCATTTTTGTTTTCCTTCTATCTTAACACTTGTGAGCCGAATCTTCCTTCCACTGTTGACCGAATACCAATCCCCTTCTATACACCTTTCTCTTGTGTTTCTTCTTTGGGAATAAGCCGAATTCTTTCTTCATCTTGTTCTAAAAGTTGGCCGAACCTCTCCTCTCCTAGAAGTCATAGGGTGGCCGAATATTGGGTGTTGGTAAGTGCAAGGCCGAATGGCCATATCTTCCTCTTTTGATCTTTGTTGGTTATGGTTTGATTAAGGGCCGACTATGGTCATTTTTGAAGGATTCTAATCTCTTCATTATAGGACATCAAAGGGTTTCAAGCAAACAAGAGGAGCCATCTTCATTTGTTAAGTGATTAGGTAAGTGTGGTAAGTGATATTACTTCACTCGTTTGATTTCATTAAGATAGGCTACAAGAGATTAATGATTCTATTTCTAGGTGAAGGCCGATTGTCAAAAGAGCCACTTTTGGTTCGGGGTTTGTTTGGAAACCAAACCATTCGCAAGTGTAAGGTAATGATTAATGTTGATTCTTTGGTTGATGGTCTTTGGCCGAATGGTCTTAGTGCCTAATCCTATGTTGGCCGATTGTTTTAGGGGTTTGATAATCAAGGGACTCAGAGTGATTCGTAGGGATCTTTAGACTCGGTTTACCAGGTGTGTAACTAACACACTGATACTTAGTAAGATTATTAATAAACCTGTTTGCCTGTTAAAATTATAAACAGTATGATGGTCAAATGAATACCCAAATGGGGTATGTGTACGATTCGGGTAAGTCTGTTCTATTATGAGTACTATTGATGAAGCATGATATTGTGATTTATGTTATGCATGTTATGAGTTGTAATGCTTGGTATGTTGGCATGATATGCATGGCTAGTATGAGATGCATAATCCCATGAGTATGATATGTATGGGTGATACGAGAGGAGGGAGCAGTGATATATTGTGCTGACGAGCACCAGTGCTTTGGTAGCACACTTTGTGACTTTGGGTCACCAGAGGTTTGGCACCTCCAGAGGTTTGGTACCTCAGCGTCTCGTCCCAGTGGCTCAGTACCACAGTGGGTTGGCCCCACAGATGATTATACGGGATTGACGCCAGTGTTTTGGTAACACACGATGGGTTGGCCCCATCACTAGATTCGTGACTACGGTCACCAGTGCTTTGGTAGCACATTGTGTCTTTGGGACACCAGAGGTTTGGCACCTCATTGCGACTTGTCCCTGTGGTTTGACCACCGTGGGTTGGCCCCACTTGAGATATGGGATCGTCTGCTAGTGATTTGGTATCACACGATGGGTTGGCCCCATCATCATTGGATTTGTGACTTCGGTCACCAGTGCTTTGGTAGCACATTGTGTCTTTGGGACACCAGTGGTTTGGTACCACATTGACGGATATTGTGTCTTTGGAACACCAGTGTTTTGGTAACACATTGCGACTATATGTCACCAGTGGTTTGGCACCACCAGTGGTTTGGTACCACACGGGGTAGAAAAGGCGATATGGATGGTTAGGATCGGGTTGCATTAATCATGTTGCTATGTATGATGTGTGTTAGCATGTTGATTCTTCGGGAGCGGGATTTACACACTGAGTCACTCGACTCACCCTCTCCTTTGACATTTCAGGTGATTCGTAGACGCGAACATGGAGCCGGGATGGACTCGGGGTGCACATGCCATGCTGAATAAAGTTTTTACTCAGACTCTATAATTTTTGGTACTTTAGCTTATTACTTTAAATTGGGTTTTATTTCGGATTGTAAAAGGCCTTTTAAGTTATGTTTTATGCTGTCTATGTTTTAAGTTGATTTTGATATGCCTTAACAAAATAACTCGGAATAAATTTTACTAAAATTTGGAAAGATAATGTTTTCAAACTATAACGCAATGTGTTTTTAAACTATACCATCGGGTATCACACTAAGTCTTTTTGATAAACAAATTCAACTGGTTTCCAATTCTAACTTGTAATTCACCTAAGTTTAAAAGTGTTTTATGTATCACTAAGAAACTACTGAGGTTTTAAATGGTTTAAACTCGTTTTAACTATACATTCTGGCTAAGTTTTCAAAATCTCCGGGTTTCGAATACATCAACTGTTTTTCAAATAAGACTACCCAAATTTGTTTCAAGTACACCATGTTTTCATCCAACTTTTAAACAAAAAAAAAAAATCTGAACCTCTTAGAAACAATTTTCCCCGTAGCATACCAGATTCGGACGTGGTGTCTTGTCCGGGTTTGGGGTGTTACAATTGTGGTATCAGAGCCAAGTTCAAAGGCTCGGCTGTGGGCCCGAGGCCCAAAAATGTTTTCAAAGTCTGTTTTAAGTGGTTGTTTTTAAATATATGGTTTGAAAGGCATGGCATCGAGTCTCCGGCACCAGTTCGCCCAGGTAAGTACCCCGGACTATTCTTTGTGAATTGATTGGATGTGGTATGATTTGATGATTAGCAATAGTATACTACTTTAGAGATTGAAACTAATAGGATTCTGTGAACTTGCGAGAACAAATCCTCTTTAAATATTCATAAGACTTGCTTTTTAAACAAGTGGAATAAACACTGATGCATAAAATTCTTTAATCAGATACGTAGAAAGATTAGACATGAGCACTCGAGGCGGACGTGGTCGTAACACTCGTGGTAGAGGTAGGGGTAGGATGACGGTTTCTGAGCCCGTAGGATCTGGGCAGGGTTCAGAAAATGAGATACCGGTTCCGCCACCAGCTGGAGGTGGTGAGTTCCAAGATCAGACTGGAGATGACGCAGTGTCACAGGCGATGCTGCGAGTGTTGGAAAGGGTAGCTGGGGCAAGTGGTGGTGCAGGAGTTAGGAAATCAGTTCCTGAGCGACTCCGGGCTAATGGGGCTGAATTCTTTCGAGGCGTATCTGGTGTTGCTCCTAGCACTGCTGAATATTGGCTGGAGGCGACTGAGCGGATCATGGATGATCTGGACTTGACGGCTGAAGAGAAGCTGAAGGGGATCGTGTCACTTCTCCGGGATGAGTCATATCAGTGGTGGCTCACGGTTCGGGATAGTGTGGCCGTTGAGGATTTGACGTGGGATTACTTCAGAGCTGCATATCAAAAGAAATACATCGGGGCTAGTTACGTTGACTCCCAGAGAAAGGCATTTCTGAGGCTTGTTCAGGGGAGTAAGTCGGTTGCTGAGTACGAGGCTGAGTTCCTGAAGCTGAGTAGGTATGCCAGGGGCATTGTAGCCACTGAGCATGAGAGGTGTGTTCGTTTCGAGGATGGTCTGCGAGACGAGTTGAGGCTGCTGATTGCTCCTCAGCAGGAGCGCGAGTTTGCTGTCTTAGTTGAGAAGGCTAAGGTAGCCGAGGGTGTTAAGGAGTCAGTGAGGCAGAGCATGGACAGGAGTAGGCTTAAGAGGAGCTTTGGGTCTGCTGGTTCGTCGGGTAATCCGCAGAAGAGGGCTAGACCGAGTGGGCAGAATCAGTCTGCTAGGTTTGTTGCTGCTAGGCAGGGACCGCCGCAGTGTAATCAGTGTGGGAAATCTCATTGGGGTGGTTGCTGGACTGGAGGTAAAGGTTGCTTCGAGTGTGGTTCTCTGGAGCATCGCATTAGGGACTGTCCACGTAGGATGGCCAGGATTCAGTCTGAGAGTCAGGGCCGTAATCAGTTCAGAGGTAATGGACCACCACCGCAGAGGGGCCGTGGTAATGGCAGAGGTGGTTATGGATCTGGTCGGGGTCGTGGAGCACCGGGCAGAGGTGCAGGTAGTTCTGATGCTAGACAGCCTGGATTGGTATATGCTGCGAGGCGCCGAGAGGAGGGCGACGCACCGGACGTCATAACCGGTACGTTCTTGATTTTTGGTACTCCTTATACTGCTTTAATTGATGTGGGTTCTACGCACTCTTATGTTGCCAGTAGTATAGTAGAGACAATGGACTTAGACTCTGAGATATCTTCTAGGCAGATGACTGTGATTAGCCCTCTAGGTCACTCTGTAGTAGTAGATAAACTGTTTAGAGAGGTACCCCTAGAACTCCAAGGGGTAGTGTTTGCTGCTGATCTGATGGAACTGCCGTTTGGGGAGTTCGATCTGATTCTGGGGATGGATTGGTTGGTTAAGTACCAGGCGAGGTTGGATTGCGCGGCTAAGCGTATGGTTCTTAAGACGGTTGATGGTGATGAGGTGGCTATGATAGGTAATAGGAGAAATTACTTATCAAATGTGGTATCTGCTTTGAAAGCGGAGAAGATGGTCAGGAAGGGCTGTGAAGCGTATGTGGTTTATGTGTATGCCTTGGAGGCTAAAGAGTCTGCAGTTGAGAAGGTTCGTACTGTTAAGGAATTTGCTGATGTGTTTCCTGAGGAACTTCCGGGTTTGCCGCCAGATCGTGAGGTAGAGTTCGGGATTGATCTGTTACCCGGGACTGCGCCAGTGTCTATTGCTCCGTATAGGATGGCACCAAAGGAATTGGTGGAGCTTAAGGCTCAGATCCAGGAGTTATTGGATCGAGGTTTTATCAGGCCAAGTGTCTCGCCGTGGGGTGCGCCGGTATTATTCGTTAAGAAGAAAGATGGTACGATGCGGATGTGCATAGACTACCGCCAGTTGAACAAGCTGACGATTAAAAACAAGTATCCGTTGCCACGGATAGATGATTTGTTTGATCAGCTGAAGGGTGCAGCGGTATTTTCGAAGATTGATCTGAGGTCTGGGTACCATCAGTTAAAGGTTAAGGAGGCCGATATCCATAAAACAGCGTTTCGGACTCGGTATGGGCACTATGAATTCCTGGTAATGCCATTCGGGTTGACTAACGCACCGGCAGCGTTTATGGATATGATGAATAGGGTGTTCCAGCAGTATCTGGATCAGTTCGTGGTGGTTTTCATAGACGACATCTTAGTGTACTCAAGGACAGAGGAAGAGCATGATGCGCATTTGAGGGTGGTGCTGCAGATTCTGAGGGAAAAGCAACTTTATGCTAAGTTCAGCAAGTGTGAGTTCTGGCTTAGGGAAGTGACATTCTTGGGTCATGTAGTGTCAGCTGAGGGTATTCGAGTAGATCCTCGTAAGATTGAGGCAGTTTTGAATTGGAAGCCGCCGAGGTCAGTGGCTGAGATTCGGAGTTTTCTGGGTTTGGCCGGATATTACCGAAGGTTTGTTGAGGGTTTCTCGTTGATAGCAGCGCCGATGACTAAGTTGTTAAGGAAAGAGGTTCCGTTTGTATGGACTGAGAAACAGCAGGAAAGCTTTGATAAGTTAAAGAAGATCTTGACTGAAGCTCCGGTTTTAATTCAACCTGAGGCTGGTAAGGAATACACCGTGTACTGCGATGCATCACATACGGGTCTGGGTTGTGTGTTGATGCAGGAAGGTAAGGTTGTGGCTTACGCTTCTAGGCAGCTGAGGCCACATGAGGTTAACTATCCGACGCACGATTTGGAGCTAGCGGCTGTAGTTTTCGCCTTAAAGATTTGGAGGCACTACTTGTACGGTGAGAGATCGATAGTCTACACGGATCACAAGAGTCTGAAGTATCTACTGACTCAGAAGGATTTGAATTTGAGGCAGCGTAGATAGGTTGAGTTGCTGAAGGATTATGACTGTTCTATTGAGTATCATCCGGGCAAGGCTAACGTGGTAGCAGACGCGTTGAGCCGTAAGGTTGTTTCGGACTTAAGAGCATTGTTTGCCCATTTGAGCTTGTATGACGACGGGAGTATTTTGGCAGAGCTGCAGGTTAAGCCTACTTGGGTTGAGCAGATCAGAGAGAAACAGTTGTTGGATGAGGTTCTGAGTGCACGAAGGTTGCAGGTGCAGGATGGTGGTTTGGAGGGTTACAGCTTGTCTGGTGATGAGGTTCTGTGTTTTCAGGGTAAGGCTTGTATGCCTAAAGATGTTGAGCTGAGGCAGAAGATTCTTCAGGACGCACATAGCAGTCCTTATGCTATGCATCCTGGAGGTAGCAAGATGTATAAGGATCTGAGAGAGCAGTTTTGGTGGCCTGGGTTGAAGAAAGAGGTAACAGAGTTTGTTGGAAAATGTCTGACTTGTCAGCAGGTCAAGGCGGAGCACCAGTTGCCATCGGGTTTGCTTCAGCCTGTGAAGATTCCGCAGTGGAAGTGGGAGAGGATAACCATGGATTTTGTCAGTGGGTTACCGCTTACGCCAAGCAAGAAGGATTCAGTTTGGGTAGTGGTGGATCGTCTGACTAAATCAGCTCACTTTATTCCGGTGAGGGTTGACTACTCACTTCAGAAGCTAGCGAAGCTGTATGTGTCAGAGATAGTGAGGTTGCATGGTGTGCCAGTTTCGATAATCTCGGATAGGGATCCCAGGTTTACTTCAAGGTTCTGGAAGGCATTGCATCAAGCATTGGGTACTCGTTTGGATTTCAGCACGGCTTTTCACCCGCAGTCTGACGGGCAATCAGAAAGGGTTATTCAGATCTTGGAAGACATGCTGAGAGGTTGTGTCTTGGATTTCAGAGGTAGTTGGGAGGAGTTTCTACCATTAGCTGAGTTTGCCTACAACAACAGTTACCAAGCGAGCATCAAGATGGCTCCGTATGAGGCATTGTATGGTAGGAAGTGTCGCTCACCTACATGTTGGACGGAGTTAGGTGAACGTCAGTTGTTGGGACCCGAGTTAGTTGCTGAGACAGAAGACAAGGTCAAGTTGATACAGGCTCGATTAAAGGAAGCTTCGGACCGGCAGAAGTCTTATGCCGATCTTAAGCGAAGAGATATAGAGTTTGCTGTTGGGGATCGAGTTTTTCTGAAGGTCTCGCCTTGGAAGAAGGTATTGAGGTTCGGGAAGAAAGGCAAGCTAAGTCCGAGGTTCATTGGACCGTATAAGGTTTTGAGACGAGTTGGACCAGTGGCGTATCAACTTGAGTTGCCAGCAGAGCTTAAACAGATTCATGATGTTTTTCATGTTTCGATGCTTCGGAGGTATCGTTCAGATCCGTCGCATGTGGTAGCAGTGGAAGAGATCGAGGTGAATCCAGACTTGACTATGGAGGAGGAACCTGTGCAGATTCTTGATCGGGATGTGAAGGTTCTGCGTAGGAAGTCTGTGTCTTTGGTTAAGGTACTTTGGCGGAATCATGGTGTAGAAGAAGCGACGTGGGAACCCGAGGATATGATGAGACAGCAATACCCGCAACTCTTTTGACCAGGTAATTTCGAGGCCGAAATTATTTTTAAGGGGGGTAGAACTGTAATATCCCGGGTTAGGGGCTGTTTCGTGGTTGCATGTTCTGCATGTTGTTAGTATGCTATGTTGCTATTTCTATGTTTTAGGGGCTTAATTATAGCCTAGGTGTATGCCCGAGTGTTAGGGAGAATTTTTGTTTTTAGGCTTTATAGGAGAGGAGCTGAGGAAGCTGGGGTTTTTATTTTATTTTTGGTGTTTAGTAGCACAAATGAGGAGCTAGCAAAGTGGCAAGGGGGACGCCACATGGAGCTTGGGTGTGACGCCAATTGCAAGGGGGAGGCCTTGTGTTCGAGCTGCGGAGAGGCCACTTTTTGTCACTCTTTTTGACGGCATGGAAGGAAGAGGTAGAAGGCAGTTCAAACTCTGCCTTGGACTTGGTCTTCTCATTCAAATGGTGGGTGGAGAGGGATTTTAGGAGGTTGACTAGTTCAACCAATTTGAATGAGTGAATGGGAGCAATTGGTGGGATGTGGCCGAATGTTTGGGGGTTTGTGGAGGTGTTGGCCGAAACTTGGGAGCTTGATGGGTAGTGGCCGGTTATGGTATGGGTGTGGGAAGGGTAGTGCCGAATCTTTTTGGCAAATTTCTTAGCATTTCGGTCATCATCTTGGTAAACCAAAATTCTTTCTTTTTGAGAAACCAAAGCCGAAATTCTAAAGAAGTTATCTTTCATTTTCTTTGTGGAAACCGAAAGTGTAAACATCTAGTGCCGAACTTGCTTGTTTTTCTTTCAATCTCTTAGTAGCCGAATTTCTCCAAGTAAGTTCTCATTTTCTTCCTTTTCAAAAACCGAAAGCTTAAGCAATTTCACCTTGCCGAAATTTCTTTGTTTCCCCTTGACTCTTATTGGTAGCCGAAACCCACTCTCCAAAGCTCTCTCTCCATTTCTTATTTCTTTCAAAACCGTAAGTACTCTCCCTTTACCCATTTTTGTTTTCCTTCTATCTTAACACTTGTGAGCCGAATCTTCCTTCCACTGTTGACCGAATACCAATCCCCTTCTATACACCTTTCTCTTGTGTTTCTTCTTTGGGAATAAGCCGAATTCTTTCTTCATCTTGTTCTAAAAGTTGGCCGAACCTCTCCTCTCCTAGAAGTCATAGGTTGGCCGAATATTGGGTGTTGGTAAGTGCAAGGCCGAATGGCCATATCTTCCTCTTTTGATCTTTGTTGGTTATGGTTTGATTAAGGGCCGACTATGGTCATTTTTGAAGGATTCTAATCTCTTCATTATAGGACATCAAAGGGTTTCAAGCAAACAAGAGGAGCCATCTTCATTTGTTAAGTGATTAGGTAAGTGTGGTAAGTGATATTACTTCACTCGTTTGATTTCATTAAGATAGGCTACAAGAGATTAATGATTCTATTTCTAGGTGAAGGCCGATTGTCAAAAGAGCCACTTTTGGTTCGGGGTTTGTTTGGAAACCAAACCATTCGTAAGTGTAAGGTAATGATTAATGTTGATTCTTTGGTTGATGGTCTTTGGCCGAATGGTCTTAGTGCCTAATCCTATGTTGGCCGATTGTTTTAGGGGTTTGATAATCAAGGGACTCAGAGTGATTCGTAGGGATCTTTAGACTCGGTTTACCAGGTGTGTAACTAACACACTGATACTTAGTAAGATTATTAATAAACCTGTTTGCCTGTTAAAATTATAAACAGTATGATGGTCAAATGAATACCCAAATGGGGTATGTGTACGATTCGGGTAAGTCTGTTCTATTATGAGTACTATTGATGAAGCATGATATCGTGATTTATGTTATGCATGTTATGAGTTGTAATGCTTGGTATGTTGGCATGATATGCATGGCTAGTATGAGATGCATAATCCCATGAGTATGATATGTATGGGTGATACGAGAGGAGGGAGCAGTGATATATTGTGCTGACGAGCACCAGTGCTTTGGTAGCACACTTTGTGACTTTGGGTCACCAGAGGTTTGGCACCTCCAGAGGTTTGGTACCTCAGCGTCTCGTCCCAGTGGCTCAGTACCACAGTGGGTTGGCCCCACAGATGATTATACGGGATTGACGCCAGTGTTTTGGTAACACACGATGGGTTGGCCCCATCACTAGATTCGTGACTACGGTCACCAGTGCTTTGGTAGCACATTGTGTCTTTGGGACACCAGAGGTTTGGCACCTCATTGCGACTTGTCCCTGTGGTTTGACCACCGTGGGTTGGCCCCACTTGAGATATGGGATCGTCTGCTAGTGATTTGGTATCACACGATGGGTTGGCCCCATCATCATTGGATTTGTGACTTCGGTCACCAGTGCTTTGGTAGCACATTGTGTCTTTGGGACACCAGTGGTTTGGTACCACATTGACGGATATTGTGTCTTTGGGACACCAGTGTTTTGGTAACACATTGCGACTATATGTCACCAGTGGTTTGGCACCACCAGTGGTTTGGTACCACACGGGGTAGAAAAGGCGATATGGATGGTTAGGATCGGGTTGCATTAATCATGTTGCTATGTATGATGTGTGTTAGCATGTTGATTCTTCGGGAGCGGGATTTACACACTGAGTCACTCGACTCACCCTCTCCTTTGACATTTCAGGTGATTCGTAGACGCGAACATGGAGCCGGGATGGACTCGGGGTGCACATGCCATGCTGAATAAAGTTTTTACTCAGACTCTATAATTTTTGGTACTTTAGCTTATTACTTTAAATTGGGTTTTATTTCGGATTGTAAAAGGCCTTTTAAGTTATGTTTTATGCTGTCTATGTTTTAAGTTGATTTTGATATGCCTTAACAAAATAACTCGGAATAAATTTTACTAAAATTTGGAAAGATAATGTTTTCAAACTATAACGCAATGTGTTTTTAAACTATACCATCGGGTATCACACTAAGTCTTTTTGATAAACAAATTCAACTGGTTTCCAATTCTAACTTGTAATTCACCTAAGTTTAAAAGTGTTTTATGTATCACTAAGAAACTACTGAGGTTTTAAATGGTTTAAACTCGTTTTAACTATACATTCTGGCTAAGTTTTCAAAATCTCCGGGTTTCGAATACATCAACTGTTTTTCAAATAAGACTACCCAAATTTGTTTCAAGTACACCATGTTTTCATCCAACTTTTAAACAAAAAAAAAATCTGAACCTCTTAGAAACAATTTTCCCCGTAGCATACCAGATTCGGACGTGGTGTCTTGTCCGGGTTTGGGGTGTTACAGGTATTATTAATAAAGAATATAAAACATATTCTTTAAATTGAAATATAATCTCTATGTAAGTATAATATTTTCTTGATTGAAAATGTGAAAAGGTAATAATATCCTTTTTTCCCAATGTTCAAATATAATTAGAATTTTCTATGTGTCTTTTTGACCATAGTTTAAACTTTGATATTTTATAAATTTCTTCTTTAGAAATATGATTTTTATTAATTTTTTCTATTATGTCATCGGAAAGATCTGTTTCTTCTCCAATTAAACTTCCTAATTTAATATTCTGTTGTTCAGAATTAGGAATTTCTTCTAACTTATTATTAGAACTATTTCCTATCATAAAAATATATTCATCAGAATCTGTATCAGACTCTGTTTCTGATAATAACTCATATATTATTTCAGTAGGATTATCCTGAATATAAAACATAAAGAATAGCTAAGAAAACATAAAGAATATAAAGAAAATATGAAGCAAATATATTCTTACCCAATTCTTAATATTATTTCAGATATCCTATCAGAGGAGCCCCGGAGTAACGATTTCTGGAGTTCTCATATCGTAGTTATCATTGTAAGTTTCTATCTTTGTATCTGCAATTCTGTTTATTTCCCTGTTATTATCTCAAAACCCATATATCTGTCGTTAGTCTTCGTTGCCGTTGAGTCCGAGTGGGACGTTGTTGGCGTTGAGAGGACGTTAAGACACAGAAGGTTTTAGGTACCAGGGATAATAATAATGGAAAAAATGGATTGTTTATATCAAGATAAAACTTGTAATCATACTATGCATATAGACTCTAAGAATGAAAATAATATTTCGGCTCTTAGTAAAGGTATCAATAGTTTAATAGATATGACGTCTATATATTTTAATAGATTATATACTAAGGTTAGTAAAGTAGAAGAAAAAGTAGATAATATGGGAGAAGTAACAAATTTAGATTTGAATAGCAAGTCTAAAGAGTTATTATCCGATGTTAATAATAAATTAGATCAGATTATTAGTAATAGTAATATAGAATCAGACTTAAATTTAGGACCTTTATATTACGGTAATAGTAATACTATTTTAGTTTTGTCAGATGAGGATGAGTCTTCGGATGAATCTTCAACTAATAATAATTATAAAAAACAAAAAACAAAAGAAAAAGAGAAAAAGATAAAAAACAAGAAAAATATGATTTTGACTCTTATAAAACTTTAATAGAACATTGGAAAAACCAATTTTCTAAAACGGAAGATAATCTTGAAAGAGTTGAATATCTAAAATTAATAGAAGAACTTTATGAAAAACATAAAGATTTGTTTGAAAAATATAATTATCATTATATGTTAGAATATGATGATAATAATAATAATAGTCATAATGACATTATTAATAATAATGAAAGCGAAAATTATATATTAGAAATAGAAAGTAGTAATTCTAATAATATGGATATAGATTTAAAGAAACAAAATTCTGATGAAGAAGAAACTTCAACAGAAGAAAAAATAAAAAAACTAGATCCTATGGATACTGAACCCCCAGACCCATATGATTATAAATTATCTAAACCTAAGGAAATTGATAAACAAGATCCTTATGGTAAATTCAAACCAAAGAAATATTGGGAAGATAAATATCTAATTGAACTAAAACCAGTTCCTTTAGAAAAACCAATAATTCAACAAATAAAAATGGGAAAAAAGGATATTATTACCTTTTCACATTTTCAATCAAGAAAATATTATACTTACATAGAGATTATATTTCAGATAATTATATATAATAATATTATATATTATTAGATCATTGTCTGATCTAATTTATTATTAACATCGGATAATAACTCTTTAGACTTGCTATTCAAATCTAAATTTGTTACTTCTCCCATATTATCTATTTTTTCTTCTACTTTACTAACCTTAGTATATAACCTATTAAAATATATTGACGTCATATCTATTAAACTATCAAATATAGAAATAATAATATCCATTTGTGAAATATTACTCATATATTATTTGTGATGAAGAAGGTCATCTAGCAACAAGTTGTCCTAACAAAGGTAAGAATGCTAGAAAAAGGAGACATATTATTAGGTAATAATTTTCTAAATCAATATTTACTTTTTATTATTAATAAGAAATCGGTTATATTATCTATAGAAAATACTTCTATAGAAACACCATTAGTAGATAATAATAAAATTATTCGCTAATGTTTGCTGATTTTCTTAGCAGGCCTTATGGATAGAGGTAAACAACCTCTAAAAGAAAATGATGGATGGAGAACCGTCCATAAAAAACCCAACAAGGGAAAATCACCTATAAGTCCTAAACAAGGATTTATGGATGCACCTGCAAAAATAATTCCTAAACAAGGATTTATGGTTGCACCAACACAGGTACAATTTTATCCTAACCAGGGATATTATTTACCATATCCATTGGTAATTATATAATCATCTGATATATTAACATAAATATATTATTAACATAAATTTGATAATTTAATAATTATCAAGTCCAAGCAGGAATTGATCTTATGAGCATGGCTCGGCACCTTCTCCATCAAGACACTTATATGTTTTGGACCGATGGAAGAAGAATTTTAGCTTACGACACCGGAATTCTTTTCAGGAAGCACCACGAAACTACACAACTGAGCCAGATCCTAGACCTCATGCCAACAAGGAAATAACTCATGAGGAACGAAGGCTTCAGATCGATGAACTAGACGAGTGGAAGACACACTTCAAGGAGAAATTAGGAATACACAAAGTAGAACTAACACCTTTATGTGGGACAAACGAATTTAAGATCGGAGATCAGGTATTGTTAGATAAGATAGACCCTCGAATACCTCCTCCTGACCCTAATACAAACAAAGAAATCTCTTTTGGGGTACTTAAGTTTTTCCCATACGGAACAGTCGAGGTAAGTCATCCTATATTCGGCACTTTTAAAGTAAACACTACTCGACTTGAGCTATATATTGATAAAAGGACTGATAGCATGAGGAAGGACTTTCAACTCCTAAAACCACCATGAATATGCAAATGAGAGGTAAGTCTAGCTTAAGACTATAATCGAACGCTTCTCGGGAGGCAACCCGAGTGCTAACCCCATTAATTTTTACATTTTTTTTATTTTTACTCTTAATTTTCCTAAAAACCGGGAAGAAAGCAATGAAGAAGCCATTATGTTATTAACAAAAATAGCAGAGATGGAACTCGATGATTATCCGTTAACAGCGGAAATCAGAAACATATAATATTTTATAATATTTTTCTAAAGAGTTATTATCCGATGTTAATAATAAATTAGATCAGATTATTAGTAATAATAATATAGAATCAGATTTAAATTTAGGACCTTTATCTTATGGTAATAGTAATACTATTTTAGTCTTGTCAGATGAGGATGAGTCTTCGGATGAATCTTCAACTAATAATAATAATAATAATAAAACAAAAAACAAAAGAAAAAAGAGAAAAAGATAAAAAACAAGAAAAATATGATTTTGACTCTTATAAAACTTTAATAGAACATTGGAAAAACCAATTTTCTAAAACGGAAGATAATCTTGAAAGAGTTGAATATCTAAAATTAATAGAAGAACTTTATGAAAAACATAAAGATTTGTTTGAAAAATATAATTATCATTATATGATAGAGTATGATGATACTACTAATAATAATCCTAAATATATTTAACCCACAGATCCAGATGATTATATAATACTTCTAAAAAACATAAATTTCTGAAATAATATATGATATGGTAAATAATAAAGAAGAAATATATAATACTTACCATAAAGAATATAAAACATTAATATTAAATTATTAACAATGTTGACTTTAGATATTATATGCACAAGCGGAAGGATATATTTGTTAATCAAATATAAGAATTCTATTTCAGTTTTTTCTAATTCTATTTTCTTAGGGCTTAATATTATTCCATGTTTTATAAACTCTCTGGCTATAATATTTAGATGTTTTCTATGATTTTCCAGTGTTTCTGAAAAAATTAGAATATCATCTATATATACAACACAGAATTTTTTATATATTTTAAATATAGAGTCCATCCATCTTTGGAAGACTTGAGGTGCATTACAAAGTCCAAATGGCATTACTCTCCATTGGTAATGACCATTAGGTGCACTGAAGGCTGTTAATGGTCTAGATTCTTCTGTTAACATGATTTGCCAGAAGCCAGACTTACAGTCAAATTTACTAAAATATTTTGCTTGTTTAGCTTGATTTATTAAAACTTCCTTTCTTGGAATAAAATATCCATCAAAAATAGTATTTTGATTTAATCTTTTATAATTTATAACCATCCTAGCTTTTCCTCTCTTTATCTCTGCATGGTTTCTTACCATGAAGGCAGGACTAGAATGTGGACTAGTAGTTTCTTCTATTAATCCTTTATCCGATAATTCCTTTATTTGTATATCAAATTCATCTATATCTTGTTTAGTATAGATCATAGGTTTTACTCTAATAATTTTATTGGGGTTTTCCAATTTTATGGTACAATATCTAGGACTATTTTTCCATAATTTAATGGTTCTTCACTAAAATTATTTTCTAATATCTTAAACAACCAATGATTAGTATCTAGTTGTTTTATTTGTTCATTCTTAGGAGGTGTAAAGTCCTGATCACATATATATTTATGATTTTCTACCAAAGGTACTTCTACCGAAGTATTTTTAGTAGTTAGTACTACAAAATTTTTATCAATAGAAAATGGTAGATGTTGATATATAAAATTATTACCTAACAATATATCCCCATGCATTTCATGAAAACATAATAATTTAGGAATTACAAATCTTACATTGTTTATGTAGATTGGTATATTTTTAGCTTTAAAAAGGATAAGAGTTTCAATACCATTGACTCCAACAGCTCTAATAGGATTTTTCATAAGTTCCCATTTTTCTGATGGAATAGCATTTTCTCTACAGCTACTGGTTGTAGCTCCAGTATCTAATAAAGCATTTAAAGAATATGTTTTATATTCTCTAAATTGAAATATAATCTCTATGTAAGTATAATATTTTCTTGATTGAAAATGTGAAAAGGTAATAATATCCTTTTTTCCCATTTTTATTTGTTGAATTATTGGTTTTTCTAAATGAACTGGTTTTAGTTCAATTAGATATTTATTTTCCCAATATTTCTTTGGTTTGAATTTACCATAAGGATCCTGTTTATCAATTTCCTTAGGTTTAGATAATTTATAATCATATGGGTCTGGGGGTTCAGTATCCATAGGATCTAGTTTTTTTATTTTTTTCTTCTGTTGAAGTTTCTTCTTCATCAAAATTTTGTTTCTTTAAATCTATATCCATATTATTAGAATTACTACTTTCTATTTCTAATATATAATTTTCGCTTTCATTATTATTAATAATGTAACACCCCAAACCCGGCCTATGCGTTAAGACCAGACTTGGCATGCCACGCGATTCGAATTTACGTCCAGTCGTCAATGCTTTTAATGAAAATAATTTTTCAAAACGATTTTGAAGACGGAGTTTATCAAAAATCGAGATTTATTTGAAAAAAACCATGATTTTAAAACATAAGAGTTTACAATTTGATTTAGAGAGAGATAATTGGCTGAAAATCTAAATAATTGGTTGAAATGAATTTATAAAAGAGTTTTCACAAAATTTTACGAGTGGGTGATATTTAAGAAAAACCCCCTTTTTATACGCAAGTTTAAGAAAACATTTATAAAAATTTAACAATCCCATTTAAGTAATTAAAACATATTAAAAACCATCCACAAATAAAAATCCATAAAAATAATACTAGAGGCCTTATTACACCGCAATTTAAAATAGTACTTAAATAAAAATACTTAAAAGAAGTCCAAAGTTTTTATAACTCATCATTCGTAGTATGGCCTCCACACGAAGTCATCCTCGGCCCAAATCTCCATCAATTGTCATTACCTGAGAAGGGTAAGAATAAAGGGTGAGTTACTTAGAACTCAGTGTGTAACCCACTTACCGTGTTCACTTGGCCAAAACCATTTAAACAATTAGTTGGGCTTGGGCCCATTTACAAATGTGCATTATATAAATAAAATATAAAAATGCATGTGATATGCAATTCCCAACCAAACCTAATTTCCATCCGCTACACACCACCCGTACCAACCAACACACCTGTGGGGATCAAGTCAACCCACCCCGCCAACACACCGATAGCAGGCATTAAGCCAAATATAATATTTGTGGCAGAGCCACCGAACTAGATTGTGATAAAGTCACCGAACTGGAGGCATTAAGCCATTAAAAATATTTGTGGCAAAGCCACCGAACTAGATTTTGGCAACAGACCTTTCTTCTCTTCGTCAATTATCCCAACCCATGCAGTCATGTATATATATAATGCATAACAATATATTCATAAAGTAAATTTCAACAAAAAGCCCATATTACAAATTATCAATTTGGCCCGTTAGTCAAAATAGCAATTTAGCCCATTTAACGATCTAGCAAATTTTGGCCCATATATATCGATTTATCAAGTTGGGCCCATATAGCAATTTATCAAATTGACCCATTAAGGGTATTTTCGTAATTCGGTCCATAAGGACATTTCGTAATTCAGCTCATTAGGCGCATTTTTGTAATTTGGCCCATAAGGGCGTTTTCATAATTCGGTAATCGTACCCACTAAGGGTAATTTGGTAATTTACCCTCCAAGGGTATGATGGAAATTTTTGCAACCTAGGCTTAATGACTAATTTGGAGCATAAAAATCAAAACTGTCCATCTGCGTCGTACTGACTAAAATGACTATAACTCGAGTTGGGAAACTCGAAATTTCGGTCCGTAAATTTTCTCTGAAACTAGACTCATATAACTTCTTACTATAATTTTTCCAGAATTTTTGGCTTAGCCAATTAGTACAGTTTATTCTTCAAAGTATCCCTTGTTTCACTGTTTGACAGTTCTGACCTCTCTTCACAAAATCTCAGATATCTTATTGTACAGAACCCAAATACTGATTTCGTTTGATCCAAATAAAAATAGACTCACTAAAGATTCTAATAATATAAACCATGTCCTGTAATTATTTTTCTATAATTTATAGTCATTTTTCAAAGTCAGAACAGGGGATCTCGAAATCACTCTGAACCAGTCTTACAAAAATCTAAAAATCTCAAAATATACTGATCCTTTGCTTGCTCCGTTTCTTTTATAAGAAAATAGACTCGATTATCTTTCAATCCATATATCCTTCAATTCCTAATTCAATTCCTACTATTTTTGGTGATTTTTCAAAATCACGTCACTGCTGTTAACCAAAACTGTTTTGTTACAAAATATGATTACCACTTCGAACATACGTACGCCCGAGTGGCCATAGATGCTGGTCTTCGGCTTTTCAATCTTGTGACCGATTCACAGAACATTTCATGCAAACATTTAGAGAGGCATGAGATTACACATCCCATTTCAAACATGTATTCGGAAAGTAAGGGATTACACACCTTGATTAGGATTCCCTAAAGAACCACTCTTCGTTGCCCCCTAAAAATAAATTCGATCAAAAGTTAGCATCGATATCTTAAAGGTTCCAAAAGCCCAAAAGTACTCACTCACAAGAGTCACTTACCACAATCGCGATCCTTCCCTACGAGATTCTAAAATCCGGTCTTCCACTATAACTCGATTGATCAAAGGAGTGAGTGTCAACACGAATGGGAAGAAATGATAAAGACGAGATGAAGGGTTCGGCTATGGAGGAAAAATGAGAAAGAATATTCGGTTATGGGGGTATGGATTAGAGAAGAGAAGTTTGGAGCAAGAAAAAAAAATGACACAAAGTAATGCTAAAAGGAATTTGGCCTAACAAGCACCAAAGTTTTCCCAAATGACAAATGAAGAATTTGGCTACCCAAATACTCCTTCCCAAGCCGTGTGTTGCTTCTCCAAAAATGGATAAGTGTTGACCAAAAACACTTTCTAAAACATCACCCATGAAAATGCCAACATATTCCCCTTTTTACTCCTTTTCTTTTTTGTTTCTTTCTTTCCACTTTCCCATATTTTCCTCCATACCATAATTTCTTTCTACTTTCCCGTAAAACATTCCTCAATTTAAGCCACTTGTTCCCCTACCTACCTTATCCTATTGATTCCTTTTCCTATGTCAATTTTTGTCTTAATCCATTAGCCACCTTATCATAAAACCAAAAGTCCAACCTTCCAAAAATATAGCTTGACCGACACATGCTAGATGAGTGAAAAGAAAACAAAAATTTTAGTCACAAAAATGCATACCAAGGGATTCGAACCTCTTCCCTCAAGCAAACATACATGGCGTCATATCTCCTTTACCACTTGCTCATCTTATGCTAACTTTTATCACTTAAATAACTTAAATTCCAAGGTTACCTGATTCCTTTTCACTAAAGTACTCTTTTACTAAAATTGATTCTAATTCCAAGTAAATCCGAGCCTTTTCAAGACTATATTTAGCACATAAAAAAATCATATTCGAGCTAACACCAAAGATAAGCAACATATTGATACTCAAATTTTTAAGATGTTACAATTCTACCCCCTTAAAGAAAATTTCGTCCTCGAAATTTACCTGATTAGAAGAGGTGAGGATATTGTTGTCGAATTGCATCCTCAGGCTCCCACGTAGCTTCCTCCGCTCCGTGATTACGCCATAAAACCTTGACCAACGGCACAATTTTCTTTCTTAGCACCTTAACATCTCGGTCTAATATTTTCACTGGTTCCTCCTCGAAAGACAAGTCTGATCTCAACTCCACTTCTTCAACCGGTACTATGTGAGACGGATCCGATCTATAGCGCCTCAGCATGGAAACATGGAAAACATTATGAATTTGACTCAACTCCGGAGGTAATTCAATCTGATAGGCCACTGGACCAACACGCTTCATCACACGATATGGTCCGATGAACCTAGGGCTCAACTTGCCCTTCCTTCCAAATCTGAAAATTTTCTTCCAAGGTGAGACCTTCAGAAAGACCTGCTCCCCCACAGCAAACTCAATATCCTTACGCTTCAGATCCGCATACGACTTTTGTCGATCCGAAGCTTCCTTTAACCGTGCTCGAATCACCTTTACCTTTTCTTCTGTCTCAGATATCAACTCAGGACCCAACAACTGTCGCTCTCCCAATTCAGTCCAACAAGTAGGGGTACGACACCTACGACCATATAAAGCTTCGTAAGGCGCCATTTGAATACTGGATTGGTAACTGTTATTATACGCGAACTCTGCCAACGGTAGGAAATCCTCCCAACTACCTCTGAAGTCAATTACACAACCACGTAACATGTCTTCCAAAATCTGAATTACTCTTTCTGACTGACCATCTGACTGAGGATGAAAAGCCGTGCTAAAGTTTAACTTTGTTCCTAAAGCCTCATGTAAAGCTTTCCAAAACCGTGATGTAAACCTGGGATCCCTATCCGATATGATAGACACTGGTACCCCATGCAACCTCACGATCTCAGATACATACAGCTTAGCCAATTTCTGCAGCGAGTAATCTGTACGAACTGGTAGAAAATGAGCAGTCTTCGTTAATCGATCAACTACCACCCAAACAGAATCTTTCTTAGTAGGTGTTAAGGGTAACCCACTAACAAAATCCATCGTTATCCGTTCCCATTTCCATAGAGGAATCTTTACCGGTTGTAATAATCCCGATGGTAATTGATGTTCCGCCTTCACTTGTTGACAAGTCAAGCATTTCCCCACAAATTCAGTAACCTCTCGTTTCAACCCTGGCCACCAATATTGCTCACGAAGATCCCGATACATCTTATTTCCTCCGGGGTGCATAGCATAAGGACTACTATGCGCCTCCCGTAGAATCATTTGTCTCAAATCCGAATCCATGGGCATACAAACTCTTCCACAAAAACATAGCACGCCATCCTTGTTCAATCCAAAATCCCCTATTGTACCACTTTCAACTTGTTGCATTAAAGGACCCAACTTTTCATCTGATAACTGCTTTTCCTTGATTTGCTCCAACCACAGAGGCTTCACCTGAAGTTCCGCTAGTAGACTGCCATCCTCAAACAAACTGAGATGAGTAAACATTGCTCTCAACTCCGATACTACCTTACGACTCAATGCGTCTGCCACCACGTTAGCCTTTCCAGGATGGTACTCGATTGAGAAGTCATAATCTTTTAACAACTCCACCCATCTCCGTTGTCTCAGGTTTAACTCCTTTTGGGTAAGGAGGTACTTAAGACTCTTATGGTCCGTATAAATGATCGACTTCTCACCATAGAATAGTGCCTCCAAATCTTTAAAGCAAACACCACTGCAGCCAACTCCAAGTCATGAGTAGGATAGTTGACTTCATGCGGCCTCAACTGACGAGAAGCATATGCCACCACTTTCCCACTTTGCATCAACACACATCCTAAACCCGTATGTGACGCATCACAGTAAACGGTAAACTCTTTTCCAGCCTCAGGTTGAATCAGTACTGGCGCTTCCGTCAAAATCTTCTTCAGTTTCTCAAAACTTTCTTGTTGTTTATCGGTCCATACATACGGTACTCCTTTTCGCAACAACTTAGTTAGGGGTGCAGCAATCAATGAAAACCCCTCAACAAAACGCCGGTAATAACCAGCCAACCCTAGGAAACTCCGAATTTCAGCCACTGACCTCGGTGGTTTCCATTCCAACACAACCTCTACCTTCCGAGGATCAACTCTTATTCCTTCAGCTGACACCACATGCCCCAAGAAAGTCACTTCCTTCAACCAAAATTCGCATTTACTGAATTTGGCATAAAGTTGCTTATCCCGCAAAATTTTCAACACAATGCGCAAATGTGAGTCATGCTCTTCTTCATTCCTCGAATATACCAAGATATCATCTATGAACACCACTACGAACTGGTCTAGATAGGGTTGAAAGACTCGGTTCATCATGTCCATAAATGCAGCTGGTGCATTGGTCAAACCAAATGGCATAACCAAAAACTCATAATGTCCATAACGAGTTCGGAATGCCGTCTTATGAATATCTGCCTCTTTAACCTTTAGTTGATGATAACCCGATCTCAAATCAATCTTGGAGAAAACTGAAGCTCCTCTCAATTGATCAAACAGGTCATCGATTCTCGGCAATGGGTACCTGTTCTTGATCGTCAATTTATTTAACTGCCTATAATCAATGCACATACGCATCGACCCATCCTTCTTCTTGACGAACAAAACCGGTGCTCCCCACGGAGACACACTAGGTCGAATGAATCCCCGATCTAACAATTCTTGAATTTGAGCTTTAAGCTCCGCTAACTCCTTCGGCGCCATTCTATAAGGAGCAATGGACACCGGAGCCGTTCCGGGCAAAAGCTCAATACCAAACTCTACTTCTCGATCTGGAGGTAGACCCGGAAGTTCTTCGGGAAAGACATCTGAAAATTCCTTCACCGTTCTCACACCTTCCACCGATAATTCCTTGGCATCCAAAGCACTAATGAAGGCTAGGAATGCTCCATACCCTTTCCGCACCATCTTTTCTGCCTTCAAAGTAGATACCACATTTGCCAAAAAGTTCCTTCGCTCACCAATCATAACTACCTCCTCATCATCCACAGTCCTTATCAACATCCGCTTTTCAGCACAATCTACTTGCGCCCGGTGCTTCACCAACCAATCCATTCCTAAAATAAGATCGAACTCACCAAAAGGCAATTCCATCAAATCCGCCAGAAATATTTCTCTTTGGATTTCTAAGGGCACGTTTCTAAACAGTTTATTCATAATTACCGACTGTCCTAAAGGACTAAGTACCGTCACCTCTCTATCGGTAACCTCAGATCTAATATTCAGGTTTCCAGATATGGCACTAGCAACATACGAGTGCGTAGACCCGATATCTATCAAAGCAGTAACAGGTACATTAAAGATGAAAAACGTACCAGTTATCACATCAGGTGCATCGCCATCTTCCCGACGCCTAACCGCATAGACCAACCCCGGCTGTCCTGCCTCCGCGTTACCTCTAAAGCCATTTCCTCGACTAGGTGCACCTTGACCAGTCCAACACCATTACCGCCACGACCTGGTCCACGACCTCTCGGTGGCTGCGGAGTGCCTCTAGCTGGCTGAGCATCAGGGTTACGAGCTACTGGAGTCGTATCAGTCCGTCAAGGGCAATTCTTATACTGATGGTCTTTGGAACCACATTTATAGCAGGCACCAGTTTTCCTCCAGCATTCCCCGGGGTGTCGTTTCCCACAGTCAGCACAGTCTCGACTCTGATTGGTAGTTACAGGTGCTCTAGCTTGAGCTGACTCATCATTTCGGAGCCTCTTCTGGAACCTTTTAGCAGAGCCCGTGTACCTAGTATCCCTCTTGCCTCTAACTCTTTCCCGGTTCTGGCGTTCTGAATTCTTAGCCTCTTCGGCTATCTTGGCTTTCTCCACAAGCGAGGCAAAAATTCGTACTTGTTGTGGGGCTATCAGTACCCGCAACTCATCATTCAGCCCATCTTCAAAGCGTACACAGCGCTCATGATCAGTAGACACTATTGTGCGAGCATAACGGCTTAAGCGAAGAAATTCCGCCTCGTAAGCTGCCACCGTCTTATTTCCTTGAACCAAATTTAGGAATTCCTTCCTCCGAGCATCTACATAACTTGTCCCGACGTACTTTCCTTGGAAAGCAGCTTTGAAGAAATCCCAAGTAATCAATGCAGCCTCGGTGCCTTCTCGAACCGTAAGCCACCATTGATACGCCTCGTCTCTTAGCAAAGACACAGCCCCTCTCAGTTTTTGCTCGACAGTGCACTCCATATCATCCATAATCCGCTCTACAGCCTCGAGCCAATATTCTGCAACATTCGGAGCTACACCCGAGACACCTCTAAAAACCTCGGCACCACTTGATTTAAGTCGTTCCGAGATTGATCCACGGATTGCTGGACCAGTTCTAACCCCAGTAACCCTTTCTAAGAATCGCAACATTGCTCGAGTCAAAGCATTATCCTCTCTCGTATGATCATGAGATCCAGTCTCACTCCCAGGTGACACAGGTGCATCCATTTCCGGCATAAGACCCGACGCTTCAGACGCTACCCTAGCACCTCGGCCTCTACCACGGCCACGTCTACCACGTCCACGTCCACGTCCACGTCCTCTAGTACTCATATTGGGTATTTTGGTTTAATCTGATCACAAGTTTTATGAATCAGTATACTATTTCAGTATTTATTAACGATATTTTATGAGATATAAGAGGTAAAGTTGTTTTCGCAATCACTTCCTATAGTCTCAATCTATACCGTTTCAACATCTAAAACTAGAAGTTCTAGAGTGTTCCTATGGTCATATCACAATAATAAATATTTAATATACAAATACTTACTTGACTTGGTGCCGGATGCTCGTGGTGCCATACTAATTTAAACAATTTTTAAACAAAATTTGTTGTTGAACCCAAACCACAGTCGAGTTTTGAAACTAGCTCTGATACCACAAAATGTAACACCTCAAACCCGGCCTATGCGTTAAGACCAGACTTGGCATGCCACGCGATTCGAATTTACGTCCAGTCGTCAATGCTTTTAATGAAAATAATTTTTCAAAACGATTTTGAAGACGGAGTTTATCAAAAATCGAGATTTATTTGAAAAAAACCATGATTTTAAAACATAAGAGTTTACAATTTGATTTAGAGAGAGATAATTGGTTGAAAATCTAAATAATTGGTTGAAATGAATTTATAAAAGAGTTTTCACAAAATTTTACGAGTGGGTGATATTTAAGAAAAACCCCCTTTTTATACGCAAGTTTAAGAAAACATTTATAAAAATTTAACAATCCCATTTAAGTAATTAAAACATATTAAAAACCATCCACAAATAAAAATCCATAAAAATAATACTAGAGGCCTTATTACACCGCAATTTAAAATAGTACTTAAATAAAAATACTTAAAAGAAGTCCAAAGTTTTTATAACTCATCATTCGTAGTATGGCCTCCACACGAAGTCATCCTCGGCCCAAATCTCCATCAATTGTCATTACCTGAGAAGGGTAAGAATAAAGGGTGAGTTACTTAGAACTCAGTGTGTAACCCACTTACCGTGTTCACTTGGCCAAAACCATTTAAACAATTAGTTGGGCTTGGGCCCATTTACAAATGTGCATTATATAAATAAAATATAAAAATGCATGTGATATGCAATTCCCAACCAAACCTAATTTCCATCCGCTACACACCACCCGTACCAACCAACACACCTGTGGGGATCAAGTCAACCCACCCCGCCAACACACCGATAGCAGGCATTAAGCCAAATATAATATTTGTGGCAGAGCCACCGAACTAGATTGTGATAAAGTCACCGAACTGGAGGCATTAAGCCATTAAAAATATTTGTGGCAAAGCCACCGAACTAGATTTTGGCAACAGGCCTTTCTTCTCTTCGTCAATTATCCCAACCCATGCAGTCATGTATATATATAATGCATAACAATATATTCATAAAGTAAATTTCAACAAAAAGCCCATATTACAAATTATCAATTTGGCCCGTTAGTCAAAATAGCAATTTAGCCCATTTAACGATCTAGCAAATTTTGGCCCATATATATCGATTTATCAAGTTGGGCCCATATAGCAATTTATCAAATTGACCCATTAAGGGTATTTTCGTAATTCGGTCCATAAGGACATTTCGTAATTCAGCTCATTAGGGCATTTTTGTAATTTGGCCCATAAGGGCGTTTTCATAATTCGGTAATCGTACCCACTAAGGGTAATTTGGTAATTTACCCTCCAAGGGTATGATGGAAATTTTTGCAACCTAGGCTTAATGACTAATTTGGAGCATAAAAATCAAAACTGTCCATCTGCGTCGTACTGACTAAAATGACTATAACTCGAGTTGGGAAACTCGAAATTTCGGTCCGTAAATTTTCTCTGAAACTAGACTCATATAACTTCTTACTGTAATTTTTCCAGAATTTTTGGCTTAGCCAATTAGTACAGTTTATTCTTCAAAGTATCCCTTGTTTCACTGTTTGACAGTTCTGACCTCTCTTCACAAAATCTCAGATATCTTATTGTACAGAACCCAAATACTGATTTCGTTTGATCCAAATAAAAATAGACTCACTAAGGATTCTAATAATATAAACCATGTCCTGTAATTATTTTTCTATAATTTATAGTGATTTTTCAAAGTCAGAACAGGGGATCTCGAAATCACTCTGAACCAGTCTTACAAAAATCTAAAAATCTCAAAATATACTGATCCTTTGCTTGCTCCGTTTCTTTTATAAGAAAATAGACTCGATTATCTTTCAATCCATATATCCTTCAATTCCTAATTCAATTCCTACTATTTTTGGTGATTTTTCAAAATCACGTCACTGCTGTTAACCAAAACTGTTTTGTTACAAAATATGATTACCACTTCGAACATACGTACGCCCGAGTGGCCATAGATGCTGGTCTTCGGCTTTTCAATCTTGTGACCGATTCACAGAACATTTCATGCAAACATTTAGAGAGGCATGAGATTACACATCCCATTTCAAACATGTATTCGGAAAGTAAGGGATTACACACCTTGATTAGGATTCCCTAAAGAACCACTCTTCGTTGCCCCCTAAAAATAAATTCGATCAAAAGTTAGCATCGATATCTTAAAGGTTCCAAAAGCCTAAAAGTACTCACTCACAAGAGTCACTTACCACAATCGTGATCCTTCCCTACGAGATTCTAAAATCCGGTCTTCCACTATAACTCGATTGATCAAAGGAGTGAGTGTCAACACGAATGGGAAGAAATGATAAAGACGAGATGAAGGGTTCGGCTATGGAGGAAAAATGAGAAAGAATATTCGGTTATGGGGGTATGGATTAGAGAAGAGAAGTTTGGAGCAAGAAAAAAAAAAATGACACAAAGTAATGCTAAAAGGAATTTGGCCTAACAAGCACCAAAGTTTTCCCAAATGACAAATGAAGAATTTGGCTACCCAAATACTCCTTCCCAAGCCGTGTGTTGCTTCTCCAAAAATGGATAAGTGTTGACCAAAAACACTTTCTAAAACATCACCCATGAAAATGCCAACATATTCCCCTTTTTACTCCTTTTCTTTTTGTTTCTTTCTTTCCACTTTCCCATATTTTCCTCCATACCATAATTTCTTTCTACTTTCCCATAAAACATTCCTCAATTTAAGCCACTTGTTCCCCTACCTACCTTATCCTATTGATTCCTTTTCCTATGTCAATTTTTGTCTTAATCCATTAGCCACCTTATCATAAAACCAAAAGTCCAACCTTCCAAAAATATAGCTTGACCGACACATGCTAGATGAGTGAAAAGAAAACAAAAATTTTAGTCACAAAAATGCATACCAAGGGATTCGAACCTCTTCCCTCAAGCAAACATACATGGCGTCATATCTCCTTTACCACTTGCTCATCTTATGCTAACTTTTATCACTTAAATAACTTAAATTCCAAGGTTACCTGATTCCTTTTCACTAAAGTACTCTTTTACTAAAATTGATTCTAATTCCAAGTAAATCCGAGCCTTTTCAAGACTATATTTAGCACATAAAAAAAATCATATTCGAGCTAACACCAAAGATAAGCAACATATTGATACTCAAATTTTTAAGATGTTACAAATAATGTCATTATTACTATTATTATTATTATCATATATTCTAAATATAATGATAATTATATTTTTCAAACAAATCTTTATGTTTTTCATAAAGTTCTTCTATTAATTTTAGATATTCAACTCTTTCAAGATTATCTTCCGTTTTAGAAAATTGGTTTTTTCCAATGTTCTATTAAAGTTTTATAAGAGTCAAAATCATATTTTTCTTGTTTTTATCTTTTTCTCTTTTTTCTTTTGTTTTATGTTTATTATTATTATTATTATTATTAGTTGAAGATTCATCCGAAGACATCCTCATCTGATAAAACTAAAATAGTATTCTATTACCGTAATATAAAGGTCCTAAATTTAAATCTGATTCTATATTATTATTACTAATAATCTGATCTAATTTATTATTAACATCGGATAATAACTCTTTAGACTTGCTATTCAAATCTAAATTTGTTACTTCTCCCATATTATCTACTTTTTCTTCTACTTTACTAACCTTAGTATAATCTATTAAAATATATAGACGTCATATCTATTAAACTATTGATACCTTTACTAAGAGCCGAAAATATTATTTTCATTCTTAGAGTCTATATGCATAGTATGATTACAAGTTTTATCTTGATATAAACAATCCATTTTTTCCATTATTATTATCCCTGGTACCTAAAACCTTCTGTGTCTTAACGTCCTCTCAACGCCAACAACGTCCCACTCGGACTCAACGGCAACGAAGACTAACGACAGATATATGGGTTTTGAGATAATAACAGCGAAATAAACAGAATTGCAGATACAAAGATAGAAACTTACAATGATAACTACGATATAAGAACTCCAGAAATCGTTACTCCGGGGCTCCTCTGATAGGATATAATGATAACTACGATATGAGAACTCCAGAAATCGTTACTCCGGGGCTCCTCTGATAGGATATCTGATACCAATTACCGGGGGGGAGGAGGGATATATGTACACTAGCGGAAGGGTTTATATCGTAGAATAATATTTCACAAGAAGAAGATAGATAATTTACAAAGAGAAAGATCAAGAAGATTCTTGATTTCTTAAAAAACTATACTTAGCTATTCTAAAATCCCATTCAGGATTCGATGCCTTTTCCAGGCTACAACAATGCCTATTTATAACAAAATTTCTAAACTAGAATCTAATTACA